>JARHVA010000401.1:2125000-2745000 GCA_037957365.1 Torreya grandis | reverse complement strand
AATCAAATAATAGATAAAATAAAAATAGGAGCAAAATTCTTATTTAAGACACATAAAAATTCTAGTACACGGTTAAAGGTGAATAGTCAATAGTGTGCAACTAGCAATGAACCATCACATAAATTCATAGTCACTATTGTACATATACCTTCAATCATATTTTCTACCATTCATTAGCCTTTCATAATAACTAAAATGGTTACCCCTATGTCATTGACTACATGAATGTTTAATTCTTTAATACTCTATGATGGGTCTATGAACTCAAAGCAATATCTAATAACTTGTGATATGAAATGGAATGTGAGAGGAATAACAAAAGATAACATTAATAAATGTGAACTCATAGGGTTTCTATTAGGACAAACTCTAGAGTTCATTTTTAAGAGGAATCTAAACACACTAGACCTTGTACAAGTTAAAAGTTTACTGATAGTAGAATATAAATTAAATAGATGCACAATCCAAACCATTCAGGATTTAAAGAAGATTTGACAGGGATCAGGAGAATAAATTATAGAATATGATCAGATATTTTTTGATATCATGAAAAAAATTGAATTGATTCTATAGGATAAAGATAAGTCTACTTTATTCATAGAATGATTGTAACCAATAATTATATATGCCATTGTACAAACTCATTATTTAACTAAAGTTGACTCTTGGTCCACTACCTTGTGATTATATTAAATAGAAGACTATGAGGACACCCCCATAACTAGTTCCAAGGTTGAATCAAAGATAAATACATTCATGAGAAGAATTGATGAGATGTATGAAAAAGATAAACCTAAACTAGGTTTATGGTGCATAGAGTGTGGATGAGGACATCATAGAAATTATTGTTCTAAGATTAACCATGAATTATATGAGATATATAGGATAGTAAGGAATGAAACTTATAAAATTTATATATTATAAAACTACATATAAAAATCCCAGGGTTTAATCTATAATTTTTGTAAATCCATGAACCATGATGAAAATAATTATTGAGCATTACAAGAGTTGAAGGAAGATATTACTAAGAATGTCTTCATAGTTGTAGCATAATAATTACCAAATATGAAGCAAATGATTCTAGGATAAGAAGTGGAGATAACCAATATAACTCAAGGTAGTTCAATATGAATGCTTTCATTGCCTCAATATCAGATGCCTTCATCACTATAATATCAACCATAGGGACTATCAAGATGGAATAATACATTATCTCCATCATCTCCATATTCTAGTTAGTATGCACAATAATGGACCAACATGAATCTTTAAAATCAATAATCAAATTGGGTTTTAAGTTCCCCTCAACATCAATATGGGGGGTATGATGCACAGTCAAGCCAATAAAGAGGGTATGCTAGACAACATCAAGAAGGTTGGGGATACTAAAAAAATAAATGAGGATATAGAGGGGGATATAGGGGTGGATATCATGGAGGTTATAAAGGTAATCAAAAAAATGATAATCTATAATCATGGCCACCTATGTAATGTTATTTATGTGGTGCTTAGAACCATTATGCTAGGAATTACCCTACCAACCCATAGAGATAATTCTATTATGTCTACTATAGAGTATAAGGCCAACACTTAATAGAAGATTATTTAGTATTGGACAAATGAAGGAAGGATAATATCATGCACAACATAAATATGATCAGTGTGTAGCCAAAGGAAAATGCATTTTTGCAATCAATCACCCATAAACAAAGAGATAAATAAAGGATACCACCTTCAGAAATTCCTCAGGATCAGGGCATTAGAAAAGTACATATTATTCTTATTATAGAAAATAATTTGAATTATCAAGCTACATAAGTCTTGCAAGAGATCCAATAACAACCATCTTTTGAGGGCAATAACATAACCATGATGGCCAAATGTATAGATAAATTATTAGGATCATGAGATAGGAGGGTGTTTTGAATACTTTAATAGACCTGATAAAGTTATTTAATATAATAAACAATAAGGATATCTCCCAAAACATCACTAATCTCCTATATAATCTTCTAGAGTGTGCACAACAAGGTCAATAATGAATTGATAAGGTATCCTAGTATGTTAAAACCAATAAACCTTGGGATGTTGATTCTCGAATGGATATTGAGTTAGCTAGATATGATATTCTAAATATGGTATTTTATTTTAGTAGCACAATCAATATGATTCCACAATCAACTTGGGAATCCATTGATTGACTCACCTTAAGCTACAGTCTAATTATTCTAAGTCTAGTAGATTATGGCTAGGTTGAGCCTATCAGAAGGTTAGATGATGTTGAAATTAAAGTGTCAAACTCAATTTATGAGGTGATTTTGAAGTTAAAAACATGAAGATATTAAAGACTCATTATCCTACTTTAATGGGTAATAAATGGGCTTATGATGGCAAAATTACCACCAATACTATGCACAACCAACTAGAAGTGCATCAAGGGAAAAAATAGTGGTCATACCCCAAAATAAATCTAAGAAAAAGCCATAAATTATCCCAAAAGAGCCATAATCCCCTTATTCCTATGGGAATAATAGTTGGTTTAAATTTAGCACAGATGAAAGGCAAAGTTATTTGTGACCTATAGAGCATTAAACTAGTAAATTACACACTGCACAACAAGAAAAGTGGCTAGTAAATAAACCTATTATAATAAAGTCTCTAGTTGGGTAGGTTCATATACAAGAATGTGTTTCTCCATTAGTTCACTCTTTGATGAAGTTTAAAGTTGGCTTCTTATATAATATAGGTTCCACAATGATGGATTACATGGAGCCTACACCCAAGGGTGTTCTACCATGGGAATTAGCATCATCCATAAATGGTGACTCGAACACTCACATGTTAAACTAAGCTCATAGGGATTATGAGTTATGACCTTTGTGCATGGTGTTCACTATAGAATGATAGATACCTCAATATTTTATGATATAAGATCTTAATCCATTTATATTAAGGCTTGAAAACCATGTGTTAGAGGTGGATCAAAAAGTCATCACACAACTATATGCTGAAAGGAATTGATATGACTTGGTGGGCAGTCCATAGAAATTCATAAATTTATTGGGAAGAAGCATGTGAATTCTTATGTGTAAGGTTCTAGCTACCAGATATTATCAAGTCAAAATGGAATTTCTTATAATAAGGTTAATGTATTGAGTTTCACATTCATCAGTGTGTGGATATATAGACCACACAGGGAGTAAATTTTAGATATTGGGTGCACATATTTAGCCACACTTTAGCACCTTTGCCAATGGCCTAGTATACACACCAAGAACACAGAAGAGAAACCAAGAATTGGGTAAAATATCAGTAATATTTCATTCAAAACTTTGTGTTCAAATATGATAATTTATTTGTTCATAAAGCCTTATAAAAAAATTAAAAAAAATTTCTATCATGGATGCGTAGAATATTTAGCATTACAGTTGAATCATCATCATAGTAGGAAGATGCATAAGATTTGAATATGACACTACAAGATTATAAAGCTAGCCAATAAGAACAAACTCTTATCAATCTATTTAATAGAATAAAATATGACTTGATAGAGTCTAGTGATAATTATATATATATCTCAATCACAAAGGTTTCTTTGAGCCATAACGGGAAATTGAATCAAACCCAGTTCAAAGAAAAGATTAATTGGAAGAAGAAAATATGTGCAACATAAATATTCTACAGTGAGAAGGTAAGCACATTCTATAAGATGTGTTTCTCTAAGTTTTTCTATAATTACATTCAGAAGAAGGAAGAAACTAAGGTTAAAGGTTAGGGGTTTGACATTACCTGGATTAAGTTGTGCACTTTATCCAAGTGTTGTGGGAGCTCCTCTTTGGATATGGAGGAAACACCTATAATAAGAAAGAAACTCAAATAAAGAGAATGCTAGATGAGGATATGGTGGACTGCCAAGCTATGTGCTTGGTCTCAGAAGCGTGAAGCTCCATGAGGGATGACAGTCCACTATTTAACGAAAAGAGTGTTGTATAAAAAGAAATGATGAAAGACTAAGAAAGATAAAAATAGATAATGTGTACCTATTCTCTGTAGTCAGTCTATCATAGTCACCGACGTCGATAGGGTGGCTAAGGTTGGTTGGGTCAATTATGCCGACGTCGATCTAGTTGCCGATGTCAGTGGGGGCAGTGGGCCTTGGATGGTTTTTAGGGTATTTATGTGGTGGACAGAGAAGTCTAGGAGTTTAAAGGTTTGTGCAAGGTTGCGAGAAGGTGAATAAGGTCTGAGGAAGGGCAAAGGTAGAGGATAGGTGTGAAAAGAAGGTAAGAATAAGAAGAAGGCTTTTCATCCTCTCCACAGAAGAAGTCAAGTTTCTCAATAGTTCTTAGAAATATCAAATGGAAACTAATTACCAATGTATTCTAAAATACTAAAATGAGATAGAATACTTAGCTCTATTCAGATGAAGAACCAGATGTGTCAGAATGCTTATTCCTATTATGGCTGATGTTGAGGTCCTTGTACAGTGTTTCAATCCAATGTCTGGAGTGACTTGTGCAGAGCTTCAGTAGCCAGGTGAGCGATAGTCGAATTTTGATGCTTGGTCTTAGAGTGTGTGTGTCAATTAGCAAGAAGGATAGAGGCAACTTAATGTTTGAGCTAGGCTTATTTAATCGACATCAGCTATTCCACTGGCATCAACATAGGGATGATGACATCAGCCTGGTTGACCGATGTCGATGGAGAGAGAATAGGTAAAAGAGCTATTTTTAGCTCTTTGCCTATTTCTCCACCCACCAAGTGCCTTTGCCATTGGAGAACGGTCAAAACATAGGTTTATGAGGCACGAGAGTTGGTTAGGGAGTGAGAATAGGTCATGGGTAGTTAGGATTTGGAGGACCTAGTCTCAGGGTGACTCATAGGGTAAGAAATGGTCTTAGGGTGAGGTGTCCAAGGTGAGGTCATTAATTTAAAATAAGTAGTTTATTTTAAATTAATAAGGTGTGTAAGTGTTTAGAAGGGGACCAATGGGGATTGACATGATATTGGTGTCTACATTTGCCCCTTTTTGTCTTGTAGTTTGTTCTGACGAACTGCAAGACAAAAATAGGTGTAGGTTGCTCCCCACATTATGTCCCTCACACGTATTATCATATCGTGACCAAGTTGAGCCCCAATATTTGTGACATTTTCATGTTTTCCAGGAGCACTTCCTAGCCTAGATACTTGGAACACGATGACCATTGGAGCTATAGTTTTGATTGTTTAACCTAATCAGCTACCACTAATAAGCTGGGGACTAGTTACTTCAATTTTAGTGCATCTCGACCTTCCCTGTGACAATTTGACCTACCTATCAAGTGAAGTGGTATACATGCAATCTCAAATATTGTAGCATTCACACTCACCCTATCCATCCACTGCCTATCAAATCAGCACCCGATTTTGGGTTCCCTTCTCTCGATTCTTGCTTTAAGGGGGAATACCTCATCCCATACCTGGGGCAACCTACATTTACCCCTTTTTGTATTGTAGTTTGTTCTTACAAACTATAAGAAAAAAATAGGTGTAGGTTGCCCCAAGTATGGGATGAGGTATTCCCCCTTAAAGTGGGAATCGAGATAAGGGAACCTGAAATTGGGTGCCGATTTGATAGGCAGTGGATAGATAGGGTGAGTGTGAACACTGCAATAGTTGAGATTATGCGTATACCACTTCACTTGATAGGCAGGTCAAATCTTTGTAGGTAAGGTTGAGGAGCACTAAAATCAAAGTAATTAGTCCCCAACTTATTAGTGGTAGCTGATTAGGTTAAACGATCAAAGCTGTGGCTCCAATGGTCATTGTGTTCCAAGTATCTAGGCTAAGAAGTGCTCCTAGAAAACACAAAAATGTCACAAATATTAGGGATCAACTTGGTCGTGATCTGATAATACGTGTGAGGGGCATAATATGGGGTGCATATAATTTGCTAACTATTCATGAGGTAGCATATATGCAATCAAAACAACCAAGGCAAAGTTGTCTCAAAAGTGGTCATGGTCTGAGGAGATAGTCACGATCTCCAAGGTCATTGGTCAAGTCGGGCTGAGATATAAGTGATCTCAAGTGTTGTTTGTTGTGGTTAGGGAGATATATGTGATCTCCAATGTGCCCCATGAGAAGTCTAATGTGACTTCTACAGTGGCAGGGCTGGTTGTTTGGTCATGATTTTGGGTTGGTATAGATAGTTGGTCCATTAGGTAGATGAATGAATGAATGGCCGAGCTAACCTCAGAAGACCCCATGTTAATTGAGTGTTGCCTACATAGCCCCTATTTTAAGGGCCTCAGGTTAATGTAGTTCTACCCAAAAGGGAAGAAGATTCAAAGTGGTTGATAGTTGTTTTGGTTATGTCAATGTTTTTAGCATTTCCCATATGTTTAATGGTACATGCTTGAAATGATGAGTGTATGATGATGTTATAGCCTTTTCCATATTGTGTGATGGTGTATGCTATAACATAGGTTATGTGGTTTTTCATCCCTAGAAATTTTCCATATTGGTGATGGTGTATGCTAAAAATGAAATGAGTTTATTTATGCCTCAGCAGGTTTCCATATTGTTGATGGTATATGCTTGACATAAATTGTGTTTGGTTGATAGTTTCCATGTGTATTGTTTTCCATAGAAACTAATGTGAATGGGATATGATAATTTATATAACACAAATTGGTATTTACATTAAATAAATCATGATGTTATGTTAATGGTTAGAAAATGTTTTGGTTGTCATGTTATTGGCATGTGACAAAGGTGTGTAAGAAGTGAAAGGCGCATTGCTCTTTCATTGACAAGGACCATAATGATAACATAAATAGGGTTTTTGGAAACAAAATCCCTATTCATGCATTACGTATTTGACCATTGGTTTTTGTTAAAGAAGTATTCTAATCACTTGACGTGAAGTGAGCTCAAAATCCCTTGGGTATGTTGGGGTGATAGGTTTGATTATGTGATATGTGAGAATAGCGTAACTCTTTTTTAGCAGGGATAACTTTGCCCCTTTTATAGGTGACCCTGAGAATGACTATAGGCAAGTCCATGACTTAATAGTTTGTCAGTCAGTTTTTTTTTTAGTAAACTAATCAATGCGGGAAGTCTACTTGGGGATGTTTTTTTGTTTTGTGGTCATGTTGAAGCTGATCGATGCAGGAAGCTTCTGAGAGGGTGTTGTTTATGTAGCAAAATTTGGGCATAGCCATCCTTTGAGGGAGTTGTCTATATTTTGTTTTGTATGTTTTAATGTCTTTGAATAGCTATCCTTTAAGGGAGCAGTCTACTAATTATAGCAATAATGTAGCTATCCTTCAAGGGAGCGGTCTACATTGATAGTTTATGACCTTTAAATATTTTGTTAGGCATCCCAGTTTTATATGTTTTTTTTTTGTTGACTAAACTTTTAGTCATGGATTAGACTATAGAGGTTTAGGGGTTTCCCTTTTTATTAGGACAAAGCATTAATGTTTAAAAAATGGTTAACTAATTGTTATAGGGAAAAAAGTTGAAAGGAATAGGAATGGGGATGATAGGGGTTGCTCAAGGGACAGGCTCAAGTTAAACATCAAGTGAATGATTACTTGGTTAACAATAGAATGGTCATAGATGCAAGGCATTAAGGGGCTCAAGTTCTGGCTGGCCTTCAAGAGAAGATAGATGATAAGTCCCTGATCCATACTTGTGCGTTATTATATAAGGTTCGAGCCAATTAGGAGAAAACTTGCCTCATTTGCTTCTTTCCATATTGGTCACGTGTTGGTTTTCTTTAAGGATGAGATCTCTAATTTTGAAATCTCACACTTTTAGATTTTTTTTATAGGCATGGTTTGGTCGATGCTTGGCAAAGGAAAGTCATCCTTTGGGTAAGCTATGTTGTGATTGGATAGTCAGTACAAATTTGAATTCCCCCAGTTGCTTTTGTGATAGGGATAATGTTTGACACCCATTATGGATAATCAATGGGTTGGATAAATGAGATGGAAAGAAGATGTTGAAGCTCCTCTTTGACAAGGAGTGTGATGCAAGGATGCATCCTATGAAGCTTTTGCTTGACAGGGTTAGTTTTAGAGGGTGAGATCCTGATCTTCCAGGTTGTAGTCTAGAATCTCAGAATCACTGAAGGTGATGGAGGCAATGGTGGGTAATGATTTGACTAAAGCAACTAGTGGTTGGGGGTCTTCAAGTTAGACCTTCACTACTTGTAAAGCTTTGATCAAGGTTTGGCGATGTTGTGGAGAGCTTTGAATTAGGTCATACAAAGATATCTTCATAGGGGTTTGGTGAAGTTGTTTCACCATGGAGTCACAAATTGCCCCAAAAAATGTTGGTTGAGATGTGCCCAAGATATAAATATTGGGTTTTGGTGGTGGAGAGGTCTGAGCAAGTGGATATGTCCAAGGGATAAAAACATGCTCTTTTCCTTTATCCTTTAGGGTTTGGGACTTGGTGGCCACATTAATGGTGTTGATTTTGAATAAAGGGGGAGAAGGTGATAGAGGGACCATAATCTTGCATTGGGATCTTGATTCATGTGAGGAGGTTTGGGAGGCATGGGATGGTGTTATTAGTTTATCAAAAGAATCCTCAAAAAGAAGGGTGTCCTTTTCCAAGTGTTGGTGAATGACAACCTTAAGGGCACAAAAACGCTCAGTATCATGCCTAGGTATGCAATGATATAATTAGATTTGAGTGTCATCAAACCAAGATGGTTTTCATCTAAGAGGTTGGTATGGCTTAATGGGCAGGAGAATGATGCTAAAAGATTGCAACAATCAGCGTAACAATAAAGCATAGGAACCCACTAATGGGTCTACACTTATTGTTGTAGTAGGGGTTGACAACTTCTATTTAGGAGTTGTAGGAGGATTTTTTCACACCACTTTTTTAGTTGGTGGTGTGGCCACACGTGTAGATGGCACTTTCTTGATGAGAGGTGTCAAATTTTTTGGAGGAAGTATGTTTTTGACAGGTAGAGAGAGTAGTGGAGGTAGTTTATTTCTGTGAGATGTTGGAATAAGGAGCACTCCTGTTAAAGTGGAAGGATGTGGACCCAAGATTGAGGGCAATGGTGGAGGTGGGCTAGTTTTTCATACCACCTTTTTGGTTGGGGGAGGAGTAGATCAACGTGGTTTAACATCCTTCTTTAGTTTGGTGCAAAGACCACTATTGTGTGGGGTGAGGTTCAAATCTACCTTTACTTGTGGGTGTGTGAGGTTTGATACAGGGAAAACACTGAGATTTGTAATCTATTTTAGCATGGTGGACCCCTGTGAGGTTTTTGGTTCAGATGTGGAAGGCTGAGCTTCTGTGATTTAGAAGTGGAAGCCCAATCCTTATTAGAGACTGTGGGGTGAATCATCACAAAAGGTTGGTAGCATAAAGTGAAGTAGAATGTGTAAGATAAGGAGTCTTAAGTCGCTCCCATAGCGCCTCATGTTTTAGGTTCCTAGAATGGAGAAATCCTAAGTTTTCTACCAATCAAGAGAAGGGTTTAGGTGACATCATGCGAGGTCTTACAGTCGGTCTTCTAGAGGATTGGGGTGAGTGCGAGAGTGGATATGTGTTGGATGCAGTGATCATGGGCCAAAGGCGAGAGAGAACCATCACTAGAACTTCCTTAGTAGAAGTGGGTGAGTTAGCGAGTTCTTCTCTCAGTGGAGAAGGGATTAGAGAATTTGGCTCTTCGAGAGGATAGAGCACAGGGATGATCATGCCTTCCACGTGTGGTCTAGGAGTGTGGAAAGTGTGATCCTCCATTGGTGATAAGAAGGATGAAGGTGGGGCCACCGGCATTGGTATCATCAAAGCATCTTCCAATATGGGAGAGGTCAAAGTAGACTCTCCTACGTGTGAAATGGGGGTGGATGGAGGACTGTCCTCCATTGGTGGAGGACAAATAGGAGAGGAAAGCTCCTCTAAAGGGTGAATTAGAGGGATGATGGCCCCTTCTACATGAGGGCATGGGGTATGAATGGTAACTTCTTCCAATGGTAGAAGAAGAGGGAAGGTGGGGGCAAGAGGAACAGGTAATACGGGATCCTCACGAGGTAGAAGAATGGGTAGAGGAGGTGTTTGATGTTGTGGGGGTGATATGGGTGAAACGGGTTCATCCACACAAGGAAGAGGTGGTATCGGTAAAATAGGATCTTCTACTCATGGTGGAGAAATTGGTTGACTAACCTCTTCAGATTGTGGGAGAAGTTGGTTAGGAATAAAAGGAGAAACCATGTCGACCGTGTGTATGTTGCGTTCTTGAGGGTCATCGACCATGGTTTGAACATTGTTCTGACTTGGGGGATGGTTAAGAAATTGTTGCCTAAAGACATCCATGTTTTGGTTGGGGGGCACATTAGGGTTATCCAAAACAAGGTCCCCTTTGTCTAACATGTCTTTAACAATGTTTTTAAGGGTTTTGTAATTATCTGTGTCATGACCCTTCACACGATGATAGTTACAAAAGTAATTTTCCCTATACCATGCAGGGATGGCTCATGAGGGGTCAAATTAGACTGGTCAGATTTGAGGGAGGTTGAGGACCCCCTGTTTCACTAATTTATCCAATACGAAAGCATATGATTCTCCTATAGGAGTGTATTGTCACTGTTCATACCATTGTTGGAATTGTGTGGTGATGATTTGCAAAGTGGAGGGCTTAGATTTGTTGGTTGTGGTAGAAGATGGTGACCTAACGACCATAGCATTCACTAATCCCTTGGACTTGGAGTGGGAAGAAGGTTTGGAAGAAGAAGGGTCATTGGATTTTGTGTTGGTATTTTTTCTATGCAATTTGACCCTATCTTCTTCGACTGTGCAGAGTTCAAGCTTTCAGGCCATAGTGAAAGCTTCATCGAATGTGCAAAAAGTTTAAACCTGTAGAGTGGATGAGATGTGCTTGGCACATGCTCTTGAAAAGATCTCAATGAGCTCAGTTTGAGGTAGTGAGAAGGAGAGTTGGTTAATCAAACCTCTCCAACGGGCAACAAAGTCAGCTATTGACTCATCCTTAAATTGTCTAATAGAATAAAGGTCTATGATGGAGACCTTCTTAGTGATGTTGATTGAGAAATGGTTGATGAATAGCTGAGTGAGTTGAGTAAAGGTGAAGAGAGAATGACTAGTAATGGAGCTATACCAGTCAAGGGCGGTGCCAGAAAGTGACATGGGGAATGTGCAAAGTAATAACGCATCATCGTGTGCTATGAGGTAGCAAGCATGTCTAAACACTCATAGATGTTGTTGTGGGTCCTCATTACTCTGAAAGCAAGTAAATTTTAGGAGTTCCCACTAGCTAGGGTATGGTCGAATAAGAATTAAAGGGTGGATAGGTTCATTGCGAATTTGTTCATATGAAAGAACATTCTTCAAACCTGAAATGGATGTCTCAAGGTTGGACATCTTATCCATCAGCATCTTAATTAGATCAACAGATGGATTAGCATGAGGGGCACCCCCTAAATTATAGGGTACCTAAAAGGTGTTAGAAGGGATGTATGATGTACTTTGTTGCATTTGTGTAGGTGTAACATATTGATAGTTTGTCATAGGGGCCAATGTCGAGGCCACGGGGGCTTGTGCGATGAAGTTGGAGAGCACAACTTGACTAGATGCTACTAAGGGTGGTTGAATGGTGGTGATATTAGTTAAAGGATAGGTGGTAACTCTCATGTTTATAGGTGTAAGAGTGGGTGGGATAGAGACAATCAAGTTCTGAAAAGGTGTCGAACTTGGTTGAATTGTTTGTGGTTGAGGGGGTACAAAAACCCTGATGGAGGTAGGTCTAGAAATAGAAGGGAAGGCCAAATCTTGGAAATTGGTAATGATTGGGTTACTGGTCAAGGCAATGGCCTGAGTGACCATAGGTTGGGTAGCAGATACTATTGATATCATTGTTGCTTTAGCCAAAGAAGTTGGCATCCCATAAATAGGGTTACCAAAAGGATCTCGCATTTGGATTCTAGAGAGATAATGTTGGAGAGCCTTGATGTTGTGGTCAAGGAATATCTCAAATTCTTATTTCCTTCAGGAATAATAGGAGGTTGATCAGGGGTAGGTTAGATAGGAGTATGTTCAGTGTCTGAAGTATGCTCCATTAGATGACTTGGCACAAAGGGTGAAGGTGGAGTGGCTATTGACTCGCGTGGTCAACAAGAGATTTGGCTTGATTGCGTGTCAGAACCATCCAAGGTGAAAGGGATTTAGGTTCCAAAAACTATGTTTTTTAGTTTCAAAAAACCAAAATTTGTGTTAAACAGTAAGCTTGCTATTTGGAAAGAATTTTGTTGACAGTGACCGATGTCAGTTGTTTAACCGATATTAGTTTTGAGATGTTGCTGAGGTCGGTCAGTAAATCAATGTCGGTGAAGTTTATATGCCGACGTCAGTGGAGAAATTGATGTCAATTTTTGTGTAATTCCAAAAACACAAAAAATTAAAATTTTTTGGAAGAAAAAGAAATTTTGAGTTGTTTTAGACTTCAGAATGATGCAACCTTACTAGCTCAGACACTCAGATAAAAATAGTAGAATAGATGATTAGGCAAGAAACCTCTAAAATGTTAAATTCCTAGGAATAAATTTTAGAGTCATGGTGGCTTATGCCTTAAGAGAATATGTTGGGAATTGGGCTTGTAGAATAGGTCCTAAAGAGGAAGTCTATGGCTGGTTTTAGGTTAGTTATGGTGCTCAAAATATCTGTGTTAGGTTTAGTACATGGCCTGGTGCTAGGGCTTGCTCCTTTCACTTCATGAACCTAGAGCCGAGCTAGGTTGCTTAGCCAAAATATACTTTTCCTATAGTTTATACTCTGCCAGAGAATAGAGTGGGTCCTCTTCTTGGTGGTGAAATCCAAGTAGGATCGCCAGGTGGGGTGAGGTATCCGCTAGGTGATGAAATCCTAGACAGGCCTTATCTCAAGTAAGTTTAAATGTTTGATTTGATGTGATTGTGGTTCGGTTGTGTAACATTTGTGCACTATGATTTATTCATAATGCTTTAATTACTAAGTGGGCTAAATATGCATTCAAGCAAGAATGAAATGCAGTAGTTTTTAACCCAAATCAAAATATGTTGTTCAAATGCAAACAATTGGGAAAAGACGTGAAGAGTATGAATTTTCACTACTCTATGATGCAGGGAAGAAGTGACAAGAAGAAAAGGAAATGTTCTTTTTAACTTTTGCTAATGGTTTCTTTTGAAACAAAAAGAAAGCAAGAGAAGCTAAGTTTTTTATTTCTTAAGAAATAAAAGCAAAGAAGAGGGGAGGCAAGAAGAGAATATTTTCCTAATGCATCTATATGAAAATTTGCCTTTTTTTAAAAAAATAAGAAGAATGAAGCCAAGGAAAACTCCAAGGGTCCCATCGGGCATGCCAGAATCTTTCTCTAAGTTTTTCTACAATTACATTCAGAAGAAGGAAGAAACTAAGGTTAAAGGTTAGTGGTTTGACATTACCCAAATTAAGTTGCACACTGTATCCAAGTGTTGTGGGAGCTCCTCTTTGGCTATGGAGGAAACGCCTATAATAAGAAATAAACTCAAATAAAGAGAATGTTAGATGAGGATATGGTGGACTGCCAAGCTATGTGCTCGGTCCCGAAAGCATGAAGCTTCGTGAGGGATGACAGTCCACTATTTAACAAAAAGAGTGTTGTATAAAAATAAATGATGAAAGACTAAGAAAGAGAAAAATAGATAATGCGTACCTATTCTCTACAGTCAATCTATCATAGTCACCAACATCGGTAGGGCTGTCAAGCTCGATTGGGTCAATTATGCCAACGTCATTCTGGTTGCCGATGTCGATGGGGGCAGTGGGCCTTGGATGGTTTTTAGGGTATTTTTGTGGTGGATAGAGGAGTCTAGGAGTTTAAAGGTTTGTGCAGGGTTATGAGAAGGTGAATAAGGTCTGAGGAAGGGAAAAGGCAGATGATAAGTGTGAAAAGAAGGTAAGAATAAGAAGGCTTTTCACCCTCTCCATGGAAGAAGTCAAGTTTCTCAATAGTTCTTAGAAATATCAAATGGAAAGTAATTAACAATGTATTCTAAAATACTAAAATGAGATAGAATACTTAGCTCTATTCAGATGAAGAACCAGAGGTGTCAGAATGCTTATTCCTATTGTGGCTGATGTTGAGGTCCTCGTATAGTGTTTCAATCCAATGTCTGGAGTGACTTGTGTAGAGCTTTAGTAGCCAAGTGAGTGATAGTGAAATTTTGATGCTTGGTCTCAAAGTTTGCATGTCAATCAGCAAGAAGGCCAGGGATAGCTCAATATTTGAGCTAGGCTTATGTAACTGACGTCGGCTATTCCACTGGCATCGGTGTAGGGATGACGATGTTGGCTGATAGTTGACCGACGTCGGTGGAGAGAGAATAGGCAAAAGATCTATTTTTAGCTCTTCACCCATTTCTCCACCCACCAAGTGCCTTTGCCATTGGAGAATAGTCAAAACACAGGTTTATGAGGCACGAGAGTTGGTTAGGGAGTGAGAATAGGTCATAGGTAGTTAGGATTTGGAGGACCTAGTCTCAGGGTGACTCATAGGGTAAGAAATGGTCTTAGGGCGAGGTGTCCAGGTGAGGTGTCCAAGATGAGGTCATTAATTTAAAATAAGTAGTATATTTTAAATTAATAAGGTGTGTAAGTGTTTAGAAGGGGACCAAGGGGGGTTGACACGATATTGGTGTCTACAAGATGCTTTACCTAATCAATCAAGATAAATATATCAAGATCCCTTATGCAATATTTAAGGTAACATTAAAATAGAATCGGTTCCTAAGATCATGATAGTGGGAGACTATTGGGAATAAGAGCAGATTTCAAAGGTCTTACAACTACTAAGAGACTACCAAGATGTGTTCCCAACCAAATTATTAGAGTTAAAAGGTATAGATCCATATTTAAGAAAAATTCACATATAATTTAAAGAGTACACTCAACCCATTAAGAAACAAACATATATATTAAATCCTAACATCAAAATAAATATAAAAGCTGAGTTGGATCAAATGCAAGAAGTTGGAATCATATATCTAGTATAAAAAGTAGATTGGGTAAGTCCCATAGTGATGAAACCAAATAAAATTAGAGAGCTATGGGTTTGTGGTGATTATCACACACTCGATGATGCTTGTATGAATGATCCTTTTACAATACCATTCATAGATGAAGCCCTTGAATTGATCATAGGACATGAAGTGTACTCCTTCATAGATGGATTCAATGGGTACCACCAGATTCAAATCATAGTATAAAATCAATCCAAAATTATTTTTTCAATTGAATGGGGGTCATTTACATATAAGGTAATGATTTTTAGATTGAATAAATCACTCACAATCTTTTCTAGAGCCATAGTAACTGCATTCAAATATTTTATTCATGATTCTCTGGAAGTGTATTTGGATGATTGGGTTGTTTTTTTCTCTATTTAAACAACATTTATCAAAGTTGTGACTCATGTTAGAATGGTGTCAATCATTATGCATTACTCTAATCTAAAGAAATGTTTTTTTTCACACTTTTTGGTATTTAATTAGGCCATGTATTATGCACAAATGACATTTTGGTTGAGCCATCTAATATTTTTATCATCATATGGATGCCACCTCTTACTAATTATACTGAAGTGCACACATTTCTTGGTCATATGGGATATTACAAAAAGTTTATTAAAGGGTACACAATTATAGCTATGCCCATGGAAAAAATACTATGAAAAGATATAAAATTTGAATTGATAGTAAAATGTCAAACTAAAATAAAGACTTGTAATAACACAAATTTTAGTCTTTCCTAATTGGAAGAAGCCATTCTATGTGTACATAGATGCTTATGGTACTACAATAGGAGTTATCTTAGAGTATCTATGTGAAGGTGGAATAGATCATCCTATACATTTTTTTAATAGGAAGTTATCTACATTTGAAAATAAGTATACTACTACTCAAAATGAAGATTTAGCCATGGTTTTTTCACTACAAAATTTTTGGCACTACTTATTAGCTACACCATTTGAGTTCTTTATAGATCACCAAACATTGTAATACTTGGTTAATAAGTCAAAGTTGGGAGGATACTTATTCAGGTGGATTAAGTTATTTTAATAATTCTAATTCCATATTAATGTCAAGCCATGCCATTAAAATTGGGCCAAATCACTTGAGCAAACTTCACAATGGGGAGGAGCTAGAAGAACTTAAAGATAAATCTCCAGATGCACATCTATTTAGAACTATTGTAGTTCCTGATAATATGGAAGATATTTTAAATTTATTAAATAAAGGAACCTTTCATGCACATTATATATAGTGAGATAAAAATCAAATGGTCACTTGAGCTATACCTTATAACCTCCTTAATGGGTTTTTGTAAAAATTTGGTAGAGATGATGTACTGCATAGATTAACTCTAGAGCATGAATGGACTTGGCTACTACAAGAAGCACATCAAGGGATTTTAGGAGGTCATTTCATAGGTTAATCTACTAAAATTAAAATCTTATAACATGGGATCTAATGGCCTACATTATTTTAGGATGCACACAAAGTTTCCAAATAATGTGATGTATGTCAAAGAATGGGAAAGCCAAATCAAAGAGATGAGATGCCTTTGGTGACAATGCTTGTAGAAAGACCTTTTGAGAAATGGGGAATGGAATTTATTTGTCGTATAATTCCACTATTAAAATTAAGGCATGCACTATGTATTATTATTGCGACAAATTATTTCACTAAATGGGTGGAAGATACTACCACTCTAAGTTATGATACAAAAGATGCTGCCAAATTTTTATATGAAAACATCATTACAAGATTTAAATGTTTAGTTAAGATTACCAGTGACAAAGGTACACATTTACTAAATAATACTATCAAGACTCTCACTGAAGATTTTATGATATCATATCATAAATCACAATTTATCACCCATAGTCAAATGAACAGGCTGAAGCATCTAATAAAGTACTGGGGAAAATGCTCATAAATATTTGTAATTTTCATAGGGATATTGGGAAGATCACATTCCTATGATTCTATGGGCCTATATAACACATTAAAAGAGAGATACAAGGTTCACACCTATTCAATTAGTATATGGCCTAGAGGCAGTAATGCCTATGGAGTATATTATTTTTAGTCTATGGATTATGATGGTTATGAGATTAGGGGATCAAGATTCATTGAAAGCATAGTTGATGGACTTAAAAAATATGGAAAAAATAGACAACATTCATAATGGATATATCATATTAGCAATACAAATTATAAATCATATCATGATCATAACTTGTAATCTAAGCAATTTTACTTGAAATAAATTGTATTGCTTTATGATAGCATATTTAAAACATTCCCTAGAAAGTTGTGCATTAAATGGAAAATATGTTATAATATTCATGAAGTATCACAATAGGGTTCTATAATGATAAAATATTTTTAGGGAACCATACTTTTAGGATATATAAATGGTTTTAGTCTTAAGCCTTACGACCTTTAATCTCTATCACTCTACTGAAAAATTGAGTGGTTGTTGAGTGGTACCATGTAGTTAGGATTTTATATAACATTATTTGTTTATGTTTGATTTTATTAGGTTAGAATTTTTTATAGTGTATTTTTTGTAGCACAACACATTGTAGTAACCAAAAAATATTTATAATTGCAAGGTGCAATCACATTCTAGAGATAGCTCATAAGAGATAGTTGCAACTATATTGAGGATATCAATTAAGTTCGAGAAGGTAGTGACAAGATAGTTATAAAGAAAGGAAGGCCAATGATCATTCCAAACCATTAATGATGTGACATTTTTAAAATATTACATCATTTATGATGTAGATTGAGTAGTAAATGGACAAGTGAAATCATAAAACAAATTGGATAGATGAAAGGATAATTAGTCACATCAAATAACTATCAGAGGGGTAAATCAAGGATTTTAAACACAAAATGTCATTGTCAGGGAAACTAATAATAAAGTGATATTAATTGTAAGAGGAACATTGGTGCACAAATAATATGTTCATTTAAAGTAGTTGATAAGACGAAATGGGTGTTAATAACTATTTAAGAGTGAGGTATAGACAATGCCAAAACATTATAGACTTTGAATAATAAGATAATTCTATGATCTACTTTCATAATACCTTCTTGAAAATAGATTTCTAACCAAATACCAATCAAGCACAATAATAATTCATCATAAATCACTAATATAGCTATAGATAAAGGTTAGTTATTGATCCCAATCACAAATGAATAGAAATAAGAGATGGGGATGGGTTAAGTATTTTCCAAACCAAGTACAATTACCTAGATCCATTTGATTTCATTAACACAATAGAAGTTACTCTTTTTGCATAATATCCTCAAAGAGGCACACAATATGGAACCTTTGTAATTCAACATCCACTTAAAGGTTATGATGTATAAAGGTTGATTAGGTTACCTACATTTGGGAAACTAGATGAGGTCATGATGACTCTATTGAGTCATAATAATCAAGGGGATATCCATTTTTCTAAAGATATCATAATTGGATCACTACATAAATAATGGCATGAGCTATAGACCTTCCAAATTGAGGTAAATCCCTCTTTAAATATAAATCTACATCACCACCAATTCATTTAAATGTACAAGAAAAATATACCACACAAGTAGCCCAAGGAACACCATTTGATTCAATTGAGGATGTTTTGATGCACACTCTAGTAGATTGCATCACAAAAAGGTTTTGGCAAACTAACAAGTAGTCAAAGTAAGTAATGAGAGGGGTACTTGATATTGTGTATCATATGATAAAATTATGGGTCAATTTGCTTGATATTTTGGCATTTTATCTCACCACAAACATCAATAAGTTACTTGCAGGAACCAAGCAAACATTTTAGTACCAATTTTTGGTTTTATTATTTTGTTTCACATAATAGAAAGCCCCACTTAGACTAGTCAATGTGACTACATATTTTTTTTCTACTACTTCCCTTACAAACATCACATTAATGGAAATAGGGAAATACTATGAATAATTATGGTGGTTTAATATGTGGTGGTTTGAAGCCCTAGCTTTGATCAAAACACATCTAAGAATCTCATAATATATTATAAAATATTTGGGATAACATGATTCAATAACCAAGTTGCTTAATGGCATTCAAATCAAAATCCATGAGTTTACATTGAATCCTGTGACTTTGATTCCATTCTTTATTTATATGATATAAGCATAGGGTAAAATATATAGGCAAAAAACCTTAGCTATGAGGTCAATTCTAACTCTACAAGTTATTATTCTATAAGTGAAATAATCAAATATGGAGTAAGCACCACCAAAAAAAACATCATAACAACCACAAACTCCACCACCATAGGATAAAGGAAAAAGGAAGTCATTTGCATGGTGTCATTCACCACCACCACCAAATAAAAATACATTGCAAACAAAGTCCTGGTTGGATAATACTATAGTTATCAAGATAGCTAGTGAGTGTGACCTACCAGAGATGGAAGTCAATGAGCATAAAGTTCTCAAATCTATGTTAGAAGAAATTGAGAAGAAGGTTTATGGTAAAGAGGTGTAAAAGGAATTCTTCTTCTAAAAAGTAGTGCACATTTGTCAAGTGAAAAATCATGTATGAAAAGACATCTAGGTTGACATTACTTAACCACCTACATCTATTCTTATAGATATTATAGGTATGAATCCACTTGGTGTAAGATAGAGGAAGAGATATTTCCAACCAATCCAATCATAAGATCATCAGCTGCATAGGTGGTGGACCTACTAGAATAGGGCAGTCCTACATGACCCTTTTTTTGATGATTGTGTACACACCCCACTACCAAACCATCAAAAATTATTAGAGAAAGGATAGTATCTTTTGATGAACTTGTAGGATAAAATGGTGTGAAATAAATATAAGCAACATAGTTACCAACCAAGACTCATGTTGTGAATAAGTAAAAAGAGACCCTCACTTGTCCATCTAAATCTGAGAATAAAAAAGCACTAGAATAAGCAGTTGTGTAGGAATCATAATGCACACAACAAGAAGTTATGAAGGAGAAATAATTAAAGTAACAAGTTGAATATAAAAAAATCCAAAAAAGTAGAGGTTATGTAGAAGTAGGCTAAAAAAGTTGAGGTTATAAGGGAAAAATTCAAAGTAGAGGTTATGAATAAGATGAATGAAAAATTAGAGGAAAAGAGGAAATAACAGGAGAAATCTTATCGATAACAACAAAAGGTGAAATTTGTAAAATAAAAGTTGGTGGAATAAGAAACACAAGCCAAGTCTACTAATGAATAATGCAGGCACACAATAGAATCAAAAACAATGCAAAGACAAATCTAAGGCTTAAGCCAAAGCCAAAGTTAAGGCTAAGGTAGACACTAAAGATAAGGCTCAAACTAATTTTAAGGTTAAGGTTGAGGAAGTACTTAAAGCATAACCAAAATCAAATGCTAAGGCTAAAGTTGAAGGTGAAATTTAGGCTGAGAGGGATAGGGAGGCCAAATAATAAGTAGAATCAAAGAGAATAAATCAGATGAAGGATGTATAAGAAGCATCATATCCTAAACCACAAAGCTCCATATAATGTTTGTGGGATGTCCCTACAACATCAACTAGGTGAACCTCCTTATTGATTCCATTGGCTCAATTTACACCAACCCCTATGACACTAGCAACCATATCCATGAAACTTGATATAAATATGATGGAAACATCGTTGGAGTGACTCAAATACCATTATTAAACTATATTGAAGGCATAGTTACATTTTAGGAGTCAATTATGTAGAAGGATTTAGACTTGAAGTAAGAATTTATAAGGTTGTGTAAGGAAAGGGTTGAAGTGGAAGATTATTTATTAAAGGTATGATAGTTGATCAATAACACTTGTCCCACCTTAGTTACATAGGTGCTTGGTGATCAAGTCATGTCCATGAATAATCATTTTACCACTCTTTTAATGTAGCTTACTTAAGATTGGGTGGTCATGCATAAAATGCTCACTTTGCACAAATAAGAGAAGGATATCAAGAACTAAATAGAAACTTTATGCAAACTCAATATGAGTATGTATTATATATAGTTATGTAACAGGCCAAGTAGATAGCTCAAGATATGTTGAATTGGAGACAAGATCTCAATCAATCCTTGATACTACAAAACTTGAGTTTTCCACTGCAAATAAAGCTAAAGTAGTAATGGATAACCAAATGGATACTATAGAGGCAATGGGTAGGGAACTCAAGTAACTTCTAGATTTTAAGGATGAGTAATGTAGAAACTATAAGTTTGGCATACTAAAATAATGTGCAATACTTTTGTGGCCATTCAATCCTAATGGACTACAGATAAAGTGGATGAGATCATATTGGATATCTAGATCAATCTATCTAATTCCAAATCACTCCTCACCATTGTAGAGGATGAAGATGTGAAAACATGATGGTGATTTATATGACTCTATACATTCTACTTTCCATGGTCTATGAAGTGCTCATAGATTAAAAAATGCTTAATCAGGATCTATCTCAAATAGATCTAGCTATTTCCCAAATAATAAATGAGTTGTAATTCATTCTTATATATAATCTCCACCAAATTCTATAGAATAAAATATATATGCAAAGGCATGATCTCAATAATAACCTCCACCATTGGGTGTACCATAAGCAAGTGGGTTAGTAGTCAAGCAAATGCAATGACTTACATTACAGCCCAGTCAAATTTATCCACCACCACAATAATAATTAATGCAAATTCTAATTTTTTGATTTAAATAATTTTGTAATTTTCTTAAGATATCCTAAACATTAAGATCAGTGCCAAACTTCTTTAAAACCCATAAAGGGTAGGCACCTAATTAGGCTAGTCTATTGAAAATTTGAAACGGAAGTAGGCTAGTATTCTACTTATTTTAAAACCTAAAAGGGAGGTTAAGTAGTACACAAAGGGTGAAAATTAGTAAATAACACTTGGAGTAATTACTATAACTTTTGTTTATGGCTCATATTTTTAGTTCACTTAAGATCAGGTTGTGACTTTGTCTTAGGATGAGACAAACATTTAAGTTTGGGAAAGTGTTGGGCATGGAATAGAGCATGGTAGAATCACAAAGTATAATAAAAGGACACATATGCAAAGTGTATAGTTTTTTGTTTTTTATGTATTTATCTTGATAAGCCTAATCAAGTAATATAATAATGTAAAGAGTCTTTCCTTTTGTATCTCAAAAGGATGGAATGCAAAAAGATAACTAATTGTAAAAGGCTATATATAGTGCTTTGTTGTAATAGAATATGGTTCCAATGTGTTGATAAATATTAGTATAATTATTATGATATGGTTTTCCTAATCATCTTTTACATATCACTAGTTCACAATAAATACTTTATTTTGATTTAATATGTTAACATATGTTATGTCATTTATGTTCTACCTTTTGTTACAGTTGTGTCCTTCTTAACCTATATGTGTAATTCTATATGTATATGATGAATTATAAGTCTATAATGTCAATTATAGTTTCTATTTACTCTCCACTTTACAATCTCTCCATATAATTATCATGTTCTGGAGTATTTCCAAGAACCTCTGCTAACATATGTAAGTAAGGATGTTTTCATTGACACAATATATGTCAAGTAAGGAAATCATGAGGAACATGCAAGTATAATTCTCATGTAAAAAATGTATAATTCAAAAACACAAATGTGTATAATATATGTCCATGTATATATCAATTATATTAACCATAATATGACAATATGAAATATAAAAAGGTATGACACATAGGCCCATCAATGTAATAATGCAAGTAAACTGATAAAAAAAATCTCCATGGGAATAATAAAATAATTATGATTCTAATAAGAGATGAGTGGTTGGCATGATACCCCAAAATTCAATGAGAGATGTATATATTTAGTACCTTCACTTAATGTCATATCTTAGAAGTATCCAGTATGTAGGAAGGTAGATGTGTTGACCAAAATTGAAATATATAAGCAATGTGCTCTAAAATGAGAGGGGAAAATAACATGCCCATGATGTAAGATCCATATGAATAATATATATGTATTAATAGGTTCAAGAAGAGGATGAAGGGTTTAATTACAATATTACAAAACTAAGGTAGGGACCAATGATACATTGTTAATGTAGGTAAGGTATCCACAAGATAACTAGGTATAACAATGAGCCTACACATAGTAATAGAAACATGGATGAAAATGGTACCAAGCCCTATAAAATGGAAAATTATATATCAAAATGTACACAATATAACATGTTATTCATCCATGTAACAATTTATATATCAATTTAACACTTAATATGTAGGTAATAGAAATTGATGTATAATCAATGTAAATCACTCAATGTTATAAATGGAAAGAAAGATAGATATAACCATAAAATATATTGTTTGTATATGCCTCTAATATATGGAGTACCACAAATGTGATAATTCTTCTAAGGTGTGGGAAAAAGGTAGCCACAAAACATTTGAAATCATATAACCATATATATCATGTATATATTGCATATTTTCCACTCAAATAATTAACATGAAAATAATGTGTATAATTTTAATATGTAAACCTCTAGGATAGGTAGATAATCATGATATATATCCATATATAAAAATAAATTCTTTTTTATGTTCTCATTTTTTTTGTTTTTTTTAATAATTTTATACAATAAATAATTAAATTACACATAAGAAATCAAAGGGACACACATAAGAATAATCAATCAAATCTCAATAAAGCAATCAAAAGGGTGAAATCAAGAGGACTAATAAGAGGATTAAAAATAACATAAAATTCCCTCATAACTCAATTTATTCTAGGATGGTGTATTATGAAAAATTGAGATTAGGGAATAAATCTAATTTAATTTATATAAATAGTTACATAAAATTAGAATGTGTAAAATATATAATAATTATACTAGACTGATTTTAATCTTATTATTTATGTAAAGATGATAAAATGAGAAAATACCAAGAATATAAAACTTAGTTGGCACTTAAACCTAGATGACTGTAACAAAAACTATGTGATCAGTTGTGTGACTATGTGAGATGACTATGAATTAGGAACAAGGATTCACTTCAATATAAGAAATGGTTATGTTATTCATACAAGGTCATCTTGTTTTGTCATCTATAAGTATCATCGACATCTATTAGAGTTTTTTCCCTCTATGTAAATTTGTATTAGTGTGTCTTCATTTGTTAATCCTCTATGTGTGATCTAATTTGATTGATTCACTATGGAAATAGTTGTGTACCTTATTTGTCACTTACAACTATAGCACAATATATAATTAATAAAAATGAAATAGATGGAAAAAAGGGGTTAGTGGTTTAATTTTTGTTTGACTTGTGTTGAGTGATGCCTGCATACTAATACTTTGAAGAGGGATCAAACTCCATGTAGATATCCCATATTATGATGGTGTGTGTAAAATAATGATGCAATATTATATGTTGGTTTAGGATAATTTTAAAAATGGAACCCTAAATTTCTCTATAATAACCTAGTGAATCATATATATTTGGGCATAATTTCATTGGCTAATCTTTGGAAAAAATGCCACATAGGTGTGAATTAATTGGATCTTTAAAAAAACTTATAATTATCTAGTGAATTAAATGTAATATTCAAAGAAAGATATAATGATGTATAATAAAAGAATGAAATGAATAAAATTAACTAAAAATAAAACTTTTTCTTTTAAACCAATACAAAAATAACAATGCTTACCTAGAAATGAAAGTAACCCATAAAATATTGATCCTACCTATGCCCCCCCACACCCCCACAATCATCTAAATGTGCTTAAAAATAAATTATGATAAATTAAATATATATGAGCCATAATATTGGTTGAGGAAGGAATATTTATACCTTATTTAAAATACTTTGCCTTGCATTTTTAAGGAGAATTTAAGGAGAATGTATTTCTATAATGGAATGCTAGAAATACTAGAAGAAGGCTAAGAGAGTCTCAAAAAGTTGTAATCAAAGGGAAGACACCAAGGTAAGCAACATGGTAACTTAATAAATTTTAAAAACCTTTGGATGGAATTGATTATTTTATATGTCAAAATATTATCATATTTTACATATGAACCTCATGAATAACAACTTAAAATGTGAATTACACATCAAAAATACATGCATCTTTAAAACAAACATATTTTTTTTCATTTTTAAATAATATAGTTTTAATATATATATATATATATATATATATATATATATATATATATATATATATATATATATATATATATATATATATATATATATATTCCTCTTAATAATTATAAAATTTGAATATATAAACAACTTATCAATCAATAAACTTCATTGTATAATATGATATTTTTAGTAATTTTTAGTCGCACATTAACTTCCATATTCTATCAAGGTACCCAAAATTAAAATAAGGTACACAAAAAAATATTGAACTTGAATTCCATAAGAGTTAAAATGTTATGTATGGAAAATTTTCAACATGTAGACATAATATTTATATTATTCTTATCCCATGCCTTATACACCTTAATAAAAAGAAGTTTTTACCATGTTTCCAATTCACATTTACACTTAAATGGCATGGATGACCCAAATTAGAAAAAACACATAATTTCATAAGAAATGTTAATCAAGAGTTATTTTTTGTGGAGTTTTTTTAAAATTCCTACACAATATATTTTTGGACTTAAGTATAACATAAAATTAAGTGTATTTCACCTACATTGGGTGATTTTAAATACATATCAAAACAAATAAGAATAGTGGTCAAATATATAAGTAAATCAATCATAAATAAGAATAAATATTCACTATGGGATATGAATTGTATGCATTTATGTATTTTGTTGAGAATACATTGTTCAATGTCAATAAGAATCACTAAGAACTAAAGGATTAACCATTTTTAACTCAATTTTGAGCTAGTAAATATTTTAATTAAATTATGGGAGTAAAAATTTAATTTAAAAGTTTAATATTTAGTTAATTTAATCTTAATGTAGTTATTAGTATGGGGAGGAGCATAAAAAAAAATTATTTTATATTTGAAATATGTTGATTTCAATATATCTTTGCATAAGCCTATCGGCCTCTCACATGGAACTATAAGTGAATGTTGTTATTAATTATCAAAAAGTGAATATAGAAACAACTTGTAAGTCAAGTAATGGACTAATATAAAATTATTAGTAATTTTTATGTTCACACATTAAACTCCATATTTGTTCAAATTTGTATAAATTCTATGGTACTAAATTTACCACAAGACCCTATTCATTTTTAAGGATTCCAATTTTTTATGTAAGGAGTATAACAAATGTTGGAAAATTCTTGGTCTAGTCCTCCTTAGTTAAAACTATGATTGTCAAGTTTTTTTTGTTTTTTGTCATTAAAGATGATAATATGGAAGTTAGATATTATTTGGAATGAGTAGGATGGTGGGTATCCACTTTTGGATCCTCCAACCATTAAAAACACTTCAAGAATTTTGATTTTTATTATTGTTAGAGTTTTTTAACATTTATATGGTAGTTGTTTGTTGATGGGAATGAACCTATGTTGGATACCTTATAAACTCAATTATTTATAATATGAATATCCACTATCAATTATTATAATTTTCCTGATGAAGTGTTTCTCATGATATTTTATGGTTTATCATTTTATCTTTGGGTCATAATTCCCTTTTCTATTGACCTTTATAAAATACAAAATGAATTATAAAACATATAATATTATAATATTTTATAATGTTCATTAATGACTAATATGTTGATAGAGTTCTTATTTCTATTGTAGGCCTCCCTCAACCCTAAAATAGAAATGCAGTGAGGCTAACCTAGTCATTGGATGGTGCATTTTTTAAACTTCACATCTTTTCCTTTTATTTAATTTAATGACCATTAACATAATGTATCTAATGGACTCAGTTTTGACTCTTAAGGCATCATTTTTATCACTGATAAATTTTATAAACTTGTTATCTCAACAAAAAAAAGCTAAAACTCTATTATATTAATGTAATCCATGGCTTAATTAGATTATTTATTGTGATATGTAAATATGATATAATTAGGATTTTTCAAGGCACATGGATTAGGTATACCAACTTAATGTAGTAATTAATTTTCAAGATTTTTAAAATAACATATATTTTGATATGGATCTCTAGTGTTCTAATGTGGTATTCTTAATTCAATGAAAAATTATCATAAGAATTCAATTAGGTAATCAACTTAAAATTGTGTCAAGAATATGTGTGGCTATAAAAACATCATACAACCTTTCATTATGGTTTAATGAAATGTAGATTAGATCATGGTTTAATATTTAATATTCCATGTTTCACATGATCAAAATAATTATCAAAGGGATGAGATTATAAAACATACCAAATCATCTATTTTATCATATTCTAGGGGCAAACTTACACTATTATATAATTAAATAATGTAATATATTTATGTCAATAGCATACTAGCTATTTTATACTAAAATCAATAATAAACCACAATACATTTGAATATACTCTTATGTTCATATCATATTTTAATTAAAAAAAAAACTTACCAAACCAACCCTCATTTCAAGTAATAACATAAGTTGTTATATCATATGAAAGTTTTGATCATCAATCAAGATAAGTTTGTAGTGCCTTCTAAAAAAGGGCAATAATTCCTCATGATATTAAAAATATTACAACAATTTAGTTATAATAATATGTTTATGGCCTATAGATATAACTAAATATAATTTTTTATTATAGATGTAGTAGGTAAGACCTTAACGTAAATAGATGCAAATTTATAAAATAAAGACTCAAAACCCACAATTTACTCTTAGAACATCAGCATTTCAAACCTATAGATTAGTAGTTCTTATGCTATATAATTTCTATTACTTGTGGCACTAAGTGCTCATTAACACAATGATCTTCCTACAAAATAATAGCATAATATTATCACATTTAATAATGTTGTACTTCATACACTTATTCAATAGAATAGGTGACATAAAATTAATTAAGTGCATAAATAAGTTAATCATAATATTTCGTAAAAAATCACATTATATATTCATTCTAGTGAAGAAAATGAAACTAGTTCTCATTTTACACTCAATTATCAGTACGATATAAAGGTAATGGTAAATTTTTAACTCAATGAAATTATAAAATTGATCATAATTTTTATATAATCCTTTTTTTAACATTTATTATTTATTATGAAAGCATCAATACACTTGAAATAATTACATACAATATTTTTTATTACAAATGTAGTAGGTAAGAACTTAGCTTAAATAGATGTGAATTTATAAAACAAGGAATCAAAACCCATAATTGATTCTCACAACATCACCATTTTAAACCTATAGATATACTAATTCTTATGTTACATAATTTATATTCTAAGTGACATTAAGTTCTTAGTAACACAATGATCTTCCTACAAAATAATTGCATAATTTTATCACATTTAATAATGCTACACTTCATACACTTCTCCATCAGAATAGGTGACATTGAATTAATCAATTGCATAAATAAATAAACCATGTTTAAAAAAAAAAAGGAAAACCATAGTGTATCTTACTTATACTAAATAAAATGAAAATAGTTCTCATTTTATGCTCAATTATCAGTGGGATATAAAGGTAAAGGTAAATTTTTAACCCAATGTAGTTTCAAAAATTAATCATAATTTTTATAGAAAACCTTTTTTAACATTTATTAACTATTTTCAAAACCTCAATTCTCTTAAGATAAAGGTATTTTTTTGAGATGCTAAAAAGAGAAACACCAATATATTGTAAGATCCCCTTATTAAAAGCTCATAAGGAGTTTGATTTCCATTTTATTTATATATTTTTCAAATTCCATACTTTTAATTTTTTACCTCATTACCAATATTAGTCAAAATCTTGAACTTATTGAATTATCATGAATATTCATTTTCTCAAATTCATATGTCATTTGCTTCATAATTTATTTTTCTTCACAACAAGATAAATGCTTTCCATATTTCCTATATAACACACTAAATCTTATTAATTAACTTAATCTCATTCAAATTGAACAATTTTTTGAAATCTCCATCATATTTTTCATTTAAAATTTCTTTTTTAAATCAATAAATTCAATAACTTAAGGTTTTCCACAAGCCATTTTATCATTATTATAAATTATGGAAAACTCAAACATGTTAAGATAAATGTAGATTTTTAGGTTGTTAAAACATGAGACATTGATTTGGTGTAATAGACCTTCATCGTAAGATTTTATTTTCCATTTTAATTATACATTGTTCAAATTCTATACTTATAAAATTATACCTTGTTATAAACGTAGATAATTAAAACTTGTCAAGCCACCTACACCCAAAGTCATTACCAAGATTGATAGTAAACTCAAATTTTCCAATTCACCTACACCTAAAATAATTATCAAGGTTAGTATTAAACTTCAACTAGGAAATCCACCCACATACATTTGTTAATACAAGTTTTAACATGCAACCAACAATTAGGCAAAGGGGTTATTAATCCATGTCCTCTCCTAAAAGGAGGGAGATCCCATGAATAAAATACCTCTCCAATGTATAAATATACCATGTCTTGGTATGTTGCTCTGACTTAGTTGTATGATGTGAACTATTCCATGTTAGGGGCATGTTTTAACAAATTAAAAGAAAAGAATTAACTTTGACTACGGTATTCAATAGATGTCATGATTCTAGGATTGATCTTCTTTTACAAGCTAACTTATTTCATCATTTTATCATGTAAAATAATGTAATAATACAATAATAATGATAAACTTTTGATACAAGTATAAATCAATCAAGATAAACTATTCAATTCATATTGTTATATTCCTAAATTAAGGTTATAAAGAAAGAGTAAAATATTTAAGGTACAGAGATAAATCCCTTATTTTAAACATAAGTGAACCTTGAATTATTTGAGTGAATGAATCCTATAATACCAATATTCAATTCAGCTATACTTAGCATAATTCCAACTAAATATGGTTCTAGAGTCTAGGAGGGAGATCAACTATAAGAAATAAGGGCATCACTACCATAAAAATGCATAGAGAATTACCATACAGACTTAACAATATTTTAGTTATCATAATTTTCCTTTTGATTGAAAATATCTTGAAATTTATATAATCATCAAAGACTAGGAAAATAATTATGTAACAACAATCTAAAATAAGAAAAGGGAAGAGATTATCCTAAGAAATCAATAAAATGACTGGTTCTATATGTCTCCTTTTCAAAATCCATGAAGATCCAACCCTTATTATGGCACAAGATTTGATCTTAAATAGGCATCCAAGCTTGAGGAGTTTGAAATGAAGTTCTAATTCAAATTCACCCACTCATGGGGTAAATTACAATAATCATCAACGTGGCATGCCCACTTATGGTCTATTGGGGGTGAATCCTACTCTGTTACATCATGAAAATATCAAGGACCATGGTAGACCAAATCAAGAATGAATGTCGATGGGGAATTTAGTTTAGATTGTATTGGAATAGTTGGCTATGCATGTACTCTATATTTAGATCCATGCCTCTTGATGGTTTTGATGGATATAAAGGTCATCAAATTAAAGCTAGTACTTTACTAATTGCATAACCAATGTATTATTTACTCTAACTAGTCATTTACATGTGGCTTATCCTCCTTATTCCTTCATTACATTATTATATTAATTATACATGAACCACTTTGACACTTGATAACCCATCTACGTTGGTGGGATTTAACTTTTTGATTCACTTTTATCATTTCATGGCCATGTGGCCTCTTCTCACTCTCTTGAGACTTTTAAAGTTTTGATAGGTAGATGAGCCATCAATTTTAGACTCTTACTTTATTGTTTACATAACCAATATGTCTTTAGATCTGATGGGTTTCCTACCACATGGATTTTCCTCACTCTTCCACTACCTAGATCAAGGTATTGATACACATGTTGATGGTTCTTTCAGGTATGAGGTGAGATTTTTCCATGCATCACAATCTCACTTACCCAGGATTTGACATAATTATTGGACTTGCACATATCACCTAAGGGATATAGAGGTGTTGGATTTTACCATGTGGAATCATCCCACTTAAACTCTTTCCTTAAGGCTCGATACTATATATAAACATCTTCAGGATAGCATAATAATGGGATGGTATCACATAACATCATCTCACTAACCCACTAGCCTGTAGGCATTGCATTGGTACATATATCTCTGGGATAGTCAAGAAATGATATTATGCCATGTGTTATCATCTTACTGACCCACTATCTTGGATCATAATTGATATCATTACCCCATCAAGAAACATTGAATAAAATAGACTAAGTCTTTAAAATAATTTTAAATAAGCCTGAGACTACTGTGATATTAACACATGGCATTGATCAACCTTCAAATAGAAATGGATATATTTTGAAGCAAAAGGAAAGTGTCACGTGGCTATAAGCAATTTTTTTGAAATTGGTTATGTGTTGAAAGTCTTCTTTGGATGGGGTGGAGTTTTTAGGAGCCATGAGAATTCACTATATGGAACAGGTTAAGTTTCATCACGTATGAGCAAAATAAAGAGAAGACACAATTAGTAACTTTAACTTAAAATCCAATAGCTAACCATCTAAAAATAAATGGCTAAGAGAATTCAAATTAAAATGACTAAGTCTAGAGTTGAAAAGCCTTTCTTTCATAAAAATGTTTTGAAAGCCTAGTCTTCATAAGCTTCACCTTCACAACTATATTCATGAATTTTTCTATTATGACACCTTTTCTAAACATTGGCCTTCAAAAAAATTATTTTCAATAAAATTTATGACTAGTCACAAATAATTTTCCCAAAGACTTTTTATAAAAACCTAAATACTTAAACACTCTCTACAAAGTCTTAGGAACTCTTGTTTAGAACAAAAGTTCTGCCTATATATTTGACATTTTCCTCAGAGAGTAAAAAACTTAAATAATTTTTTGAAGAAAATTTTTCATGTAAAAATTCCAATTATTTCCTTCATACACACAACTTCTGACCACCCATTTATCAAAAAAATGTGAAGGTTAACTTGCATTTAAAAATAAATGGCCAAGTATTCAAATTAGAAAACTAATAGCTATGAGAATTCAAATTAAAATGACTAAGTACATAATAAAAAATAGTGAAACTACTTAGTCATTTACTCCATCTCAAGCCCATTTAGTCCATCCTATAAAAAAGTTACTAAGAAAAATAATGGACCTTTATAAACTCTTAGTTGTTTTAAATCCAAATTAAGCAAAATGTACAAAATTTATTCAAGAAAAGAGGTAGAAACTCTGAAATAGTTAGATAATTTGTATAAGCCTAAGGTGAAATAGTCTAATGGGAAGCTATCAAATGTGTTTCAAAACACAAGCAGACCAATAAGATAAGACTTAGTAGACTTTTACAAATTCAAACATTAACATTAAATTGATCCTAAATGTTAATGTCAATGCTGAATGTTTTATAATGTAGAGTTAATTTTGTAGGATTGGCTAAAATAATGAAGCACATTCACATTTGAATCTTTACTTATGGAAGAATAGGCATCCCCAAGAAATATGATTTAAACAAGCCACCACAATGAACTCTTGAAGGTATAAGACCAAACTCTGAAGTAAAAAGAGGGTCCCCATTTTTAGAATAAAAATGGGGAATGTTATGTAATTAATAACAAATGGTGACTCCTACTAGGAAATACTCTTGAGTATTTTGAGAATCCAAAATATCTAATTTCATAATAATAAAAATCATTAGCTGCAAGTAATTACTCAAAACAATCTAGAATTCAAAGGTACTAAAGTCAATAGGAACAAGTGACATACTAAGCTATAATTCATCCAATGACCATCCAAGTGTGTGATCAAGTGATTAATTCATTTTATTTGCATTCACATGTAGTAATTTAGATTTACATAAGGCTATAACTATTGAATGGAAATATGTTTTAGTTTAACTTGGGGGGAAGTGGTTTGGGATTGTTCTATTTCCATCCAGGCATTTATAGACTTGATAGAGATACCTACGGTCCCTTCCAAAGGCCTTGCTCCACTACCAACCAAGTCATAAATATTGTGGTGGAGGATGCCAAGATCACCCTTTCAAGGAGAATTTTACATTTTAAATTTTATCTCAATTCTTTTGAAATAATATTTTTCAATTCATCCATAGAAGTTTGGGGATCGAGCCATAGGTAGAAACAAATTAGCAAGTTTATGATGGATTAATACAAACTAGAATTTAAGCAATGCTACATTTTTTATGATATTTATTTAAGTTATTTAGATGGATTCAACAATAAAATAGCTATTTTAAATTCACATGCTATGTTATGAATCATTGACCTTCAGAATTCAAAAAATGAACCAAGCAACAACAATAGTTTACACCAGTTGTTCGAGTAAAATTTTGATTAGGTTTTTTAAGTGCCATCCATGTTACTCTTGAAACAACATTCCATTTCCTTTTATCAGTAGGGTAAACCCAAGATAGAAATAGCTTGAACAAACCTAATAAAAAAATAGAAAACAAATAAAATCAAATATAATCTAACAAATAAGGGGTAGGAAAGAAAATTAGAAAGTAAAATAAAAGTTATTTATAAGGGCTTCTAAACCACTCAAGCCTAAAAGTGGTGTTTGAATAATTTTCCATTGACAGGCAATGGGATATCCTCACCAATAAGACAACTTAGGTAGAATGCACTCTCACCTAAGATTTTAAAATTTTGGTAGGGACCAAATCATAATGCATCAAATTTTACATGTTTTCCCTTTTGTTTATGATTCCTATCCCATAGGAGGACCGAATTAGAGATTTGAAAGGCCTTCACTTTGGCCCTTTTATCAAACTAGCATTTGACTACCTCTTAATGTATATTTAAGTGCATCAAGGATCCATCTCATTTTTATTCTAATTGCATGAGGTTCAAGAGGTGGGTTTATATTGGATCATTGATTCTTAGGTATTCTTTAGTGGACATCAAGGTAGGGATCTTCAGATTGGTAGGAAAAATAAGATCTTGGCCATAAACCAAATAGTAGGGGGAGATCCCTAAATAAGAATTGATCTTATTTATATCCAACCATAAATCAAATTTCATTATATTATACCAATCCCTTGGGTTTCTTCCTAAAATATTCTTAATAACATTCAACAAATTCTTATTTGTTAATTTGGCTAACCAATTACCTTGTGGATAATGATTTAAAGAAAACTTAAGAGTTACCTAATGATCATATGCCCATTCAAGTAATTATATGGAGGAGAAATTAGGGCCATTATCACATTCCATTTTGGTGGTCATACTAAGCCTTGTATCAATGTGTTCCTCTAAGAATTAAATGACTACATCTATGGTACAATTATGGAATGGCTAGGATTCAGTCTAGTGAGTGTAGTAATCTATCACTATAAGGATGAACTTATGGCTAGTATAAGAATTAGAATTGATGGCTCCCATGAATTCAAATCCCCACTTATCAAAGGTCCTAGCCTCAATTACTGATAATAGTGGCATAGTTGGGGTGTGTTCCCAACATGTAGTGACTTAGTAGGTGTGGTAATTTATTACATGTAGATGATAATCCTTGAAAAGTTATGGCCAATAGTATCTTTCTCATAGTATTTGATGAGAGTAGTACTTCCTAAACCATTTATAATTCTATATTTCCCTTGGCAATCTATAATACCTATAGTTTCTTCATCTTTATCCAGGCATCTCAAATATATGCCTTCATGGTTTCTTCTATAGAGAGTGTTAACTTTGATCAAGAAATGAATAATTATTAGGCACAATACCCTAAATTTTATGGATTTTATGTGTTTTTAACATGTTAACAACCCAAGTTGTACCTTGTATAAATTAGATGGTTTAGTTCTCGTTCAAACCTAGACTAACATTGTATTAGTCTAAAGGTTGTGGGTTATCTACAACTAGACCAAACCTCTAGTTTATGAGGATATATCCTCTAATGTATCAATTTTGAATCCTTTTCCTCAATTTATCTTGATTTGGGGGTCAAAAGAGTTAAAAACATAACTTTAATGGGAAAACCTATACTAGTGATGGTAATGCACCTAAATGATTCATCCACTCAATCTTGCACTCCTGACAACACTAATGAACCAGAATGGATTAAAGCATTATCTCTAAAGATCTTAAGCAATAATGTTTCATATGAAGGTATTCATGTATTAATATAACTTGGAGGTGTTGGGAGATATGCCTATCCTGAGGCACTTCAACCAGATTACACTACAAACATGATCACCAAAATTTGACACATCACACAACCTACATATGACAACTAATAAGCATATAGGTGTCACAAAGACATGGTAAGGGAATATTTATACACATATAAACAATCAAAAATTCACTATAATCCATTAATGTATTATATTTAGTAATATATTTATTAATTCAAGAGGTTACAAAGTTCAATCTTGGTAGAGTTTCCTCATACCCAAGAGAGGGATCCCAAAACAAGGCCTAAAATCTTGAATATATAGAAAATGAGGAGAAAAGAAGAAGGGAATATGGAATAAAGGAGAGAATAAAAGGTCATAAATGACCTATTATCACCAAATATTTCACCCTAAAAGAGGGTGTTCAAGCCTCTTCCATAGTCGAGAAACATGGGAACATTTCTAGGTATGTGGGTGTACCTACTATGGAAATGACCCTCTAGATTTAAAGTGCTAGCTCCTAAATACATCTTGTAATGATTATTACCTCAACTAGTGTTTACTTGTGGAGAAAAGAATTGGAAATTGCATAAATTAAATCTATCCTAGGAGGTGATGCACCAAGATTATCTCCATGTGACCATCATATTCCAAACACAATAAAGCCAAGCATAAAAAATAGTCTCAAAGCTCTAAAAGGTTCTAACATGAGTATTTTAATATAGAAGTGAGATGTGTGAAATAACACAAGGAAAATGGACTAGAAGTAAAATTTCACATTTCAAGGATAATTATACACTTGAAAGAGTTTGACACATTTAAATACACTTTATATGACCTGTTAGACTAAGAACTCTTACTCAGATATGGAAGGATAAAGGAAAGAAATATAGAGGATTATGACTTCTTATCACTATAAATCACTTAAACACTTATATAATTATTTGGGAACTTATAAATAGACCTTCATTAATTTTCAAAGGCAAAATATGATATTAATCTAGTAGGGCTTCTCCATACATGGTGTGGTATCAATCTACAAAGGTCAAAATGATAGCTACTTATAGAAGTTTAGAGAGAGAAAAAAAGAAAGAAGTTCAAGAGTCACTAGAATAGATGTTTAGGCATGATAACTAGTTACGTTGTAGGTTCAAATAAGTATGAAATAGATGATGAATGCTTCTTAAGATAGATTTCCATATAATCCATGATAAACTTTTCCAAAATGGTGCAGATATTCTTTAGCTAGATTTTACGAAACTACTTTATCATGAACTGTATTCTTGAACTTTTGAAACTAAAATAGGAGAGTCAAAAAATATGCACTATTAAAGGGATTTTGAAACATGTTATAATAGTCATAACATGTTCCCCTAACTACTATCTATATTATAGATACCTATATTCACCATCTGTAAGCATTCATTACTTTCTTAGACCTTGTTCTTAACATTTGGTAGTCATTGTTCATCGTAGACCTCATCTAAGCTCTCATGGTAGCATATGAGTCTAAGGATCTCACTTTGCTTTAGAATCCTTGATCCTATGTAGTTATCCATGTAGTGTTCCCTTGCCATGTTTCTCATTCCATTCTAAAATATGATTGTCACTATTTAGACATGTGTTCATCTTATCCATCTAAGAACTCATTAAATTTGACCTGTCAATCTCCTCTAGAATCTCTTTGCTACAACTTTCAATGTTGTCTATTTATCACTAACCCAAAGTCCCAAGATTGTGATAGTTGGCAACATTACATTTGATCAAAGCTCCTTAACCTTTAACTCTCACTTGTGCCATTGATCTTGATCTGTATGATCAAGCACTAACCATCAATCTTTCCCTTAACTTATCAACTCAATTCTAGTTTATGACACATATCAAATATTCATTGATTCTCAAGATCCACTATTAGTTTATATCCTCATGCACTTATGCCGCATGTCAACCCCTCAAGCTCCTTAACTATTTAACCCATCTCATACTATTGAATCAAGATGTATGATGTAACATAGACTGTTAGATCAATTAGGACCCACAATTTTTAACTCAATAGCTACTTCATTATCTTAAAATTGACACCCTCACTCTTATCATTTTATGTTTGCACAATCATCATTGACATCCCACAGACTATCAAATTTAAGATCTAATGGATTTCCTTTTCTCTATCTAATACTTGATGTTTGCATGACTATCATTTGACATCCTCATAGTAAACCATCAAATTTAGGCTCATATGGATTTTTTCAATGGCTTAAAATCAACATCTGTGTGAATGTACCACATTATTTGACCAACTTTAAGGATTTATATCTTGAAGTGTAGAAATTATGGAGGGGCCACATTTATTGCAAATGTTCCTAAGACCAAAAACATTATTCCAACTTGATCCATTGGATCTAGGACCTTTCTAAATGCATTTACAAAATTTTTAAGTGATCTCACTTGTGTAATTCTACATGACACTTTGATGATGGTCAGGTACAAAATGGTGAAGTATGGAAATTTAGCAAGTTATGTCTGAGGAGCCAACTTTGCTGATGTATAACTTTTGTCTCACTTTATTTCATGACACAAAACTTAGCACATATGTTCTTGGGATCAAATTGAACAAAACCATGTGATCATTTTCTTTAGAAACTATCACACATGTGAGATATAATATCATTAAACTACCCATTTGTTTCTATTTGAGCTCCTTTACAAAATAATTTATCCAAAGGAATTATGTATACAAGACTTTTGCATGTGAGCTTTTATTGAGAGCTAAATTTTTGGACCACTTGTTTTGGACACTTCGTCCAAAACAATTAAGCTTCATCAGAACTTATGTTTTGGACATATTGTGGACACTTTATCGAGAAATGACCACTTAGGAAAATTGTATTGGGATACTTTGTCAAAGAAATGATCCTTAGAGGTTTTTGTTTGGATCACTTTACTTGAAAATTGACCCTTTGAAACTTTTTTATAAGATGCTTTCCCAAGAAAAATACCCTTCATGACTTTTGAATTGGAAACTTTGTCAAAGAAATAACCCTTTGGGAAAATTACATTAGCCACTTTATCAAAGAAAAATACTCTTTGAAAGTTTTGCATTGGCTACTTTGTCAAATATATACCCTTCAATAATTTTGTTTTAGACAAAATGTCCAAAATAGTTCCCAACACTTAGTTTAAAACTTGAAACAATTATCCCAAAGGAAATATTAGCACTTAGCTTTTTCATGGATAAAATGTCCAAAATAAATTTGTCTTCGAGAAAATTGCTCAAAAAAATTTCCCAAAAAAAATAGCATTTTAGGAACTTTGTAGTGTACACTTTGCCTAAAAGAAATGAATCTTTGGAAATTTTGTAGTGGAAATTTTTCCTAACAAGTCTCCAACACTTAGCTAAAAACTAAAACAAATTCCTTGAAATAATTATGTATTTAGCCAATTTAAAAATTTCCAAAGTGCCAAATAAACCTTTGAGCTTGCAAGTTCTTCTAGATTGTTTGAGAAACTATTGCTTGATCTTCAAGGATCTGAATGAACTTTTGAGACCTGTGTAAACCTGTCTCATGTTCTGACTACTTGATCACTATGAAGACCTACCACTTTTAAATATGACTCTAAAATGGCCTCTAAGATATCAAATGACACAAGGACGAGACTAGACAATGACCAAAACTAGAATGACATATGAAATGGCATTAGATGAACTACCACACACCCTATGACATTATAATTAGCCTCTTATTAAAGATTTTGTCTATAGGGTGGTTGACCCATTTTGACCATGGTAAAAATTGTCAATATCTTTGTTCAATTTCCTAATGGTGGCATGCTTTCTATGCCATGACTAGTTGCCTAATCCTATCCATTAGGCTATGGAGTCACATGTACAATATATTGACACACAAATACCTTTGACAACACACAACAATAGAAAATAACAATGACAAAACACAAATTAAAAAAAAACATATGTTCAACTAAAACATTTAGGGAACACAACACACACATACTCTACCATTTACATAGCTAAAATTTACCACTCAATGGCAAGGTTTCAAATTTATCCCATTGCCAGGGATAGGCAACTCTTCTCCATTCATCCTTGCTAGCTAAAAAGAATTTCTTTGCTTGCACTTGATGATGACATATGGTCCACTCCATAGAATATCAAATTTTGTATGCTTCCCTAGTTTTGATCTATCTTCATCATATTTCAAAACTATGTCACCTTCTTGAAATCATCTTGGAGTTGCCTTCTTATCAAAAGACCTCTTCATCAATACTTGGTGATGCTCCAAAGCTCAATGAGCCTTCTCTATAGTTTCCTACAACTCCATTAATTCTATCAATCTTACCTCCATAGGAGTGTTTTATAGTAGCTCTAATTTATGTGTTAATTCTAAGGTAGGTAGCTCTTGAGAAATAGACAACTTAGCCTCTCTTTCATAGATAAACACAAAAGGAGAATTCCTTATTGACCTCTTGGGAGTTATCCTATCAGTCCATATGGTTATCTTTAATTTAGTGTGCTAAGCCCTTTAATTATTATCTAAGGTTCTCTTGATGATTTTGATTAGGTTCTTATTAATAGATTCATCCAACCCATTACCTTGAGGGTAATAGTTGGATGAAGTGCTCAAAAATATTCCATAACTATTTACCCAATCAGTTGTCTTAGCACCCATAAAAGCAAGAGCATTATTTGAGATAATAGTAGGAGAGCCAAACCTTGTTATGATGCTCTCATAAAAGTACAATATATCATTCTCATTAGCTTTTATCAATTGTATTGCTTCAACCCATGTAAAATAGTTAGTTGTTGTGAGTGTCCATTTATGACCAATACTTGATGGGGGGTTTATCATGCCAATGAAATCCGAACCCTATTGCATGAAAGGTTGATCTACTTAGATTATCTTCAAAGGAAGAGTTGAAAGCTTCTATTTTCCTAAAAATAAATCACATTATACACATCTTCTCACATAAGCATGGTAGTCTTTGAAAAGGCCGGGCCAATAATAGCCTACCCTCATAATCTTGGTAGCTTTAGTTCTTGGGGGAAAATGAACTCATGTTTTCCCATCATGAAACCTCTCAAGCAACACCCCAAACTGATCATTATCAACACATCTAAATATCACACCATTAATGTCTCTTCTAAAAAACACACTATCCACAAGACAAAAGGGAATAGATTAAAATATAGAATACTTCCTTTGTGATCTACTCATGCCACTAGGATACTCACCATTTTGAAGAAATCTGATCACATCTTGTGTCTAACTCTATATAGGTAAGGAACCAGCTAATTATGAACAATCATGATTTACTAGAACTTCTTTTGACTCATGAAGATCTAAATCTAGGTGTTCACAAATGCCCTTACCTCTTATCAACTTTTTTACTTTGATATCAACATCATATTCCATTACCTTAGTGATCCACCCTACTCTTTTCTCACTAAGGTCTCTACTCAATAGAATTTCCTTAGTACTAGGATGAGAAACCATAACATTAATTTTATTATTTGAAACCATATGCCTAAACTTATTTATCCCTCTCACAATAGCAAGGACTTGTTTCTCCACAAAATTATACCTAACTTCATAATCTTCTAAAGCTTGACTAAAGAATGCAATAGTCTGCTCCACACCCTCATCATTATTTTACATTAACATGGTTGAGATAGTATCAAGGTTAGAAAATGAATATAACATGAAGTATTTAATGAATTTGGGATTCACAAAAGTATGATCTTATGCAATTAATTTTTTAATGGCTTCAAAAATGCTTTTATCTTCTTTGGTCTAAGAAAATGGTTGTGATAGGTTTCACCAAAGATGTAAAACTGAGTATGAATATTATTACAAAATTTATCTTGAGTAAGAAACTTTGAAGGCCTTTCTTATGCAAGGGCAATGATAGGCCAAGAATAGCCTCTATCATTTTAGGATCAATAGCCAAACCATATTTGGAAACAATGTGTCCCAAAAGCTTACCTTCATAAATAGCAAAGATGCATTTATTTGGATTAAGAGATACTCCATATTGCCTACATCTTTCAAACACTTGTCTCAAGTGTTGCATATGTTTATTAGACCTTTTGTACTTGATAATAACCAACAACATCTCATTAATCAAACCTTTGAAGGCCATGTCCATTGCTCTTTGAAAGGTAGCACCAAAATTTGACAAACTAAATGGAATTTTCCTATAAGTGAAATTTCCCCATTTAATGGTAAATCTTATTTTAAATTGATCATCTTCATTGACTAGAATCTGATTATAACCTGAGTATCCATATATAAGAGAGAAACATTAAGAAACTAAAACAATCTAAAAAATATGTTCCATTGAGGGTAAGGGATGGTGATCTTTGAGTGACACCCTATTAAGATCCATGAAGTCTACACAAAGTCTTATATCCCCAATCTTATTTATAATAGGCACAATGTTAGCTACCCATGTTTAATGCTTAATAGGAAAGATTATTTTATATTCAAGGAGTTTAGTGAGCTTTAACCTCATGAGTTATTCCACTGTAGGATTGATGGGTCTTTATTTCTATTTGACTGGTTTAACTCTAAGTTCCAACTCAATAGTATGATGTGATAGGCTAGGATCAAATACTTTTAGTTCCTTATACTCCCAATCAAATATATCATGAAACTCTCTACACAAATAAATGAATTCTTGATTTTCTAATGTAGAACATACCTTGCCTATTTTGAGGAGTCTATCTTTGAAGATCAATACTCTTTCATAAGTCTTTTCTTTTGTATACATACTCACTTTTTCTTTCTTATTTTTATCATTCTCATTTAAGATACTTTCTAAGGTCACCAGACCCTCAGGTATCTTATTTTTCCTTAGCTACATAATTTGATCACCTAATTATTCTTGGAGTCTCTTTTGATTCTTTGAAGAAAACTCAACCTCATTTTATAGGAAGCATGCAATGTGTTTGTCACTATCAAACACTTTCCAAGACACTTAATTATCAAGTATAAAAGGTCTAATAATGATCTTAATGTGATATTTATTCCCCTTCTCTTTTATGGTAGTTGGAGTATCAAATTGAGCTCTTATGGTAGATAGTCTATTAGCATGATTATTCTACTCCCTTGGGATTGATTGTATGTTGAATGCATTAAAATATTTAATCAAATCCCATACCCTATGTTTATATGACTTAATTAAAGGGTTTTTATAAGAAACCACATGTCTAACCTGATGAACAACCAATTCACTATCCCCATATACCTGTAAGTACTTGATTCCTTTTCTCCTTGTGTATTGAAGGCCATGAATTAAACCTTCATACTCAACCACATTACAAGTATAACTGAAATTATATATATATGAAGCATAGTATTGTTGTTTATATGGGGAGACTAACATGACACGAGATCTTGTACCAATTTTACTTATTGAACCATCAAAAAACATCTTCCACATCTCATCTTATTCACCTTCTTCCTTGGTGAATAGAGGTGTTGGTATTCCTTCTTCATGTATGCAATATACTCCTAAATCAGTTTCCTCTATAAGAGTATAAGGATCATTCTCATAAGTTTTAATACCATATTCATCATGAAACAAATATTCAATTCCTTTGAGCTTGGAAGAAGTGCCATCATCTACAATAGAATCCTTCTCTTCATGAACAACATATTACAAATTAGAACTTATCTCAATGTGAGGTTCAATATTAAACCTTGCATGAGGTTGTGTCCTAATTACCACCTTTGCCCCATACCTTATTATAAAGGTAAATAATGACCATTCAGATAAGATGTAGACACCTATTTTGGCTATGAAGTCTCTTGATAGGTAGATTGTAAAGTGGGTTGGGAGATCAACAATAACTATGTCTTGCAAGATGGGGAAACTAGGAAAATCATTTAAGAAAAAATTTAAGTTATTAATCATCTTGGTAGGTGTACCATATAATTTAAGGGCCCCTTTACTATGTGGCTCATATTTCAATCCCATATTGTCAACCACAACTTTGGGCATGATAAAAGTTGAAGCTCTACTATCAACTATGTAGCTATGGACCAACTTGTCACCCAATATGAGAGTGAGATAGAATGGAGGATTTTTCTTATCTCTAGTGGATGGTTCATTAATGTTATTAGGGACACTTTCAATGACAACATGACTTTGACTTATATTTTAAGAGGGACACTGTTAGGGATAATAGATAACTAGTTTTATAGGAGCTATTTCTAACTAGGCATATGCAAAACATCCCAGAAAGAAATGGATGTTTTAGTAATTTTCAATGAATCTAAAATATTTAAATAAGACATACCTACTTTCTCCTATATTCTTGGAGGTAAGGAATTGTTTTGAGCATAAGGAGTTGGAGTGCTTTGAATAGTCCTTCCAACATTCTAATTTGATTAAAGTGTAGGAGCCTTTGAAACTATCTCACTTGCATCCATGATTTTCAACTTTGGAGGATGATTGGATGAACTTGTAGGTACATTATAATTTCCACCTAAAAACTTTATTTTGTCTCTAGTGTTTTTTGTGACCAAGGTTCCTTGATTAAGTGTGAAGGCATCCTTGACTAGGAAGTTGGTGAAGATCTCTTCTTGAGGATGTCCACCTTCACTTGTATATATCATAACCTCATCTTTAGTAGATAGGAGAGGAGTAAATTCTCCTTGAGTAACAAATTCTTTCTCTCAACATTAATTAGCATACATAAATTGGCCATGTTGTTAACTCTCACCTTTCACCAAGGTGTTATGCATAGGTATCATCTCCCTTGCAATGGTATTAGATTTAGGTTTGTATGAACTGATGGGCATATTTGGATTAGGATTCCATTGGCCTCTTATTATTCCATATTTTTTACTATATTTCTATTGATACGGATATGAATTTTTATTGACACCCTATTGCATATTTCCTTTCCTATTTTGAGCATCTTAGGTTATGAACTTTGTTTTCCAATCAACATTATTTTTTGCTTGCCTAGGAGTAACCTTAGTTTTGGTATTGTAATTAGGAACTTGGGATACATCTGGAGTATTATTATAAGTATGAGACAATGGAGGCATAAACACTTTAGGTGTAAATCTTCTAGCTTGGATGAGATTATTTTTAGCTTTGATATCAAGGTCATATGATTTATGAAGGGTGGAAACACCCATGGATTGAATAATGATAGAAATTTAATTGATAATAGGTCTCAAATCAGATGAGAACATAAATCTAGGAGGTGGCCTCATCATAGGAGGTAGTCTATTTCAAGTCTTTTGGAACCTTTCATTGAAATCAGGCATTGTCTCTTTGGGTCCTCTTTTGATCATAGTAATTTGGTGTATGAGAGAGTTATGGCCACTCTCATTTCCAAATATTGAGGTTAGTACTCTAAATTCATCCCATGTCATGATGCATCCACCTTCTAGAGTCTGATACCAACCAAGAGCCTTCCTTCTAAGGGACATGGTAAGAAGTCTAATGGGAATATTTTCTTGAGTGATAGTATAGAAGCCACAAAAGTTAGAGACATCTCTAATTCACTCACTCAATGTAGCATAACTCTCACCATTGAACATGGGTACACATTTTGTAGAATTTTGAGGAATGGCATCATATTTTTGAAGGCAAATTGGATTTTCTATATTGAATGTAGGGAAAGTGTGAGGTCTAGCCATTTCTTATTCAAAATATTTAGTATCTTTAATTTCCTCAATTTATTCAACCTCTTCCTCTCTATAAAAATTTAATATTTCTCTAAATTTTAGATTAGGAGGAGGATATTAAACTCTAAGGGGAAGTTTAGACTAAAATAGCGAGTTAATGGGATCGAGAACTCCTCTATACATTGACCTAGTGAGAACCATGAATTATGGAAGAAATTTTATAGTAGGAAAAATGGCCTTGAACTATATTTACTTTGATGGAGTCACAAAATTTTGAGTAACACATCAACCTATAGCTGATGTTTTCAAGACCAACATTAACCTTAACTGGTTGTCTTGGAGATAGGTCCCATTAGGCGTGAGAGAACTATTGTCACAAAATCTCACACCCTAGAAGAGGTTGTTCAAGCCTCTTCCAGATTTGGGAAACATGGGAACATTTATAGGTATGTGGGTGTACCTATTTGGAAATAAGCCTCTACATTTAAAGGGCTAGATCCATGAATACTTCTTGTAATGCTTATTACCTCAACTAGTGTTTACTTGTGGAGAAAAGAGTTTGAAATTTTATAAATTAAATCTATCCTAGGAGTTGATCTACCAAGATTATCTCCACATGAACATCATAATCCAAGCATAATAAAGCCAAGCACACAAATTAATCTAAAAGATTTAAAAGGTTCTAACATGAGTAATTCAATATAGATGTGATATATGTGAAACAACACAAGGCAAATGGACTAGAAGGAAAATTGCAAATTTTAATGACAATTATACACTTGAAAGAGTTTGACACACTTAAATTCACTCTATATGACCTGTTAGACTAATAAATATTACTCAAATATGGAAGGATAAAGGAAAGAAGGATAGAGGATTATCACTTCTTATCACTATAAATCACTTACACATTTACAAAATTGTTTAGGAACTCAAAAATAAACTTGAATTAATGTTTAAAGGGAAAATATGACATAAATCTAGAAGGGATTCTCTATACATGGTGTGGTATCAATATACAAAGGCCAAAATGGTAGGTACTTATAAAAGTTTAGAGAGAGAAGAAAAGAAAGAAGTTCAAGAGTCACTGGAACACATGTCTAGCCATGAGAACCATTTATGTTGCAAGTGCAATTGAGTATGAAACAAACCATAAATTATTCTTAATATAGATGTCCCTATAATCCATGATAAAATTTTCCAAAATAGTGCATAGATTCTTTAGCTAGCCTTAGTGAAACTACATTCATCATGAATCATCTCTCAAGTATCTTAATTTAAAATAGGAGATTCGATACATATGAACTATTTGATGGAGTTTAAAAAATTCTATAATATTCATAACATGTTCTCCTAGATTATAGTTATATTATAAACACCTGTATTTATCATCTATAGTCATTCATTTCTTTCTTGGACTTTGTTCTTCACATTTGGCAATCACTATTCATCTTGGACCTTGTCTAAGTTGTCATGGTAGTGCATGAGTCTAAATAGTTCACTCTAATTTAGAATCCTTGATCCTACGTATTTGTCCATGTAGCATTCCCTTCTCATGTTGCTCATTCCATTTTGAAATATGCTTATCACTATTTGGACATGTGTTCATCTTTTCCATCTAGAAACTCATCGGATTCAATTTTTTATCTCCTCCAAAATCTCTTTGATTTGACTTTTGACATAGGCCATCAATAACTAACCCAAATTCCCAAGATCATGATAGTTGGAAAATTTTCATTTGATCAGAGCTCCTTAACCTTTGACTCTCACTCATGCCATCAATCTTGATCTATATAATCAAGTTTTAGCCATCATTATTCATTTTAACTTATCAACTTAGTTTAATCTAATGCCATGTGTCAAATGTGTATTGATTCTTAGGATTTTCTATCAATCTTCAACCTCATATGCTTATGCCATGTGTCAACCCCTTGAGCTCCTTGACTATTTGACCCATCTTGCACCATTGGATCAAGATGTATAATATAATGCAGACCATTAGATCAATTAGGGCCCACTATTTGAAACTCAATAGATACTTCATGATCTTAAAATTAATGTCCTCACTCCCATCATTTGACATTTGCATGACCATCATTATCATCCTATAAACCATCAAATTTAAGCTCCAATAGATTTCTTTTACTCTATCTAAAACTTGACATTTGTGTGATTTTCATTTGACATGCTTTTGGATGTATTTTACATCCTTAAAACTATCAAATTTAGGCTCATATAGATTTATATAGTGTCTTAAAGTTGTTGTCTACATAAATGTATCACAATATTTAACTAACTTTGAGGATTTATATCTTGAAGTGCAGAAATCATGGAGGGGAAAAATTTGTTGGAGATGTTCCTAAGACCAAAAACATTATGCCCACTTGATCCATTAGATCTAATATCTTTCTAAGTGAATTTTAAAAATGTTCAAGTGAGCTCACTTGTGTAATTTTTCATGACACTTTGACGATGGTCTAGTTCAAAATGGTTAAGTATGGAAATTTAGCAAATTTTATCTAAGGAGCCAAATTTGATTATATATAGATTTTGTCTCACTTCATCACATGACCTAAAACTTAGCGTATATGTTCTTGGGATCAAATTTAACAAACCCATGTGATCATTTTCTATAAAAACTATCATACATGTAAGATATAATATCATCAAACTTCCCACTTGGCTTTGTTTGAGCTCCTTTGGAAAATAATTTCTCCAAAGGAATTATGACTATGAGACTTTTACATGCAATCTTTTGTTACATGTTGAATTTATTTACCATTTACTTCAAACACTTTGTTTGAAATAATTATGCTTCATTATAATTTATGTTTTGGACATTTTGTGTAGGACATTTTCTCAAGAAATGACCCCTTGGGAAAATTGTATCAGGATACTCTGTCAAAGAAATGATCCTTCAAGATTTTTGTCTAAACCACTTTGCTTGAAAAATTACCCTTCAAAAATTTTGTATTGGATGCTTTCCCAATAAAAATACCCTTTGATACTTTTACATTGGCCACTTTGTCAAAGAAACAACCCTTCATGAAAATTACATTGGCCAATTTATTAAAGAAAAATACCCTTCACAAATTTTACATTGGCCACTTTATCAAAATATACACCCTTCAGGACTTTTTTTTTAGAAAAAAAAAATTGAAACAATTCCCAACACTTAATTAAAAATTTGAAACAATTATCTTGAAGGAAATATTAGCACTTAGCTTTTTCATGGACAAAATATCCAAAAGATTTCTGTCTTTGGGAAAATTGCTTAGATAATTTTCCTAAAATAAATAACATTTTAGGAACTTTATAGCATACACTTTGCCCAAAATAAATTAATCTTTGGAACTTTTCTAGTGGACATTTTTCCTGATAAGTCTCCAACACTTATCCAAAAACTAAAACAAATGCCCTAAAAGAATTTTGTATTTAGCCAATTGGAAATTTTCCCAAGTACAAAACAAACCTTTGAGATCCCCAATTTTTCTAAACTATTCAAGAAACTATTTCTTGATATTCAAGGATTAGAATTAACTTCTAATACCTATGTAAACCTATCTCATGCTTTGACTTCTTGATCACTATGAAGACCTGCCACTTTCACATATGACTCTAAAATGACCTCTAAGATATCAAATAGCATAAGGACTAGACTAGACAATGACCAAAAATATAATGGCATATGAAATGACATTAGATGAACTACCACACACCCTATGACATTATAATAATCCCCCTATTAAATATTTTTACTATAGGGGGTTTGACCCATTTTAACCATGGTAAAAATGGTCAACAGGACCATCATTAACTCAAGTACTACTTTAGTTACAACTACTTACAAATAATCCTATAAGAATATCTCCATGTTTAATGCTATTTTATGACCTTCAAATGAGTTTTTGGGAATTGAAAATGAGATGGTGTCTATAGTTAACTTGTTCAACCTCATCTTGAAGCATGTTACATCCTTACTTTTCTTTAACATAAGATCAATCTAAGTGAATGACCCTTCATCTATTAAGGTTATGGAACATGCATTGATTACTAATTTAGGATCAATTAAATCATGATAAGGATTATTTATGCATGAATTATCATGCAAGTATCAGTTATGCATGTGACTTTTATCTCATAAACTCATCCATCAGTTTCCCTACACCATTCTCAACTTCCCTTAATTGACCAAGTAGGTCTACTAGGATAATGAGGCCTAGTTCCTAACTACTTGTATTTTATGGATTTTAAATCCTACATGAAATTTTATAAACCTATGAACCAATGATTTTTATACATGAATCAGTGCCTCAAATCATAAAATATATCTCCTTGAAGAAGAAACACCTACAAACTTGTCAAACTAGGTGACTAGGTTACCTTGTCCTTCACTCTTGAGATTGGATGATTATAAGAGAGTTTAAAATGCATTTACAATAAATTTTATATAATCCATTGCTTTTATGACGTATAATAAGTGTCAAACTTTATTCTCCAATGATTGGCATCTTCTTAAACTACTTTTTACCTCTCTTTCTACTCTTTTTCCATTAAAACATTATTTTTTGATAGGTTCATATAGTTAATAAAACATTGTACCATGTTGAGTACCTTTTATAAGTTTAATTAATGATTAAAATTTTTATAAGGTGGTTCATGGGTGTTTTGGTGCAAGAATCTTCACTTTTCTCAAAACTGGTATGTAGTAGGGTTTAGGGAGGGTTTTGGAGGTCCACCATCCTAATTATGGTTCATAAAGTATGGACCTAAAAATTATAAATTATTTCCATGGATATTTATTACATATGCCCCTTCAAATTTCTAGATAATCTTGGGTTCCCATGGAAAATGTGTACCAAGATACATACATAAGGAAGTTGATCATAAGCTCTTTGCATGCATTCTAGACCTGCTTATAGTCCTAGTAATGGTTCATAAACCTCATCTCCTAAATAAACCTCAATTTTTATATTTTTATTAATTATTAATAGTATAATTTGGTCTAAGTCCTCTTTTGGTGAGAGATATAAGCTCTTGAATAGGCAACTTGAACTAACTGCTAAGGGCTGAGTGGTTCAAGTTAGTTCTCGCGAATAAAATGACCTTATTATCACTTTAATCTACTTTAAAACACCTTTATAAGACATATATCATCCTCTTACACTTTATCATGAGGTCATATTTGCTTATGAGAGTTTGAAATTGTCTTCATGGTGGTGTGAGCCTTCTAGGCTTCGAGACCTATTTTAGGCCTGATTAGCCTTTTACTTAGTTTTTAGGTTCAAGGAAACTATTGGTGATATGATGAGTTAAAAATAATAATATAATATTATTTAAATTTTTTTTCAAACTTATACAATTTCTCTAACTACCCATAACCCCTTATGTCTCCATCACCTCATGAGGCTACATGTAGGGTTACACTGCTAGTTTATGTGTTTATGAGTGTTTTGATAATGTATAGGGTTTGATTAGTTATCCTTCATTCCAATAAATGTCTAATTTATTTTAAACTCTGATCCAAAGGTAAGCAACATCCTCAAGCTAAGCTTTCCTATCAGTTCTACCTTAAATGCATTCATCTCTTACATAGGATTTCTTGGTAATCCAATATTTCTAACCCTTAGTGACTAATTTTTTTAATTTCATTCATAACCTAAGTTTTATTCTCATAAAAATCTAGTACTCATCCTATCTTACTTTCTTACATTCCAATAAGGTGCCTAATGTCTTCATAACCACTCAAGATACATGGATGCCATCAATCTTAGTGCACAAGCTTGTTTAAAGTCTCTCTTCTTTACTAACCCTAAAGGGAATTTAAATTGAAATATAAATATTTTAAACCCTAAATATCATTTTAAGACACAATCATATTTCACTATTTCAAAATTCTTTTATTAAGTCTAAACTATATGTTTAGTCTTCAAACCTCAAAATAGCCCATTTGGTCTCCAATGAATGAAAATAGACTAGGGAAGTTTTGTGATAGAATAATGATTATTTATACTACTTAAATGAAATTTATAATAGAATTAATAGTTTTATATAGTCATAATGATCATTTTTACCAAAATTGAGAACCTAACTCCACCTGTAGATGCTCTAAAGCATTAAATTTCCCAAAACTACCTATGGTGTTGGTTATGTCTATTCAATGTGTGTTAATGAGGTTTTGATTCTACTCTTGACCATCCTCCACATCATATATTTTGACCTCAACATTATTTATAAACCATATTTCCTATCTAGGATATAGCTTTAGTGTCTTCATATTTCATACTAGCCTTCTTTTTAGGCTTAACTGCCTATCTAGAATTGTAGCTTGGGTATGCCTTTAAGGAGTGACTTGACTATGTTTTATACTTATTTGACATCATTATCTTGAATTAATCCTTTAAAAATGATTTAAACCTAATATAATCATTAATAATATCTTTAAAACTCTTAAATACCTCATTTCTTTACCATATTACACCTTTAGTTCACATATGGTTCCACCATCTTCTATTCTCAACTCAAAACTTTACCTTCACCTAAGTTCTTGACTGAGATCCTTGAATTTTAATGGGGGGAATGATTATGGTTAGGACCTTGAGTAGGTACACTTATACCTTCATCAAAAAAACTAAATACTTCATGTAAGTGTTCTCTATTCATCAAGAACCCTTATATATCTAAGTGAAGCAACTTCTGCCTTGAGAGCCATTTACCTCTATCTTATCCCATGACTTGGTTGTAGGTGTGCATCCTAAATTTTAAGATATAATATAATTTAGTTTCAACATGTATGTGTTCTAAACCTTTTAAAATTCACTCTCACCTTGAGGAGGTGTTTATATACTTCACTCATCCACCAACTACCTTTGAGCAATGGTATTCATCTCATACCTTTGAGTGATCTAAACAGGAATGGTTGTAGGTGTGCATATTTAAGCCTTATATGGGATAATAAGATGATTAAGGATAAGAGGTGAGTTTTAAAATTATTTACCTTGAAACCTTTCCATCATTTGTTCTCACCTAAGATCAAAACTTTGATCTTCAATCTTGAAAACTCAATCATTAAGGGTTTTTGTAAAAAAAATTGTATAGACTAAGTACCATGTCACTATCATCATGTTGTAATATGTGAAGTGGAAACTTGAATGATAAATTATCTATCATAATTGTTTTTAATTTTGTGTATTCACCTTCCATATACTTCTCCACTATCAATTATCTTGAATCTAACTTTTAGTTCATACCACTATCTGAGCCAAAATGGTATGGTTGTAGGTGGTCTTTGGTGTTAAACTAAGGTGAAATGTCAAAAAATATGGGGTATTAATATTTGAGTTGAACTGATTGCTTAAATAGTGTCCATTATCTTTTTATAGTAGCACGTATAATCTATAAAATTTATAGGTTCTTATCCTCATCCCATTACTTACCCTATCTTGTTGTTGATTGATTGTCATCTATTTAGAATATTGTTGTAGGTTTATATCTAAGCACTCTTCTAGCATAACCTTGTAGTGAAAAACCCTTTTAGATGTCCCTAATGTCCTTATACACTTTATGTTCTTTAGAATACTTCATTGACCCTCTTCAACCTTAAACTCTTTTAGAGTCTAATTTCAATTTCAACACTATGCTTGAGGAGACATGGAGATGGTTGTAGGTGACTATGAGACACCTCTATACAGACTATTGTAAAGAGACCTGGAAAAGGTCAAAAATATTTTTGATGAACCTATTCCATTGATTGAAAACAACTAAGAGAGATATTTCAACCTCCTTTCATTGAGATATTCATACTTTCTAGTCTCCTCAAAACACCAGTTTCATGAATCACATCTTGACTCAATTTTCCTTGATTGTAGGTAATGATCATTGTGTTGCTTGGATAGATTGAGGTGAAGATTTTATGTTAGAATAACTTGAGGATATCACCAACATGACTATGGTGTTCTTACAAATTAATCAAATTGAAAACCTTACTTTATAGATATTAACCCATAGACCTCAACAAATATTGACCTTAACAAAATCTTGTAGATGTATTATGACCTTGGCTCTAGGTGGATGTTGACCTATTAAGAAGGGCTTTAAGGTTTTTATACTTACTTTCATAAACATGATGGTTACTAACACTATTTAATGCTCTTTTACAATGGACCCATGAGGTAGAAGTGAATAAATAGGTAATGATATGTGTATGGATGATGGGATACATGAAACTAAGAATGGATTGGAATGATAAGGTTATATCCATGGTGAAATGGTAGTGATAAGGACTATGAAAGTGAAAAGAAGCATAGTAGTTAAAATGGAATATAAATCCAATGTCAAGATATTCATGAAGGATATTAAGGATTCATAGGAATATTCCTTAACCACATATATTATTTTTTAGGTCCTTGAACTAGCATACACTATCAAAAGGGAAACCTAAGAATCATCAAAATACTTTAACAAATGCTAAGCTTCCTTAACATTTGCTAAACTTAGACTATGAGGATTTTTGAGGATGATTGAGGATGAGTGAGTCATGAGACCTTGAGTAACATTTGATACACTTGAATGAAGGACCCTTTCTAAGAATGAATCCTTGCAAAAAGAGTTTAAATGAATATTAATGCCCTTTGATCCATCATGAACCATACAACCTCTCCTAAACTTTCTTGTAGACTAAATATTAGTATTTTATGTCTTATTTAGATATATATAGCCTCACACATGTGAAATAAAGTTGAATAATGTTATGGAAAGGTGGATTAGAGTCCTAACAAGCTCCATAAACTTCCATTTTTGGTCACAATGTTCAGGAGAGGGGAAAACTTAGAAACTAGTTGCTTTCCTAAATGAAGAAGCCATTATGGGTGTCTTAAATTATAAAGGATTGTTCATAAAGGAGAGAGATCCAAAATAAGAACCAATCCTCAAATATTAAATCTCTCTAAGACCCCTTCCTCTACCCAAAATTCTAGATCTTGAAATTCTCTTTCATGACTGTACCATCTACAAACCTGAAGGTCTCTTTTAAGTTTCAAAGAAACTACATGGTGTTTGAGGATTGGTTTTGAGCCTATTTGAGATTTATTTGACATTAATCTTTTCTAAAAATCCTATAATAACTCCATCTTCAAATTATTGGCCTATGTTAAATGAAAAAGTATATACAAGTTCATACTTCCTACTTGAAACACATGAAAATACCCTTGATTTTGCATTTATTCCACACTTTAAGCTTTGAACTACCAATTTAGGGAAACATGAGGAATATTACAAGTCAAGATGGATATTATAAGAAGTAATAAGTCTTTTTAGAGTAGAATGGGGGATAAATTTCACATGTGGGAGCTCTTTTGAGGCTAAACTACACTTTAGACTTATAGAGGAGACCTTTTCAAAGCATGAAACCATTTAATTAAATAAAATATATGATCATGAGGGTGTTTAGAGATATTATGGATGCTTTAGTGGCCTTTTGAGGTGTAATTTTTCCATTTTAAAACCAAAACCTTCCTTTTAGATAATGAACATAGCTTTACAAAGGAGATTTGTCATTGAATGTCATAAAAAATATGTTATATCCTTATAAAAGATTTTATATAGACTTCTATTTATTTTGATCACATTTCAAATATTGTAGCCATCCCCATACCTTACATATACTGAATATGCTAGATAATCTCATGATGAGTCATCAATTTCCCTCTTTACCATCTTCATTAAGGCACTTTTAGATCATAAGACCACTTTAATTCCTTATCAAATATCCCCAAACATTCTCAAACATCATGATGAGAGTTAATACCATTTTAAAAGAGGTATGACAATGATAAGACTAAGACCTAATCCCTTTAAAATATATTTAATGACATCAAGATGATCAAGAACATCACTAACAACCCAAGACAACTAGGATGTGAAAAAAATTTAGTTGTAGGGGTTGGTACTTGGCCTTGGTAGGCCAAATTACCAACATTTTTGGCGACTCACAGGGGTTAACCATCCTAATGGTTAAGGGAACCCTCTAAATTTTCATGGTAATGATAGTTTTGAAACATAACAACATGTTTTTGATGACTACCTTGGACTACCAAATAGATTTTGCACTTTGTGACACCTCCTCTAACTATAACAAACAACAAGACACAAACATAAACAACACAAGAAACATACCTAATCTAATAATCACACCTAACTTAAGGAAAACAACAAAATAAGACAAACAAAACACCAGGGTAGCATGCTACTACTTGTGCTAACCACTTATTGAAACAAGATAACAAACTAAAATAACTAAATTGAGCTCAAACTCTTTCCTCCAAGGTCAAATCAAAAACTTAATTAACTACCATGGCACCTTGAAGTATGATTTCCACATATTAATATCTCCCACTTATAGCTAAGAGAATCAGCACATTCATGCCATCTTGGGGAAGCAATTGGAACTTCTAGTTCCACTTTCAGCTGTATGGATTATACATATGAGTCCAACACCCAGTCATACTCATTCCAAATTTGTCTACTTTTCAAGAACAATGCTAATTCTTCCTTAGTCATGAGCTACCAAAGGTCTACCATGTCTTGGTTAATGTTTTCATTCTACTCCACATAGAATGATGAATTTTCAAGACCTTCATGATGGACATCTTGGACTTCATTAGGCATGCTAAAGGACAAGAAATCTTTACTTTGTTTATGTTTAGGAGTATCAACTTAAAGTACTACCTCAACAAACATTTCATCATCTTGCACTTGATCTTCTTGTGGATAAAACTTGATAAGGTCAATAGCCAATTGATCTTTAACATGTTCCATAAGAAGTCTGAGTCCTTGAAGAGCTTGATATTCATTAAAAATGATCATATATTACTACGAAAGATCAATATTGTCACCTTGACACTCATCTTCATTGGCTAGCTTGTACTTGTCTATTGTAACTACTACAAGTTATTAAGGATTTTTAAAATAAAGGATAGATGCCATGTAACCAAGGATTTCTTGAGAAATATCCTCTTCTTTTTCAACTAAAACTTCTTTCTCTTATATCTCATCTTGTACCCATAGTTCATATTGCATCCCAACAACCTCTTACAACTCATCCTCTTTTGCATTATGAAAGATTAAATCATGCCTATCTTTTTTAAGGGGTGTCTCAATGGTGATTTCCTCTTCTTTCTCACTCAATTCACTCTCATATTCTATCACTTCAGCTAAATCCTCTTCATTTATCTCACAAAGGAGAGGCTCCTTATAAAAAATTTGCATGTTGGACCCTTAGAAAAGCTCAAGAAGGTGAGTCAAATCCAAAGGTGTTGCCATGGATGATTCATACTACTCATTGGGTTGTTAAAATTTGAAAACCATCACTTCTTCTCTATATTACATATTATCTTGAATAGAATTTCATGATGGGAAGGCATTGGGATTTTGAGGAGGGAGGAGTGGGGGCTAAATGATTTCTTGATTGTCATTGACTTTAGCATCTTGGTTTTTACTTGACTAATATTCTCTCTCCTTGCACTATTGAATTTGTTTCCAAGTTAGAAACTTGGGTTTAAGATTTTATTGTATTGAAGGTATTTCATCTTGAGGCATGATTGTAAAAACTTCCTGCTAAGATGGGATTAATTTTGTAGATGTTATTGGTTAATGTAGATATTGGCTTGCAAGCTCAACTTGTTTATTAAGGTGAACCTCAAATTAAAACATCGTCTCATTGGAGATATTTCCAAAATAATTAGAATATGAAGGCCTTGTATGATCTATTGTGAAACATGTAACTTAGCCTTCTAAAAAAACACTTCTTGCACCTTTTGAGGTCTCTCTCAGATAGACCTCCAAGTAGGAAAACTTGGTAAGGTTTGAGAATAATTTGAGGGATATGATACATGTTTATTTGACATTATTTAGAGGGAAAAGGTAGTTCAATGGAGGATTTATGTGAAATGAAAGAGGGAATATGATACTAGTTATGGTGAACTTGGTGTCTCTCATGGACTACTAACTTATCTTAAATGCCTTCAATTAAACCACCTATGACCAACATATCACCACTAAATTTTGAATGGCCTTATCTTATAAAATAATATCACTCTTCCTTATCTATATTCAATGAATATCTCATACTCTCAGTCTCATGCCTAGGTATTTCTTATCCATACCTCCTTTATGTGTTAATTCTCACCACATATTTTTCATAGATAAATAAGGTATGTTTAAAGCTGATCAAGATGTCATGATATTTCCATGACTAATTAGATTGATAAGTGTTGTCACTTGGATTTGAACCCTTTAAGGAGATGAAAATTATCTCCTCATCTAAGTGTCATAATGTAATCACCTCTAAGCTTGTGGGTAGCCTAAGGAATGAGGTGAGTCTCTAGATAGGGCTAGCTCCCTTGATGTACCACTTAAGATTGAACCTACAACTAAATTTGTGGGGTGAAAAGGGAGAGAGATAATTGAAATCAAAAATAAAATAATGAGGTGATACACCAAATAAATTTTATGACTTCCAACCAATTTCATTCTACACTTGAGACAAATAAACAAACTAAAAATACACTACTTCAATCTTCATCTTCTCACATCAATGCTATATTATGAGGTTATGGTTGAATGTGAAAATATAGTAGGACTAAACAAGAGGCCTTTAATATCACTAATTAAAATACTAACTCTCTCAACATTTCACATCCCTTAAGACACTTCACATGCCCTACAATAAGAATTTCTCTAACTGCAAACAAGGTGAAAGAATGAGACCACATGTTAGGAATCCATAGTCTTCACTAAACAAGATTCATCCTAAAATTGGAACACACTTATGAATAGTCATTAATAGTTAACACTTAGTCATTTTATTTATCAAAATGTATAAAAATTATTATGTCTTCACCATACTCATGTGGAGAATCTAATACAATGCCAAAATGGCCAACTCTTATAGAGTTTGAGAGAGAAAGAGAGAGAGAAAGAGAAGTCCAAGGGTCACAAGGACACTTGTCAAGATAATATAAGTATTTAATTATGAATTTGATAATGACATGGGATGAACCATACAAGGATAAAATCTAAACATGTCAATCCAAGTCATCAAAGTTATGCAAAGTGGCCTAAAACTCCTTTTCTTGCATAGGAAACCACCTTCATGATTAGGACTATTTAAGTGACTTTTAACTAATATACTTCAGGTCCAATGATTATAATAAAATTTTAATCTCTCATAAATTCCTCTCCATGCATCAGTTGCATCCCTGGTCTTCTGAAATCAACTAGTAGAGAGCCATCATCATTTGTTATCTTAAAACATGCCCTTCCATGCACCTTGCGCATTTGGCTTCCAAATTGGCATAATTTTTCCATGAAAATACATGGGATGTAGTGAATGAAAATTTTAAAGACACTCCATTTCCTTATAATCATTAGAAACACCTTAAAATCACTTTACTTGAATATTTTTTCCCTTCTTTCTAGATTATGCATTAGGCCAGCCTTGATTAGCTGAGTTGAAGGACCTAGTTGGGGAAATTAGATTATTATTAATGAAATTAAATGAATATTTGGAGTTATATTAAGTTTAAATAGTCTACCCAAACTTTTTTTCATCTCTTAATTCCTCTTGTAACCTACACAACACACAAAATAGTCATAAAAAGCCTATTTTTTCCCCCATCCATAAAATTCCGTACAACAAAAATGGTGTGGAACATCTTGGGGAGGTAATATACAAGTTAAAATATCTATTTTTAGAAAAATATGCCATTTTAGTATCTTTTCAACTCAATTTTCCAAGACTTGTCCTTAGTAAGGGTTTAGTAGGGTTTTAGGCCTTTTTCAATCTTAACAATTCTTCATAAATTTGGGACATTAAAATTGATAAAAATTTCCAAAAATATGGCATATAATACCCATTATAACATCCCATAAATCCTTTTTCTCCCATGTATATCCTCATGAAAGATGTGAGCAATTGAAAATGGCCTTTTGAGACATTTTCTCTCTTTTTTCACAAGTCTGAGTTGATTTTGGACCCAAAAATGGTTTTCCCTTGACTTAATTTACACTCTAAGAGTTTAAAAACTTATTTAATGGTCCTATTTACATTTTACAATAGGTTTAAAATCATGTTTCATGGTGTAAATGAAAGAGACTCCTCATTTCGACATTAGGCCTGAGTTGTCCTTAAAGCTCAAAATGGACATTCATGATTTTCATTACCCTCTGATAGCCTATACATTTATGTTATATCACCATATACATGCACAAACTCATTATAATTTTCATTCCATGTTTTAAATGGAATTTGTTCACCATTTTCCCTTTAGACTTTGATTTTACCTATTAGGTTTGACTGTAAACCTAAGAGCTCAGACCACCCTGTTAGTATCTATGCCTCTCTACTAAGTAATTCATGTTCCTATAGGTTAAATACAACTCTATAAAACTTATATCAATGTACTCTAATATTTTGGCTCTAATTTTCTAACCATCTCTCAAGATTTGCATGGTTTGTGCAATGGGAAAGTACACCTGATCTAAGACAAAATAGGGGGTACTTCCCCTATTTGAAGAAAATAAATAATAATTTTATAGGTATATTTATGTGGTATATAACCTCTCTACAAGTTTTCATCTCATGATCATATGTATAGGCCCTCCAATCCTCCAAAATTCAAAATTGTTCTATCTAGTCAAGGACTGTGTATGACTCTTTCTCAAGTGGATTGAATTATGCTTGCCTAAGTCACTTCCTTATTATAAATCCATTAAAAATGTCTATGTTTATTTTATTTATATTATATGTTGATTCCAATCCTTATTCCCATCATTTTTACCCCTAAAACGCCCATCCATACTCATGGATTCACCAAACTCATTTTCTGCCTTATTCTAACTCTAGGTGTTAATGGATGACCTTCTCTCTCTATGACTCCATATGTAATGGATATTATCATGCATCCAATTCCATTGGGGAGTATACCAATGTGTGTGAGTCATATCACTAAAACAAAATTCTCCATTGTAGACTTATTTACTAGGCACTAGGCTTAATTGTAAGTTGGTTGAGTTTGGCCTTTGGAGGACTACCTGTAGGTTGATTTGTGTGAATTAGGCATTAGGAATGGAATTTTAGGCTCTATTTTAAGTCTCAAACATAATTTTTAATATTTTAATCCATTTAATTCTTTTACATACACTTTAATATTTAAACAACGCTTCCTTTATCAAAGACTGTGTTTACTGCCTGTAGGTGGACTAAGACACTCTTGTGGGGTTTTGTTTTAGGTCATCACCCTACTTATTGAGACTTATTTGAGGTGAGAATTGCCCTTTGAATTAATCCTGGTTTCATATCATTTCTCTTCACACATCCTCCTTATGAACCTTTAAAACATTACCTTGCATATCCCTTATAGTTATTTCCTAGTTTGGTATCCCCTGTCCATAACCTACCTATAGGTCATCCTACCTGTAGGTGTGAGAATACTTTCTCCAAGTCATAAAATTTTGATTCTAGATTTACTTGAGACTTATAAAAATTTTAAATTATTTTATTATATTATACTCAATTTTAATGTGTTAAAGCACCACCAAACACATATTCATGGCTCACTATCATTTACCTTGTTATAGATACACCTTATAATCTGTATGGATACGCTATGTGAGGGAGACTAACATGGTGAGTTGCCTTCCTTGTGGTGGTATCTTGAATAATTGATGTTATTTTAAACAAGTGAAAACATCCCCCTATGCTATCATGGTATATTTTCATCCAAATCTGTGAGGCTACTTATGACTTAAGCCTATAGAACTCACTATGGAAATTCAGTATTTTTGAAAGACAACCTTGAGGTATTCAAACTCTACCTTGCAATGACCCCTTGACCCTAAAATTTGGAATAGATATATTCCATACTATTTATTACCAAAATCATCAATTTATATGTTTTAAACACCTTTTATGCATGTTATAAGAGGTCTATAAAAACCCCTTAGACCTTTGTTTGGTTCATTTAGGGACAAGATCCTAGAAATAAGTGATTGGGTCTTAGAAGGTAATAATTCACTCAACTTGACAATCTAGCCTCTCCAAAAGTGAAATAATGGTATACCTTAATGAATGGACCTCAATTATGTTTCCTCTTTATGTTTTATTTCTCCAAAATGAATTTTCAATCTCCTGTCAAGTATAGGTGGCTATTTCTATGCACAAGCAACAAGGAAGGATTGAAGCAATATGCGTGTTACATAAGTCCTAAACTTGGCATGGTACCTCCTTAAAATGTTTAAATTAATATCCTATAGCCTACAAGGGCACAAAAAACCTATTTAAACATCCCATTCAATGTAAATCTATCCTCTAAGCACCTAAAATAAGGTAGGTAGCATGTTGAATGACTAGTCTACCATGGTGGAGCCATGGGATTACACACATGAGAATAAAGGAGACTTGGATGGAAAGTGAAAATCTGTAATTGAGACATTTAAAATATGTATATTAAACTAAAACAACCCTCTAAATCCTTTGACAAGGCACACAACTCTTGGAAATGGTAAAACTATCCATAACCTAGAAAATTAAATCCTCTTGAAAATTGAGTTGGTTAGCATATAAAAACCACTTTAAACATGAAACCAATTGTATCAATAATTATTTGTGGAAGATAATGATCTCTGGAAGTAATCTCATAAATTGGTTTTTATGGACTCACCTAGAATGAAGTAAACCCTGAAGGGTACACAGATGAGCATGCATTTTTTCACAGTCCACTTTGAATGGATGGTTAATGAAGCATAGTTGACAAATACTCAAAATTACTATATTTATTTAAATTTATTGGAGTGTATAATATTCCCATATGATAATTTTTATTTAAACCCTCTGTGTTATTGTACCAAGAAAAAACCTATAAGTCATTTCAATCTACTAAGAAGAGCAAGAAGGGAGCTAAATGGTTTTGGCTTAAAATTTGCATTTTTAGATCAACCAAAGTGTGGATAGGAGTTTTATGAATATGGAGAAACTTTCCATGGCCTCCTCACATGTGGAACACTTCCCAAGGAGTTTTACATGTTCCCAAATCTTCCTTTTTCACTATAAAAATACCCTTTCTTCTACACAACCTATAATATACAATTAGTAATGGTCACTAAAGACTTCCTAAGACACATGTCATGTGACATCAACATTTTTAACTTGCACATTTCCCAAGAAACCTATAAAAAGTATTAAATGCATGTATTTGACCCCTTAAAAAGACTTAAAATGATAAATGGACCTAGAAACTACTTGACCAAGGTTATTATAACATTAATTGACACTAATTGACCTATAAAACATCTTAAAACAAGATATTATACCCCATTATATGCCTAAAAATTAAAAAAATTACTAGGGGTAACCTATTTTGACTAAAAGTCAAAATTGGTCAAGAATAAGCAGGCTACCAAAGAGGTAAATGAAGTTCATAAGGAGGTCTAGAGTAGTGTCCTTGGTATTGAAAATGATCATAAGCCTGATAAGGGCTCTCATATTATTGATCAGGGTGAATGAAGGACTAATATGGGTATTAATGAGATGGATGGGGATCATAATAGAATGGGGATAGATCATAGGGATTCTAATAAAGAGGTATGTGATAGAATTATGCCCCATATGTAGCCATAGATTACCACAAGACACATGAAAAACATTGAATTATGAATAAGAGATGATTGTACCCCTAAGTTGATGACCTTAAAAATTCTCAAGCTACTGCTGTGAAGGCTCGAATGTCTAAATATCATCCCATCAAGTGTGCCAAAACTATTAGTAACCCAAGATGCACCCTGTATGAAGTAGATGGTTCACTTCTCCTTTAAACCTAGACTAACATTGGATTGGTCTAAAGGTTGTGGGTTACCTATAATTAGACCAAATGTCTATTTTATGAAGTGATCTCCTATAATGTATAAATTTGAATCATTTTCCTAAATATATCTTAATTTGGGGGTGAAAATATTTATAAAGATAAATTTAAAGGGAAGACCTATGCTAGTGATGGTGATGCACCTAAATGATTCATCCACTCAATCTTTCACTCATGATAACACTGATGAACCAAAAATGGAATAAATCAATATCTCCAAATATCTTAGGTAATAATGTTTCATATGAAGGTCTTCATGGATGACTATAACTTGGAGGTTTTAGGAGAGAGGCCTATCTTAAGGAAATTTCAACTAGATTACACTCCAAACATGATCACTAAACTTTGACACATCACACAACCTACATAAGACAACTAATCATCATATAGGTGTGATAAAGACATTATAATGGGATATTTATATCACTTATACACATATAAATAAGCATAAACACAATATAAGCTAATAATGGAGTAGTTGTAATAATACATTTATTAATTCAAGAGGTTACAAAGTTCAATCTTGGTAAAATTTCCTCATGCCCAAGAGAGGGATCCCAAAAGAAGGCCTAAAATATTAAATATATAAAAAAATAAGGAGAGAATATTAAGGTAATATTGCATATAGGAGAGAATAAAAGGTCATTAATGACCATCATTAACTCAAGTACTACTTCAATTATAGCTAGTTACAATTAGTCCTCTAAGAATCTATACATATCTGATGCTCTTGCGTGACCTTTGAATGATTTTTTGGGTGTTAAAAATGAGGTGATGTTTATATTTAACTTGTTCAACCTCATCTTGAATCATGTTATTCCATTACTGTGATTTTAACATAAGATCAAGTTAAGTGAATGACCCTTCCTCCATTAAGGTCATGGAACATGCATTGATTGACACTTTAGGATTGGTTAACTCATGATAAGGATAAATTTTTCATGAATTGACACTAAAGTATTAGTTATTTATGTGATTACTATCTCATTAATTCATTTATCATTTTCCCTATGCCATTCTTAACTTTTCTTGATTGACTAAGTAGGTCTACTAGGATAATTAGGCCTAGTATCCTAACTATTTTTATTTGATGGCTTTGAAATCTTGAATGAAAATTTATAAACATATAAACCAATGATTTTTATACTTTAATTAATGTCTCAAATCATAACTTAGACCTCCTTGAATAAGAAACACTTGTAATCTTGTTGAACTAGATGACTAGGTCACCTTATCCTTCACTCCTACAGACTGGATAATTAGAAGAGAGTTTTAGAGGCATTTATAGTCAATTTTTTGGACATAAAATCCTTTCAAGAGGTAGAAAAAGTGTCAAAATTCATTATCCAATGATTGACATCTTCTTAAACTACCTTTTACCTTGTTTTGTTCTTTTGCTTAAAAAACACTATTTTGATAGTTCCATAAAGTTCCATACAACACGGTACCATGGTCAGGACCCTCTATTAGTTTAAGTCATGATTTATGTTTTTATAATTTGGTTTATGGGTTTTTTGGTGCAATAATCTTCACTTTTCTCCAAATAGGTTTGTAGTAGGGTTTAGGGAGGGTTTTGGGGGTCCATCATCTTAAGAATGTTTCATAAAGTACAAACATCCAAGCCAAAACTTCTTGCCATGGACATTTATTCCATATACCCCTAAAATTTTCCTAAGAATATTGGGTTTCCATATAAAAGGTGTGTCAAGATATGTATGTAGGGAATTTAACCATGAGCTCTCTATATGGATTCTGGACCTTCTTATAGTCTTAGTAATGGTTCATAAACCTTAGATCTTCAATAAACCTAAATTATCCATATATTAAAGTTTGATATGGTTCTTGACTCCTACTAAGATCATTTGGTCCAATTCCTCTTTTGGTGAGATATCCAAGCTCTTGAATAGGCAACTTGAAATGATTGCTAAGGGCTAAGTGGTTTGAGTTAGTTATTGAGAATAAAATGATCTTCCTATTGATTTTATATACATTAAAACACCTTTATAAGACCTTTATCATCCCCCTAAACTTAATCATGAGGTAATATTTGCTTATGAGAGTTTGAAAGTGTCTTCATGGTGGTGTGAGCCTTCTAGGCTTCAAGACTAATTTTAGGCTTGATTAGCCTTTTATTGAGTTTTAAGGTTCAAGGAAACTGCAAGTGATATTAAGGATTAAAAATCATCATATAATCTTATTTCCATTTTTTCCAACCTTATAAAAATTATCTAACTATTCATAACCCATTATGTCTTCATCACCTCATAAGACCACATGTAGGGTTACATTGCTAGTATGTGTGTTTGTGAGTATTTTGGAAATGTATAGGATTTGAGTAGTTATCCATCCTTCAAAAACATGTCTAATGTATTTTTAACTTTTATCCCAAGATAAAAAAATCTTTAGTCCAAGATTTACCATTAGTTCTACCTCAAATGCATTCATCTATTGCCTAGGGTTTCTTGGCAGCCCAATATTTCTAACCCTTAATGGCTAAGTTTTGTGCTTTCCTTCCTAACCTAAGATTTATTATCATAAAAATATGTTACTCAACCTCTCTTACCTTTCTGATCTTAATTCTCAAAAATACAAAGTGACTTTTTGATTCACACTCCATGAACCATCATCGTGAAAAGAAAAAATAAAATGATAAGTTTGCAGACTTTGTTATTCCTTTATAGATATGAAAATAAAGCCTAGAGATGTCAGTGAGTTAAGCATGGTTAGATTTTAAAAGTTAAAATTTAATTTAATTATTATAAATAATTAAAATAGGAATCAAATTTTTTATAAGTTCTTAAAATATCAATCATAATTTCTTATTTATGAATTGAAATTTTTATAAAAGTCATAATGGTGAACTATTGATTTAAGTTTATGATTGTATCATATTAATTATAATAGATTGTTAGTTGTTAAAATTAATGTTATTTAACTATATGTTGAAAATTTTAATTGTTTATAATTATATTTACAAAAAAAATTCTAAATTTAAAATTGTTATCACTATAAATTCCTAATTATAAGTTGAAAAACAAAAACAAAAAAATAGTAGGTGTTAAGAAATATAACCAAGAGATAAGAGTTATAAGATGTGAATTAAAATTCATTATTTGTAAGTTAAATTTTACGTAGCCAAGTCTCAATTGAAACTTATAAAAAATAATATTTCTTATAAAATTACTAATTATAAAATTATAAATATGAAATGGGAGTTCAACTACTTGATGTCTTCATAACCACTCAATGTATATGGATGCCACCAATCTTAGTGCATATGCCTGTCTAAGGTCTCTCTTCTTTACTAGATGTCAAGGGAATTTAACTTGAAATATAATTTTTTTCAACCCTAAAAATCATGTGAAGACACTTACAATCATATTTCACTATTTCAAAACTCCTTCATGAAGTCTAAACTATATGCCTAGTTTCAAACCTCAAAATAGCCCATTTAGTCTCCAATGATTATCAACAAACTAGGGAAGCTCTATGATAGAATAATGATTATTTAAAATATTTAAATGACCTTTAGAATAAAATTAATAGTTTTATATAGTCACAATTATCATCTATACCAAAATTGATAACCTAACACCACTTGTAGATGTTGTAAAGCCTTAAATTTCACAAAACTGCCTATGGTGTTGAGTGTGTGTTAATGAGGTTTTGATTCTACTATTTACCATCATCCACATCATATATATTAGCTTTAAAATATTTACAAACCATAATTCCTATCTAGGATATAGCTTTAGTGTCTTCATATTTCATACTAGCCTTCTTTTTAGGCCTAACTGCCTATTTAGAATTGTAGCATGTGTATGCCTTTAAGGAGTGACTTGACTATGTTTTATGATTTTTTGGGTGCATGAACATAAATTAAGACTTTAAAAATTATTTAAAACTAATATAATCCTGAATAACGTCTTAAAAACTCTCAAATACCACATTTCTTAACCATATTACACCTTTAGTTCACATATGGTTCCACCATCTTCTATTCTCAACTCAAAACTCTGCCTTCACCTGAGTTCTTGACTAAGATCCTTGATTTTGAATAGAGGGAATGAGTATGGTTAGGGACTTAATTATCTATACTCATATCTTCCTCAAACAAACTCAATACTTCATGTAAGTTATCTTTATTCATTAATAACCCTTACATAGTTAGGTGAAGCAACTTTTGCCTTGAGAACCCTATACCTCTCTCTTATCCCATGACTTGGTTATAGGTGTGCATCCTACATTTTTAGTTATGAGAGAGGTGATTTTCCCCATGTAGTTTTTTTTAGCATTTTAAAATTCACTCTCACCTTGAGGAGGTGTGTATAGACTTCACTCATCCACCAACCACCTTTGATTAATGATATTCATCTCATACCTCTGAGTAATCCAAACAAGAATGGTTGTAGGTGTGCATATTTAATCCTTGTATAGGAAAATAAGATGATAAATGATATGAGGTGATTTTTAAAATTATTAAACTTTGAGATTTCACCATTCACCTTGAAACCTTTCCATCATTAATTCTAACCTAAGATAAAAACCTTTATCTTCAACCTTGAAAACTCAATCATTAAGGGTTTTTGAAAATGTTATTATACAGACTAAGTACCATGTCACTATTATCATGTTTTAATATGTAAATTGGATAATTTAATGATCAAGTATCTATCATAATTATTTTTAAGTTTGTGCATTCACCTTCCATAGACTCCTCCACTATTAATGACCTTGAATCCAACTTTTAGTTCATACCACTATCTAAGCCAAAGTGGTATGGTTGTAGGTGGTCTTTTGGTGTCAAACTGAGGTGAAATGTCCAAAAATAGGGGTATTGATCTTTGAGGTGAACTAATCCCTTAAATAATGTCCATTATCTCTTCATATTAAAATGTATAATCTATAAAAATTATAGTTTCTTATCCTCATCCCATTATTTACCCTATCTTGTTCTTGACTGATTGTCATATATTTAGAGTAATGTTGTAGGTGTCTATCTAAGCACTCTTCTACCATAAAATTGTAGTGAAAAAAAAAATTAGATTTACCTAATCTCCTTATATAATTTATGTTCTTTAAAATACTTCATTGACCCTCTTCAACCTTGAACTCCTATAGAGTCCAATTTCAATTTCAACACTATGCTTGAGGAGACATGGAGATGGTTGCAAATGATTATGATACATCTCTATATAGAATATGGGAAAGAGACCTTGAGAAGGTCAAAAATATTGTTGATGAACCTATTCCATTGATTTAAAAAAAATAAGAGATATATTTCAACCTCATTCCATTAAGATATTCATACTTTGTAGTCTCCTCAAAACACCACTTTCATGAAGCACATATTAACTGAAATTGCCTTGGTTGCAGGTGATGATCACGTGTTACTTGTACAAATTGAGTTGAAAATTGGATGTTACAGTAGGTTGAGGATATCACCAACATGACTATTATGTTCTTACAAATTAATGAGAGTGCAAACCTTACCTTATAGACCTTAACAAATATTGACCTCAACAAAATATTATAGATGTATTATGACCTTTATTGTAGGTAGAGGTTGACCTCTTAAGTAGGGATTTAAGGTGTGTATAATTAATTTCCTAACCATGATGGTCTCTAACACTCTTTAATCCTCTTTGATAGTGGATCCTGTTAGGGTGTGGAGCTAAAAGCTTCACCTATGGCAAACAAGAGGAGGAGGTTTTTCACAGATGAAAGTCACCGGCGTCGGCAGGCCACAACCGACGTCGGTCAGGGGAAACACAGAAGGAAACTAGCATCAGCAGGAGATCGGCCGGCATCGGTCACCTCCAGTTAGTTAGGGACTGATGTCAGTCACCTGTGGTGGTCAGAACTGATGTTGACGAATAGTCAGTTAAGTGAATGCGGAGTTTGCATGTTGAAGACCAGTTCGAGTCTTTGAGCCACCCGTCTAATTTAGTGTATGCATGAGATCTATATAATAGACTCATGGGCTGTATTGTTAATTGTAGAACTTGTAGAACCCAATTGTGGAGCTTGGAGAGTTCTTCCCATGGTGGAATCAAGTAGGATTCCCCATGTATGTAAGATCAGGTTTGATATGCAGGGTGTTGCAAAATCATGGAGGAGATCTACATGTGATAAGTAAGATCAGGTTGGTCTGCAGGGAGATGTGTGAATGCGAGGGTCAGAAAGGAGATCAGTGGGGGAACTAGATCCAAGGTGACAGCAATACATCAAGAGTAGGATCATGGTGAGATCTACTTGGAGTACCGATTCGTACTTGATTGTACCAGATGTACAATGAGGTGAACAACAGCTTGTGTTAGCTATGTGTTGTGACCTATGAGAGAAGATTACTCAGGTGGGAAGATTATGGGAGCCCTTGAGGAGGAAGCCTCACAGAGGTGGAGAAGAGTGTGATCTCTTTATTGTAATTTCCTTTGTAATGAGTTGAATATAATTGTACGTTGCCTCTCAGTTTCTGTGTTATTTCTCATTGATAGTTATTTGTTCTTCTGGGTATTTCCACATGTTTAAGTTGCTTATACATTGGTAATCATGTGTGCTCTTAAATCTGACAAGTTGTGTCAGAGCTTTAGGAAAACTAGGGTCCTGTCAAATCCATAAGGTATAACTAAATAAATTGGTAATGATATGAGTATGGATGAAGGGATACATGAAACTAAGAATGGATTGGAATGATAAGGTTATAGCCATGGTGAAATGGCGGTGATAAGGACTATGAAAGTGAAAATAAGCATAAGAGTGAAAATAGAACATATCTCCAATATCAAGATAGTAATGAAGGATCTTAAGGAATCATATTCATATTCCTTAACTAAATATATCATTTTGGAGGTCCTTCAACTAGCATACACTGTCAAAAGTGAAACCTAGGAATCATCAAAATACCTTAACAAATGCTAAGTTTCCTTAACATTTGCTAAACTAGGATTGTGAGGATGTTTTAGGATTATTTAAGTTGAGTAAGCCATGAGAAATTAAATAAAATTTGATACAATTGAATGAAGGACCCTTTCCAATAATGAAACCCTATAAACAAAGTCTCAATGAATCTTGACACCCTTTGATCCATCATGAACTATATAACCTCTCTTGAACTTAATTTTAGACTACATATTAGAAATTGATATCTTCTTGAGATATATATAACCTCACACTTGTGAAATTAAGATTAATAATTTCATGTAAATGTGGTTCAAATTCCTAACAAGCTCCATAAACTTTCATTTTTTTGGTCACCATGCTCAGGAGAGGAGAAAACCCAGAAAATGGTTGCTTACCTAAATGAAGAATCCATTATGGGTATCTTAAATTGTAAAGGATTTTTCATAAAGGATAGATATACAAACTAAGAAATAATCCCCAAATATATAAACTCTCTAAGACTGATTCCTCTGACCAAAATTCTAGATCTTGAAATTCTCTCTCATGGTCCTACCATCTACAAACCTGAAGGTCTCTCTTAAGCTGCAAAGAATCTACATGTTGTTTGAGGATCAATTTTGAGCTTTTTTGAGATCATTTTTCCATGAATATTTTTTTTTAAACTCATATAATGACTCTATATTCAAATTCTTGACCTATTTTATATGTAAAAGTTCATACAAGTCTGTACTTCCTGAATGAAACATATGAAAATACCCTTTATTTTACATTTTTTCCACACTTTAATCTTTTAACTACTAATTTAGGGTAACATACGGAAGATTACAAGTTAATAGGTATATTATAACAAGTAATAAGTCTTTTTATATAAAAAAGGAGGACAAATTCCACATGTGGGAGCTCTTTAGAGGCCAAACTACACTTTAGACTTGTAGTGGAGACCTTTTCAAAACATGAAACCATTTGATTAAAGTAAAGATATGATAATGCAGGTGTTTATAGATATTATGGATGCTTAAGTGGCCTTTTTAGGTGTAATTTTTCCATTTTAAACCTAAAACTTTCCTTTAAGATAATCTACACATAGATTTACAAAGGAGATTTGCCGCTGAATGTCATAAAGAGTATGTTATAGCCTTTTAAAAGGTTTTAGATAGACTTATATATATTTTGATCACATTTAAAATCTTATATCCATCCCCATACCTTACATATAATTATTATGTTAGATAATCTCATGATGAGTCATCATCTTCCCTCTACCATCTTCATTAAGAAAATTTTAGATCATAAGACCATTTGAATTCCTTGTCAAAGACCTCCAAACATTCTTAAACATCATGATGATACTTAATACCATTTGAAAATAGGTATGACAATGACAATACTGAGACCTACTTCCTTTAAAAGATAGTTAATGACATCAAGATAATCAAGCACATCACTAAGGACCCAAGACAACTAGGATATGAAATTTTTTTAGTTGTAGGGGTTGGTATTTGTCTTTGACAAGCCAAATTGCTAATAAGAAACATATTTTTTTGCAAACATCTAACTATATTTGTGTGGAAATCATCATATGTGATGTCATGCACTGATTACTATTGGCAAATGATTTAGGGATCCACCCTGGTGATGGATTTGCAAATTCCTTGCTATCAAATAATCTTAATTTACTATAGCTCTAGGTTGAATTCTTGGGGTATGATCATCCATTTACCATGATTTTCTCCCAATTCATTATGCATTAAAAGGGCCTTCATGTTCAAATCAGGTACCATAATAAATACCTTGCTATGTATAATGTAATGCCTAAAATTTTTAATAGATTTGATTAATTTGAAGTATTATTTATCAAGTGTTGAATATTTGAGTTTAACATTCTTGAGTGGCTACTCATAAAAGACACAAGCATTTCATCTCCTAATGCCTTATTTTGTGTCAACACAACAACCATAGAATGTTCTAAGTCAAATGAGTAAAGGTAAAAGGGTTATGTGTAGTATGGCCTAATGAGTATGGGCATTTTTTTAATGGTGGCCTTGATTTGGTTGAAGGCCATCTTTACTTCAATAGTCCAACTAACCTTGGAATCCTTTTTTAGAATTTTATTAAGTGGATTGATTATCTCATCAAAACCTAAGATAAATTTTCTTATGAAGTTAATCTTTCCAAATAAACTCTTAAGTTAATGCTTAGTGTTAGGCTATGGGATTTTAAATATTTCCTCCACTATATTAGGATTTATACATATTCCTCTCTCAGAGATAACGTGGCCCAATAGCTTACCTTTAGTTACCCAAAATTTACACTTATTGGGATTCAATGAAATCCAATTGTCTCTACATCTCTACATCACTTTCCTTAGGTCCTTTATATGATTTGATCTACTTTTGGATAAAACCATAAGATAATCCATATACATAACTATTCACTTACCCATCAAGTCTTTGAATGCAATATTTATAACCCTCTAAGAGGTGGTACCTATATTAATAAATCTAAAAGGCATTCTTTTGTATGCATAGGTGCCCCACTTAGCAGTGAAAGTTGTCCTTATTCTATCTTCATAATCAGCCATTACTTGATTTTATCTTGAATACCCTTAAAGGAAGTACATATTTTTGGCACCATTTACAATCTACAACACTTCATATAATTAATGAAAGGTGCATTTATCCTTTTTAAAACCTTTGTTGAGGTCACGTAAATCAACACATAGTTTGATCTCCCCATTATTTTTCCTCATTAGTAGTAGGTTCACAACCCACATAGAATGTCTCATCAGGAGGATGATCCTTTCTACCATTAGTTTTTTATAGTTCTTTAAAAATAAAAGGTCTCTAGCTATGGATTCATAGGCCTCTATCTTTACCTAAATTTATTGACTCCAAGATTGAGTGGAATAGTGTGTGTCAAAATGGAAGTGTTGAAGACATTGAGATATTCATAACTCCATGCTATCACATCCTTGAATTCTTTGAAGGTTTGTGAAAAATCTCATTTCTCTTCTAGGGTAAAAGTGGTGCCTAAAAACACTTTCTTCACATCATTTTCACCACCCAAGTTTCACTACTCATGATTCATACCTTTGACAAGGGTGGACTCCTTTTGATTCTTCTGATAATCCATATAGAATAAACTTTCAAGTGAGATCATTCCTTTGGGTATGTTATTTATTTTTAGGTTCATCATTTCATCCTCATCTAATTTGAAGTCTTCTAAACCATATTCATCAATGATTTGATCTACAAACACTTCATCATTAGTGATGAATTCTAGTAGATGTTGGTCATGTTTAAAGACTAGGAGATTATTATTATTATCTGGGACTAAAGGGATAAAGGCTATCTCTACTAAGAACCTTCTCATTCTTGAATGAGAAATGGGTTTCAAAGTACTCACAATAGTGTCCAATGCATTTGTTAAATAATTATTCTATCTAGGAAACATTTAAATTCCAAAGGCATCAAAGTATTTAATCAAGTTCTAAACTCTATTGTGTTATCTAGACAAATGTTTGTCATTTTAAGAATACTAGCTTCTAACCTATCTGACTACCAATTCAGAGTCACCCAATACTTTGATATTATTTAATTTCTTGATAAAGGTGAATAGAATACCATATACCAATTCTTTGTATTCAACCAAATTATTAGTGATAGTGAATGGTAGATGGTAGGTAACTAGATAAGACTATCCTCTTAGATTAATCAATTCCACTCTGGCACTATACCCATTTTAGACTTTGAACCATAAAATTTATACATCCACAAGTTTTATATTATTGTTAGCATTGGTTTCCTAGGTATGGGTAATGCCACTACAATGTTAACTTCTTGATGAATAGTCATCTTTAGAATTTCATCCCTAGTTATGTCATTCCTTTGATTCACTTATGAAGAACACAAACATTCTTCACCTCTATTTAATTCCTCATGTCCTAATTTATAAATTTTAAAGGCAATATCTATGAAGGATACTAACTCAAACACTTTTTAGAAGTTTTACTCATCTAGAAGATCCAAATATTCCACATCTAGGGTCCAATACACACTAATCATGTTGATAGAGAGGGTGTTGTACATTCTTTCTTCTTTTTTTAGAAAATACACTCCCATTTTAGATTCCTCGTAAAGGATCTCATTTATTTTACTGTACTCAGTGATCATATGAACCACCTTGGGTTCTCATTTTATCCTAATTTGATTGGGTAATCCATGTCAATATAAGCACATATAGATGAAATTGACTTAGTAGCATGCTTCCAAGATATCCACCACTTGGATATGGATGAATTATTGAATTATCATATCAAAATTCAATTGCATGTGGATATTTTTTATCTCCCCAACTACCTTTACCTTTATTTTATCTAGTTATAAAACCTTTCAATTTGACTTTGTAGGTATTGGGCCCAACTATTGTAAAATAGCATAAGGCATGACATTACCTGAATCACTTGAATCAACCAAATAGTTTTGTAAGTTTTTTCCAAATATACTTACTATTAAGAGGAAAGGAGGAGTTTCAACCTTATCCTTGTAGAGATCAACATGTACATGATAAACATTAGTATATTTTTCCCATTTACCACTAAACACCTCTTTTAAAAGTAATTCTCTTTGATAATAAATCTAAAAAAACTCATACATAGTTATATTGGCTTTCATTTTTTTAAGATATTTGACTATATCATAACTAAGTTTGGTCTTCTCTAATTACTTATTATCCCAAGTATATGTAGTAGGATGTTTAGGTGGATAAGAAGTTAGAGTTCCTTTGGGTGGAGGAGGATTATCACCTGAATTCACATAAGGTAGAACTTGAGTGTTATTCGAGGGAGTAGAGGTGGTCAACAAGTTGGTTTACTTACTCCTCAGTTGTTAATTATTCTTTATCTAAAACTATCTTAAAGCATGGACCTCCTCTAAGTTGTCCTTAAGCTTAATCTCATCTTTAAATGGGAATTCATAGGTATCTAATATTAAGGTCATGTCTAGATTCCCTCCTTCTTGGTTCTAATTACCATTAGGAGTAGGCACGATCTCCATATTATCCACCTTCTTTTGGAATATGTTTGAGGTAGTTATGAATTTTGTGTAGCTGATTTCTACATCATTTGAAATATTATGTGATTTTCAACAAATGTTTAAGACTATGTTCATGAAATTTATGGAATGGGGAGCATTGTTGTTATGGTTTCCACCATCCATAGGACTATTCATGTTTCCATTATTAAGTCAAAAATGTCATTATCTATTGGGTCTTTATAAATTGAAATAACTACCTTGAGACTAGTTATTAGCATTCTAATTGGAATTTCTAAGGTCCCTACTTATGCAAGTGGGTCACATCATTAGATAGCTTCTAAAATAATTATTTCATATTTTTCATTTTATAATCTATGTTAGCACTAGGTTGGTTGGCCACTTATGGTTGTAATCTAGTTGTAGGTGCATGGGTTTGAGCATTGTTATCATAGGCTTAGGGATTCAAGTAGGATGGAATTACTTATTGATCACTATTGGGTGTGACATACCCACTAGTGGTAGGTACAATAGTAACATTATTGTATTTCATTAGAGGTAATTATTGGTTGTTTGGTTGGGGAACCACATTCTTGGGAAAATAAGGTAGGCCATTAGGTTGATAGTTAATGGGAGTTATATTATAAACTATATTAGGAATTTCATACAGGGTTCCTTAGATGGGATTCATTAGAGGTGTATATTATTAAAAGTCTTGATTAATCATGGGTATCTATTTGTATACACCTAGTTGACCTAATGATGGAAAATGTCTAATTCCATAGCCTTGTAACACCATTTATTATTTTATGCTAACATCTTTGTTATATGTTAAAGATAGTGGGGTCAGAGTTGTTGGGGTTATCCTAAGGAATATAAAATTCATTGAATCTAGAGCCCTAAATTAGGTTTGTATGGCATCTCCTTCAATATGAGAGTAAGGGTATTTTAGATGTTGGTAGAGCCTATGGAATTGAGCATTGAACATGCTCATAGGCTCATTCTATTCTCTCTTAGTGGCTATAAATTGATGATATATGACTATAGGGTCAATTTGGAGTCTAAATTGGTTTACAAACACTATTTATAAATCAAATTAGGTAGTAATAGACCCTATGGGTAACCCAAGATACTAAGCATGCATTACTTCCCCTAAGGAATAGGTAAATATCCTATAGGAAACATCCTCATGTTGGACCTAGGTCTTGATGAAGGAATATTTGAATGCTTAGATGTGTTCTTCAGCTATTTGGACACCTCCTACTATGAGTTTGAGATATAACTTATTTGTATTCTTGGGTAAATCATGGGCCATGCCTGGGATAGCCATAGGACAATAGCCTCCTTGTCTAAACCAGGCAATTTTGGCCATTAGTAAAAGTTTAAGGATTACAAATGGATTAATAAAAGGGGGAGATGCAATTATTGGTGAACTTCTAACTAAATGGACGGGTTTGACTTTTCCTTTCCCTTTATTAGCTCTTCATTTTGGTGTTTTATGGTAAGGGAGTTATAAGACCTCTAAGTTATCCCTAATAGACTTTGATCAAGAATTAATTTTTCTACCCTATATCTTAAGAGAAACTTTATCTCAATAGAATAAAGGGTTCTAAAATGCCTTAGATCAATTTTTAAACTAATGAATTCAAATCATGGTTCAAGCCCTTCTTCTAGTGCTAGAACATGTTGACGCAGGTTTTGTAATATATCTAACAATTAGGCAAAGGGGGTTTCAATCCCTAGCCTCTCCTAAATGGAGGGAGATCTTGTGAATAAAATACTTCCCCAAGGTCTAAATGTATCAATTCTTAGTATGTTATTGTATACTTAGTTGGCTGATGTGAATTATTCCATGTTAGGGGCCTATTTTAATGATTTGAAATAGAATAATTAACTCTAAGGCATTCAATAGAGGTTATGTTTATAATATTTATATCCTTTTAAAATATGATTTCCTTTATCAATTTATCATGTCCAAGAATGCAATAATGAAATAATAATGGTAAAATTTTTATACAAGTATAAAGTAATCAAAATAAACTATTCAATCTAGATTGTTATATTCCTAGATTAACCTAGTTATAAATAAAGAGCAAAAGATTAAAGGTAAAGAGATAAAGTGCCTAATATAAACATAAATGAACCTAAAATTATCTAACTAAATGAATCCCATAAGACCAATCTTCATTTAATCTAAACTAAACACAACTCCAACTAAATACAGTGCAAGATTTTTGGAGGGAGAATAACTATAAGAAGGAACTGCATCACTACCATAAAAATGTGCAAATAATGACCATATAGACTTAACAATATTCTAGTTATCATAATTTTCCTTTTGGTTAAAAATAACTTTAAATGTATAAAATCACCAAAGACTAGGAAAATAACTATGTAATGGCAAATTTAAACAAGAAAAGGGAAGAAATTATTCTAAGAAAGAAATAAAATGTTTGGTTCTAGATGTCTCCTTTTCATAATCCATAAAGATTTAACCCTTATTATGTCACAAGAATTGACCTTAAATAGGCACACAGGCCTAAGGGGTTTGAAATTAAGTTCAAATTTAAATTCGCCCACTCATGGGGGTAATTGCATTAATTATCAATGTGGCATGCCCACTCACTATCTATTGGGGGTGAATCCCACTCTACTGCATCATGAAAATATTGGGGACCATGGTGGACCAAATCAAGAATGAATATTGATGGGTAATATAGTTAATATTTCATTGGGATAGTCAACTTACCACATCCTATATGGTTAGATCCATGCCTCTTGATATTTTTGACAACCAAATAGACTGTCAAATTCAAGATAGTGTTTTATTGGCTACATAGCCAAGGTATCATTTACTCTAACTAACAATTACCATGTAACTTCTCCTCCTTGTTCCTTCATTATATCATGATATCACTTATATGGGCCCCACTTGGACACTTGATATCCCATCTACATCAGTATGATTTAGCTTTTCCATTTAATTTTATTGTTTCATGGCTACATGGCCTCTTCTTGCTCTCCTAGGCCTTTTCACAATTTTAACAGGCATATGAGAAGTCAAATTTAGACACTATTTTTTTGGCTACGCATCTAATATGTCCTCGACTCTAACGGGTTTCCTACCATGCATTTTCTCCTTGCTCTTCCATTTCTTATATTGGGGGCTTGATGTACAAGTTGATAGTTATTTCTACTATGAGGAAAAATTTTACCATGTATCAAAATCTCACTTGCCCAAGATCTGACAAACTATGAGACTTGTACAAACCACCCCAAGACTATGGTGTATCAAGTCCACATGGCATCATCTCATTAACCCACTTGCCTAGAGATTTTCCATCATCAATGGGCCTATATAAAATCGTAGGGATATATAGGAGCAATATTTTTCCATATGGAATCATCCTACTCACCTGCTTACCTAGAGGATTTTCTCTCTATATGAACATCTCTAAGATATAAGAGTAGCAAGATGATACCATGTGACATTATCTCACTGACATCATATCTTGAAGGCATTATATTGGTAAGAACATATTTAGGATGGTGGAGTAGTGGGATTATGCTATTTTGCATCATCTCATTGACCCACAGCCTGAATAATCATTTATTTCATTTCCCTATCAAGCAACCCTAAAAAAAATTAACTAAGTCTTTAAAATACTCTTGAACATACTTAAGACTACTAGGAAATCAACACATGGCATTAGGTAACACTTGAAGAGAAAAAACTAAGTCTTTTAAAGTAGTAGAAAATTTTCATGTGGTTGTAAGTAAATTTTATGAAATCAATTAAGTGTCAAAATTCTTCTTTGGATGGGGTGGAGTTGTTGGGAGTCATAAGAAGTCACCATGTGGCATTGAGATAAGTTTTAACACCTACAATCAAAACAAATAGAATACACAGTTAGTGACTTTGATTTAAAATCTAATGGATAAGCATCTAAAAATAAACATCTAAGAGAATTCAAATTAAAATGACTAAGTCTAGATCCAAAAAAGCCTTTCTTTTGGAAAAAGGTTCCAAAAACCTAGTCTTTACAAGTTTCACCTTTGTATCTATTTTCATGAATTTTACTATCATGACACCTTTTCCAAACATTGGTATTCATAAATTTTATTTGAAATAAAATTTATAACTCATAAATAATTTTCCTAAAGACCTTTTGTGAAAACCCAAATACTTAAACACTCTCTGTGAAGTCTTTGGAACTCTTGTTCAGAAAAAATTATGACTATATCTTTGACATCTTTCTTGAAGAGTAAAATACTTCAAAAAAATTTGTGAAAGAAATTTTTGTGCAAAATTGTTGACTATTTCCTTCATGTGCACAAATTTTTACCACCCATTTATCAAGAAAGTGTGAAGGCCAACCTGCATTTGAAAAAAATGGCTAAGAATTAGAATTCAAAAACCAATAGCTATGAGAATTCAAATTAAAATGACTAAGTGTAAAGCCAAAAATGACTAAGTATAGAATAAAAATTAGTGAAACAACTTAGTCATTTGCTCTATCCTAAGCCCATTTACTCCATCCTATAAAAAATAAAAAAAGAAAAATAATGAACCTGTATAAACTCTTAATCATTTTAAATCTAAATGAAGCATAAATAGATAAAAATTGTTCAAAAAAAGAGGTAGAAAACTTTGAAATAGTAAGATAATTTGCATAAACCTAAGGTGAAATAGTCTAATGGGAAGCTATCAATTATGTTTCAAAATATAATTAGACCAATAAGCTAATACTTATAAGACTTATGCAACTTTAGACATTAACATTAAAGTAGTCTTAAATATGAATTTTAATGTTGAGTGTTCTATAATGCATAGTTAATTTTTTAAGCTTTGCTAAAAAAATGAAGCACATTTAAATTTAAATATTCACATCTGGTATAATAATCATCCCCAATAAAATTTATTTAAACAAGCCACCCTAGTGAACTCCTGAAGGTATAAAATTAGACTCTAGAGAAAAAAGAAGGTCCCCAATTTCAAACTAAAAATGGGGCATATTTTGCAAGAAACAACAATGTTGTTTTTAATATACATAAAGAGTAAGAATCCATATTTTATTTTGAAACTTTATTTTCATTGATAAGTTTGTCACTAGTGCCTCGTAGGCATTTTAATATCAATTCTTGGTCTTGTTCCTTTGTTTTACATAGTGACGATTACCAGAGCACTCAATGAATCTAGATGGAAATTTTTGGCCCATGACTGCATTTTCCAACATCACTTAGACCAAGATAGGATATTAATTTGATAATTTTGGAGATATATCACATGATGGTTGGAGATAAAATCCCTGATCATATCACATCCCAGAGTACTAAATATGTTATGCAGTACCTAGGGTAGCATGTGTCAATTAAAAAGTTACATATTGGCATTTAGAGAAAATTTCATGAATAATCTAAAGCAACTATAAATCCACTACCATTTTTCATCACTATGTTAGATGTTAAGGTGTAAGTTATATAGTATAAATCCCTATATTCTAGGTTAGTATAATCCATACCTCCAAGTGCACAACAACATGTGCCCACATAGGCAAAAGCACAAACATAGTCACTACCACAAACATAAGCAACTGCACCATATCTCAACAAGGGAAAGAGGAACACATGAGAATGACAACCATCACCATGACCATCAAAGAACATGATACACTATATAAATTCATGGATGGATAACAATCATGTTCTAAAGATAGTTGTTGAGTTTAACCTTGTAGAGTTAGGCGTTAAAGAGTAGGAATTTCTATAGTATGTGCTCATAAACATCAAAAATGATGTTTATGAGTAATAAGAGGAAAAAGAGTTCTTATTTTGGAAGGTAGTGCACACTTTCAAGGTGTAAAACTAGGTCAAACAAGATTTTTGGGTTGATCTAACTTAACCTCCTCTATCCATCATAGTAGATATTATTCGACAAAAAGTAGTGCACCAATAGTTTCAAACAAAGTTTTTGCAAATGTATCTAACTATAGGATCTTTTTTTACAAAATAAACATACCTTCTAGCATAATAAAGTCCACCTCTAACCATAATACATAGACCAAAGACCCATGTTATGCCTAGTCTCTCTCCAACAATAAAATATAGGATGGTGTCCTTTGCAGACCTAGCAGAAGAGGGAAGACTCCATTAAGCATAATGACCCCATCAAAAAATTAAGGAGAGTATCCAAATTATGAAGAGGCTAAATAAAACCCTCATTCACCCTCCATATTCTAGGAATAAGTTTTTTTCATGAAGAGGTACTATTGTGGAGTCACCCTCATCTAAAGACTCACAATTAATTATAGTCCTTGATTCACCAACACTTAAATAAGAACCTAAAGAGACCATCTTACCATAGCCTATGTATAAATATATAAAAAATAGATGTTACAACATAATAACAAGTTGTTAACGAGCAAAAGGAGTTAGTAAAGGAATAAAAGGAGGCTGATGAGAAGGCATGGAAGGAGGAAGAGAATAAATATTAGGAAGAGGTAAAACACAAAGCTATTGAGAATAAGTATCAATGAAAGTAGTAAGTCAAAGAAGAGGATTACAATAAAAAAGGTGAGGAAGCTAAGGAAAATAATAAAAGATCTAAAGAATTAAAGGTGAAAAATAAAGAAGAAGAAATAGCAGCAAGTAAGTAGAAAGAGATAGAACCAAGAATCACAAGTAGTCTAGAAAAAGAAAGATGAAGTAGAGACAGTCACAAAGGATCAAAAGGAGAAAAAGGATAATGTGCATCCATTAGGAAAAATACAAGTGGCATGCTGAGGAACAAGAATATAAAACCAAGTTTGAATAAAATTGTAGATCCAAGAATAAGGTGGATGTCAAAGCTAAGGTTGAGGCATAAGTTAAATCTAAGGATAAAGTTGAGGTTAAAGATAAATATAAGGTAGAAGTAAAATATAAGCTAGAATTAGATCACATAGAGTAGCAAGAAGTTGTGGAAAAATAAGTGCCTAAAACCACCAAGATAGTGGAAACAATCAAGACACAAAATCAATTTCCCACATCTCTAAGCTCAAAATCTACTTAAGGAGGTGTATAGGAGAAGGCCTCTCAATTCAGGCCTTAAATAATGAGCCAATGGCTATGGGATGTCCCTACATCATCCACTCAATGCATAACATTTTCTCTTTCTATTGCATAGATCAATAAGACACATGTACTAAATACAAATTCCACCATGGATTTGGATACAATAGTGCACAAAGCATCTCTTGATATTTCTCAACTTCTACTAGCTAAACAAATTAAAGGCATAGTGACTTTTTGAGAATAAATAATGCAAAAGGCTTTAACCTTGGAGCAAGAAGTCTTAAATATGTGGAAAGATAATGTAAACCTATACCTTCACTTCACCAATGTGTGCCATCTCATCAATATCACTTGACCTAAATTGGTCACCCAAGTCCTAGGTGACAAAGTTATGTCAGAATAAAATCAATTCTCAACCCTCTTGTCATAGATAACAAAGGACTAGATTATTACACAGAATTTATAATTCCTTCTTAGTCAAGGGAAGAACATCAAATCAAAAACCAAGGTAATTTTTGAGTTCTTGGATGAATGTGAGAAAGTTTTGGATATGTTTATGGTCCAAGCCAAAAAAATCACCTAAGGCATGCTTAATTAGAAGCAAAATCTCACCAATTCATTGTTTGAGTCCAAGCCAAATTTTTATAGAGCACAAAAATCTAAAAATACGATGTAAGATCATATAGCCACCTTTACATCAATGTATAGAACAATTAAGTAGTTGTTTAAATCATTTGATAATGTCATTTAGAATTTGTATACCTAGTAAAATTATATTATGCATAGAAAATTTACTAGAATTTAAACACAAAGGCATGTAGATCAGTTGGAGGATCTCTCTTAAGACATCTAGGTCAAAGTGTCAAATTCTAAGGAACTCGTCACCATAATATAAGATGAATATATTCATAATTTTATGGTGACCCAATTCTCACTATGCACATTGATCACTATGGTGCAGGAAGTTCTCACCAACTACAAAATTTTAAAGCAATATTTAGCATAGTTGGAGAGCTCCATCACATAACTTGTTGATGAACCCCAATTTATTCCTCCTCAATAAATTTAATAGGTGATCCAATATAAGAAGGCTATTGTAATTTCATGTAAATTAATCTAACAATAACCATATCCCCCTACTAACATATTTTATAGTACTAATTTCTTCTTTTGAACCTAAAATAGAATCAACATCTCAGCAACCCCCAACACAACCAAATTAGAGCATGACACCACCTACTCAATAGGTAGTATGCACACTTTAAATTTTTAATATTCATAAATTTTTTACTCTCCATTAGGATGGCCTTAAGCATTAGGAGTAGGTCCAAGATGGTTTAAAACTCATAAATGGCGACCACCTATTAAGCTAGTATATTGAAAATAGGTGGTAGGCTAGTACACTACTTAGTTGAAAACCTGAAATGGTAGCTAAGTAATGTGGAAGGGGTTAAAACTCATAAATTTCACCTTGAGTGATAACCACAACTTTTTTTATGGTTTAGTTCCTCAAGACATTCAAAATTTTCAAGCTTTAACCTTTTATGTGACTTTGTCTCAGGATGAGATAATCATTTTAAGTTTGGGAAAGTGTTGAGAGTAGAAAAAGTCTAAAAAATCATAGTGTAACTATTGGAAATGTGTACGAATCAAAATATTTTGTCCTTTATATCCCTTTTTGTATATATTCAACTCTTGTAATCATAGTAATATCCTACATAATGTGAAGAGCCTTCTATTTGGATATAGATAAAAGATAGAATATGAAGCGACAACACTTTGTAAAACTCTATATATAATGCTCAATTGTAAAGTGAAATTGTTATGATGTGATAAATATTAATATATAGCTATGAAATGGTTTCCCTTATGTGTCTTTTATGATTTCTATTTGCAGAGTGATGGTTTATTTTCTAAATATGTTATTCATGTAAATTCTATCAAATGCTATGTATATAATAATCCTACATTTTCTACATCTCTATTTATATTTTAGTTAATTAATGGATAAGTTTAACCTAAAATATAGTAAATCATATTATTTTACCATTATTTTACTATTATCCCTCTATTAGCATGTTTTGATGGGTTTTTTAGGAACCTTTGCTAATAATTAGTTGGGTCTACTAGATAGTTATCTATTCATCACCTGTCACATCAGAAAGTTATTCAAGGATTATAGAAGCCATCATCTCTTATAACACATACTAAGTCAATATCATGAATATTTCATCTTATACCATAATAACCATAGGTAGTGATAAATTATCCTACTATAAAACATACCCCATATATTCCTCAACATTCTAGATTTACCCATCATATATGGGATTCCATGAGTAATGTTCATGAAAGTTAATACATAGCAAGATATTTCTTATTGTATTAGTATAAACCTTCATTTGGTACCTTTTTCTCATGATAGATGACCCTTAAACTATTTAGTAAGGCACTCCCCATGGTCTTCCCATTCATGTGAGCATCAATATGTAATTTTCAAAGTTTAATATATTTTAAAAGTATAACAAATATAGAAAAATCTAAAAAAATCAACATATTCAAAAACAAAAATTAGGACTTGAGCATTACATGATTACCATATTACACTATTTGTGTATGTTATTTATCACATGTTTGGTAAATGGAATATTATTTATATACACACATATTTCACAATATATGAGTGTGATGCAAGACATAATTTGCACATGGACATATAGATGTTGGACTTTCATCTACTTAGTGGCCATATTGATACTAGGGGAATCTCATTTCATATGTTTCACTATCATAGGTTATATATTTATATGACCTTTTACCATGTTATGTTATCTATATTTATTACACATGTCTGGCTAGTTACTCATATCTTACATAGTGATACATGGATATGTGATTATACTATGATGTGGAATTGATACATATGGATGTTTTAGACTAGTCTTTACTTGTTTTATGCTTTGTTAATGTTGTTACTCTCTTACATGATAGACTAGTTTGTGTTTTTCTATTATGTGTGGCTAGTGGACTTGTTTGATGTTACATATTTATGTCCCTTGTTTGTGACAATTTTTATGTTCCTTTTATTTGGATTTTCTCTTTATTTTTTCTAACATCTTCATGTCCCTTGTATGCAACCCTTGGCCTTATGTGTGACACTACTTACTAAGCTTATTGAAATTATTGAGCTTGGTGACATTGAGTGGTGCCTTGATCCATATCATGCACCTACATTATGTAGTCTAATTTAGATAACTTTCCAATTATGATTACTAATGTGTGATTCATTAATAAATATATATATACATTATATTTATATTACATGAACCACATATGCTACATACAAGCCTTGATTGACATATACACTACTATGATGACATAATATCCACATGTTCACCTGATTACACATTATTTTATCTTTAAACATGGGGTGATATAATTAACTCTTCTTTTGAGATGATTAATTTACAAGATACATCCCTCATATCAAAATGGAAGAATTATAGTAGGATTGTCATAGAGATATAAGCCTCCATGAATATAAAATCAAATCAGAGTATAGATTTTCATGATTTAGAATGGTTTAGATATCAGATGGTTAATTTGCATGATAGATATAGGCATGTTAATATAGATTATGGGGGAATATTAATTTCATATACACTCAATATTTAGTGACTTGAGTACATATTCATACACACTTTGGTGCACATGCATGTGCATATGTACACAATTTTTAGGAACAAGCATTATAGTTTTCACATACACATACATTTGATATACAAGTTCTCAAATTTAACATATAGATACATAGCATTCTATATTAATTGGTACATATTCAAGGGACATGATATTCATTAATTCACATATACACACTTTTAGATTAAAAAACATGATATTAGTTTGTGTATATACACAATAATATTGTTTACAATTTGAATAAAAAATGGTTGTCATTCCACTTCACACTTAGAAAAAATTTGGTCATGATGGGGGCATGAATGTTGTTCATTATCTTTCACTCATGTATTTTACTCTACATTGAGAAAAATTGAGTAAAAATATATAATCAAATATGTGGTCATGATGGTGGCATGAACATTTTTCATTCCCTTTCAATCATATATTTTGTCTTACATGGAGAAAACTTAGGAGAACTAGAGTGAAACTATACAATTGAATTTGTATGCCATCTGTAGTGGTTGGCTTAATTTTTGTTTTATTAAACCCATCATGTGGTTTCCCTTTTTTATGAGTATTTATTTAGGTTAGTACATTATGTACTTATATCCACTTTTATGAGGGTTGGAAAATACATCTCCCCAACCCAAAGGCTTACATATTTACACATATTCAAGGCACAATCACCCCAATGCTCCATGTACTTCAATAAAGAAGCATAATTTATTCATGGTTCAAATAATAGGAACCAATCTCCAAGTGATTCAGTAAGGAAGCAAAATTTATTCAATGCTTCAACAAGTAAGCATCATATCCAACAAGTTTCAATATAAAAATGGTTTTCACCAACCCAAAAGTGTATTCCTTTCTTACTCTTTAATTTTTTTAATTTCAAATACAAATTTTAGACTTCAATATATAGACATTGACTACTACATGTTTGTTTTAGGTTTTTCTATTGAGTGACATGTATAATTAAATAATCTTACCAAAGACAAAGTGTTTTGTATACACTCAAATATAGATTTTCCTATTTCTCTATCAATTTCATAATTACAATAAAAGGCAACAATTTTCGGATACTAAAAATTGGTATTGAGTAATTAACAATGATAAGATTGATATAAATTTACCACTCATGAATTTCACACAAAAATATGGTCCTAACCTACCATTCTCTCACACTCATTCCACTTTATGATTCCGATCCTTCTCTTCTACTATTACACACCATAGGAACCTCACTATCTATAAAACCTATTTAATAAATAGACATATTTGGACCTTTAGTTTAGTCCACCTATACATGGATTGGGAATGTCAAATTGGGTTAGTATCACCAATAAATACTAATCTAAACTAGATATAATCAACCCTCTCCAACAACATCTAATTTTTAAAATCAAATTTATCATTAGGGTTGGTCCATATTCCTAGTGTGTCAATAGCACACAAAATTATCTAATTGGACACACACACACACACACACACACACACACATATATATATAAAGGTCTCACTTAATAGGGGACTTGACGCTTATTTGGTACACATCTATACACTATTATACATTAATAAAACCTAATATTTTCTTCCAAAATTGTGAACTAATCACTAGAATAAATCACAAGCCAAATCTAAAGCATACCAAATCTAGGAAAAAGTAGGTATTGTCAAGTATCAAATCCAAATATATTTTTTGCATACATATAGCTCAAGAGCACAATTGCATAATCAAACTAGGTGGGAGGACTATATTTGGATTGATTTCCCACCTTGAAGTATTGGATATGTATGTAGGGGTAAATAATCAAATGGGGGTGATTTAGGTTAGATCAACCTATTACACTTTCCCTATTTATTTAGGTTTATATCCCTCACAAGCATACCTAGGGTTTTAAAGTAAAGAAGTCTAATTTATGAAGTTACATACATCATCAATTTTTAACATCGCATATTTAAAGATTTCAGAGAGAAATGAAGATGAGTATATGGTCATAGACCTTATTTACACAAAATTTATTACCAACAAATATAAATCAATATTGATAGTTGATATTGACCTAAATATTATAAAATAAACCGTTTATAGATAGAAGCATAGTTCCTAAAAAAGATCAGTCATAGGACTGCTTCAGTCTATTTTTTACTATCAAAACATAGTCAAAGCTAGATAATTAGTTACAAAAGATAAGTATTAATCCCTTTCTTATACTTATTATATTTATCACATCACTTTTCAAATCATTTTAATATATTTTATGATTTTACTTTTAGATTCATACTTAAATGCCACATTTAGTAATATGAATTATTCTACTAGTTTATATCATATTAGGGTTGTAAAACCAAATTAGGGTAAAGCAATAGGAATGTCCTTCATCTAAATTTAAATATAATATATACTATGTATGTTGTGCATCCCAATCATGTATTCCATGAAACACATGTGCATAAACAAGTTAGATACAAAATCTATTTATATGTGCTAAATCATAAATAAATCATGTAAACTAGAAATACATGTCATGCATAGGTCCTTGTTTTTTATTTTTTCATATTTTAATTCTTATAGAGATTTATTTATTATTTTTTATATTTTATAAACTTATAAAATCTGTATTATGAATTATTTGAAGCTTAGAGGCCTAAAATGGCATCCAATTGATTCACATACTCACATGGAGACTATAATGATAAATACTGAGCTCTAGTCATAGGATCTCATCAAAAGCCCACATGTCATCATCATAATCATCATATTACCCATATGTATAAATAAAATTTGCCTTTCCTTTTACTCTTTCTCAAATATTATACATACATAATGCATTTTTATTCAATTGTGTATCTTAGTCGGTGTATCTTGTAATATTTACAGTATATTAGTCAGTGTATCTTGTGCACTAGTAATATATAATATGATAGCAGGTTCTATATCCATAAAATATATATTATTTAATGAATATATCATAAATTCATGTGTACACTTTTGATGCTTTGTGTATTTTTTATTCCTCTTTTTATCTATCTATGTTGGATTTGACAAATATTTTTTTCATGGATCACTTATCTTTGAAGTATGTTATCATGAAATTATATTATAACAAGTGTTTTTATTTTTATCCTTTTAATCATCTATAAGGTGTGCCTTTCCCTTATCCACTTTCTTATTTCTTACTAACTTTAAATCATATATGTATTATCTAGGACTAAATGGTTTGAATTCTAGATGAGATGAATACTCATATATGTTCTCTAGGATGTCATTTTCATCATCATCACTATCATATTCTTCCATGCATATATTATTTGGATCTTCTGAGTTGAATATCAATGTAAGATCTAGTATCTTCTCTTCTTGTGTGTCTTTTATTGGTTTGATCATATAGAGTTGACTATTTTTCCTTGGATTTTCATGACTCACAAATTTCATATGTATGTATCTACTCTGGTGGTATGATATGTGGTAGAGGTATTATTGTAGATTGAAAAGCATTAGATTATGGATTGTATCCCTCACTAGATCCTACTACTTTTTAATATTTCAAAGATTGATTATCTATAGGAATGTATATAAACATCCATTATGGATAAAATTTATGCATTGGTGAAATCTATATGGTACAACTTCCATTACATGTATACATGGTCTACCTAAGATTATATTATAGTGCAAGTATTTTTCCATCACATGAAACATAGTAGGTAGTGTTTTAGGGTCCACTATGATATCCAAAGTAGTTGATCCTAACACTTGCCAAGGAAAATTGTTGAAGTCCATAATGTTCTTATCTGATTTCATAATAGGGTCCATATTAACACCCAACATTAGTAAAAATGTGATATTATGTATCTTTAGCCCAAGTTATTATCTATCAAGACCCATTTGACTCCTGCATTTTTAATTTTATCTTGAATAAACAAAGGGATATTTTTATTTGTCATGTGTTGAGTAGGCAAGTAATCCTTTTTAAAATATGACATTTTCACTATTCTACAATATATTTACTATGAATGCAAAAATAGGCTAGTTCTACATCATTTGGTATAGTTGTGTCACACAATACTACATATATAAGATTTCATTGTAGATATTTGACCTCTTGAATAACTCTAAGATCAATATTTTAGCTTGGGTATTCTTAATTTAATTAATGATATCATACCATTTAGTTGAATTAACTTGCATGGTGGGACATGAAAGGCATAAAGAGGGACTTTATAACTACCTTCATTTTATTATACATGGTGGGGCACCCTACCTATTTTAGTCGTAATAGCATGGATTGAAAAAATTGATATAAACCTTTGGAATATAATATAAGTTAGATAGTTTCTAGTATGACCTTGATTTCTATGGTGAGGAGGCAAAAAATGAGTCATATAGGCCTTTTGACCTCTAGTAATAACTTGAAGAATCTCAGATTGGATATTTAGACAATAAGATTTGCTAAGGAGAACTAAAGATTCTTTGTTATTGATTTAAAATTTAGTTTTATTGAACATGATTTTTAACCATTTCATTATATAGTTGTGAAATATATTGCATATTTTAGGAAATAAATATGTACTTATAACTATCATAGCTTGAATTAGAAAGTATAAACTATGTATATCCATTATAGCCATGATGTAATGCCCAAAATAAAGAATTGACTACCCCAACAAAATTATGAGGATCTTTGCGAAAAAATAGGTTTTTGTTAAATATCATTAGATGAATAAAAATTATAATTTATTTGAGAAATTGATGTTTATTTTTCATTATAGGCTAAAGTTTGTACAAAAATTAAACCCTTAATTTTGAAAACTTTGAACATAGTTGTTTAGAACAACAATAGGTTTTTGATCTACTACATATAATTAAGTAAAATATCTAAGGATTTAATTTTTTTTTTGGAATCATATATCATCCAAACATGTATGGGTAAAATCCACAACCCTAGTAGAGGAATCCCTAATAGGTTAGTAAACATACAACCATAGGGGAAAAGAGATAAGTTTCAAATTTGCATTTGATAAGGGGAACTTAGAAACCAAGTATGAAACCCTAACATAGAAATCTTAAATCCTAATAAGGTAGAATGAAACCCTAAAAGGCCTATGGATTTTATGCTTAAGATATATGATTAAATAAAATAATGATTTCACAAGTATGTTTATCTTATTTTAGATTTAGTGGTCTAAATAAGCTAAAACATTGAGACTAATTCAGACTATATAATTTATGTCTAAAATAATAAAATTTGAATGTAGCAATAGAATATTAATAGTCCATTACAATTATTATTTATGTAAAATATATGGTACTTAGCTTGTTTAGGATCTATTTTGGTTTGTGATAGTGTAAAGTTATCAAATAAGCTATGTAGGGGCTCTGTGTTGACTCAAATCAAGAAACATTCTATGAAACTATTTTACCCTACTTTGGATTAAGAAACCCTAATATGGTAGAAACTAGTATGTGATTTTAGATTACTAAATATGGTATTTAAACTAAATCTGAATGAAAAAACTTGAAATAGATTGTAGTTATTTGATAAGTGGCATATGATAAATATAGTAAGTATAATAAGAGTATGAGTACTTAGATATTTTTACTCAATGTATGATTTGTTGTCTTCAAATTTTACACCCTAGGATACTATATGAGGTTCCTAAAATTTGATGCAAAATGGAATCATCTCTCAAGTTGTGGGTGAACTTGTAAGAGAAATGAATCTCTAGATTATAAGGGTTAGCTCCCTAGATTCATCTTTAAGTGCTTATCACCTAATCTAATGCTTGTTTATAGGAAAAGGGTTAGGAGTTTGCATGAAAATGAAACTAAACTAAATAGGTGATACACCAAGACATATCCCATAAAATATCACACTCCTACTAAGCAATAAAGCTTTCTAAGACCAATTATAGGCATTGAAGGATCCTAACATAGTGTTTCAATGTGAAGGTATGCATACATAGGATAATGAACAAGATAACTAATCTAGGGTCAGATTTAACACCATAGATAAAATTTCATACTTGAAGAGGAGCCTATTACATTCATACACTTCACATGACATGTTAAAATTAGAACTCTTGCTTAAACATGAAGGATAAAGAGGAGTAAGGATGACAGCATCACTTAGCTCCACTATACATCACTCACACACTTAGACAAAATGTTATTAACTCAAAATCAGACTTGTATTCAATTTTCAAATACAAAATTCAATTTCATACCAATAGGTCCTCACCATACTATTTGTGGTCTCTTTTGTAATAGCCAAGATGGCTCACATTTATAGAATTTGGAAGAAGAGAGAGAGAGAAGGGAAGTTGAAGAGGCATAAGGATAAGTGTATAAAGGTGAAAATTAGTTAAAATTCATGTGGATGAGGTGTAAAATGAGTTATGGAATTTATTTACACATCATTCTATCCCAAATAAGCCTCTTCTCCAAGTGTGGCATAGCAATCTTCTCAATCATTCTCTCTTGTGAAACTACCTTCATGATGGGATTTCAAGATCACCTAAAAGTAGGTTAGGTACAAGTGTTTCATGGAAATGAGGTGAAGGATAGATAAATTAACTTATGTGTCCATCCAAAAATGATCACCTTCCTCACATGTGGTGTTGAAACTCTTCACAAGCATCTTTAAGTCTTGAAACTCCTTATTGACAAGTGGCAAAAGGCAAGAGTTTGATCATGAGATATTTTGGATAGTCAAATTTTCATCACAAATACACTTTTAAACCATATTAAAGTATCTCAATCATTAAATCACTTTCAATCATCAATTCCTCTCTTAGGTGCCATAAGGCCTCTTTGTTTCACTAGGCCCAATTTGGCCAAAATAGCTAAATTTTGGATTTAGATCAAGTTATACAATATTTATTCATGGAAGGACTATTTTCATCATATTATACTGAAAAAAAACCATTTGAAATTATAAATATCTCACCAAGACCCCATTTTTCTTATAGAACCTTCACTAGGCCTAGTCCTCTTATAACCCTATTTTTACACAAGTCCACTTGTGTAGGAGAGTGTATGGAATTCCAAGAATAATTAAAACCATTTTTTATTACCCTTTTTCCTCATTTTTCTTTGTTACAAGCTTCATGGTTCAAAACCCAATTTAAGTGTGTTTTTTAGATCCATTAGTCCTCCCAATTAGGCCTAATTAGGCCTCTTTAGCCTAAAAGACCAAAAATGTTAATTTTGAGCTCTCACACATGTGAAATAGAAAATTAACCTATTATTAAATATTTTTACCTTCTTATCATCCATAATATTTAATTTGAGCTCCTGATCATTTATATATACCTTTGTTCTAGCATTAAATGCTTCTAGGCCTATTTCGTACAACCCTATACTTGCAAGTATGGACCAGTGGTAGGATATGAATATTAGGAGAGTTATATGAATAATATTTATGATTTAAAATATTTAAACATCTATTTGAGTGCTTTCATTGACCTTTCTCTCTCATCAAGTCCTAAATAAGCTTCTTGGAGGGTTTAGAACACTTTACCCTCTGAACAATAGTTCATATAGATGGCACGTTGAATCATTGAAATAATGGAAAAAATTAAATATAATGGGCCCATAAAACCTCTCTAATCACCTCTAGGTCCCATGAAAAAATTAATGAGAGTTCCAAGCATTTGAGGTTGGTCATCCATGTCTTTTTTATACATTTTATGAGGTTTGAGTGTACTTTAAGACAAAAATGGATTCTTGGATAGTTTATATACAATATTAAGATTACCAAACCTATATTTATGTCTATAAAACATTATACAATCATAAAAATATCTCATCAAGAGATTATAATTGAAGATGACCACCCTTTTAGAACTAGGCTTAGATCTTGCCAATGGGTTTGCCTACAACCAAAACATCAGACTGACACCTTTGATGTTTTATTTGAATTTATATAGCTTATAAACATCTAAAATTTATATCCTAACATGAATCAAAACATTTTAATTCTTGGAAAAATTTATAATTGGAAGTGACCATCCTTACCAAGCTATTTACTTACCATTCCTTCCCATGGTGACTGCAACCTTTGTATTGTAGAGTACCTTGTTTGATTCCAAGGGTTATATCAAGATTTATAAGGTCTTTATATATGTACTCCATCTTATCCAACCTTAATTTTGTCATTTATTTCCTTTTGGTCATCAATTTCACCATTTTCCCCAAAACTATCTTCTTTGTGCATAGAAACATGCCCCTGCTCTAAGACAAAATAGAGAGAGTTTTCCCTATTAGAATTGGAAAATTTATAATTTTATAATATTAATTATTTTTTAATGGTAATATTTACCAAATTTTGACACCTAAATCCTCCATTTATACTTCCATCCAACACCATTTTCAAGGTAGATTTTGACAAGGTAGCCTGATGAAAGTAGGTAGGGTATGACTATGTTTGGATGATTTAGGGATTGCCTTGATTTTTATTGTGATATTGAAGGATAATTAATTCCTATAAAATCATAATAAAACCATTTTATATCCTATTTTCCTTTAAACCACTTCATGCCTTTAGAATTATGAATTAGGTCTATGATTGTCTAGGAGGGGACTCTTCTTTAGCATACTAGCTATAGGTTATTTGGAGCTTGGTTCATGATTTTTGGACCCAATAAAACCTCATATGGTGTTTAAAAATCATATGAGTTATCATCCATTAATTTTCACACACTTAATTCCAATTCATTGTTCCAATGCACCTCTTGTTCTCAAGATCAGGTCACTGCTTATTAAGGACTAAGACATGCCTAAACCCCTATCTATAGGTGAAAACTAAGCCTTGATTCAAGAGTGTGGACTCTATATTCATGTTTAATTTGTAATTTAATATAATCATGCTTTTAATTCTCTTAAAAACCCTTAAATTATCATCATTTTATGTATAATCCCTCAACAAGTGCCCCTCTGCCTTGATCATGACAATCATGCTTTAAGACTATTATAGTTGATTAGGTGGTGTTTAGGGTTTATTTGATAGTGCTCTATCTTTCCATGAAGGTACCACCAGGCATGATAGAATTAATGTCTTCAAATTGTGCACCCTAGGATACTCTATGAGGTTCATACAATTTGATGTAACATGGAATCATCTCTCAAGTTGTGGGTGAAATTGTAAGAGAGATGAATCTCTAGATTATAAGGGTTAGCTCCCTATATTCATATTTAAGTGCTTATCACCTAATATAATTATTATTTATGTGAAAATGGTTAGTATTTTTCATTAAAATTAAAGTACACTAAAGAGGTGATACACCAATACATATCCCATAGACTATCACACTCCTACTAAGCAACAAAGTTTTCCAAGACTAATTATAGGCATTGAAGGATCCTAACATAGTGTTTGAATGTGAAGGTATGAATGCATAGGATAATAAAAAATAGAAATGATATATGGGAATATTTCACACCATAGAGATAATTTCATGCTTGAAAAGGATCCTAGTACATTCATACACTTCACATGACCTGTTAAAATCAGAACTCTTGCTTAAACATGAAGGATAAAGAGGAGTAAGGATGACACCATCACTTAGCTCCACTATAAATCACTCACAAAATTATAAAAAATGTTCTTAACTTATAATAATACTTTTATTAAATGTTGAGAAACAAAATTCAATGTCATACCAGTAGGGCCTTACCATACTAGTTGTGGTCTCTTTTACAATAGCCAAGATGGCTCACATTTATAGAATTTGGAAGAAGAGAGAGAGAAGGGAAGTTGAAGAGGCACAAGGAATAGTTTCAAAAGGTGAAAATAATTTATAATTCATGTGTATGATGTGGAAAATGAGTTATGAAACTTATTTACACACCATTCTATCCCAGATAAGCCTCTTCTCCAAGTGTGGCATAGCAATCTTCTCAATCATTCTCTCTTGTGAAACTGCCTTCATGATGGGATTTCAAGAGCACTTAAAATTATGTTAAGGATAAGTGTTTCATTTAAATTAGGTGAATGATATATAAAATAACTGATGTGGACATTTTTCCATCCCAAACTGAGCACCTTCCTCATATGTGGTGTTAAAACTCTTCACAAGCATCTTTAATTCTAGAAACTCCTTGAAAAGTGGAAAAAAGAAAGAGTTTGATCATGAGATATATTGGATAGTAAAATTTTTATACCAAGCACACTTGGAAACTATATTTAAGTATCTCAATCAGTTACATCACCTGAAATCATTATTTCCTGTCTTAGGTGCCACAAGGCCTCTTTGTCTCACTAAGCCCAATTTGGCCAAAATAGCTAAAATTTGGATTTAGCTCTATTTAAGTAACATTTATTCATGGAAGGCATGTTTTAATTATATTATACTGAAAAAAATCCATTTTAAATCATCAATCTCTCACCAAGACCCCATTTTGATTATAGAGCCTTCACTAGGCCTAGTCCTTTTGTAGCCCTATTTTTACACAAGTCCACTTATGTAGGAGATTTTATGGACCTCCAAGACTAAGTAAAACTATTTTTGAGTACCCTTTTTCCTCATTTTTATCTATTCCAAGTTTCATGGTTAAAAACCCATGGAAAGTATGTTTTTTAGATCCATTAGTCCTCCCAATTAGGCCTCTTTAGCCTAAAAGACCAAAAATGTTTATTTTGAGCTCCCACACATGTGAAATATAAAATTAACCTATGATTAATTTTTTTTACCCTCATATCATCCCTCATGTTTAATTTGAGCTCTTGATCATCTGTACGAACCCTTGTTCTAACATTAAATGCTTCTTCTTGGCCTATTTCGTATAACCTTGTACTTGCAGGTATGGATCAGTGATAAGATATGAATCTAAAGAGAGTTATCTACATCATCTTGATGATTTAAAATCTTGAAACATATATTTTAGTGACTTCATTGGAATTTCTCTCTCATCAAGTCCTAAACAGGCTTCTTAGAGGGTTTGGAGCACCTTACCCTCTTAACAATAGTTCATATAGATGGCACATTGAATAATTAAACTAATGGTACAAATTTCAATATAATTTCCCCCTAAAACCTCTATAATCACCTCCAAGTCCCATGAAAAAACTGATGATATTTCTAAGCATTTGAGGTTGGTCATCCATGTCTTTTTTGCACATTTAATGAGGTGTGAGTGTACTTTAAGACAAAAATGGCTTCTTAGATGTTTTGTATACAAGATTAATATTCCAAATCCTCTATTTATTTCTATAAAACAATATCCAATCATAAAAATATCTCATCAATAGGTTAGAATTGAAGATGACCACACTTTTAGAACTAGGCTTAGACCTTACCAGTGGGTTTGCCTAGAACCAAAACCTCAAAATGACCCCTTTGATGTTTTATTTGTATATATATATATATATATATATATATATATATATATATATATATATATATATATATATATATATTATAAAAATACAACATGTCTCTCCTAAAATTAATCAAAACATTGGAATTCTTTTCAAAAGTTAGAATTGGAAGTGACCATCCTTACCAAGCCATTTGCTTACCATTCCTTCCCATGGTGACTGTAACCTTTATAGTGTAGGGTATCCTATTTAATTACAAGTATTTTAAAAATGTTTTTGAGGCCTTTTTATATTTATTGTATCTTATCTAACCTTAATTTTGTCATTTCTTTCCTCTTGGTCATCAATTTCACCATTTACCCCAAAACTATCTTCTTTGTGCATGGAAAATTGCCCCTACTCTGAGATAGAATAGAGAGAGTTTTCCCTATTTTAATTGGAAAATTTATCATTGTATCATATTAATTAGGTCCTTATGCTACTATATACGAAATTTTTTCACCTAACTCCTCCATTTAGACTTCCATCCAACATCATTTCCAAGGAAGATTTTGACAAGGTAGCTTGATGAAGGTAGGTTGGGTATGACTGTGTTTGGATGCTTTAGGGATTACCTTGAGTTTTATTTCAATATGTAAGGATAATTAATGCCTATAAAATCATAATAAAACCATTTTATAACCTATTTTCCCTTTTAACCACTTCATTCCTTTGGAATTATGAATTAGGTTTATGATTGTCTAGGAGGGAACTCTTATTTATTATACTGGCTATAGGTGATTTAGAGCTTGGTTCATGATTCATGGACATAATAAAACATCCTCTAGTGTTTTAAATTCATATTAGTGATACTCCATCAATTTTCCCAGGCTTAAGTCTAATTCCTTGTTCTAGTGCACCTCTTGTTCTCAAGATCAGGTCACTACTTATTAAGGACTGAGACAGGCCCAAACCCCTATCTATAGGTGAAAATGAGCCTTTATTAAGGTGTGTGGACTCTATATTCATGTTTAATTTTTAATTTAATCTCCTCATTCTTTTAATTCTCTTATAAACCCTCAAACTAGCATCATTTTATGTTTAGGCCCTCAATAAGTACCCCTCTACCTTGACCGTGACAGTCATGCTTTAGGCCTCTTGTAAGTGATTAGGTGGTGTTTAGGGTTTGTTTGATAGTAATACATATTTCCATTAAGGTTACACTAGGTGACACAAAACTTTTGTCTTCAAACTTTACACCTTAGGATACTCTATTAGGTTACTACAATTTGATACAACATGGAATCATCTCTGAAGTTGTGTTTGAACTTGTAAGATAGATGAATCTCCAAATTATAAGGGTTAGATCCATAGATTAATATTTAAATTATTATCACCTAATATAATTCTTTTTTATGTTAAAAGGGTTATTATTTTTCATGAAAATTAAACTACACTAAAGAGGTGATACAACAAGACATATCCCACAGACTATCACACTCCTACTAAGCAACACAGCTTTTCAAGACCAATTATAGGCATTGAAGGATCCTAACATAGTGTTTCAATGTGAAGGTAGGAATACATAGGATAATAAATAATATAAATTATATATGGGAATATTTCACACCATATATATAATTTCATACTTGAAGAGGAACCTAGTACATTCATACACTTCACATGAACTATTAAAATCAAAAATCTTGCTTAAACATGAAGGATAAAGAGGATTAAAGATGACACCATCAATTAGTTCCAATATACATCACTCACACACTTATAAAAAAATTTATTAACTTATAATCATAATTTTATTATATTTTTTAATAAAAAATTCAATGTCATACCAGCAAGGCCTCACCATACTAGCTGTGGTCTCTTTTACAATAGCCAAGATGGCTCACATTTATAGAATTTGGATTAAGAGAGAGAGAAGGGAAGTTGAATAGGCAAAGGGAAAAGTTTAAAAAGGTAAAAATAAGTTAAATTTTATGTGTATGAGGTGTAAAATTAGTTATGAAACTAATTTACACATCAGTCTATCCAAGATAAGCCTCTTCTCCAAGTGTGGCGTAGCAATCTTCTCAGTCATTCTCTCTTGTGAAACTACCTTCATGATGGGATTTAAAGAGAACTTAAAATTATTTTAGGGGAAAAAATTTCACTTAAATTATGTGGAGGAGAGATAAGTTAACTAATTTTTACATGTTTCTATCCCAAACTAAGCACCTTCCTCACATGTGACGTTGAAACTCTTCACAAGCATCTTTAAGTCTTGAAACTCCTTGACAAGTGGAAAATGGCAAGATTTTGATCATGAGATATCTTATATAGTTAAATTTTAATCCCAATAACACTTTTAAACCATATTGAAGTATTTAAATTAGTTACATCACCTGTAATCATCAATTCCTCTCTTAAGTGCCACAAGGCCTCTTTGTCTCATTAGGCCCAATTTGGCCAAAATAGCTAAATTTTGGATTTATCTCAATTTATGTAATATTTATTCATGTAATGCCTATTTTAATCATAATGGATTTAAAACAATCCATTTTAAATCATCAATCTCTCACCAAGACCCCATTTTGCTCATAGAGCCTTCACCAGGCCTAGTCCTTTTATAGCCCTATGTTCACACAAATCCACTTGTGTAGGATATTTTATGGACTTAAAGGACTAATTAAAACCATTTTTTAGTACCCTTTTTCCTCATTTTTATCTATGCCATGTTTCATGGTTAAACACCCAAGTAAAGTATGTTTTTAGATCTATTAGTCCTCTCAATCAGGCCTAATTAGGCCTCTTTAGCCTAAAAGACTAAAAATGCTCATTTTGAGATACCACACATGTTAACTAGAAAATAAACATATGATTCAATTTTTTTACCTTATTATCATCCCTCGTGTTCAATTTGAGCTCTTGATCATCTGTACAGACCCTTGTTCTAGCATTAAATGCTTCTTTTTAGCCTATTTTGTACAACCTTGTACTTACAGGTATGGACTCGTAATAGGAGATGAATCTTAGGAGATTTATATACATCATCTTGATGAGTTTAAATTCTTAAAAATCTATTTGAGTGCCTTCATTGGTATTTCTCTCTCATCAAGCCCTAAACAGGGTTCTTGGAGGGTTTGGAGCACCTTACCCTCTTAACAATAGTTCATATAGATGGCACATTAAATCATTGAAATAATGGCACAAATTTAAATATAATTTCCTCCTTAAACCTCTATAATCACCTCCAAGTCCCATGCAAAAATTGATGAGAGTTCCAAGCATTTGAGGTTGGTCATCCATGTCTTTTTTGCACATTTTATGAGGTCTGAGTGTATTTTAAGCCAAAAATGGATTCTTGGATAGTTTATATACAATATTAAGATTCCCAAACCTCTATTTATTTCTCTCAAACATTATCCAATCATAAAAATATCTAATCAAGAGATTAGAATTGAAGATGACCACCTTTTTGGAACTAGGATTCCACCTTGCCAATGGGTTTGCCTACAACCAAAACCTAAAACTAACCCATTTGATGTTTTATTTTAATATATATAGATTAGAAACATCAAAAATGTCTCTCCTAACATGAATCAAAACATTGGAATTCTTGGAAAATTTTAGAATTGGAAGTGACCATCCTTACCAAGCCGTTTGCTTACCATTCCTTCCCATGGTGACTGTAACCTTTATAGTGTAGGGTGCCATGTTTGCTTCCAAGGCTTATATAAAGTTTTTTAAGGTATTTTTATATGTCCTAAATATTATCCAACCTTAATTTGGTCATTTATTTCCTTCTAATCATCAATTTCACCATTTTCCCCAAAACTATCTTCTTTGTGCATGAAAAATTACCCCTACTCCGAGATAGAACAAAGAGAGTTTTCCCTATTGGAATTGACAAAATAATAATTTAATAATATTAATTATCTCTTTATGTAACTCTATACCAAATTTGGGCACCTAAATCCTCCATTTAGACTTCCATCCAACACAGATTTTGACATGGCAGCTTGATGAAGGTAGGTAGGGTTTGAATGTGTTTGGATGCTTTAGGGATTGCATTAAGTTTTATTATAATATATAAGGATCATTCATACCTATAAAATACTACTCAAACCATTTTATATCCTATTTTCCCTATAAACTACTTCATGAATTTGGAATTATGAATTAGGTCTATGAATGTCTAAAATGGAACTCTTGTTTAACATACTGGTTATAGGTGATTTGGAGCTTGGTTCATGATTTTTGGACCCAATAAAGCCTATAATTATTTTTTAATCTCATATTAGTGATCCTCCATAAATTTCCCCAAGCTTAAGTCCAATTCCTTGTTCTAATGCACCTCTTGTTCTCAAGATTAGGTCACTCTTTATTAAGGACTAAGATGGGCCCAAGCCCCTATCTATAAGTGAAAATTGATCCTTGATTCAGGAGTGTGGACTCTCTCTTCCTTTTAATTTTGTCATGCAATATCCTCATGCTTTTACTTCTCTTAAAAATCCTAAAATTATCATCATTTTATAGTTAGGCCCTCAATAAGTACCCCTCTACCTTAACCGTGACAGTCATGCTTTAGGCCTACTATAGGTGATTAGGTGGTGTTTAGGGTTTGTTTGATAGTTATATATATTTACATGATGGTCCTTGAAATAAAAAAACACTTTATTTCTCCTTTAAGGATCAAAATAGGGTCTAAATTACAACTTCTAACTCATTGTTCACTAACCCAGCTATAGGTGCTCCTTCCCAGGCCTGTGTACAGAAAGGGAAGGGCTTAGGAAGTCTCAAAACATAAAATTACACTTTTTCACTATAATTTTGGCTCATGGATGTTATTTTTATAATTTATGATTCTTTTAAATTTATGGCATAGTTATAAATTTCCACTTTGAATTCCAATGTCACCTTTTATCAACATCATATAGGTCATCACTATCATAATTTAATTATTTTTTGCTATTTTTAGAGGTTAGAAACTCCCATCTCCACTCACCCTATGCTCCTAAAATTTTTCATAGGTATTATCCTCACTAGATAAAACAATATTGATAATTAAGGGTCTTAAAACCTTAATGAGACATGTTTTTAGAGGTCTACAACAACCCTTAGGACCTCTATTTTGTTTATTTAGGGACTGAAGTTCTCAAAATAGTCAATCATTATTTTGAAGGAAACACTCCAAATTGAAAAGAATTATATCCTTCATGGTATGAAATATAATAACCTTGTTTAATATAGGGTATCAATCATTATTTTCATCATGTTTCACCTTTCACCCCTCTGTACAACCTCATGAACTTAAACATAAGTTGACTATGAGCAGACTAATCAGTGAACAAGGAGATTAGGCAATGTGGCTTTAGAGGAGTATGATAATTTGATATTTCACAATGGAACCCAATTAATACACCTTTGAAAACATGAACCCAATCATATCATGCATCTTCAGGAGCTCCTTCCATGTTGCAAAACTCAGGTTACCCATCTATGTCTGCAAACTTGGAAAATAAGCACAATTTTGAAAACTCCTTAAAGGTCATTAAGAGAGAAGTTTTGGATGATGTAAAAACCATTGGATATGGCCTATTCAAAATTTAAAACACTTCATAAAACTCACACAACTCCATGGATTCATAAAAATAAGGAACATATGCACAACCATACCCCTCTTGAATGTAATTTCATAAAAATCTATCTGAAGTCAAACTAATTATTCATAAAGGATGAGGCATCAAATTGAGACTTATTGATATGAAATTTAATTTCACTCAAGTAATATCCACCCCTAGAAGTACTCTTTCCAATTTCACTTTTACAACCCATGCCAAGTTATTGAATCTAGCCTTTCTTTGCTTGCCAAGTGAAAATGGAGAAAAACAAGTTATAGATGAAATTTCTTGCTTTATCCTTGCAATAAAAATGTGAAAATTACCTATGAGTAGGTGAAGAGTCACTCCACCATGTTTACAACTAATGGTGGACTTGAAAAATTAATATAAGTGCCCAAAAACTCTTATATTTGAGGAAAAACTACCATTTCTTGATCATAACAGACTTCGAACTATCACTTGACTGATTTTTATGTGATTTTACTTTATCCACATTTATATACACCTTAATGACATATTTTTTAACTCCCACCATCCATACAAGTCAATTAATGAGCTAGAAAAGTGGCCAAATGACCCTTTTACCATATGAAACCTAGAAAATGGTCAGTTTATGACTTGAATATACCTTGAAACAATTAAAATACCATATTAAGACATTTTAAACACAATTTGGAACTTTGACTAAGTTTGACCAAGTCTGACTTTAGTTGACTGAGCCAGTATAAGTAGGATGGGTTTCAGTAAGAACTAGGGAAAGGGTAAGTGAGACATGTAGGACAATAGATCACCCAATAAGATATATAAAACTTTCTCTAAAAGTTCAAAATAGTAGGAGTTGACCCAAATTTGACTTGGGTTTAAATTTGGTCAACATGATTATGATTGTATTTTGATAGTGTAAAATAGATTAAATAAAGTCTTTCATTCATTCGGTCTAGGAACTATGCTTTTGCCTATGAGAAGTCATTTTTGTCAAATTTGGGTTAATATCAACTATTTATATTAACTGCTAGTAATTGCTAGTGCCCTATACTGAAACATGGTTCTATGACTATATGGTCATCTTAACTTGTCACTAAAAGCTTTGTCTATGTGATGTAAAAGCCTAATGATGTGCACAACTCCATAAATAGCATCCTTCACCTTAAAATCCTATGTACTTGTGAGGGATAAAAACCTAAACAAATAAAGAGAGTGTAATGGGTTAATCTATCCCAATTCACCCTCATTGATGACTGACCATTGGCTATGTATCCAATACTCTAAGAATGGAAATCAAACCATATGTATTTCTCCTACCTTGTGTAATATTATAATTGTGATCCTTCATAATATGAATGCAACTAATGATTTGGTTTTGATACTTGATATTTCTTACTTTTACTTGTATTTAATATGCTTCATACTTAGATTATGACTATTTTGAGTGATTGGTTCATGATTTGGGAAGAATAGGTTAAATTTTCTAAATGTGAAATAATGTATATATGTGTACTAGATAAGTGGCATGTCCCTTATAAAGTGAGGCATTTATTTATATATGAGTCCAATTGGGTAATTTATCATGAAAAAACACACTAGGTAAATGGGTTGAACCTAAAAAAAGGTTTGATTTCAAAAAGTATCCATTTAAAGGAGATGGTCTGTAACATCAAGCTTAGGTTAGGATTGACTAGCGATACTAAATGTATAACATTATTGACCTATGCATAGGAGGACTAAACTAAAGTTTTGATAATATCTGTGAATAATAGTATGCAAGTTTGAAATAGATTGTGAGGTTATTGTATGTGTGTAACAAAAAAATGTAAGGATAAAACTCATAAGGTAACAAGTAAGTTTGAGATAATGGTGGGCTATAATTATATTTGTGAACATAATTCATGCATGTTAAATATATGTCAATCTTGTCACTATAAAGTATTTAATACCAAATTTCATTATCAATAAATACCCCCATTTTATTCTAGTAATGGAATTTTTGATTAAAAGGAAAAATTTATACTTGAGTGTGTATAACACACTTGACTATAGTATGAATCTAAAATTATGTAGGTCACTCAATAGAAAAACCTAAAACAAACATATCTAGTTAATGTCCATAAATTGAAATTTAAATCTCAATTTGAAATTTTAAAAATTAAATAGCAAGAAAGAATAAGAAACTTGTTGGATATAATTCTTCCTTATTGAATCATTATATAAATGTGATTTATAGTGAATCACTTGGATATTTGATCCTCTTGTTGAACCATGGATAAAGTGTGCTTCATTTTTGAAGCACATTGAGAGTTAGAGTGATTATTCCCCAAATTTGTGCATCTATACAAGCACTTGGGTTGGGAAGATAATATTCCCTAACCCTAATAAATTTGAGAGAATTATAAGATGTAATAACCCAAATAATTACACATAAAGGAAAGGGGAACCATATGATGGGTTCAATATAAGTAAAATTGAATCAACTATTGTAGATGGCCTATTGATTTAATTGTATAGTGTTTTTCAAGTTTCTCATGTTTTCTCTATATGAAACAAATGCATGATCAAAATATCATGAAAATTATTCATGCCCCCATCATGACCTTATATTTAATTGTATATATTCTCTCAATTTTTCTAAGGTATAATAAATGCATGATTGAACTATAATGAATATTTTTCATACCCCCATGATGACCTTAGTGTCAACAATGTCAATAATTATGAAGTGGAATGACAACCAAATTTCACTCAAATTGTAAAATATATTTTTTGCATGTGTATGAATGAGTATCATGCACCTTTAATATGTACCAATTAATATAGAATGTTATGCATCTATATGTTGAATCTAAGAACATGCATCTCAAATGTATGTATATGTGAAAACCTATAATTCATGTTCCTATAAAATTTTCACATATGCCTATACTTATGCACCCAAACATGTATCAATTTGTCCTCAAGTCTCTATAAATTGAGTGCATATGCATGGCATATGACCTTATATTCTATATTGATGTGCCAATATATATCATGTGACTAAATCATGTAATACCTAAATCTCTAAAAAAAATTACTCTTAAATTATTATTTTATTTATGGAGTTTTATGTCTCTATGACAAGCCCACTATAATTCAAAATTTTTGAAATGAGGGATGTGTCATGTAAGTTACACATCTCAAAATAATATTTAATTATATTATGTCATGTATAAAAATAACATCATGTAAATCATGTGAGCATTTAGATATTATGTCATCATAGTAATGTATATATCAATCAAGACATGTATGTAACATATGTAATCCATGGAAATTAAGTGGCATATCTAGATAGATGTGTCAATGAAGCATGTAGTGGTAACCACCACTAAAATATAACCTTAAAAATACTATACTATAAAGGTGCATTATATGGATCATGGCACCACTCAATGTCAAAAACCTCGACAAGTGAAACAAGGTAAAAAAAATAAGAATTAGTGTCACACATAATGCCAAGGTTTATGTACAAGGGACATAAAAGTTTCACAACAAACAAGGCCAAGAGATGCATGCAAGGGAGATAAATATGTCACATCAAACAAGGAAAAGAGACACATTCAAGAGACATAAATATGTTTCAAAAAACAAGACCAAGTGTTTCACATAATAGATAAGTAATGACTAGACTATCATGCAATATTAACAACATAAATGAAGCATAGAACAAGTAAAAACTAGTCTACACCATCCATGTGTATCCATGTCACATCATAGCAAAATATCATATCCTTGTATCATTATGTAAGATATGAGTAAATATAAATGCATGTAAAAATTATATGTATCTAAACATATAAAGATAAAAACATGTGTAATAAGATGCCCATAATATTGGCATGGCCACTAGGTAGAGGAAATTCCAACATCTATATGTCCTTATGTAACCTATATGTCCTACATTCCACTCATATACTATGAAACACATGTGTGTATGAACATACTATTTAATCTACTAAAAATATGATAAATAACATATGTAAAAAATTTAATCTAGAAATCATGTCAAGTTCAAGTCTTAATTTTGATTTTTTTGAATATTCACTTCTTTTATATATTTTTTCTTGGATTTTTTTAAATTTTGATTTTTTTTATAAAATCAAGTAAGGTTGAGTAGCAAGGCTCTAAAAATATAATAATGGGATGGATATGAGAAATAGTGAACATATGTCAAGGCATAGTGATTTGGGTTTGAGGAACATACCTAGTGAACAACTTACTTAAACTAGGTTAAGTGGGTTATATGCAGAAGTGAATTACTAAATGAGAGAGAATATGAAAATGCAATGCGGTAAATAACAAGGAAATCATAAAATAAGATGAAAACATATATATAATTGTAATATTAATGTTATATTATGCTAATTTATGTACAATCTGAGAGATCAAATTGTGTTATCAAATAATTTTTAACTCTATTCTCCTATGGTTCTACTCAATATGACACTACCTATAAAGAATGGAAGTGTACATTATTATAAAATTCAAGAAGATGAAGTGTCAACCCAATATTTACAATTCAACTACTTCATAAAAAAAAAATTGGTGATGTCACTAAGTGCCATTATTGATGATATGTTGGCTATAGTACTAAAATTGTAGGGGCTATGAAATAATGTAGGAGTTGAAAGCAAAGGAATAAATTGGAACATAGGTGAGTAACATACTGATGTAGATACTAACATTATTACAAGGTTTTATCTATAACTATGATAACATACAATACAATTTAGTGATCTAGATCCTCTTAGATCAATCACCCCTCCTTGAAGAGTAATTGTCCCCATTACATGTAATTATGGAATAATATGTGGAAAAAAATAGAAACCTAGAATTTTGTAAACCATTTTACATGGGAAGGCACTTGACCTACTTTGATGATATGTAAGAGAGCATCTATTTTTGACATGTTCATTTAAACTGAGTGTTAATTATTGTTGGAACACAACTAGAAACTAAGAGGGGTGATATATAAATTAAAACTAGTCCTTTAACTACGTTTAATGTAGATTAAAAGATATATGAAAATTAAATTAAATATGCAGAGATTATACACACACAAATACACATGACGCTAGATGTATAAGTGGAAAACCCAATGGGAAAAACAATGATGAGAATAGCTTCTAAAATCTACCATTCTAATCTAGCCTCATAGTCAAAAACTCACTAGTTACACATTGAAGGGAACCAACCCTAAGGAGACACGAATCCCCTAATTTAAGAGCACCAACTTAGTCTATCTGATGGCACCAACTAATCAAAACTATAATGGAGCTACAAATCTAATTTATAAAATAGATTCATACATGAATCCAAGTCTTTATTATCTATTATAGGTCTAATTTACAACTGTTCATACTCAGCACGTAATCTCTTTATGCCTTTCTTCCTCTCTATGTTGCTCTACCACTCTAGTTCTATGTCTAGATATAACTCTATTTTAGACACTTCATCTTACTCTCAACTTTTTCCTCTATATCTCTTTATTTTTTATTTGACACACTTTAATAGCTTCACCAACCTTTTCCTTTGAGCTAGATATCATATATATAAATAATTGATCTAGGGTTTCATTCCTCCTATGTGTTCACACTTAGATTGTAACACATTATACCAATTCTAGACTTTAGTTAATTATGACTTGAACTGTATATTTCTTGCATCTTGAGTTCATGCATCATCACCATAATATTTGGTCTTATTACTATCTATAGCATTTGTTAGACTCTAGTTTTGATGCACATGCTCATTAATATAGATTTGATTAGTTAGATCAATCAATCTCATTGACTATGTTGAGATATAGAGCTTACACACAAGTTCTTGCATGTTCCTACAACTAATCATTAGATGTAACATAAATTTAAATGTTGATCTTTGATCTTTAGTTTGGCACCATGATCCAATGATCTATATTTAAATGGTTCAACTTTAAAATGTGTCCATTAGATCACATTCTGATAGGATCATGATATCCATTAGATTCTTATACACTTCCAAACTTTAGCTTAGTCAGCTTTAAAACACATATATTGATATTTTTGATTTGACCTTCCATATGCCATCTAATATCTAAAGATGCACATTCTTTATCTCTGTCCAGAATTTAAATTTTAAGCTCTTTATCCATCTCACTTCTTCTTGGGTCTTTGGATTACTTTCGCTCCATCAATATTCTCAAACATGCTTAATCTTTAACTTTCCACTACATCAATAAACATTGATCACTTTATTCCATCTAGTTCCATTCATTCCATTTGATATTATTTATATGTCACCCACTCACCGTCAGATATTTTGATAATCTCGATCATTAACTCTAACAAGCTTACACTTATTGGGTCTTTGTCTGACAAGCTCTATGAATGTGACACTTGTCACTTACGTATTTACTTAGAACTCCTTTTGATAATTTGACTTCACTACACTTCATTAGATCATCTACATATGATGAATCAATATTCATTGATCAATACAAACATAATATAAAGTCTAAAACTTAGAAAACAATGAGTCCTTTAAACATTGCTCGAAAAAGTAATTGTTAGGTTGAGGGGTTGAGTTTACAATGATGATAAAGCCTTAAGTTATAACTTAAGCTATCAAATCCTGGATATATCTAGTCAACTTAAAAATATAAAAATCCTATTGAATCCATGACTTAAACCCTTAGTGTTTTATTGAGAAACCCTATTTAGTCTAAAAGTAAAGATAATTCATTTTTGAGCTCATTCCTTCTCATTTGAACCTACAGACCATATGTCTAGAATGCTCATGAAAAACCAATAATAGATATTATATCTATTTCGTTTGAAAATGCCTATGGATACCACTTTATAAAATCATGACAACTTTATAAGACTTTGTGAAAATTTTGACTATGGATACCACTTCAATGTGCTTGGAGGGCTAACTTTGCACCTGCACAACTCTTGTTGCACTTAGTAGCATGACCTACAAATTAGTGCATATGTTCCTATTACATAGGATATTTGATCCATATATCCATTTTATCCTAAATCATTTATATTTTTAATATATGGCATCATCAAAATTCCTATTAATCTATTTCTTACAATCTAAAATTTTGATTGTGTTGAAAAACACTGTTAAAATGTCTTGGAGCCCTGTTTTGCTCAAACATATCTTTTGTCATGCTACATCACATGACTTGGGATTCAACACATATAAACTAGTAACTAATGTGATCACAACCATATTAACATCTCTGCTAGACTCATTAACATTTGGAAATGGTGATGTCATCAAAATTCCTTCTAATCTTTTCTTGTCGTAGACCCAAAATGTCTAGATGATCAATATGAAGAACTGATTTAATTTCATTCATGTACACAAGCATTTCAATCATGCTTGACCTCTGATAGATATTATGAACATCCTCTAATAACCTTATTCAATCTTTCTCATTAATGACATACTCATTATGTCCCTTTTGACATCAATGATAATCATATTTATAACAATCTCCCCCTTTGTCATTGATGGCAAACTAAATGCTATGATCTTCTAATATTATGCTCCTTCTCTGGAATTGCTTGTATTAGCTTCTAATGAGTATGAACTAAATTTTTTCATACCATACTTACTCCACCTTATGAAATGGTACATTTTCTTAATACTCATCTTGGACACTTGATCTACATCTTCTTTGACATTTATACTTTTCCTCCAAACTTTTATAGAGAGCATTTTACTCTTCTTCTCTCATAAAGATCATTTACACATTTTATCACCTTTTGACATCAATGGAAAATGGAAATTATCTAATTGTTTATCTAAATTTTTCTCCCCCTTTATCAAATAAAGGAGTTTGTCTAAGAATCTACAATCATCAACTCATTAGTACTTTGTAAAAATATGCATAACTGAGTTACCTTTTTCTTTCTTTTCACAAGGATAAATAAGGTTTCTATGAGACTCCCCCTAGACTCATGCCCTATCACTAAGATCTAGTCGTGTAGGAGCCACCACTCCCAAATTCTATCTTAGATACTCAAATTATTCCTTGGGAAGAGGTTTGGTGAATATGTCTACAATCTGATCCTTAGTTGGCACATATTCCATTGTGACCTCTTGAATTGCAACCCTTTATCTTAAAAAGTGATACTTGATTGATATGTGATTGGTTCTAAAATGTATCACTAGATTCTTTGATATATTTATAGCACTTGAATTATCACAAAGAATAGAGATAGGTGCCTTGTATTCTACCTTGATGTCCTTGAGTGTTTGCTTCATCCATAAGACTTGAGTGTAACATGTGACTACTACTACATACTCTGATTCTATTGTAGAAAGAGTAAATGACTCTTGATTTTTGCTCAGCCATGAAACAAGTCTATTTCCAAGGAAAAATGCACCACCACTAGTGCTTCTTCTATCATCCACACTTCCTACCCAATCAACATTTGTATATGTTATCAAGGTGAAATATTCACCTTTAGGATACCATAATCCATAGTCAATTATATTCTTTATGTATCTAAAGATCATTTTTACTACATTAACATGTGACTCTTTAGGGGTAACCTAAAATCTAGAAACCATGCACACTACTTACATGATATCTGGTATTGATGTAGTTAGGTATATCAAGCTACCTATCATTGATATGTACATTATTTGATTTGAATCAAGGGACTCATCCTCTTTTCTCAGATTGCATCCAGTTATCATGGGATTAATAACTTCTTTGTTTTCTTCCATTCCAAATTTATTGAGCATCTCCTTTGCATACTTGGCTTAGGATATGAATATCCCTTCATTATATTGTGCTATTTGTAGACCAAGGAAGAAAGAAAGTTCTCCTAGCATAGACATATAAAACTCACTTTGCATTTCTGTAGGAAATTCTTTGCACTTTTTTATATTGCTACCACCAAAGATGATGTCATCTACATATACAATAACAATCAACATATTTTCACCTTCTAATTTGAAGTATAGATTATTGTCTGCACATCCTTTGTTGCAACCTTATTGTTGTAAGTATTGGTCTAATCTTGAATATCATGCTCTAGGTGCTTATTTTAGACCATACAGTGATTTATTTAGTCTACATACATAATATTCTTATTCTAACAACTAAAAACCTTCAAGTTGTTCTATGTAGACTTCCTCTTCTAGGTTCCCATTCAAGAATGTATATTTGAAACCCATTTGATATAATTTGAACTTCTTATAAATAGATAATGCAAGAAACATCCTTATGGCTTCCAATCTAGCAATTGGAGAAAATGTTTCCTCAAAATATATGCCTTCAACTTGTGCATATCCTTTGCACACCAATCTTAATTTATTCCTTATAACAACTCCATACTCATTGAGCTTGTTTATATAGACCTATTTTAACCTATCACATTCTTGTTTGAAGGTCTTGGGACTAATTTACAAGTTTTGTTCTTTTCTATTTGGATCATTTCTTCTTCGATAGATTTTAGCCAATTCTCATCCTTGTTGGCTTCAACATGTCTCTTAGGCTCAATTCCAAACATAAGAGAAAAACTTAGTTACTCTTTGTTCATTTTAGCTCTTATCCTTGTCTAAACTCCTTCATTCTTATTGCTAATTATTTGATCTTTAGGATGATCCTTTTAAACAAATCTTAGAGGTGTTTTTTCATTCATTTCCTCAGCCTATTCATTATTGGCTTTTTCTTCAAGATCTGATTCTTCAATACTAATTTCTTTGTCAAGTTCAACATGTTTCAATCCTTCTTCAACCTTGACATTGATTCTCTTTACAATCTTGTGTATCTTTTTATTTTAACATACATAGGATTTTCTTTGATTGGAATAACCAAGAAATATTCTTTCATCACATCTTGATTCAAAGCTTCCCAATTTATCCTCTTTTCTCTTGATGTAGCATTTACTTCCAAACACTTTGAAGTACTTAATAGAGGTAGGATTTCCATACCATATCTCATAGAGAGTTTTGTCAATGTTTACCCTCAACTAAACTCTGTCTAAGATGTATACTATTATTTGTACTACTTCTCTCTAGTATCCATCAAGTAACTTAGCTTCTTTTAACATTATTCTGGACATCTCCTTGACTGTCTTGTTCTTTCTCTTAATAATTCCATTATATTGTGGAGTCCTTATTATAGAGTAATTCCTTTTGATCTCATGCTTTTCACAATACTCTATGAACTCATTTTACATGAATTCTCCACCTTTATTAGATGTTAATATTTTGATCTTTTTTTCCAATCTCATTCTCTATCATGGCTCTAAAGATCTTGAATATTTCAAATGTTTGTGACTTATCCTTTAAAAAGGTTACCCATGTCATTCTTGAGTAATCATCCAAAAACAACATGAAGTATATCTCTCCTTTTTTTCTTCTTGTCTTAGTAGGACCACAAAGATCAGTATGAACTAATTATAGAGGCTTTATGGTTGCATGTTCCTTTATTTAAAATCTGACCCTTATTTTCTTGCTTAGTTGAAATTCCTTGTAAGTAGTATTTGTAGCTTTGGTTATCTTGGGCATGTGTCTTACACACTTATTTGATCTCACTTTGACTAAGTTATCAAAGTTGACATGACCCATTCTTCTATGCCACAACCAGCTCTCATCAACCTTTCCTATCAGGTTGTTATTTCTATTCACTTTAATAAAATTATATATATTACTCTCAATCCTTTTCTCTTATATAACTATTTTTATATATCTCTTTATCTTACAACCTCCTACATCAAATATGACCTTATATGCATTGTCACACATTTGGTTGACACTTAGTAGATTAAGTTTCAATCCTTCCACATAAAGGACATCATGTGTAGGTAGTTTACCATCTCTATTCAAAGTTCCTTTACCTTTGATTTTTAATATTATGTTATCTCCCAAGATTATAGATCCTTCCTTACATTTTCTCAATTTGGTGAACTTGATCTTATAACCAATCATATACTTAAAGCAACCATTATCTATCACCCACAAATTTTGATCCTTGGTATGGAGTGAAGTTTGAGAAATCATGGATTGATTTTTCACTTTCCACACTTCATTGGGTTTCTTATATGGACTATTTTTTTATTTATCAAATAATTTTGAACTCTTGTTCACACAAAGAGCCATGTCTTTCTTTACATTGTGTACTTTTGATCTTAAAAAGCTAGTTCTATAATGTTTATCTATGTGACCAAAGTTATTGCAATTATATCACATTACATTTGTATCTAAAAAGGAGAAAATGAGTTCATAACTAAAAAAAAATTCTCCTTATAGGTAAAAATCTAAAATTTCTATATTTATCACCAAAATGATTATAACTATAACAATAACCATAGAAATATGAGGAATACCTAGTCATTGCATTTTTTTGTACAATATGAGGAGCTCTTCTAAACTTTGGCTTCTCTCACTTTGGTGTATCCATCTGCATCAGCTACCTCTATCTTCTTCCTCTCTTCAAGCTTTTTTTCAAGTTCAGGTTTCTTCACATCAACTATGTTTGAGTCTTTCTTTATGTCCTTACTAGCTTTCTCTTTCATTGCTCCAACTTTTCCTTCTACTTTGAAGTTTCATATAGGTTAGCAGATGTACTAGTTGAGGAATGTTTTCCCTTATCATAACCAAGACCTAATATCTCTTTTGAGGTATTTTGAGAGTTGATAAATTCATCAAAAATATTTGATCCTCCTATCAACTTTATACTTTTGTCTAGTTGACATTTTGCCTTTTCAAGTTCTTTTCTCAAAGCCACTATCTCTACTTCTAACTTAGTGCATTCATCATATTTAGATTATAATTTAATTTTGACTACACATCATATCCTCTTGGAATCTTAAACTTGTGTATTTAGGCTCACTACCATCTAATTAGATTTATCAAGAGTTTTGGACATTTTCTCAATATCCTTTTGTCCATGCTTCTTCTATGTTGAGCTCTCTTTTCTTAGCTTGTCAATTTCTTATAAAGCATAGATGAGCTCAAACTCTAAATAAAATTCTCCTTCTTCTTCATTTAATTCTTCAACTTCTTCTTGATCCATATAATTTGATCCTATTATCATGAATAGGACTTCATTTTACTCAGCCACAAAAGCATTGTCATGATCATCATTAGAACTATCACTATCATCCATTGAATCATTGTCTTCTTTTATGTATAAAATTTTCTTATTTTTGAAGAATTTCTTCCTCTTTGGATAGTAGGGTTTCACCATTTTTTTACTCTCTACATACTCAAATTTGTCCTTTTTATTGTGAGGGCATTCAGCAGCAAAATGTTCTACTTTATGACAAGTAAAACATTTGAAGGGTAACTTACCTCTGTACTTTCTAGATCCTCTCTTCAATCTCCTAAAAAAGTTGGCTTCTTCTTCAAAAGTCTTCTCAAATGCAAATGAGGATGCTTATGCTTTTACTTTATTATAAAATTTGAATGTAGCTTCTCTTTTGAAGGTGTAGGCATTGAAGGTTCCATATAACTCATCAATAGTGAGTTTATCCAGATCTCTTACTTCCTCTATTGCAAAGATATTAGAATCATATCTTGATGGAAAAGATATTAATACCTTTTTGTCAATGATTTATTATTTTATTTATTCTCCAAGGCCTCTAATTTCATTGACTATTTCATCTACCTTAAGGAGGTAGTATGCAATCTTCTCTTCATTCATTTTAAGGATTTCAAACTTACCTTTGTAAGTTTATAACTTGGCTTGATTTACCTTGTCATCACCTTCATATATTCTCTTCAACTTATTACAGATGTCTTGTTCATTCTAAAAATTGATAACTTTGACAAACTTTGAGTTTGACAATCCGCAAAAAATAGCATTCTTTACCTTGGCATTGCTCTCATATGCCTTCTTGGCAGCCTGATCAGTAGGAGTTATAGTAGGGCTATATATCTATTTATCATAGACATCCATACATCAAACCCTAATGAAGATAGATAAGCTTCCATTATTATGCTCTATAATGCATAATTTGATCCATCAAAGAGAGGCTCTTTGTTTGATGAAGATCTTTCTTGAATAATCATTGTGTTCATTATTCCAAGATCTACCTAAGTTGATTAAGCTTCTTTCAAGGAAATAGGGCTCTAATACCAATTATTAGAACACAACTAGATACTGAGAGGGGGGGGTGAATTAGTACATAAATTCAAACTATTCCTTTAACTACTTTTAATGTAGATTAAAATATATATGCAAATCAAATCAAATATGTAGAGATTATACACACATAAATACACATGACACTAGATGTATACATAGAAAACCCAATGGGAAAAAACATAGTAAGAATAGTTGCTAGAATATACCATTATAATCCAACCTCATATTTAAAACCTCATTGGTTACACATTAAAGGGCACCAACCCTAAGGAGATACCAATCAATTGATTTAAGAGCACCAACTCTAAGGAAGCACCCACTCCCTAATCTGAGCACTTAATTTATTTGATGGAAACAACCAATCAAAACTATAATGGAGCTACAACTCCAATTTATAAAATTTATTCATACATGAATCCAAGTCTCTATTATCTATTATAGGTTTGATATGAAAAAATTCATACTCAGTACATAATCTCTTTGTGCCTTTCTTCCTCTCTGCTTTGCTCTACCCCTCTGGTTTTATGTCTAGATATAACTCTATTCGACACACTTTATCTTACACTCATCTTGCTCCTTTGTATCTCTATTTTTTATTTTACACACATAAATATCTTCACCAAACTTTTCCTTTTACCTAGATATCATATATATATAAATAATTGATCAAGGGTTTCATTCCTATTATGTTTTCACACTTAGACTGTAACACATCATACCAATTCTAAACTTTAGTTCATTATGACTTGAACTGTAAGTTTCTTGTGTCTCAATTTCATGAATCACCACCATAATTTTTGGTCTCATTACTATCTATAGAATTTATTTGACTCTATTTTTGATGCACATGCTCATTAATATATATTTGATCAATTAGATAGATCAATATCATTACTTGTGTCAAGATATAGAGCTTAGATATAGAACATAAATTTAAATGTCAATCATTGATATTTAGTTTGGTGCTATGATCTAATGATCTATATTTAAATGGATTAACTTTAAAATGCATCCATTCAATCACATTCTGATAGGCTTATGATATCTATTTGATCCTTATATGCTTTCAAACTTTAGCTTCATCAACTTTAAAATGCATCCATCGATCTTCTTGATATGAGATTATACAGGTTGTATAATTTCCAAAAATGCATGTTGTTTATCTCTTTCCATATGTTAAACATCTATATATTTATCCATCTTGCTTATTCCTAGGTCTTTGGATCACTTTCACTTCATCAATCTTCTCAAAAATGCTTGAAATTTAACTTGCCATTATATCGATAAACATTGATCACTTTATTCCATATAGGTCCACTCACTCTATTGGATCTTATTTATACAATCACCCACTCACCATCAGATCTTATAACAAGATTGATCATTAACTTTAACAAGATTATGCTTATTGGATCTCTAGCTGATAAGCTCTAAAAATGTGACACTTATCACTTTCATTTTTACTCAGAGCTCCTTTTGATAATTTGACTTCACTACACTTCATTGGATCATCTAAATATGATGAAGTGATAGTTTTTGATCAATTTTGGACATAATATAAAGTATAATACTTAGGAAATATTGAGTCCTTTGAATACTACTTAAACTAGTAATTGCTAGGTTGAGGAGCTAGTTTTACAATAATGATAAAAGCTTAAGTTATAACTTAAGATATTAGGTCCAAGATATATCCAATCAACTTAAAAATATAAAAATCATATTTACACCATGACTTAAACCCTCAAGTTTTTATTAAAAAACCCTATTTAGTCTGAGATCAAAGATAATTCCTTTATGAGCTCATTCCTTCTCATTCGAACCTTCAGACCACATGTCTAGAATGCTCATAAAAAATCCATAACATATCTTCTATCTATTTCCTTTTTAAATTACCATAAATGATATTTTTAAAATCATGACAACTTTACAAGACCTTGTGCAAATTTTAACGAAGTATGGAAACCATTTCAATGTGCCTAGAGGGCTAACTTTGCACATGCATAACTCTTGTTGCACTTAGTCACATGACCTAAAAATAAGGGAATATATTCCTCTTACATATGATATTAGATCCATATATCTATTTAATATTTAATCCTTCATATGTGTAAGATATGGCATCATCAAAATGCCTATTCATTTATTTCTTACAATCTACAAATTTGACTATGTTGGAAAACATTGTCAAAATGTCCCAGAGCCCTACTTTGCTTAAGCATATCTTTTGTTGTGATACATCATGTGACCTATGATTTATCACATATAAAATAGGAACTAATGTGATAAAATCCATATGACCATCTCCCATAGAATCATTCACATGTGGAAATGGTGACATTATCAAAATGCCTTCTCATCTTTTCTTGTCATAGACCCAAAATGTCTAGATGATCAATATGAAGAACCGAATGAATTCCATTTATGCACACAAGCATTCCAATCATACTTGAGCTTTAATGGTATCCTATACATATCATATAATCATCATATTCAATCTTGATCATCAATGACATACTCATTATGTCCCTTTTGACATTAATGATAATCATATTTCCAATAATTATTTGATCCAAATCTACTAGAACAATATAATATGGATTGATCTCTACATATTAGACTCTATAGTATCCAAAATGGGTGGGAAGTAATGATGGAAGAGTTATAAGTTGAAGACTAGACACAACCCAAGATAAATCAAAAGATTAAGCTCAAAATCATTATCCCCTAATTTTGTAGCTATGGTATAGGGCTTGTACTAAAGTGGATGAAGCTTATGGTAAGGTCATGTCATCTTTTTTGTAGGTGTATAGAAACTTAATCACTATCTTGGAAGGTGTGTTGTGTATGATGTTTGTCATGGCACTGCTTGCATTTCACATTTACCGATTGTAGAATAATTTTTACCTATTATTGAAGATGTTGAATGTGCTCATAGAATTTAATAGTTTTTTCAACTTCTTTTTGAGATAAAAGAGTTGTTAATGTTTTTGGTGGAATAGGATAAGTTACATCAATATGTGCTAAACGCTGAAAACCCAAACAAACTTGGAAAGGGTTATATGTGATAGATCTATGCAAAGCTCAATTATGGTTGTGTTGAATGAAATGAAGAATTTCAACCTAAGTGCATTTTTTATTATAATTTTACACTCTTATAAGATGCATTATCATCTTATTTACCACTTTTGTGTATTCATTAGTCTAAGAATGAAAGGTGGTGTACTTGATCAAATTTGTGTCTAGAATAGACTAAAGTGATTTTTAGAAATGATTCAAATATCTTATGTCCCTATCAAAAAAGATAGATATTAGGATTCCAAATTAGATCTAGACATATTTCAAATAAAATTGAATTGTTTCTAGAGCTTATATTGCTTTCTTATAGGATATAATAATTTCCATCTTTGAGAATCCTTGAAACCATTACCATGTTTATTAGTAAGGAATATTGAGATAAATTCAATGGAAATTAATTCCCATGATCTTCTTAGAGATGGATAAGATGTGTACGGACCTTGATTCTTATTGATTGGCTTAGCAGTTACACATGTGGTATAAACATTGATGTACTTGGAGACATTAAACCTAAGATGTGACTAGTATAAATACCTTTAAAACACTACAAGATTATTTTCAATCCCAAAATTCCCTATAAAATTTTTGAAATGAACCACCCATATTATTTTATATCTTTCTACCTCATTTGGAACACACAAGTTCCTAATATGATATATAATTCCATCCTAAAAGTATAAATTTGGTACTAAATTACCATAAAGAAAATTATGATAGATATATAAAATCCATGTCATATGGATACAATTTTGACCATGCATTGAATTCATGTCCACATACATCACATACATAAAGGATATTTTGAGCTAGTGGTTAGCTCAAACAATCTAAAACTAGATTGGCATATTTATTCTTATGTTTGATATTTAGATGAAACTATTGAAGATAAAAACACCATTTTTTATGCCTCTCTTTCTATAACTTGTTATAATTCTTCAAGAAATAAATTAGGTTATGATATATGTGGACCAAAATATCCTTGCCTAAGATATAATACTTCTAATTCTTACATGCCTAAAAATATCATAAATATCATTATCATATGTTGGGTAGTTCTTTACCAATGTGGTGAATGTTTCACTATGGAAAGAAATTGGGTGACCATGTTGAGTGAGAACTAATCTAAGTGCAAATTCAAAGACATCTATCTCTATCTCAAATGATTGTTGAATGTATAATAAAGTAAGTACTATTTTGTAGTAGAGTATGTGTTTTAATTATCTTATTTTTTTCTATTGTGTAGCATTTTAGTTGAGATTTTCTTTAGTGCAACCTCAGATACTTGGTTTATATGCCAAGTCAATTAAGAATAATCAAGTAAAAATATCATGTAGAAGTTTTCCAATCTCAAAAAGCTATGAATATATTTGAGATTCATTAGTTGTGTCCAATCCTAAGTGACTTGAATCTTTATCAAGTCCACATGCACTATTTTTTGTCTAAAAAGTATCCTAGATACTAAATTTGTCCCATGGTAAATGAACATTTTTACATGTTTTCATATAACTTGTGTTTCTTTAAAGTGCTAAGCACTTGCTCTATATGGTGTAGATGTTCATCCCATTATTTGTTTGAATATCAGGATGTCATCAAGGTATACTATGATAAATGAATTAGTGAATGGCATGTGAATTTCATTCATCATTGGCATGAATGTGTCTAGTGTGTTGGTCAAAATGAATGGCATGAATAACCATTTAAACAAACCTTATTTATCCTTAAAATATATCTTCCATACATATGTAGGATCAACATGAATTTAATGATACCTAAATGTATTTTAGTGATGTATTTTTCACTATGGAACTATTTCATAAGATCCTCAATCTTTAGAATAGGATAGTAGTTTTTCACTATGATATTATTGAGTGCTCAGAAGTTGATGCACAACCTCCATGTACCATCATTTCTTGTTGATATCATAATTGGGATGTTGAATGGTGATTATTTGGACTTGATATGTCCTTTTTCCACTAGTTTATGGATCTATCACTTCATTTCTTCATTCTCTAGAAAGGATTTGTAGTATAAAGAAGCATTAGGAAAAAATAGTCTAGGGATTATATCAATAGTATATTTCACTACACATTGTGTAGACACTTATTTGATAGATAAAATATGTCCTTGTATTCTTCCAACCTAAGTTGTAACTCAATTACTTTTGAGATTGATTTTGGTTGAAATGTGATATAATTTGGTACCATAATGACTTTCTTTCATTCAAATCTTACCATCAAAATCATGAAATTTTTACTAGATGTGACTAGATTATTACACTATTTGGGCCTAATTAGTGATAGCTTTGGAACTACTTATGGTATGTGGTATCTCATATCACTAACATTTATGATAGCATTTCTAGGATTTATTTCATATACTACATGTTGATGATAAATATATGGATGACCTATTAGAATATCACATACCTCTAATAGATAATGTTGTAAAGGACTATATATAGAAAGTGCTTGATATTTTACACCACTTGAAACTATTGAGTGACATGTTTCTTAGATCTCACATTGAACCTTCCAATGGAGTATGGTTGTGGGTGAGGCATCCATGACAAGTTCAATTTGTGAACTACTTTAGGATAAATCAGGTCCTTCTAACTTTTGTTGTCAACAATGAAATGTGTTGGTTGAGAATTTATCCACATTTGAGAATGGAAAAATATTTCTAATTTATTTATTTTTTCAAGGGGAGTAGAGATATTTTTTATACCTACCATGGCACTAGCCTTAGAATCCATGATCTACTTACCTTTTTCCAATGTTGTAATGATAGTACCCATTACTTTAAGTTGTAAAAGTAAAGTTTTCCTAATGTTGAATTATTCATTGGAATGCTTATTGAGGTTATAAAAAAAACATTGCTTGCTAGTCTTAAACTAATTAGTTTGGTCATCTAACAATTATTGGTTTTTATTTGGAGGGTGTTTGGATTTATTCCCTAATTTATAATTTTGCATAGAATATTTAGAATAATATTTGGTTTGAGACTTTTAATCTCTTGGCCTTTGGTTTTGATTCAAACTTGAAAGCATATTTTTAGTTTTCACCAATTGAGGAGATAGTCAGGAAATCCAAATATGACTAGATTTGTGTCTTCAAGCTTGACCTATACTTTAAAACAAAATTATGCTCTAAATCTTGATTTCTATGTTTGGACACCCAGGTGTGAAAATTATTTGTGTATTTTTTCACAAGCTACTCTTTGACATGGAAAAATTAAGAGAACTAGATGTAATTTTCATCATAGTTTCCAACAAGATAATATATTTATATGAGTGTTTCTACCAAACCATTCCATGTGTCTAAAGATGTGTCTAAACTAATATCTTCTTCATGTGAAGTGCAATAATTTTCAAATAATTTATTAATCGATAAATAAAATTATATAATATCAAATGTGATTTTATCTTAGTCAGATAATTAATTAATTGTGTAGTATGAAAATATGAGGTTAATCCAGTTATCTAGTGCATCCACATCTATTTCTACTTTAAATATAAGAGTTTATATATTTACTTGTACCTTATATGGCATTTGTCCAAATGGTTAATGAGAATGAGAGGTTGTTGGAGGATTTTATTATTTGAGAAGGAGAAAAAAGTGATCACTGATACTTTATCATTCATGTGCATGTTCTTCCAATATTCCTTTCATCTCTACAATGCATCCTCTATCATTTTTTTGAACATCTATGGAGTTGGAATTGTTGACTATTTGCCTCTAATTTGAGGACGTAAAGAAAAATATGATGAAGGGTCATAAATCTTGAGCCCTAACTCTCTATAATCAAACTGTGTATGAGTGGGCATATAAATAATAGTTAATTTTTTAAAACATAATTATATCATTCAATAATGATATGAAGTGTGTATGTTTTGGTACCGTTGATTTGGGGCCCACGAGGAGAACTAGTGGACAACCTATTTAAACTAGGTTAAGCAAGTTATATGTAGAATCAGATTATTTAATGATAGAGAATATGAAAATGTAATGTACTAAAGAATAAGGAAAGAAATAATAAGATGATCAAAGATATAGAACTATAATAACAAAGCTATATTATGGTAAGTTTTGTATAATCTGAGAGATCAGATAATGTTTTCAAAGAACTTCCTAACTTTTTTCTTCTTTGGTTATGCTTAATACGATGCTAACCTATAAATAATGGAAGTGTATATTATTATACAATTCAAGAATATTAAGTGTCATATAAATCATTAAAATAGTTGGTTTCAATCAATTTTTAATTGAAAAGTATGATGATTTCATTGACTATCGTTACTAATGAATTGTTGGCTATAGTAATAACACTACAAGGGTTGTGTGGTAATGTAGGATTGGAATTTCAAGGAATCAAATGGCACATAGGTGAGAACCTAATAATTTAGTTGTTGATTTTAGTGTAATGTTTTATGTATGACTATGGTAATGTGTGTGTCATCATCTAAAAATGACACTTGATTTCTAAGATATTTACTTGAGACCACCTATCCACAACTTAGCCCTAGACCTATCTTAGGGCCTATTTAAACATTTATCCATCTTTTGTACAATACACATATATCCCTAAAAATTCCTAAAGTAGTCCTAGACCCTAAATTTAGCATCCTATCCCCTAGTACCTTAGGTTTTACTACCTAAACACTAGTGCCATAACTTAGATAGCAACACCAATGGTGCTAGTGTCCTAGTTTGGGAACTATTATTATTTTTCTACCTTTTATCACCAACGGATATCTTTTTGAATCAACAATAACCTAAGGTCATATTAGACCTATTTCAAGGCCTAAAAAAGCATTATAACATTATATATACATGAATTTTATCCTTTTATTTATTATATGTAAATTAGATGTAAAAAACATAAACTAACTCAAAACAAGTTGTGCACAATCAAGGTTATTAATCCCTATTATGCCCTACTTTTGCATACAGTCATATATATCCATCTCAAGATAAAAAATACATAGATTTCTAGTCTATAGCATCACTCAAATCACTCATAATATCTTCATTTTTACTTGCACCAGTACTTAGGTGGGGAGAAATACATCAAGCTTGATCCCTCCTCAGAGTATTGGTATGTAGGGAACTCTCATTATAGTGGGGTTTTGATGATGTCTAGCCTACCTCACTAACATCACACTTCTCTATTTATGCCAATTGGATGCCCTAAAAACATTAAGGTATAGGGTTTACATGAAAAATCAATAAAAATAGGTCACCAACAATAAATCATAACTTGTGTGCATAGGAATGAGCTTGGCAGACTCTGACATAGGTGTACCCAGAATCTCAAAGTAGTTCTATAAATATGACACTACCACCAAAAGGAGGACATTAGAACTATTGGTATTACTATCCAATTAGGGTGCTACTATATAGGAAGGGTTTTGACACTTAAATCATGTCCATGATACTTTTATCAGCTCTTATCCTAGTTTTTAGCCTCCAAATCTTTGGTCTCAGTCAATTTCTAGCTAAGTACTTATCTACATCATTTATTGATATTTTTAGAAAGGTAAAAATAGGTCAATTATATTATAAATAAATGGATATATTTATTGCATATCCTATATAATAATTTACTATACTCAACTCTTTTAATAACCTAGGGCTTACACTCCATAACCCTAAAAAGTTAAATAATTTGGTGAACCTAACCTACTTCAAACACTACTAAAACCCTAGCATTATATGTGCTAAGTTTTTGTATCCTTTTATTTTCTATGATTATATATTAGTTATAAAGTATTAGATTTGTTTTAGTATTTAATTCTTTCAATCTTTCATAGATTAAATTTATTTAAAGGTTTAACATATACAAATGTTCATTTTCCTACTTCCCAACCTATAATAGCAGAATTCCACAACCGATTTGATGAAACTGATATGAGAAAATTTTAAGATTTTATTTCCAAACATTAAAATATGAAAGATGACCTTTTAAATATTATCTATGAAGAACTTCAAAATTCTAATAATGATCAATCTTCTACTCCCCCAAATAATAATATTATTACACTTTAAGGACAACTCAACTTATACAACAACTTGTTTTAAAATAACAACCTACAATAATGGAAACACATCATATGGATAGTTCCTCCTCTCCATATGTACAATCCCTTATGAATGAGATCCATGATCTATAGGCTAAGGTGTTACATCTTAAATAGGATGCTACTAGGCCAACACATGCCTTGGATTCTCATGTTCTTTTACATACACCTTTGGCACAGCACATAGCAATAATTCCTTTACCATACAAATTTATGTCACCTAATCTTACTTTGTATGATGGTATGGGTGACCCAGAACACCATCTATGAGATTTCCACATAGCATGATTGGACTACGTGTCCACTGATTGTCTCCTTACTATGTTTTTCCCACTCAGTCTAAATGATTATGCTCTACATTGGTTCTATGATCTTCCAAATTAGTCCATCATTGTATTCAGTCCATTGATAGATATGTTTTTGGCACACTTTTCAATCAACATCAGTGATAAGGTTTCATATGCGCAAGTGGCTCAACTTAAGCAAAAATCTAATGATCCTATAACAAAATATGTCTTTTAATATAAAACTATATTGGTAAATATGGCTAACCGAGCTCCAAGACATTCAAATAGAGTTTACTACTAACATTTCATAAAGCTATTTTGTTCCAGAAGTTTCCATCAATCACAAATTTATGCCACACAATGAAAGAAAGGGAAGTTTTAGATTAAGGTAAAAATAGGTTTTGAAGGGACCCCAAAACCCTAAAATAAAGGGAGAATGATAAAATAGAAATGTCCACAGGCGAAACCTAAAACCTACTTCAAAGAAGTATCAAAATCAGGTTTTACATAGACCTGAAACCACCATTAAAGATAATCAAAAGACTAACCCCAAGTTTTTCAGAGACCTGGAAACTCCATAGTGATAAGGAAACAAAAAACCAAGAAATAGAACCAGATATTACATCCAACTAAAAGAACCAAGACCTATTCTTCTAGTTCCAAAATCATCTTCACTGCTTCCTTACCTTTCACAGCAGTGTCCTGAATGGAAAGAAAGGGAAGTTAATATTCTCTTTATGGGAAAATTAAAATACATAAGTGGATTAGATTTAAATACTAATATTTATAATAAGCTTCCATATAATGTAAGGGACATTTAAAATAAGAGTTATTAAATGGCCACAGTTAATGTAGCTTTAGAGCCACCTCCTCACTTGGTTTTATCAACTCCTCCACTGAGATTTTTAGCAAATCTTATAGAATCACTAGTACATGTTTTACAGTAGATCTTGAAATGCAATGTCATATCTCTCCCTCCCACCAAAGAGATTGATATGACTTGGCCTCTTCCAAAGAGTTAAGATTCTAATACATTTTGTAACTATTATAGGGCAACATATCATACTACAAACAAATTTATCACTTTGAGACATAAGATACATGATTTGATAGAGTCCAAAATCATTGATGTGGGCACACCCATAGAGGCACCTAAATTTAAATAAATGTAAGCTAAAGTAATGAAAACATTTTTTGATCCATTTCCAAAACATACAACTAATGAGGTAGGAGACACTCTAGGTGTTCAATGTACCTATCAAGCACATCCACCACTGGCATCATATCACACTACTATAGAGGATGCACACCCGTTACATATTATCATTGGTGTGTATCATACTATAGTTCTAACTAGATAACTCATCAATTTCTTAAATCTATAGATTATTATTGATGAATCAATTTTATATCCACTTTTTGGATGAGATTACATTGTTCATCATCATATTCAAAGTGTTATGGTTGGCAATGGGTCAAGTATTAACATGTGCACTATCACACTTATACAACATTTTGGTTAGTTAAAGTAGGACATTTCTCTAACCAACATAGTCATTCCTAGTTTTATTGGCCATATTCAAAGCTCCATTTGGAATATTATACATCTATTACATGTTGGACCAACACATGTGTCTATTAGATTCTTAGTATTACCTAGTGTAGGCATACTTGACATGTTATTGGGTAGGCCATGGATATAGTAGATTTGAGTCATTCCATCCACTATGCATAGATGCCTCAAGTATATACATGCTAATTAGGTGGTTACATTCAACTGTTTTTCATATGAGTATCCTTTGCCTATCCCACAGGTACTTACACTGTAGATACTAGTTATAATTTTGAGCATAGTTTCCAAAAGTACACTATAGATTTTAATTAAGCCACCAGTGTACGTGAGGTATACTTATATAGTGTTACCATGTATACATAATCTCCTATGGAGGCCCTTATTAGAGAAACCCTTACATCAGAGATATGTTGAATATTCTACAGAGCCTCTCTCTACCCCTTTCATTATCATATCAATGATATTGAGTTCCTAGGGTTTTAAGCATAGGGAATCCATGCCAACTATAGCATATTATACTAGATGGGTCCTTAAGACCCCTACAGTTCATAGGGCACCCTAGTTAGCTTCACATATTCCTAGCACCACTCCATAGGTAGTGTTAACTATAGATCACTCAATACAATAGGTTATGGGACCTCAGTTACCTTTTCATATAACATGAATTGTTATTGTTCCTTTATTTGAGACATGACACCTTGATATTGAGTATATTATGAGACTCATTAGTTAGTGTATTCCTCCCTACTTGTACATAGTTTTATTATTTCTTTCTCCTTATATATAGTTTCATTTTCATGTTGATTGTACATAGATTATATCTAGAAAAATTCAAAAACAATATAATAGGTCAAAACATAAAAACATTTATTATTTTCTTAAAAAATATAAATTATAGATTATATGCATTTCCATGTTTACATTTATTATATTTTATAGGCACTACATATACTAGTTATCTTAATATAGTTAGTTTTTATCATACATACATGTTTCACTTATTCTTGTCGAGTGTTTGCAGATTGCTATAGGACTTAGGTCCATCACATAGGTCCAAATTTACTACTATATACCCTTTTGGGGCACATACATAGATTCTTCATTTAACACATTCACCCATTTGGGGGAATATTATACATTATTTTGATTACCAGTTTATATCATTCTACACTACACTAATTTTTTATCGACTACTAATACTTTAGACTCAAATTATGTACATATTTGCTCTTATACACATTTATACCACATGTTCATGTATACTTTCATTTCTAGATTTCCTAGTTTAGACTTGATTATGTCTCTATGCTTCTTCTATTTGAGGGAATTTATATGTGCCATTATTTTGTGGCTCTCCACCACTTCCTTTCATTTTATGTATGCTTTGGACATGTGCCCATGTCCTTGTGTGTACCTTATTAATTATTTATGCAAAAATTTAAACATGTCCTTCTATGTGGCTTTATTCCAACCTTATTTTTATTTGCATATGTGTGCATTTAAACATGTCCTTATATGCCTTTCTTTCTTAGATTTAGTGACATGTGCCCATGTCCCTTGTATTGTGGCCCCTTGGCCTACTTTGTATGTCTTGTGTGTTTTGTATGTATGCTTTCATGTATGTATCATGGCCATGACACTTATCTTGCTTGTTGTATACTCTATTTTTATATTCCATGAGGGACCTCATGCATATCCCCTTCCTCTTTGGGTGCCTTGATGGATATCATGCCCCATCCCCCTAGGTAATAACTCAGTTTATTTCTCATATTTTTTGTTCATGCACATGTTTACATTGTTATATCTATTTGCATAGCCTTTTGAATGTTATATATAACATACATCATAAATTATAAACTTATACTTAGATTAACTTACATTTAATGTCATGTATGCATATTATATTAGTTTATTAAACTAATATCATAGATGCTTTAACAAACACATCATGCATATCTTTTTCTTTTGAGGATAGTGTTAACAACCCAGATATCACCCTGATTGAAGGCTTGATAGATTTGGCTCTAAACTCCATCACACCTAGAATTAAATTAGAATTATTTGAGGTGTGGGACACCTGAACTCAAATTAGACCTCTAGATTTTGTTGAGGCTAGCTCCTCTAATGTATCACTTTGTTCTACTTGCTAAACTACTGATTATTAGGATGAAAAGGGTAAGAGAGATACTAAAAGGGAAATTATATTTTTTTATTGGTGATACACCTATATTGCTGGTTTAATCACTTTATTTGAGATCTTAAAACACTGATTAGACAAGCAAAGACTGAATCTATAACTCCAAATGACTCCTATGCATCAATATTTTATGTAGAGGTTTTATCAGTTGATTTAAGCTTGAGGTAAATGATAGAATAGGCTTGATTCAAGGCATTAACCATCTATTTATATCCACTATTACCTTATTTAAATGACATCAAACACTAAAACATGACTTGCATAATATGACAAACTAGTAACTAGGCGAGATCAGGACTTGACAAGGGAGAAAGTTCTACCACATATGCAAATCAAACTGATATTACACACTATACCAGCATATTAAATCTAAAAACAAACTTTTATTTATCTCAAAATATTACAAAATTCAATCTTGGTAGAGTTTGGTCATGCCAAGAGAGGGATGGATCCTAAAAAAAGGCTTGAAAGCCTACATATATAGCCAATATGGAAATACTCTAGACAATGTGGCATAGAAGAGACAAGGATTAGTCTTTTTTTAGTTAACTTAAGACATAAACCCATTATAATAATAAATCAAGTCTTCAAATATCTTCAAAGTCTTCAAAATATGCATGATCTTCAGTCTTGGCATAAAAAGGAAGGTGGTGGGCCCATGTTGAGTTGTCAAATCTTTGCATGAAAAGCTATGTCAATGTTGATCTTTTTAACTCTTTTTTAAGTGATCTGGATCTGAAGTGGGGTCCTCTTTTACATGAAATAACATGAAGGATGAATGAAATTAGCTAACTAGTAAGGACTAGTCAACTCCCTTTGAACTCAACATGCTTGAAATGGCACTTGAAGTCTTGAAAATATGCATGAATATCTATGTGAATAGTAGATAGGTAGCATGGAAAACTCCATTTGAACTCCAAGATAGCCATTTCAACACCAACCTTCATTTACTTGACTGATAAAATAGGTCTATTAAGCCAACTAGGTCTAGTAGCATGTTTGTGCACTTTAAAACTAAATATAACCTACACAAGAAACCATGAAACCTAAAAAAACAATTATATTAGATGTGAATCAACTTCTCCCATCATGATATAAGTGATTTTGATGAGAAAATTATTGCCATTCAGTCAACAGGGTTGACTAGGTCTATTTTGCTCCATTTTTTTAGAGACCAACTATATTGATTGATCTAGTATGGGAACTTATAGGAATATTTATATCCAAATAAATATTTAAGTATGAATAACAAGTCTTAGGGTTTCAACTGCATGAGTTGGTTTCATGTAAACTACCTTATACCTCATTTTTCATGCTTTTTTCTACCAAAAACCTGATTTATTCCCTAATCCATATAGATCCATATATAAAATTTTCATTTATGTAATCCTCTCTAAGTTTACTTAACATTTTAAGAGTTTTTATATTTATCTATGGTGATTTTATGGTAAGAAAATCAACTTTTCCCTAAACTAGTTTTTTGAGGGTTTGGGAGGGTTTTGAAACTAAATATTCCAAATGATGAATCATGATGTAAAAACCACCAAATCCAAAACTATTACCATTTATTTATATTAAATTTACCCCCTAACACCCCTAAAAATATTGGGTTCCCATGCAAAAGATGAGCAAAGTTATCACATGGAGGAAAACTACCTATAGGGTTTTGTTTGAATTTTGGGCTTCCTTTGCTCTTTAAAAATTTTCATAAAATATATCCCATTAACTAACCTCAATTAATCATTAATTTTAATTTCATATGGGTACTCAAATCATTCTAAGATTGTTCGGCCAAACTCCTCATGTGGTGAAAGATACAAGTATCTAAATAAGTGGCTTGGAAGGGTGTCTAGAACTATAGAAATTGAGATTCTTCACCTGGATGAAAATTACTCTTTTCCTACATCTAAAATCCTAAAAAAATCATTATGGGTTTTGTACCATTCTATCAAAACACTCAAACTATCTTTTTGCTTTAAATGTCAAAAATGCCTTTTTGGACTAGATGTTTGCTTACTTGAAAAAGCCTATATGATCATGGTTTGCATATAATTTTGATTTTTTAAAATATTTAAAGGTATTATGATGATTTAAAAAACATAATACCATGTTTTTCAAACTCTCACTTGGGCTCAGCAACCTCTGTGGCACCTCAAAACATTGTTTGCTCTAATGGTGACCTTAAATAGACATGTTGATGACTATGACAAAATAGAGAGCACTGCCACTTATCCATTGGCCTTTAAACTTGTATTAATGATTCCTCAACTCATTATTATGCTACACACCAAATTTTGGGTCTTAATTCCTCTTTTAGATGCCAGAATATTCAAATTTTCTTTTAAATTACCCCCTTTTGCATGGATTGTGTGCATACTTGAATGTATTTTCCTATTGTTGGAGTTCATTTCATGTTTTATCATCCTCTTGGGCTTGTAACATGATATATATGTTTGAATAATCTAGTAATGTTTTAGTCTTCTTTCTAATCTTCATTTGTTCTCTCCTCTAATACCCCATCTTCTTCAAAGAACACTCAACATGACTGTGTTTGCTATTGTTACAAGTGGATTTTATAGGAAAATAAGGTATTTTATGGGAAAATCATCCTTATTGGTGTCAAATAATCCTTCATCCCACCTAATTACTACTTTCAAATGCTCAAGATGACATATTAACCCTCAAACCATGCTTTTAAGCCCTTATACAGTTATGTCCTATATAAGTCTGTAGGGTTTGACTATATAGGTCATATTTTGAGAGTTATTTGATGGCCTGTTGATGATCTGGTCATTGTTTTCTTCCTCAAACTCTTCATCCATTGGATATGAAACAACCCTATAAGCCACTACTTACTCTTGTTCTTTCTAGCATTGAAAGACCTTGTAAATGGATATAGACTTGTCACTCCTAAGCATGGTTATAGGTGTTCATTATTAGGTGAACCTCACTATATCCATGTTTAGGATAATCCCTTCATCCTATCTTAATGATCATAATCAACACTATCCATTTGACATACTATCTTGAGATAAGAAACCCTTCACTAGGCCATTGCATTAGAAAACTCCTTCATTTGATGACTACAAGCCTGTATTACCATAGCTATAGGTCACTACTTTCCATTTTAATCCCTTATTAAAACCATGATATACATGATTAAATCATTGAGAATCCTAGGTTTTTTATTTATTTTAATGGGGTATCAAGGACCATTAGAGAAGCTAAAACCCTAAAACTATCAACTACTTGATAGTAGCCTATTTGACTAACTTAGCCTTAGACATGTAGGTCATTTAAAACTATAGGTATACCTTCTTTGAAACCTGAATGATTTCTATTTCCTTTTGATCCATTTAAATTTTAAATCCAATACCTGACTATTATTTGAAGATCAAGATAGCCTCTTTTCATGAAAAAGTCCCTCTTACTACCAAATAGGCCTTTACATAATCACAACATAGGTTTGTAGGGTATTTTATGGCTGCAGGGGATCTTCACCTAGTTTTTTTATTATAATTAGGCTTTAAAACCCTTTCTTAGTCCTTTTTGTGATAGAATACCATTTGGAACCAACCATTTCTTCTTCACACCTTCCATTAGGTTATGACTATGCTTAAGCCTGATTGTATAGAAAAATGGTTGTAGGTGATCACTTTTCCCATTAAGCCCTTCCCTAGCTTGAATGTGTCCATTTACCTTTTATTCACCTAATTAATTTATTCCTCTCAATTCCACTTATGTCTCTTAGTTCAAAAATCCTTTTTCAATTCCTAAGAGTACCTTAAACAAGTAGGCCTTTATGATTGTACCTCCTTTAGGTTCTCATGATAGTGATTGTATATGATGTTCTCTTGGAGTATATGACTTATTTTGATCTCCATAATTCCCCTCTAGCTATCCTTGTCTTATCATGATATGGATTATGTAATGGAGGTTAATTGAGGGGTGGTGATGAAGGGGAATGGAAACCATGGATGAAAGGTGACAAAGAAGCTTGAAAATAATGGGAAAAGGTTGTGTATGGCAGTGAGATGGGGTGGACGAGATGGAGGTGGGAAAGGAAGATGAAGGAAAATGATAAATATTGATTTAAGGGTGATATTAAAACAAAAACTAATGACAATCATTTCATATAAACTTGGAATCCACTGGAGGAGAACAAGGGGGTAAATATGAAACATAGTTTTCTATAAAAACCTTAAAAAATGCAAAATTTCCTTAAACAATGCTAAATAGGCCCTTATGAGATGTTTGAGATCATGAAGATAGTATAATAAATGTATCTCTTGAAGGACGTCTTGGTAAAACTTGCTTTAAAACATGAAATCATGAAATAAATTGATGCCATGGACCAAAATAAGAAATCTTGAAAAATCACTCTCTTTCCTCAACTGTACAACTTCTCTTAAAATCATGCCATATTGTATATTTGAGTGTTTGTGTTTGATTGATATGTTTTACAATGAAATATATGAATAATATATAAAGGGGTACATGGATAGGTAGCTTAAGTCCCCAAGATTTTGAAATAACTTGAATTTTCTTAAAACTTTGCCTAGGTGAAGAGAAATTAAGAAAAATTGGTTGCCTTTCTAGTTGTAAGGCTGCATAAATTGGCCTATCTTAAACTTGATGGTTCATGATCATGGAGAATCCAATTAAAAAACCACTTAATCCATGAGGAATCCCTTTGATTCTAGTTTTTTCATCCCAAAATTATGATATGTACCTTTCTCCAATAGACCATACCATCCTCAAACCTGCAAGCAGGTCATTTTGTGCAAAACTATCAATTGGAAAGAAGAGATCAGTTTAGGGCCTGTACTACCTCCAATTTCCCTAAAATTATTCATGAATCTTGGTGATTCCTTTTGCTATTGTTTCATGCCTTTTCTATATGTAATTATGTACATATCTATATCTTTGCTTACAAAATTAAAAAAATGAGTGTATTTTTGACCTTTTAAAGATAAGTTGAGATCACCATCAAAATCATAAATTACATGGAAAACCATGGGTATTTTTCATTTTTTAACAAATATTTGATCTTTTTCCACACTTTTAAGGCTATTTTTGGCACATGAGAGCCCAAAATAAGCCCTTTTGGCTTTAAAATGCATTAAATCACTTTTTACAATATGAAACTCTATGATAAGGCTAAATTCATATTTTTTAATATAATTAAATGAATTTAGGATAGTTTAATGACCATATAATCCTAAATTTGACATTTTAAAGATCCAAAATATACCATTTTAACCAGCTTGCAAAGGCTTTTGATAAGACACTATAAATTTTTGTATTATAGGGGTAGTAATTTGGCCTTGAGAGGTGAAATTAATAAAAATTCTAATGACTAATAGGGGTTTACCAACCTATTAGTTAAAATAACTCATCATATTTCATTGGAAAATAGACTCTTTTGGGATTTGAAACACCTTTTCTGACTATCACACAACAAAACTGAAGGAAAACAACAACTAATCTAGAAAGAAAGGATAACTAATCTAAGGAAAATAGGAAAATAATGAAAGAGAATTAGATACTAATTTTTATACTCACTTATTGGCATAAAACAAACCTATAACAACTAACCTAAAGTAGGATGCTTTTCTCCAGGATCAAATGGAAAGCTATTTGGTACATCATGGATCTTTAAAATGTGATTGCCTCCTTTTGATAGCTCTCTTTTGTAGCTAAGATAAATTAGATGCTCATGTATTATTGATGATGCATCTGGGATTCCAACCTCAATTCTCACATATATTGATTGAAGGTATGGATCCAAGATCCAATCATATTACTCCTAGATCTATGTACTTTGCAAGAACATTTTCAATTATTATTCTTTTAAGAGTTGCTAATGATCTGATATCTCTTCCATTGTACCTTGATTATGATCCTCATGGATAGGTGACTTGTCCAAATATTCATGATTGATCTTTTATATCTATTTAGTCATGCTAAAGGGTATAATTTCCTCACTTAATTGATGATCAAGAGTAATGACTTGAGACACTAGATCAACCAATACTTATTTATTCTTATTATCTTCATGAATTTTCTCTTCTTATGAGCCAAAGTGAAAAGATTCCATAGCCGATTGGTCTTTAAGATCTTCCATGGGAAGTGTGAGACCTTAAAAATCTTGATATTCATTACAAATATCCATATATTATTATCATAAATCATCATAATTACTTTAACTCTTATCCTCTTTGGCTAGCTTACATTCATCAATGGTCAATTCATCAATTTCTTGAGGTGAGAGAGAGATATGTGATCAAGAGACTTATCAAAAACAAATTCTTGTTTCATACCTAAAACTTGAGATAAAGGCCATAGGAGTATTGAAAACTAGTTCTGAAGATGAATGTGCTAAAAATTTATACTCCAATAGCTGAATTTGTATCCCACCAAGCATGCTAGAATTGTAGCAACCCAGATAGCACCCTACTTAAAGGCTTGATATATTTTTATTTGAAACTCCTTCACACCTGTACTAACATTGGATTGATCTAAGGTGTGGGACACCTAAACTTAGATCTAACCTCTAGATTTTATTGAGGCTAGCTCCTCCAATGTATCACTTTATTTTGATTACTAAACTATTTATTGTTGGGTTGAAAAGGGTAAGAGAGATACTGAAAGGGAAATCCTATTATATTATTAGTGATACACCTATATTTTTGGTTCATCCACTTTATTTGAGCTCCTAAAATACTTATTAGATAAGTAAAGATTGAATCTACAACTCCAAATGACTCTTATGCATTAGTATTTCATGTAAAGGTTTTATCAATTGCTTTAAGCATGAGGGAAATGATGGAATAGGCCTGATTCAAGGCACTAACCAGCCATTTATATCAATTATTATCTCATTTAGATGACATCAAAAACTAAAACATGACTTGCATAATATGATAAACTAGTAACTAGGTGAGATCAAAACTTGACAAGGGAGAAAATTCTAGCACATATGTAAATCAAACTGATATTACACACTATACTAGCATATGAAATTAAAAACATTCTATTATTTATCTCAAAATATTATAAAAACTCAATCTTGGTAGAGCTTGGTCATGCTAAGAGAGGGATGGATCCTCAAAAAAGGCTTGAAAACCTACATATATAGCCAATATGGAAAGACTCTAGCCAATGTGGCATAGAGGAGATAAGGATTAGTCTTTCTTAGTTAACTCAAGACATAAACCCCATTACAATAATAAATTGAGTCCTCAAATATCTTTAAAGTCTTCAAAATATGCATGATCTTCAATCTTGGCGTAGAAAGGAATGTGGTGGGCCCATGTTGAGTTGTAAAATATTTGCATGAAAATATATGCCAACATTGTTTTTTTAACTCTTCTTGAAGTGAGATGGAGTTGAATTAGGGTCCTCTTTTGTATAAAATAACATGAAGGATACATGAAACTAGCTAACTAGTAAGGACTAGTCAACTCCCTTTGAACTCAACATGCTTGAAGTGGAACTTGAAGTCTTGAAAATATGCATGAATATATATCTAAACAATACATATATGGTGTGTAAAACTCCATTTTAACTCCAAGATATCCATTTCAATGCCAACCTTCATTTACTTAATTGATAAAATAGGTCTATTAAGCCAACTACACCTAGTAGCCTATCTATGCACTCAAAAACTCCATATAACCTACAAAATAAACCATCAAACCTATAAAAAAACATTGATATTAGACCTGAATCAACTTATCCCATCATGAGATAGGTGATTTTGATGAGAAAATTCCTTCCATTCAGTCAACAAGGTTGACTAGGTCCATTTTGATCCATTTTTCTATAAATTAGTATTTTGATTGAGCTACTAAGGGTACTTCTAGGAATATTTCTAACCAAATAAAGATTTGAGGATGAATAACATGTCTCAGGGCTTCATCTCCATGAGTTAGTTTCATGTAAACTATCTTGTACCTCATTTTCCATACTTTTTTCTACAAAAACATAATTTCTTTCCTAATCCATATATCTCCATACATAAAATTTCCATTTTTGAAATCCTTTGAGTGTACTTGACATTTTAAGAGGTTTTAGATTGATCAATGGTGATTTGATGGCAAGAAAATCAACTTTTAGCTAAACTAGTTTTTTGAGTTTTTGGGAGGGTTTTGAAGCTAAATCTTCCAAATTATGATTCATGAAATACAAACTTCAAAATCAAAAAATCTTTCCATTTACATGTATTACATTAACCCCCATAACACTCCTAAAAATATTGGGTTCCCATGCAAAAAATGTGCAAAGTTATCACATGGAGGAAAACTACCTATAGGGTTTGCTTGCATTTGGGCTACCTATGCTCTTAGTGATTATTCATAAATCACATCCCCTCAACTGACCTCAATTACTTTTGAATTCCAATTGAATAGGGGTTCTCAAATCATGCTAAGAGTATTTATCCAAACTCCTCACGTGGTGAAAGATATGAGCATCTAAAGAGGTGGCTTGGAAGGGTGTCTAGAACTACAAAAATTGAAATTCTTCACCTGGATGAAAATTACTCTTCCCCTACCTCTCAATCATGAAAACATCATTAATGGGTCTGTACCATTCTATCAAAACACTCTCAAACTATCTTTTTTCTTGAAAAGTCAAAAATGCCTTTTTGGCCTAGATGTTTGTTTGCTTGAAAATGCCTATATAAGCATGATTTGCATGTAATTTATAGTTTTGAAACTCTTTAAAGGTCTTATTATGATGTAAAAAACATCATACCATTCTTATCAAGCTGTCACCTAGGTAACAACCTCCATGGCACCTCAAAACATTTTCTACTCTAATGGTGACCTCAAATAGACATGTTGATGACTATGACAAAATAGAGAGCACTTTCACTTTTCTAATGGCCTTGAAACTTGTATGGATGATTCTCAAATCATTATGATTCTACACACCAAATTTTGGGTCTTAATTCCTCTTATAGATGCTATAATCTTCAATTTTTATTCAAAAATGGCCCTTTTTGCATGGACTGTGTGCATACTTGACACTATTTTCATGTTCTTGGAGATTATTTCATGTTTGATCATCCTCTTGGGTTTGTAACATGATAAATAGGTTTGAATAGGATACTAATGTTTCAATCATCTTTCTAATCTTCTTTTGTTCTCTCCTCCAATACCCCATCTTCTTCAAGGAACACTCAACATGACTATGTTTATTATGGTTATAGGTGGATTTTACAGGAAAAGAAGGTATTTAATGGGCAAATCATCCTTCTTGGTTTCATTAAATCCTTCATCCCACATTATGACTACTTTCACATGCTCAAGATGACATATTAACCCTCAAACCATGTTTTTGATCCCTTACATAGTTATGTTATGTATAATTATGTAGGGTTTGATTGTATAGGTGGTAATTTGAGAGTTATTTAATGCCCTATTGATGTTATTTTCATCATTGTCTTCCTCAAAATCTTTATCCATTGTATATGAAACAACTCTATAAGACACTACTTACTCTTGTTCTTGTTAGCATTGAAAGACCTTCTAAATAGCTACAAGCTTATCACTGCTAAGCATGGTTGTAGGTGTTCATTGTTAGGTGAACCTCAATGTATCCATTCTTAGGATAATCCCTTCATATTCTCTTAATAGTCATAATCAACACTATCCATTTGACATACTATCTTGAGACAAGAAGCCCTTCACTAGGCCATTGCATTAGAAAACTCCTTCATTTGATGACTAAGGCCTATATTAGCATGGATGTAGGTCACTAGTTTCCATTTTAATCCCCTATTAAAACCATGACATGTATGATTAAAGAATTGAGAATCCTAGGTGTTTGATTTGTTTCAATGAGGTAGCAATGACCATTAGAGAAGCTAAAACCCCAAAACTATCAACTAATTGACTGTAGCCTATTTGACTGACTTACCCCTAGGCCTATAGGTCATTTAAAGCTATAGGTATAACTTATTTTAAACTTGAATTCTTTCTATTTCCTTTTGATCCATTCAAATTTGAAATTCAATACTTCACTGTTCCTTGAAGATCAAGATAGCCTTTTTTCATGAAAAAGTCCCTCTTACTACCAAATAGGCCTTTACACAGTCAAAACATAGGTTTGTAGGGTAATTTATGGTTGTATGGGATATTTACCTAGGTTCATAATTGTAATTATGCTTTGAAACCATTTCTTAGTCCTTTTGGTGATACAATACCATTTGGAACCAACTATTTCTTCTTCACACCTTCTATTAGGTTATGACTGTGTTTAAGCTTGATTGTACAAAAAAATGGTTGTAGGTGATCACTTTTTCCCATTAATCCCTTCCTTGGCTTAAATGTGTCCATTTCCCTCTTATTCACCTCATTAATTTATTCCTCTCAATTCTAATTATGTCTATTAGGTCAAAAAACCTATTTGAGTTCTTGAGAGTACCTTAAACAAGTAGGCCTTTATGACTATACCTCATATAGGTTCTCATGATAGTGGTTATATATGATGTTCTCTTAGAGCATATGAATTATTTTGATATTAATTATTACCCTTTATTTTTCCTAGTCTTCTCATGATATGGATGATGGAATGGAGATTAATTTAGGGGTAGTGATGAAGGGGAATGGAAACCATGGATGGAAGGTGACAAAAAAGCTTGAAAACAATGGGAAAAGGTTGTGTATGGTAGTGAGATGGGGTGGATGAGATAGAGGTGGGAAATGAGGATGAGGTAGCATGAAATTTTTTTGCTAAAGGGTTATATTAAAACACAAACCAATGATCATCACATCATATGACCTTGGAAGCCATTGGAGGAGAACAAGGGGTAAAAATGAAACACAGTTTTTTACAAAAACCTTAAAAAATGAAAAATCTCCTTAAACAATGCTAAACAGGCCCTTATGAGACACTTGAGAGCATTAATATAGGATAATCAATGGATATATTGGAGGACTTCTTAGTAAAACCTACTTGAAAACATGAAATCATGGAATAAATTGATACTATGGACCAAAATATGAAATCTTGAAAAATCACTCTCTCTCCTCAATCATACAACTTCTCTTGAAAGCATGCTATATTATAGATTTGACTACTTATGTTTGATTGCTTTATTTTACCATGAAATTCATGAGAAATAACTAAATGGGTACATGGAGAGGTATCTTAAGTTCCCAAGATTTTGGAACAACTTGAATTTTCTTGAAACTCAACCTAGGTGAAGACAAATTAAGAAAAATTGTTTGCATTTTTGGTTGCAAGGATACAAAAATTAGCCTATCAACCAAAAATCATGCATGAAATGGAAAATCATAGGTATTTTTCATATTTTAACAAATATTTTATCTTTTTGAATGCTTTTAAGGCTATTTTTTGCATGTAGGAGCCCAAAATAAGCCCTTTTGGCTTACAAAATGCATTAAATCACCTTTTTACAATATGAAACTTTAGGATAAGGCTAAAGTCATATTTTTTAATATAATTAAAGGCATTTAGAATAATTTAAAGACCATTTAATCCCAAATTTGACATTTTAAAGACCAAAATTGATCTTTTAGGCCAAAATATATCGATTTGACTAGCTTGTAAAGGTTTTTGATAGGATACTAGAAATTTTTTTATTATAGGGTTAGTAATTTGGCCTTGACAAGTCAAATTTTTAACAATTTTGGCATGTTTTATGATAAGATATCTTCATTATATTTATGATCAAGGGTAACAATTTAAGGTACTATATCAGCAAACACACGTTCATTCTACTAACAGATAGTTCTTACACAAGTGTAAAAACTCCCCTCAAAAGAAGGGGCATTAATAGAGGTTGGTCATAGGGATCAGGCTATCTAAATTCACTTAGAATATAGTTTTCAACACACATACACAAAATACAAAAATTAGTTTCAAGAAAACAAAATGGGAAATAATCACATAGAGACTAGTTTTAATTGCATATAAATTAGTATAGTTTGACATTACTGCCCAAAATAGGACACTGGCACCAGTAGTGATACTATCGAGATAAGGAACTACTTTATAATAGCCTTAGTTTTAGGAAATTCTAGATAAGCCACAAAATTATAGTAGGTATATTCTAAGTTTGCATAGGTTTAGTTATATATTACTAGTTTTTACTCAATTTAGCATAGATTCATACCAATTTTATCAGATGGGGGCATCATGCATAGCATTATCATTATCATTTTAGTTTAGATACTCAGATATAGATTATTATAACTTTTTCTATAATCTATATGTATAGATATTAGATTTGGGGGAATGTGTGTAACACATTATTTCCATATGCTCAATTTAGCTCTAGTTGATCAAATAGAATGACATACTTCATGTCATTGTTTATGTTCTTAATCTAGACACCATTTACACTAGCACAATCTAAACATCATTCACACCACCATAATTCAAATTTGATACCTTACTCTATCTATAGCAGTTGTCATTCTTGAGTAACCCAAAGTCATTTTCACATTTCAAAGATTTTGTGTGGCCTAGAGCCATCTTACAAAGTTTCAGTTATATCACATAGTTTTAGTTTTAGATGAATATACTACATATGGGTAGGCAATGATGGAGTCACAATATACTTAAGTTATTGAACCACCTACATGAGAGGGTTGGACACACCATCATTCCAATCCAATTTATTCATAGGTCATGATAAAGTCATGGCCAACTTGAGTTCTTAATCCACCCATAGATGGGGATTGAGTAAGCCATTCATCATAGTCCAAGTTATTCATTGATTGATCACTAGCTATATGCACACACATGTTTTCACTAGTTTTATGCATTGGTTCACATACCTAGTGAGGTGTATCTATTCCTTTTCTCTTTCTTATCTATTTACTCAATTTTGTATTTACTTTTGATATCCCTTAAGGAATTATCTATGCACATTTCATTTGCAGGACATGTAATGGAGCATTCTTCACATACTTAGATCAAAATTCATAGAGTTAGCCTCACAAATAGGTTTAGTTACACTTCCTTTTCCTTTATCCTAACTATTTCACTTTGATGCATTTTTTAGAATAAAGTGGGGAAAATGTAATCATCTAAAAATGACACTTGAGTGTTAAGAGTGTTATTTTAGACCCCCTATCTACAAATTATCCATAAGCATATCTTAGAGCCTATTTAGATACTTATCTAGCCTTTGTGTAGGCCACATGTGTCCTTAAACATCCCTAAAGTAATCCTAGACCCTCACTTTTTAGCATCTTGGCCCCTAGTGCCTCAGGTTCTGCCACCTGGGCACTAACATCATAACTTGTATGGTAGTGCCAATAGTGCTAGTGTCCCAATTTGGGAACTATTGTCTTTTCCCTACCTTTTATCATGAGCATATATCTTTTCAAATCAACAATCATCTAGGGTCAGCCTAGACCTCTTTCAATACCCACACAAGCACTAGAATAGTATATATAGATGACTTTTATCCCTTTATTCACTAGATGGAAATTAGGTGCAAATGACACAAACTAACTTAGAATAAATTGTGCACAATGAATGTTATTAATCCCTATTCTACCCTACTTCTACATGCAGTCATCTAAAGCCATCCCAGGCTTAGAATACATAGATTTTTAGTCTCTTTCATCACTCAAATAACTCAAAATGGCATTCATACTATCTTTGATTACACTTGTACCAATACTTGGGTGGGGAGAACTACATCAGGCTTGATCCCTCATTAGAGTATTGGTATGTAGAAAACTCTCATCATAGTGGGGTGCTGAGGATGTCCAGTATACCTCACTAACATCACACTTTGATACTTGGGCTAGTAATATGCCCTAACAACATGGTGTTATATGTCTTACATGTAAAATTAGTTAAAATATATCACCTATAGGGAATCAAAACTTGTGTGCATAGGAATAGGCCTAATAGACTCTAACATAAGTACACCTAGAATCTCAAAGCAATTTTACATAGAGGATACTAGCACCAAAATGAGGACACTAGTGCCATTATCACTACTATCCAATTAGTTTGATACTATATAGGAAGGGTTTTGACACTTGGATCTTGTCTATGACACTTTGATTAGCTCTTATCCTGGTTTACAGCCTCCAAATCTTCTATCTCAATTAATTTATAAATAAGCACTTATTTGCATCATTAATTTTTTTTTTAGAAATTTAAAGTAAGGTCAATTCTATTATAAATCAATGGTTATATTTATTTCATATTTTATACCTTGATTTACTATATTCAACTCCTTTAAAAACCCAAGGCTTACACTTTATAACCCTAAAAATTTAAATTAATGTGGTATGATCTAGTGATCTAGATACTCCTCGATCACATAGCATACACTAGTTGTGATAGCATGACAATGTGAAGGAATTAAAATAAATCAATATTCCCTCACTATAAATGTGTATCATAATAATTTTGATCAATAGTGTATGTGGAGATAAGGATCGGCATGCCCTCGGTGGATAAGAACCAATGTGTGCTCATGTAATATGTAGATATAAATGTATATGATCATATAAACATGATTGAAGCCATAGCATATATAAGTGGTCAATGTGTAATAATGAGCAAGTATATTTTCACAAAGGATGTGTACTAGAATAATTTTAAGATAAGTGTTACATATGTCAAGATCAAGATAAAAATAAAATGGTAAGGGCCAAGTTAAAATAAAGCCAAGGACTAGAAAAATGATCAATGTAAATGCATATGAGTGCATGTATGTCAAAATAGATGATATAAAGGATGAAAAACCTAAGGGGATACATATATAATATTTAATTAATTATTCTATAAATATAATACTCCAATGGAGTTCCTACATAAAACATGTGATCTCCTATTGAATTTTGTGTTAAATATTTGATTGCAATCTAGTATTGATTTTTAGGCACTGTATCATATTTTGAAGAAATAATTTTTTATTTTATTTATTCCTATAAATAATATTCCTCTCATTAAGTTGTAATAGTTTCACATTCAATCTCAAATTTAACATAGTCATGATCTTTACCCAGTGTTTCCCCCATTGATATTGGCCATGATCTTACTAGTATTGAATTACATTTATCCAAAGTAAGGTCAATGTGAAATATAACGAAACATGTTTTGAGCCCAAAAATTATTAGTAACTCAATAGATATAATTCATCACTTAAGTTTATTAATATTTTGTAAATGTTAAATGTCATATACTATATATTTTACAAATGTCATGCTACACACATTGATTTCATAAATATTTGTAATCTCAATATTGGTATAGTTCATGCCAACTATGTAAGGGTTAAGAATCAAAAGCCCTAGATCTGAGGAATTATTTTTATTTTAATCCTTTGAAACCATGCTTGTGAAATTATCCTTTTTAGGTATATCATGATTTTAAACTTCATTATTAAGAAAACCTTTCTTAAGGGTGCTTTCTTGCATAGCCTATGCTTATTTTTACAACCATTCTTTTTATAACTTCTCTACTTGTAAATTTTATTTTCGTAACTTCTATTTTTTGTAATTTTTATTTAGGAAAACTTTCTTTCTCCTCTTGTTATCTTTGTAATATTTCCTTTTTGAATTGTTCCTTTTGTAACCTTTTCTTTTCAAACTATTCCTTTTGTAACCTTTGTTTACTTATACTTTTCTAACTATTCCTTCTGTAACCTTTCATGTTCTAATTTATCCTTTTTCAACCTTTGATTTTCAAATTGTTCCTTTTGTACCTTTTATTGTTTAACTATTCCTTTTCTAATTTTTCCTTTTGTTCATTTTGCACTCATTCCTTAGAAGATGCAATCATACTATCTTTTGTAGGTTTATTAATTATATGATTTGTTCTTAGAATAGGTGGTGTTTTTAGGGATGTATCTAATGTAGAATCACCAATATCTATAATACTTTGTATTTTCTTCTTCAATGCCCAAAAATTATCTATATGTTGTCTATGCATTCTATGATAGGCAAAATAGTATTTTAATTTCCTTAGAGGGTCCATAGGAGGTAATGTGATAAAAAAAATTAAATCATTTCCCTCAAAATATCATTTGAACTCTTATTATCCTTATGTAAAAAAAATTAACAAATAGTTGTAGATGTTTCCTGTCTTGTTTTCCATTCTTGAGATGAAATATTTTGAGGCACAAAATTATTGAATAGAGATATTGATATATGATTCAAACTTTCTTTATTGATTCTATGTATATGTAATAGTATTATCAATTAATGTGATATTTAAACTTAAATATTGATTTTACTTTTTCAACTGCCCTATGGAATTTATCATGGTGACTATTTGATTTTGAAGGGATTCACAAACACAAGCCTTAGGTACTTCTTAATGAATATACATATAATAACCCTCAAGAGGATGTGTGGGAGGTGGAGGGGGGTGAGGAGGAACATTATAATTACCTCTAATTTTCACTATAGGGTGAACCACCATACCTCTTGGAATATTTATAGCATGTGCCTCTATAATAAATGGATGGTAGGTATCACAAACTTGAGGCAGGACTAAAGAAAGCACATAGGAAAGTACTTGGGACTCCACATTCATAGAAAATGTAATTTTAAGGATATTTAAGAGTGGATCATCATTAATTTAAAACTTAATTAAATTTCTACATGAAATCAATTTACTTAATTGTATGATTATGAAAAATATTAAATATTATAGGCCAACAACATGTAATTATAACAATAATTGCTTGTATTATAAAATATACATTTTGAATATCTATTCTAGCCACCATATAATGTCTATAATAAATAATCAACCACCCAAATAAATGTGTGAGTATTTATTGAAATAAAAAAGAGGTCTTTGATAAAAATTAGTAGGTAGAGGAAAAGAATAAATTAATTTGAAAATAAGTACACCATTCACCCTTTAGGTGGAATTTACTAAAAATATTAAATTACAATTTTCAAAAAATCCATGAAGTATTTTTTTGAATAAAAACAAGATTTTTATCCACTCAATATGAATATAAAAAACATTAGAGAATTTTTAAAAATATCCATTTTATTCCAAATATCATATAATCAAGCAATAACCATAATAGAATAAGCCATAATATGTGAATAGGCATCAATGATCCAAAACTCAAAAAAAGCTTTGGTTGAAAGATAATTCAAGAAACAAAAACAACACAATTGTAATAATGTTATCTATGAGAAGAGATGTTCTATTGCTCAAAATTGTAGATACAACATATGCCTATCTCTGGCAACAGATGTCTAATTTCTATTTTAGGTTACATCTTCATTTATACACATTTTTAAGGTAGGATGAGGATGTATAAGGTCACCAATATCAAGGGAGATTAAGTGGTTCAACTTCCATGATTTAAAACAATACAAAATTCGAGGAATTACTATTTTTAGAAACTTACTATTTTTAGACTACACTACTAAAATTGAAATTTGGGGAAATTTCATTTGGTTTTTTAGGGTCAAAACCAACCAAGAAAATCTCCATGTCATCTCACAATGTTCCCCTCATTCTTATCTTTCCAACAGTTCAAATAGGGAGTCAAACGGAGCTATGGTGCAAAATTTATGGCTCCTGAAAGTTTTACAACCAATTGGGGTAGAACCATCACCTAAATTATCACCTAAAATATTTCTTAGATCATTCCTCCCTCTTTTATAAGTAATGGTCTCCATTGTATCAATATTTTTCATCAAGTGTGGAAGTTGTATTTTGATTTGATTCTCGATGCATCCTTGTAATGGACTGTGCTTTGTGGAGCTGTGCTTTGTGGAGTTGTGTAGGGCCAAATTTTTCACCATTTCTATTTGACCATTAGTCTATGGATGGAAGGCCATGAACTTATTCAATTTGGTATCTATTTGCTTTTGTTGTTGTGATTTTTATGTAGTCAAGACTATAACATTAGCCCTTTTGGATTCTTGTGGCTTGACCACCATGAGAATGAATTTATTGGCACTAATTAGGGATATAGATGTAAAAGGTGGTACCTCTAGTACTCTGTAGCACCATATTCCAAGAGTGATGTTGATCCTTTGAGTTTTTGATTCATAGATGCCATGTCAATCATACATGAATGGCTAACCAAAGATTACATCACAAATATCTAGATTGACCACATCACATAAGACCTCATCTTGGAAAGGTTTTATTGCATATGAGAGAAGACATTGGTGGGTGACACAGATGTTTCTCCATAGACTCAACCATCTAATACTATATGGCTTTTTGTGAGGCTTCATGGACAAATTTAGGATTTTCACAACATTAGCAAACATTAAATTCTTTTTACTCCCACTAGCAAGAATGAAATGCAGAGGCTTACCTTTCACCCATAACTTAGAGTGAAACAACATTTCCTTATCATCTAGGCTCTCCTCATGGGTTTTTGATGAAGAAACAATGGCATTATGCTCAATATATATAATCTCTTCTTCATCCTCGTTGACTTCAAGGTGTGTATGAGGTAGAGCAGTAGATGTTGAGGATTGTGACTCAGAAAGTAGGGACTTAAAGGCTCAAAATTATTCTTTGGAGTGAATTTTATATTTGTGGTAATCACACCATTTCCCAGTCTTCCCTTCCTTTTACTTTTAATTTTGGCCTCATGTTTGACCTTCTTTGTCACTTTTCTATTTTGAAGGCTGACTTTCATATTCATTCTTCCATGCTTCTGCTCAATCTTCACTATGAACTTGTACACCTCACTAAGGGTTTCCAAATTGAAGAGTTCCATCTCCCCCATATATACCATTGTAGTCTACCATGATATTTTAGAACCTTATGTTTCTCAATTTCCTGAATGCCCAATATTACAAATAGAGAATGAAAAATGTCGGTGTAATCTTTAGCAGACTGTTCCTTACCTTGGTGAAGTTCTTACCACTCTATATATAGATCATCATATGCTCCAATGGGGTAGTATTCTTCCTTTACAGCTTTTATGAAATCATCCCAAGTAGGTTCTACCTCAAGGCCAATATCATATGTACTAAATCTCTTCTTATACACTACCCATCAATTCTTGATAGGCAATGATGCTTTCAAAAGGGCAAAAGTGATCTTCTCTTTATCAATGAATTTATTTATCAAAAAATATGAAGATAATTGATCCAAACAATTATATATTACATCAGCATTGATTTTGCCTTCAAATGTAGGGACATCAAAATTCACCTGAACCTTGAAGGGTGTTGGGGCACTGAAATGATGTGGGGGTGTAGATGAGGAGCCATAATTTTCCATCGAGATTTATTGGAGAATTTGGGTGAATTGTTATAGCATCTGTGCATGCTATTATTAGAGGGATTCATTCACCATTTCCTTGAAATGATCAGATGTCTCAGTTTTTCCCACCATTTGAGGTCATTTCGAGTGAATAGGTGAATATTTTGGAAGCTCTATTGTTTTCTACCCAAGCTTCTTGTAGCCTAACCTTATCCTTAGGATCATACACTTTCAAAACAAATTTTTATGATACCACTAATCCAAAACTCAAAAAAATCTTTGATTGAAAGATAATTCAAGAAACAAGAACAACACAATTGTAATAATTATATCTCTGAGAAGAGATTTTTTATTACTCAAAATTGTAGATACAGCATATGCCTATCTCTAAGAAGAGATGTCTAATTTCCATTTTAGGTTACATATTCATTTATACAATTTTTAAGGTAGGAGGAGGATGTGTAAGGTCACCAATCTCAAGGAATATTAAGTGGTTTGACTTCCATAATTTAAAACTATACAAAATTTGAGGAATTACTATTTTTAGAAACTTACTATTTCTAGACTTTATTACTGAAATTGAAATTTAGGTCACTTTCATTTGGTTTTATAGGGTCAAAACCCATCAATAAAATCTCCATATCATCTCAAAATTTTCTCCTAATTCTTATCTTTCCAACAGTTCAAACAGGAAGTCAAACAAAGCTATGGTGCAAAAGTTATGGCTTCCAAAAGTTCTGCCACCAATTGGGGTAGAACCGTCACCTGAATTATCACCTAAAATATTGCTTGGATCATTCCTCCCTCCTTGAGAAGTAATGGTCCCCATTGAATCAATATTTGTCATCAAGTGTGGAATTTTTATTTTGATTTTATTCTTGATGCATACTTGTAATGGATTGTGCTTTATGGAGCTATGCTTTGTGGAGCTGTGTAGGGCCTGATTGTTCACCATTTCTCTCTAACCATCAGTCTATGGATGGAAGGCCATAAAATTCTTTAGCTTGGTATCTATTTTATTTTTTTGTTTTTTTTGCGTAGTTAGGGATATAACATTAACCCTTTTGGATTCATGTGGCTTGACCACCATGAGAATGAATTTCTTGGCACTAATCAGGGAGACAAATGTAGAAAGTGGTACCTCTGGTACTCTATAGCACCATGTTCCAAGAGTGAGGGTGATCCTTTAAGTTCTTGATTCATAGATTCCATGTCAATCATACATGAATGGTTGACCAAAGAGTATATCACAAACATCTAGACTGACCACATCACATAAGACCTCATCTTGGAAAGGTTTATTGCATATGAGAGAAGACATTGGTGGGTGACATAGAGGCTTCTCCCTAGACTCAACCATCCAATACTGTATGGATTTGGGTGAGGCTTCATAGACAAATTTAGGATTTTCACAACATTAGCAGAGATTAAATTATTTTTACTCCCACTATCAAGAATGAAATGCAGAGGCTTACCTTTCACCCATAAATTAGAGTGAAACAACTTTTCCTTATCATATGGCCTCTCCTCATGGGTCTATGATGAATCAATGATGGCATCAAGCTCAGCATCTACAATCTCTTCTTCATCTTCTTTGACTACAAGGTGTGTATGAGGTAGAAAAGTAGATTTTGAGGATTGTAACTGAGAAAGTAGGGACTTAATGGCTCAACATTCTTCTTTGGAGTGCTTTCCAAATTTGTGGTAATCACACCATTTCCCAATCTTCCCTTCCTTTTTCTTCCAATTTTATATTCGTATTTGACCTTCTTTATCACTTTTCCATTTTAAAGGTTGACTCTTTGTATAAATTCTTCCATGCTTCTACTCAATCCTCATTGTGAACTTGTACGCCTCACTAATGGTTTCCAAATTGAAGAGTTCCATCTCCCCCCATATATACCATTGTATTCCACCATGATATTTTTGAACATTATATTTATCACTTTCCTGGATGCCCAATCTTGCAGATAGAGAATGAAAAATGTTAGTGTAATATTGAACAGACTATTCCTTACCTTGGTAAAGTTGTTGCCACTCTATATATAGATCATCATATGCTCCAATGGGGTAGTATTCTTCCTTTATAGCTTCTATGAAATCATCCCAAGTAAGTTCTACCTCAAGGCCAATATCATCTATATTGAATCTCTTATTGTACACTTCCCACTAATTTTTGATAGGCAATGATGCTTTCAAATGGGAAAAAGTGATCTTCTCTTTATTAGTGAATTTATTTATCAAAAAATATGAAGATAATTGATCCAATCAATTTTCTACTGCATCATCATTAATTTTTCCTTCAAATGTAAGGATATCAAAATTCACCTGAACCTTGAAGGGTGTTGGGGCACTAAAATGATGTGGGGGTATAAATGAGGAGCTAGAATTTCCCATCAATATTTATTAGAGAATATGGGTGAATTATTGTAGCATATATGCTTATTATTGTTAGAGGGCTTCATTCACCATTTCCTTGAAAGGATCATATGTCTCAGTGTTGTCCACCATTTGAGGTCATTCGGAGTGAATAGGTGAATAATTTGGAAGCTCTATTATTTTCCACCCAAGCTTCTTGTAGCTTGACCTCATCCTCTAGATCATGCACTCTCAAAAAAATTACTCTAATACCACTGATCCAAAAATCAAAAAATGCTTTGGTTAAAATATAATTCAAGAAACAAGAACAACACAATTTTAATAATGTTATCTCTGAGAAGAGATGTTTTATTGCTCAAAATTGTAGATACAACATATGCCTATCTCTGGAAAGAGATGTCTAATTTCTATTTCAGGTTATATCTTCATTTATACACATTTTTAAGGTATGAGGAGGATGTGAAAGGTCACCAATCTCGAGGTAGATTAAGTGGTTCAACTTCCATGATTTACAACAATATAGGATTTGAGTAATTACTATTTTTAGAAACTGACTATTTTTAGAATGCACTACTAAAATTAAAATTTAGAGCACTTCCATTTGGTTTTCAAGGGTCAAACTCCACTGAGTAGAGATTAGTTCCATCTCATTATGTTTCCCTCATTCTTAGCTTTCCAAAAATTCAAATGGGGATTCAAACGAAGCTATGGTACAAAATTTATGGCTCCCAAAAGCTCTACCACCAATTGGGGTAGAACCGTCACTTGAATTATTGCCTAAAATATTGATCAAATAAATAAAACCCTAAGTAAAAAGGATTAAATCATCATATTTTCACCTATGAAGGTGGGAAAAAATTAGAATTAAGTTTGAAAATCAAACCCTAAGGCTGAAATTTAAAAACTCTATAAAAATAATGAAATCCTAAGGGAGACCTAGGGTTTGACACCATTTGAGAAATTTACAAGTTTGACAATATGTTTTACCCTAATTTGGGTTAATAAACCCTAATATAATATAAAATATAATTTTAATTTAGAGTAATAAATATGGAATTCAAACTAAATTTGAATGTAAAATATTAAACTAGACTTAAATGATTTGACAAGTGGCATCTGTTAAATATAGTAAGTATAATAAGGGGATAAGTACTTAGCTTTTACAACTAATTATTTGACTATAATTGTGGAAAATAACTTAAATCATGTTTGTGATTATTCAAGTTCAAAAATTGTGTTTCTATCTATGTAGGGTTAGTTCTATTAGATCTAAGTCAGTATCAACTATCGATACTGACCTGAGGTGGTCATTAGTGACCTATGATTCTAAAATATTTTTATGTCATTAGTGAACTATGAATTATGGTTCTATGATCATATGGTCACCTTCACCTATCTCTAAAATATTTTTATGTGTAATTTTAAACCCTGATGATTCATGCAATTCCATGAAATCAACCTTCTTCACCTTTCAACCCTAGGTGTGCTTGTGAGGGCTATAAAACTACAAAAATTGGGAAAGTGTAATGGTTTGAATTGACCCCAATCAACCCCATTGATGATTGACCATTACCTACATATTTGAAACTCCAAGGAGGGAAATAAATCCATATTCATTTATCTCACCTAGTGTGATTGTGTTTATTCATTGTATGAATGGAGTTAATGATTTAACTTTAATACTTGAAAATGTTTTTTTACTTGGTTTTAATATGCTTCAAACTTGGATTGTGATTTGTTTGTAATTTTTAAATAATGGGGTAGATTTTTTCAATGTGAAGTAGTGTATAGATGTGTATTAGATGATTATCAAGCCCTTATCAAGAGAAACCTTGATATATATATATATATATATATATATATATATATATATATATATATATATATATATATATATATATATATATATATATATATATATATATATATATATATATATATATGAGTCTAATTAGGTAATTTCTCACACCACTAACACACTAATAAAAATAGTTAACCCTATGTAAATGTTTGATTTTAAAAATTAATCATTGTTTGGAGAGGGTTGGTAGCATCAGTTTCAAACCAATATCAATTGGTGATATTGACCTAGCTAACCTTAATGACCTATGCAAAGGAGGACTAAACTTAAGGTTTGGGATGTATGTGTAAAATATTATTCAAGTTTGAAATATATTGTGAGGTTCTTGTAGATATACAACAATATAATGGAAGGATCAAATTCATAAGGTATCATGTAGGTGTGAGAGAATGGTGGGTTAGGATCATATTTTTGTGTTTAAGTCGTGCATGGTAAATAAATTTCGAGCCTATCATTGTCAAGTAGTATCTACAAAAACTCAATATGACTAGGCTGGTATTACTTAGATGCTTATGACAAGTAGATACATATATGCTTCATCAAATTTATATAAGTGACCTATTTTAATTTTTTATAGTTTGGATTTTTGTGCCTATGTCTATAAATGGATCTTGTGTATTTATATACCTTTTAGCCTACATGAATAACTCTATTTCCTTATCTTTTCTTTAAAACCCTGGATTTTACTCTTTACACCAATGTGACTTGGAAGAAGGGGTTATAAATAATGAGTTAAGCTAACCTCAACCACCCCTCATTGATTTTTTAAACATTTCTTACGTTATAATACTCTTAAAAGGGATCAAATTTCACATAGTTCTCCCTTCTCCCACCTAGTTGTATGTGTGCAATTAGTATAATACTAGCATGTTATGTAATATTATGTATGGCTTTCGACACTTAATAACATATGATTTTGACCTTGAAATGGTATTCAAACTTGGCTTAGGGTTTTCTCCTTTGATGGCTTTCATATTTGGAAGTTTTAGGGCATATCTTCTCAATGAGTAGATGAATAATAAATGTCCTCTTAATAAGTGTTAGATCAATGCTTGATATGAATAGGATTAGGCTTGGTATTATTATATAGATTAATCTTTGGGATATTTCCCTCTAAAATTAGAAACATATAGGCCTACCTAAAATATGGATTTTAATTTTAAAAAAATATCATTACAGGGTGCATACCTAAGTCTAGCTAAGGTAGATGGCTTTAGTAACTAGATCAATATAATTGTAGCCAAAAATCTCTAGAAAGTATGAAACAATTATTTAAGATAAATACATGGTCTATGTAAGATAATAAATTATTTAGGTAAAGGCTACATAAATATTATGTATGAATAATGATAATTTGGGAAGGTTGTGTCCATATATAATAGAATGGTTAAGAGCGTGTGAGTAAGAGTTAGATGTGTATGAAAAAATCATATATAATAATACTTGGTTAAAGATAACACTTTCAAATGTCTAATACCAAATATATATGTCTACATGACCCTATGCTACTATTTCCTTAACTTGAAAGTCCTTTATGCCTTAATTGTTGCCTTATCCTATATTTTAGTGTCAACCCATGTGTATACATGCCTTAAGGAGCCTATATATACAAAGGTCCTTAGTCATTTTATAATAAATTGGAATATACCTTTGACATCTAATCCTTCTATAATTCAAGCCTCTCATGACTATCCTATAAAGCTTTATTAAGAGGTCAATGGGATTACATGAAGGAGTGGGCATATCAATTTGATTTTGACTTCATTCATATAGTGGAAAGGTCTTGTGTCAAAATAAGGATTAGTGTGGTGCATCTAGTTTCATTTCATTTATCTAGGAGAGGATATGAATCCATTTTTCCCACTTTGGTGGGATTTTATTTACACTAGATAAATAATTATGTTGGATTTGATTGCAACGTGTGGGATATGTAGATAGAACTCTTCAAGAGGATAGCTGAGATAGCTAATTTTTTAACCCTAAAATTTTAGAGGTGGTGTATAGGGTTAAGAATATAAAAATAGTTAAATCCTAAATTTGATAAACTAATATATAGTAGGATAATTAATATAAGACTCAGATAAACAATATTTTGATTTTATATAATTGAGAATGCTAAAAATAATAAAGTACAACTATTGAAATATATTGTAATAAATAAGAAATAATGGTACTAGATGGTTTACTATGTGTAGGCAGATCTAGACTAGAAACAAGTGTAAAATATGCAAGATCAATATTTTAAATCAATCATCAAATACTATAAATTACACTTTTGTGGTTATAGACACTACTATCAATTTTAGACACTACCATCGATGCTAGTGTTGAATATGGTGAAAGTGTCTAGTATGGAATAATGATTGGATTTGAATGTAGCCAACTTTTCTATTCTAAAAAAAATCACCATTTTGTTAATGTATTCAAATTTGGGATATAGGTTATCACTCTTCATTGATTGATCAAACCCTAGCTCTTCACCCTTATTCACCCTTGGAATGAATTTTATAAAAATTGGTTAATGGGTTCATGATGTTGATCTAACCCAAAATATCCCTCTATCAATGAGCACTACCTATATATCCAATACTCCAAGGAGGGCCTCAGACTTATGTAGTTTTCCCTTATGTGTGGGAAAGTGTGTGCACAAGGATGAAATATATTATATGATGATGCATGTAGTGATTTAACTTTTAATTTGACAAATATCACTCATGGGATGCTATTTGAATGCTTCAAACATGTAATATGACTAATCCTATGCTTGATATGATAATAGGGATGAATAGGGTAGAATAGCTTGGTTTTGAAGATGATTGATTTAAGTTTATTAGGTATTTGCTTGGTATTTTCTAGATGATGAATGAGAAGTCTTAGACTTGTATTTACATCAAAAATTTGGAAAATATCTCATGGTAGGGTTCAATAATACAAATAGGCTAACCCATAGGTTTTAAATAATTTTTAATTTGGATGACATTGGCAACTAGACACTAGATAAATATCTAGACACTACCATTAGTGGTATTGTCCCTCTATGGTCGATAGTGTCTCTATGTGTCCAATAAATGTCTATTGGTGTAGGATGTTTCTTTTCCTACCATTTAGCTTACTCATTTATGTTTGTACATTTGGAAAGTTTATCCCAATGTATTGGGATATTGTCTCCTTATCTTTATTTCATCTATTTAGGTGAAGTTAGTCCTACATACATGGTATGGTTAGGATTATCCTAACTTACACCTATATGTACATTCCTTTGTAATATTTATTGATATGAAATATTTAGAGTCTTTTGGATTATGGTGAGGTACTTAGCTAGGAGTTGTGTAAGTTGTGATTTGTGAAAACTTTGAGAGTTGTGAGAGTTGTGAGCTTAGTGATATGTAAGCTTCAATTCTTTATTATGCAATCCACCTCCATTTTATGAATACATCTATTATAGATTCTACTCATTTCTTAATTTTTAGATTCAATAGATTTGTGTGTTTAATCTTCTTATCATTAGTCTTGGATGTTCGTTCTTGGGTGGATCTTATATGGTATCAAAGATCCAAGTGTTGGTAACAAATATCAATTTTTATGTTGTTAATATTTGAAATCATGAGTTTATTGTCGTGTTGTATTTTTCATCAACTACTAATAGGTAATCTATGGATCAATGTGTTAATCTATAGTTTTTCTCCTCTATACATTTGTTGATAGTGGGGTAATCAAGTTTAATTTTTCAAGTTTGAATTCTAGTTTTTTAACCTTTGTTTTGGACTAATAAAATTTATTGATAACTTCTTCATCCACCATTCATTTGGTTTTCTCTCCCCAAGTCTCTAATCAATGTTTCTAGTCACTTTTTTGAAAATCTATTTTTTATAAAAACTATTATTATTTTAAAAACTACTTTAAAATTGTAAATAATCACTCCAAACCATTTATTATTATTTTTTCACCTCATTTTCATATTTACAAATCATTTTAAAATTTTAAATTTCATTTAGAATTGAAAATGTTATCGCATTTTTACTAAATGGTACTATTCACCAAAAAATAGGTTTAGAAAACCACCTTCTTTGGTAAATCATGAATTTCCCATATAATATGTAGTTTTTAGATAATATTTGTGGTTTTTTCAAATTATTGGATTTGAAATTATTAAATGGGAGACATAATCATGATGAGGCATGGTGTTTTTTTATTTTTTTAATTAAAAACAATATATTCTAATGTTGAGATATAAAGGAGATATTCATTGTTGCTTTGTAATATTGTTTTAAACTCATCAATCAAAGACTAAAGAGTGAGACCTAGTTTGTAAATAAGACAATCCCCTCATATACAAAACAAATTTCTATTTTTATTTATTCTGCATTCCCTATCTTCATCACTTGCTTTACTTGGAGTCATCATCTACTTAATAGAGGTAGACTGCATGAGGGTGATGGGACTCATTACTGAGTAGAGTTAGTTTTCTTTTTACTCTCTTTTTTTGGGGGGGTAGTTTTTCCTATGGTTTTTATCCTTTTATCCACTTTATGAGATTTTATATATACTTGGGTATCTCATTCAGCATTATTACCAGGACCCAATTCTCCTACCCACCTAAGCTATGTTTAAGGTGGGGTAGGGGGGTGTGGGTGTAGGATATTTCTTTTCCTACCATTTAGCTTGCTTATTTTTTTTCATATATTTGGTAAGTTTAACCCACATGTATTGGGATGTTGGCTCATTTCCTTTCTTCCAACTCATTAGGGGAAGTTAGTCCCAAATTCATGGTATGGTTTGGATTTGATTAAATTTCACCTATATGTGCATCCCTTTGTAAGCTTTATTGATATGGAATATTTGGAGCATTCTGGATTGTGGTGAGCTACTTAGCTAAGAGCTATGTAAGTTATGAGCTATGACAACTTTGAGAGTTGTGAGCTTAGTGAATTTTAAGCTTCAATCTTTTGTTATGCAATCCATCTCTATTATATGAATACATCTATTACAGATTATACTCATTTCTTAGTTTTTAGCTTCAAAAGATTTGTGTGTTCAATCTTTTTATCATTGGTCTTAGACTTTCATTCTTGGGAAAATCTTATAGTGTTCCTCTCCAAAGGGATATAAAATAGGTATTGGTCTAAGACTAATTATGAAGTATGCTTATCAATTTTTAAGATTATTGTGCAATACATGAGACTTGTGTCATCAAAATGATATGGATTAAATAAAGAGATAAGAATATAGGCACATTGAGATCTCAAATATGATCTTTTCCATAATAGGGAGGTATAGAACTAAAAGGTAAATACCTATTTATATTTTTCAAATGTACAAGACTTAGATGATACAAATATTTAATTTTAGTATCTACATTCCCCCCCTCCATTTAATCTATTAATGCATAAGGATGAAATTATTAGGTTAAAGGAAACAAATGTATGCCTAGGTGTGTACAAGATACCTTGCCTTTGCTTGAGCCCACTTTCAGTGTCTTACTAGTGTATGACCTATAACCAATATCATGTTAGAGTATAAATCAATGTATGTAATCTAAATTTCAAAATAATTTAAATGATTGAAAAGAAAGAGAGCAAGGAAGGAGTACACATGTGTGTCAATGAAACCATGTTGCCTCTTATTGTTTTGACTTAGTAGATGCTTGATTATGAAGCATTGTAGATTAAAAAGGTTAAAAACTAAACCTTTTAGATTTTAAGGGGTATATTGGAAGGTATTATTCCCCCATTCTAGTGCAAACATGAGTTGTGACACAACCATTAAGATCATTATATCTCAATCATGTAACTCAAGTGTGAATATATATATAATCTAGTGAGGGTGAGTTATTTAATCAAATCATCCTATAGATTTGGTGAGATTGGATGATTTAATAACTCTAATATATATAAATAGAGTGACGTTAAATGATTTAATCATTTCAACCTATAAAGTAAACTAACTACTACAACAAAAAAGGCTTGATAATAGTACATCTTAGTGTAAACGGTATGTCATGGTGAGTAGTATAATTAGTATGTTTTTCAATTTTTGGTGAAATAACATGTAATATTCACTCTAATATGTCTAATCTATAGTTTATGTTTTATAAATATGAAAAATTATCTCAAATATATGAAACATCAGTGTAATGTATAGTATTTTGACCCAAGTGTATATCTAAATCATAGAACTGAACTGGAGTTTATGCAAGTGTGAAGGTCATGTCTTTATGACATGCCCCCACTAAATTTTAGAAACTTATAATATGTATAAGTGTGGAGGTCATGTTTTTTTCACATGCCCCCACTAAATTATTAAAATATTGAGGTGTATAAGTGTGGAGGTCATGTTTTTATGACATGCCCCCACTGAAATCTAGAAACTGTGAAATTGTGTAAATGTGGAGGTCATGGTTTTATGACATGCACCCAATGAAATTTGGAGACTATGAAAAATGTAGAGTTCATCCTTATATGAAATTACCCCACTATTATTCCCCTCTTTTAAGGTGAGGGAGATAGAAACTAGTAGGAACATTACCTCAAAAGGAGAAGGTAGTTGTATAATTTGTGTATGGATCATGTAACATATAGGGATAACGACATGTCAAAGTATATATATATATATATATATATATATATATATATATATATATATATATATATATCAATTAATATTTAATTATATGAAATTTGGTGTTGATGTGCTTGACTTGGTCATAAAAGACTAGATTCTTTTCTTTTTGGATTGTAGATGTGGCATCAACTATGAGAGGTGTTGATGAAACCTATTGTTCCTATAAATCCAAAAGAACCCTTTTGAGCTAAAAACTCTCTTTAGTTGCCTCTAAAGTTACCATGTATTCTTATTTTTTTGAATAAATTACCAACACTGATTACTTCTTTGACTTTTAGCTAAAACTATGATTCTCAGATTCCTTTAAAAACTTGAAGTAGATTTTCCATCTTCAAAATCACCAACATGGATAAAATTTGAGTATTTGAGTAGTTTAATAATTTTTAATTTTTAAATTTTCACCAAATCATGTCATCTATCTTGGCCTGACATTGGTGTCATAGCACATACTTTCTATTGGTAATTCTCTATTCTTCATCTTTATTTTATCCTTCTAAGCCAATCAAAACATTCCAAAATTAGTATTATATTGCTGGCAACTACATAGTATACACATTAGTTGTTTTTGTGGATGGAAATCAGCTAAGAATGAGGTGTATCACCTTTAAAATTGAAATTTATACCCATTGAAGGCATTTTTGGTAGATTTATAAGGCATTTCAGTCAAATTTTGAGGTGTTTCTATTGACATTGACATGTTTTAGTTGTTTGGAAGGATAATGTGGAGCTTTGATGACACATTAATTTCTTTACTATTTTATTTAAATTTAGAGATGCATTTGGATTATTTTAAGGGCATTCAAACCTACCAGACCTACATGGCATCATAAACATTGTGTACCACTTATTACTAACCATTATTTGCTGATTTTTATTTCCTTTGACTGTATTGGGTGAATCAATGAGGTGCTTTGGCTAATATTGGTTGTATTTTTTCTTATTTTGATTGTGTATCACTTAAAAACAATAATAACAAAGAATTTTTGACATATTAACTATCTTGTGGCCACGTGGAAACATTAGTATATGTGTTATTACATGCTTAAAGAAGTGTGTGGTAGATAAACAAATATGTCTCATACTCTCAAATTAACACACAGCATGATGCCCAAGTAAGAAGGAAACATTTAAAAAAGTAAGATAAGTATTTTGTATTATTTTATGTTTTTATTTATTTCAAAATAAAATCATAATAAAGAATGAAAAATAGTCCCAAAAAAATGAAAATTAGGATTTTATTTCATTTTTCAACTTATCAAAGCAAAATAAGAAAAATTGCAAACTAAACAATATTTTTTGCCAAAAATTAAGCAAGATTTAAAAATAATTCAAATTGTGCAAAACAAACAAAAATGAAACTTTTAGTATCAATAGTGCCTTTGGGTCAAGTTTACGAGTCAATTCATCACGATCTAACTACCACACTTATAACCTAACATAACTACAAAATGGCTCCTATGGCCTAGTATTTATAAATAACCAAGGAGAAATAAGGAAAAACTATTTTCCCATTCCCTCCATTAACCATTTGTGACTATTTTTGGATGTAAATCCTGAAATCAAAAATATAAATCCAAATATATAAGGTTATCATGGCCATGTATAAGTACTTATTGTTAAGCGAGTGTCCTAAATAGAGCAAATCCTTTTGACATACTACCAAGGTACCACTTAATATTCTACTCTCACATGCTTTAACATGTATTTCATTTATTATCAAGTATATATAAATGATGAGATTCTTCCACATATTGAGGTTTGGTATATTGGTCAGGTGGTATATAGAAAGGGGAACATCGCTATAAGGAATCATTCCATATCTTGATACATAAAATATTCATTCTATTAAAATAATTGTTGACACAACCCTAATTGGTAAAGAAGCCTAGTTAAACTAGTCTAAATAGGTAGATAACACACTAATCTGCAATGAATTGTGGTTCAACATATATGATGGTAATGATCAACCTATCAAATCCAAAGATGCAAAGGAGATTCCATCATGGAATTAGAATAAATATAATCCATTATCCTAAATGAGGGATTAAAGTTATGCAAAGGTGTTTTATCACATTTAGGGGTGTAGTGGTCATTGAGAAGATTTTCAAAAATTGAATAAATTGTATGATTTCACTCATAATTGGAATTTATACATCCATGATTGAAATTATTCAATCTAGAGTTGAAAAAAGGGAATGTCAAGAGTATATATTCTAAAATCCATGCAATCAGGCATGATGTTTATGTCATTGGCATAAAAATTGATGTCTATATGACCACCTTTTTAAAGGATCTTATTAATACATACTCAACCTCCCTAGAGTCCTTAAAATCAAGTAATTTGTTGAAGAGTCTCACATTTGATCAGTTGGTTGATTAAATGATTAAAAGAGAAAAAGCCTTTAGAAGAAAAATTAAGTCCACTATAGAAATCATTTGTTATGAAAATCAAATTGTAAATTATTCCAAGAATACAAGAAATGAAAATGGCAAATGGAAGAAAAATTACGAGGGAAAAAATCTATTGGTATCAATTTGTGACCCTCTCAAAATACACCCATAGGATTGAGTAATTAAAAGAGGATAAAGGGAGGAAAAAACACATGGGATGAAATGTTCCCTCATTAATTTTAGGATTGATTCTGGTTCAACCCAAAGACTAATCAGTTTAACTAGATGCTTACTCTAACAATAGAAATTGCTACCACCAGAGGTTCAATCTGATATGAACATTCATGTTTATGTACTTGATTGCTAATTAATTATCTATATATTGCTGCCTACTTGATTTAATTGATAAAAAAATTAAAATTTACTTCACTATAATTCATTTTAATATCTAAGTTAAGGTAGGATATCATCAAAAAAATAAAAATAAGGTAGGGTAAGGCAAAAAAGAGAGGGGATGTCTTTGATCTAAATGAGAGTCTTGATGCTAAGGAGTTGGAAACATGCCTGACCATAGTTATACCACTATGTGCCTAGTCTAGTTATTTCACAAACATTGGCTATTTAGTAAAAAATATTCTAAGGACACTAATATGAAAATCATTAATCTAATTAACCCATTCTAAAGATAGTCTAACTGATAGTCTATAATTATTTCATGCAATGACTAGGAAAAGACTAAAGTAAAGCATGAACAAATCTAATAAATCAATTAAAATAACAATTTCACATCTTAATTGACAAAATCATCTGTAAACAAGCATACTAATCTCCTAGCACCAAATAACTAATTAAATAAAAATAATAGAGACATAAGGTGATTAAAACACAATCAAATCTATATTCAACATTCTAAAAGTATCCTATTATAATCCATTTCTCTAGGCAGACAGTCAAAGGCAAAACATAGAAGGAAAGGTAGGTGCAATCCTAACATAATTCGAACAATGCCTCAATACCTCAAATTTATACCAACCCTTGGTAGATAATATAGGTAAAATAAAAATAAAGGTAGGTGAAATTCTTGTAGAGACTTGGTACCCAAAAATATCACCCTTAATAATGGAAATGCAGCCTCTTTAAATAGATAATTCATGAATACCATGCCTCGTATTCTAGCTCATAACACTAATGGGGTGGTTATCAATATTCAATGATTATTTTAAAATCAAGTTATGATTATGACAAGTCTGTCAGCTTGAGCCCCATTTGTAGTTGAGAGACCATACCTATTTCAAGGCAAATTATTTGTCTTATTAGCTCTTTTATCTCTTTGTGGAGCTCTAACTACTCTTCCTTACATGCCAATCTAAGATTTGATACTAATATATTAGTTTTAAGTTGGATGAGAATATGAGATTAGACACATGGTCCAATTATGATACTTGATGGCTTTGATAATGAGGCATGCCATCAATATTAGTTTTCAAGCCTCCTTGATGACTAAGCCTACTTAGTTGGCCATCAATATTATTTTATCTCCTTGGGGTTGATCTCCTCCCATGTGGCATCCTATCACTTTGCATGTGCCATGGCCATGATTTGATTATGTCCTAACAATGAAGTAGTGGGATGTTTCCATGTGGTGACATCCCACTAACCTAGATCTCTAACACATTTTGAGGTTTAATTTATATACACATAACATTTTCAAAACTTTATTAATTATTAATGTTTTCTCTCTTATAAGAATGTATATAATCTCAATCTGTCTAAGTGCACTCCTTAAAGGGTACACCAGGAAAGGGGTTGGTAGACCTTTGGTACTTCATAGTATTTTTGGCCCTTATACCAATACCTAAAACCAATGCAAGTTACTCTTATTCAAAGAGGGGATAAGAGTAGCTTGTATTGGTTTTAGGTAATGGTATCAGGGCCAATAATCCTATAAAGCACCAAAGTTATACCAACCCCTTACCTAGTCTACACTTTAATGAGTGCACATAAAGAGATTGATATTTAATGGGTTCTTAAAATAGATAAAGCATTAGTAATTATTAAAGTTTAAAAAATATTATGTGTATATATATGCAACCTTAAAAATGTGTCATAGCTTTGAGTTAGTGAGATGTCACCATGTGGTAACATCCCTCTACTTCATGGTTAGGACACAATCAAATCATGTAAAAATCATAGGCAAATCAGTAGGATATCACATTGAAAGGAGATCAACCCCATATAGATAAAAAAAAGCCTAATGACTAACTAAGTAGTCATCAAGGAGGCATAAAAACCAAAATTGATGGCATGTCTGGATATCAAAGCCATTAAGTACTACAAGTGGACTATGTATCCAATCTCATCTACTCATCCAACATGAAACTAATATATTAACATCAAGTATTGGTTTATCATGTAAGGAAGAGCAGTCAAAGGTTCACAAAGAGATAAAAAATCTAATCAGACAAATATTTTACCTTGAAAAAGGCATGGTCTCTCAAATACAAATGGGGCTCAAGCTAATGAACCTATCAAAATCCTAACTAAATTTTCAAATCATCATTGAATATTGATAGCCACCTTGTTAGTTGATTAAGTTGGAAGATGAGGCCATGAGCTTCATGAATTATCTATTTAAACAAGTTGGATTGTCATTAGTTTGGGTGATACTTTTGGGTACCAAGGTTTTATAGGAATTGCACTTGGATTTCACCTACCTTTCTTTATTTATCTTTTACCTAAATTATCTACCAAGGGTTGGTCCACATTTAAGGTGTCAAGTTATTATTAGAATTATGATAAATTTTCACCTACCTTTCTTTATATGTTTTCCTTTGACTATCTGCGTGGAGAAATGGATCGTAATAGGATACTTTTAAAATTTTGAATATAGATTTGATTGTGTTTTGCTCATATGATGTCTCTAGTATTTTGATTTAAATAGTTAATTAGTGTTAGGAATTTAGTATACTTATTTTCAAATGATTTTCTTAGTTAATATGTGAAATTATTATTTTAATTATTTTATTAGATTTGTTCATGTTTTACTTTAGTCTTTTCTTAGTCATTATGTGCAATCGATATAGACTATTGGTTAGACTATTTTTAGAATGGGTTCATTAGATTAATGACTTTTATATTAGTGTCCTTAGAAGCTTTCCCAGTAAATGGCCAATGTTTTTGTAGCATCTAAACTAGGCACATAGTGGTATAACTATGGTCAAGCATATTTCCAACTCCTTGGCATCAAAAAGCTCATTTAGATCAAAGATGACCCCTCTATTTTTAGCCTTACCCTACCTTCCTTTTATATTTGTTTATCCTTCCTTAGATTAGATATTGAAATGAATTATAGTGAAGTATATTTTGATTGTTTTATCAATTTAATAAAGTAGGTAACAAGATATAGATAATTAATTAGCAAACAAGTCCATGAACATGAATGCTCATATCATATTGAACCTCTAGTGTTAGGAATTGCTGCTCTCAAAGTAAGCATTTGGTTAAGTTGATATTTCTTTGGATTGAACTAACATTAATCCTAAAATTAATGAGGGGACATTTCATCCCATGTGTTGTTGCATCCCTTTGTCCTCTCTGAATTACTCAATCATATGAGTGTATTTTGAGAGGGTCACAAATTAGGACCAATAGATTTGTTGCCTTGCCATTTTTTCTTCCCTTTTCCCTTTTAATTTCTTTGTATTTTTAGAATAATTTACCCTTTTATTTTCATAACAAATGATTTCTATAGTGGACTCAATTTTTCTTTTGAAGGTTTTTTCTCTTTTAATAATTTTCTCAACCAACTAATTAAATGTGAGGCTCTTCAATGAATTACTTTATTACAAGGACTCCAAGTATGTTGAATATATAATAATAATATGTTTTAAGAAGGTGATCATATATGCATCAATTTTTATGTCAAAAAAATCAACATCATGCTTTATTGCATGGATTTTAGAATCCAAACTCATGGCATTCCCATTATTCAAGTTTAGATTGAATAATTTCAATTGTAGTTATATGAACTCCAATTATGAGTAAAATTATACAATTCCTTCAATTTTTGAAAATCTTCCAAATGACCATTGCACCCCTAAATGTGATGAAGCACATTTGCATCAATTGAGGCTCTCATTAAGGCCAATGCTTTAGATTTATTCTACTTCCATGACGAAATCTCCTTTGCATCTTTCTATTCAATTGGTTGATCATTACCATCACATATGTTGAAACATAATTCATTAAAGATTAGTGTGTTTTCTACCTATCTATACTATTTTAACTAGGCTTATTTCTTGGTTAGGGTTGTGCCAATAATTATTTTAATAGAATGCATGTTTGTTGTATCAAGAGATGAAATGACTCCTTATTTCTCCAAAAATGTTCCCCTTTCTATATACTACCTGACCAATATACCAAACATTAATAAGTGGAATAATATCATCCTTTATATATACTTGATTATACATAAAATATATGTTAAATTATGTGAGAGCAGAATAGTACATGGTACCTAGGTAGTATGTCAAAAAGATTTGCTCTATCTATGAAACTTACTTAACAAGAAGTAATTGTACATGGCCATGATAACCCTATATATTTGGATTTATCTTCTCAATTTTAGGATTTACATCTAAAAATAGTCAGAAATAGGTAATGGAGGGAATGGTAAAATGGTTTTTCATTAGTTCTCATAGTGGTTTATAGAGACTAAGCCATAGAACCCATTATTGTAGCTATGATAGGCTATAAGTGTGGTAGTTAGATCATGATGACTTGACTCATAAAATTGACCCAAAGGCACTATTGATACCAAAAGTTAAATTTTTTTTTATTTTGAATAATGTGAATTATTTTTAAATTTGATTAAGTTTTGGAAAAAAAAGATTTGGTTTGTAATTTGACTTATTTTTCTTTGATAAGTTGAAAAAAGAAATAAAATTATAATGATCAATTTTTGGTATTGTTATTCATTATTTGTTATGCTTTTATTTTGAATTAAACAAAAACATTAAATAATAAAAATACTTATCTTACTTTTTTAAATGTTTTCTTCTTTCTTGGGCACTATGTTGGATGTTGATTTGAGAGTATGAGACCTCTTTATTTGAACATCACACACTTATTTGAGCATGTAACACATATACTAATGTTTCCACACATCAACAAGATAGTTAATATCCCAAAAATGCTTTGTTTTATTTTTAAGTGAAACACATTAAAAATAAGATGAAACATAACCAAGATTAGGTAAAGCACCTCATTCATCCACTCAATACAGTCAAATTAAATAAAAAATAACAAAGAATGGTTATTAATAAATGGTACACAACTCCTATGATGCCACATAGGTCTGGTAGATCTGAACACACCTTAAAAGAATCTAAATGCATCTCTAATTTTGAATAAAATAGTAAGTGTGAAGAAATTACTATGTTATTAAAGCTCCACATTGTCCTTCCAAATAGTTAAAACACATGAATGTCAATAGAAACACCTTTAAATTTGACTAAAATGCTTTATAAATCTACCAAAAATGCCTTCAATGGGTCTAAAATTCATTTTTATAGGTGATACACCTCATTCTTAGTTGATCACCATCCATAAACAACCAATGTGCATACTACATAGTTACTAAGAATAGAATACTAATTTTTGAATGTTTTGATTAGCTTAGAAGGAGAAAACAAAGAGGAAGAATGGAGAATGGACAATATAATGTATGTTCTATGACACCAATGTTAGGCTAGGATGGATGATAAGATTTGGTGCAGATCAAAGAATTGTATATTATCAAACTAATTAGATACTCATGTTTTATCCATCACGGTGATTTTGAAGATGGAAAATCTACTTTAAGTTTTTTAATAAATCTGGGAACCATATTTTTCAACTAGAAGTCAAATTAGCAATCAGTGTTGGTAATTTCTTCAGCAAAATAAGAATAAATGGTAGCTTTAGAGGTAACCAAAGAGATTTTTTGGCTCAAAAGGGTTCTTTTAGATTTGTAATAACAATAGGTTTCATCAACACCTCTCATGGTTGACACCAAATATATAATTTAAATGTAAAAGAATCTAGTCTTTCATGACCAAATCAAGTTCCATTATCCAATTGCATAAAAAACAATAGACATCCTGACAAAAGCAATGGGATGATTTTTTTTGAAAATTTTAAATGCATGATTAGTCTCACAATAACCCCTATATATTGAGGGGGGAAGTAATGTTATTATAATATAATTATTTTAAATCCTAGAAGTAATTGTAAGAGAGATTTTGTCTTGTAGTGATAATCTAAAGAGTCTTCATAAGTAGATGAAGAGACATCTTGAATATGAAATGAATAGTCACAATTTTTTCTATTTAATAATGTAATCTCTTAATCATTCAATTAATACAATTTAAAATTCTTTGGTTTGCACCAAATCCTATCATCTATACTAGCACAAAACCATTTTTACAAATTTCTAGACCTCACAAGCACATATAAGGTTTTAATGCAAAGGATATTGATATTTCAATCTACATACATCATCAAGGTTCAATATTTCAAACATAAAGTAAGAAAAGATAGTTCTAGGTGACCATATAGCCATTGGCCCTACTTTTACAAAGGTAAGTACTGACCAGCATGTTGGTATCAACTATCAATATTAAACCAAATATGTAAAATTGACACATCACATTAATAAAATTAGTTATAAAATTTAACAAACTATAGGCCTAATTTATCATGATTTTCAATTCAAAAATAGAGTCACGATCAAATTAGAAACTAGAAAATCTATTTTTAGCGTATGTCACTTTTCAAATCATAGGAATTGATATCAATATTTTACATTCATATGTATGTTAGAATTCTATATTTTAATATCTAAATTGCATTTAAAAGTCCTATCTTGATTAGATTAATCTAACATATTAATCCAAATTATGTTTAAACACATTGGTGAACCTATACACATATCAAACAATGTGAGAACCCTAAATTTTCCCTTAAGGTTTCATCCTTCTCGGGTTTTAGATTTAAACCTTAAGGTTTTATTTTTGGATCTGATTTCTAATTATTTTCTAATAACACACATGAATCATGACCATTTTTAATCAACATTATTAGTTAACATAGATAATGAAGTCATGTATTTCATATTTTTCTACATGGATAGTTTAACTTATTTGGATCAATTATGTAAGAAAATAGATAACAAAGATCAAATCTAAATTCACTAATAAGGTTAAAGTTACCAATGAATAATCTCAAGCCTTCCTCTAATCTTATTATTATAATATCCTTTAGATACTAAAATTTAGTATCATTACTTGACAAAGGTAAGATTGACACACATTTACTATGTATGACTTGACCTTATTAATTCAACATCCTCTCACACTTGCATATTATCTTATGATTCAACCCTTCTATTCAACTATCATAAACCTATAAGAACCTCATTGTTTACTTAAACCTAACTAAATATCCTACACAAACATATATAGACACTTAGAGTAGTCCACCTATACATGATTTAGTTTTTATGGTATGGTTATTATTACCAACTAATAATAACCTAATTGGTTATAATCATCCTACTCTCACCAATGACTATTTTATAAAATCAAACACATCCTTAGGGGTAGCTTATAATCCTAGTGTGCCAGTGGCATGAGGAATTATTTAAAATGATCCATATATAAGAAAATAAAATATTCATTTTTAATCCATCTGGTATCCACATAGTATCTATTTATAACACATATACTATTTAACTTTCAAAAAAAATTCCATGATCTTTCTAATTTGCATATATTCACTAGGAGTAGTCACCAACCAAGTTTGAAGAACTCAAAAGCTAGGTCAAAGTAAGCATTGCCAAATACTATAGCCAATTACTATTATTCATATAAAAAATATTTTTTCAAAAACCTAATTTATGGGTTTCATCTATATACTATTTTTTTATTTAAAAAACCTCTCTTGGTTTTAAAAAATACCTAATGGATCTCTTAGAATAGTCAGTTTTTTATTTGACCCTTGTTAAGGCAATCCCTCTATGTTTGTTTACTTATGTGGATTAGGCCTTTCTTATGTTGAAATATTTTTCTAAATACTTAATAAATAATTAAAAACCCTATCAACTTACTGACTATGGATCTATTTTATCTTTTCATCAACCTTTTTTCAAGGTGTTGATATCTACTTTATTTTTAATAAGGTTTATAGTGTCACTATCCCAAAAGTTAAGGTGACCCCTCATATGTTATAAAATAGAGTCCATCTAGATATTCCCCCCATCTCCATCCACCTCTCTCTATGGTATTTATATGCATAATCAATCAGGAGTACCTAAGGCTTGTGCTTTTGAATCCTTTGAAGATCAAATAGTCACTATGAGAACATCCATACGGGAGTTTCAAAATCAAAATCAATATTTTAATTCAAGGATCACTCACTCAAAATAATATCACATACACAAATAATTTAGATCATGTAAATATCAACCATATATCTACATCTCTATCCAATTTTTTTCCCAAAAGGAATTCATATCAATAATTGAAGCCAAACCATGACATATCTATAACTATTGATTCAAAAAGTATACATAATAAGAGTTTAAGTGAGATTCTAAGATAAATTATTCAAATTAAGTTAATCACATTTCCTCCTATGAATCCTCTAAGGAGATAAAAATACTATTATGCATATCATAGAATACATGGGCATCATACAGATAATTGTTGGGATTTGAATAACAAAATACAAAGTATCATTGATAGTGGTGATCTTATACTAGATAAATCAATCAAGCAACCCACTCATACTATGATTACATATCCTAAGAAACAAATAAATTAATAAATGTTTAAAAATTCAAAATTAGAGAAAGAATGGTTATAAAAGGTAGAAACATAACAAGTACATTTTCAAAAGGAACAAGTCAAAAAAGAAAAGGTACAAAAAGAACTGTATGAACAAAAAAGGTTACAAAGAGAAAATTTTGAAAAGGAAAGTTTACAAAAGGAAAAATTATAAAAATAAAGGTTACAAAAATTACATCAAGATGAGTTACTAAAAGATAATTTGTAAAATAAAACTAAAGATAAGAAATAAAACATCTTTCAAAAAGGGTTCCTCACAAAGGACATTCAAAAGCAAGATATAATTAAAAAGAATAATGTCATAAGTGTGGTTTCAAAGGAGAAAACTACAAAGTGTTCCTAATGTATAAAAAATTTGATTCTTGGCACTCACATTGATGGAAATAAATGTATTAATGTTGATATTACAACATATCAGAAAGTCAATATATGTAGCATGACATTTTTCCAATATCTTGAGTATGACAGCCAACACTTAGGTAGTATTATTGGGCCTCAATGTTGTGTTAGATCCATTGAGTTACCAGTAGCACTAGAGTTCAAAACATGCACAATTATACTTCACATTTACCCTTCCTTGGATCAATATAATTAAAAACTAGAAATATCATGAAATTTTAGCATGAAGCTATGATTATTAACATTTCTTGAGAGGAAAATTCTTTAGAACAAGAAAACAAAGTAATAATTATAACTTAAATAAATGATATAGATGTATCCCTTAGCCCTCCCCATGGATGAATCTTTGCTTATATTTTTTAAAATTTAAAATATTTCAAAAATATAAAAAAATAAACATTCAAAAATTCAAAAAATCTAAAATTAGGACCTAAGCATGATATTATGGCTACTTTACATTTTTACATATGTTATTTATCACATGTTTTGGTATATGTCATATTATTTACATGCAGACTATATTTCATGGAATTTTTGTGTTTTATAGGACATACGAGTTACACAAAGACATACAAATGTTGGTTTTCCCTCTACCTAGTGGTCGCATTGGGGCCATCTTATTCCACAAGTTTCACTATAGCAGGTTATATATTTTCCATGACATTTGTCCCATGTTGATCCACCTATATTTCTTACACATTACTTGATAGTTACTCATTCCTTACATAATGACACATGATATTCCATTTTACTATGATATCTCATCGATACATATGGATGGTGTAGAGTAGTTACTTGTACTATGTTCCATTGATGTTATAATTCCTTTTACATGATAGATTACTTTGGGTGTGACTATTTTGTGTGTTTGTTGGGATTTCTTGCTCCAATATCCATTTATGTCCCTTATTTTAAAAAAATTATGTCATCCTAGATGTGGCATTTAACCTTAGTTGTTGTGACATATTAATGTCCCTTGATGCAACCCTTGGGCCTATGTGTGACAACTAACCCCTTAAGTTTGTTGAGTTTTTTGAGCTTCTTATGTTTAATGAACTTGTTAACATTATGAGGTGTCATGATTGATATCATGAACTAATATTACATAATTTTATTAAGAGATACTTATACTACATTCTTCATTGATATACCTATCTAGATATGACACTCGCATGGCCTACACTCCATATTCTACACACAAGCCTTGATTGATACATATATTAGTATAATGACATACTCTCCACATGGTCAAATGATATTATATGATGTTATATTTATACATGACATGATATAGTTCATTCTTATTTTTAGATGAATGACTTACATGATACATCACTCATCTCAAAAGGGGGGCATTATATTGGGCTTGTCTTAGAGACATAAACCTCCATGAGAAAAAAGTTAGAGAAAAGTACAAATTTCACATATTTCAAGATTAAGATGGTTCAGATATTAGAATGTTTTAGATACATGATATATATTGGCATATTGATACAAATTATAGGGGCATATATTATGCATATGGATTCACTTTACAAACTCTTGAGCATAGATTCATACAAACTTGGGTGCATATGCATGAGAAAGTGCACAATATTTTACAAGGACTTAATTTCAAAGTTACACATTCACATTACATTTGGGATATAGGTTCTCAAATTTAGAATACATAATTAAGGGGTGTGATAGTATTTCATGCACATATACAACACACTAATAGTTGAATGTCAAATTATTTTCATTCCGCCTCACATTTATCAAAACTTGTGTACATGATGGAGGCATTAACATTGTTTAATATCTCACGATCATGATTTTTATTTTTTACATGGATATAAATTCATTTAACTAGAGTATAACATTACATTTGAATCTATAAGCCATCTACAATGGTTGATTCATTTATGAGTGAACCTTTTTTGATCAATTCTCTCATTTACCTACATAGTGTTTTCTTTTTTATTTGAACCTAGCTACATGGTTCTCTCTATATTTTTCATGAATAGTTATTTGGGTTTGTACATTATGTACTTTACCCATAAACATGAGGGTTGGGGCATATTATTTTCCTAACTCATGATCATTTATAGTTACACAATTTTGGGGCATGATCACCCCAACTCTCCAATGCTTAAATGAGGAAGCATCATCTCCAAAAATTTGTGAATGAAACATGGTTTCACACCAACACATAGGTGTAGTATAACCCTTAATCTTTAAATTTTCATATTTTAGATTTCACATATGGGAATTGAGTACTTAATTCTTATTTCATGTTTTCTATGGATTGAAACTACACATTTGGAGCTATCTCCCCAAAAGGCAAAGAGTGTTGTATACACTCAAGTATATTTTATCCTTTTACTCTAGTAATTTAACTACTATAATAAAAGAGGAGCATTGTATAGACTAAAATCTAGTCTTTATTGATTTATAATAGCAAGCTTGATTCACATTTACCATGCATGACTTAAATATCCAAACAAGGTCCTAATTCATCATCCTCTCACACTTTCAAGTTATTTTATTATTCAACCCTTCATTTTTTTTTTATATAGCATATAAAACCTCATTGTCTATTTCAAATCTATTAAATATCTTATATAGACATATCCAGACTCTCAGAGTAGTCTACCTATACTTGGGTTAGTTATGATGGTACATTCATTATTGTCAGTCGATAATGACCTGGGTGGTGGAACTAACCACTCCCATCAATAGTTATTTTCTAAAATCAAACCCACATTTATGGTCATCCTATAATCCTAGCATGTTGGTGGTGTGATTAATTATTCAAAAGGATCCATATATTAAAAAATCAATGTTCATTTCAAATCTATTTAGTATTTATGTGGCACACATATATACACTACTGCACTTTGAGAAAATCTACCTTACTCTTCCCAATTTACATTGTATTCACTAATATTAGTCACAAGAAAAAAGGACTATTTCATATAATTTGGACTCATACCCACTAAAGTGGAGTGGATACAATTTTCTCCAAAATAATTTTCTTATGTTCCAAATAAAATAGACTATTTCAAACCATTTGGGCCATAGATCTTTTTGAATAAATTGGACTATTTTGAATAATTTGGACTTATACCTCGTAAAGTGGAGTAGATAAAATTTTCTCCAATAAATAAATTTCATATATTCTAAATAAATTGGAGTGTTTAAAACCATTTGGAAATAGATTATTTTGAATAAATTAGGATATTTTAAATAAAATGAACTTATACCCACTAAAGTGGAGTGAAGAGAATTTTATCCAAATATATATATATATATATATATATATATATATATATATATATTCAAAATAAATTGGACTATTTAAAATCATTTGAACATAGATCATTTTGAGTAAATAGGGTTATTTTGAATAATTTAGACCTATACCTATAAAATGGAGTGATTTAGAAGAAGATTTTCTCCAAAAATAAATTTTGTTCATTCCAAATAAATTAGATTGTTTCAAACCATTTGAGCATAGATCATTTTGATTAAATTAGGTTATTTTAAATAATTTGAGATTATACCCACTAAATTGGAGTGGAGAATATTTTCTCCATAAATATGTTTTATATGTTCCAAATAAATTGAATTATTTCAAACCATTTGGGAGCAGATCATTTTGAATAGATTGGATTGTTTTGAACTCATGGCACCCTTCTGGGGCTTCATACCAATCATTGATCCTTTGAAGTAGCTTCCATTGCTGGGACACATGGCACCATTTGACTAGCCAAATTATGGATGAAAACATATTAAGCAATATAGTTCATCTACATAATAAAATATCTTGACAATAATATGTTTGTTGTTCACTAGGAAGATCTTCTAAATGATCAAGTGTCAATATACTAATTCAATAATTTAAGGGAATCTCCAACCATAAATCAAATTGCACTAATAACTAGATCAAATTAATTCTAAATTAGAATCGATTATTTTTAAATTAATTAAACTATTTTTGAAATAATCTACAATTGATTTGTATCAAATTGATGATAATTTTTATTACTAAAATTATATTTTATAATCAATAAATACACCTGAAAGAATTAGGCAAAGTTACATCTTTTTAAACATTAGTTCATAGCTACTAGCATGGATTTTTTGCTTTCTCCAAAGAATGTGATGATTGACATCATTTTGATATTCTAATCCTTTTCATCTTTCCAACTTCCATTTCTAGTATATCTACTTGATGTAACATAACTCATTTGAGAAGTGCAATCAATGAACAACATGTTGGCAATTGAAAACTCATCTCTAAAGGTCCCTTTAAAAATAACTTCATCTAATTTTTTGATGTCTATATTGAACAAATTAGAATATTTTTTCCCCTAAACAAACATGAAATTTGAATTTGTGTAACCCATGGCTTGAATGAGTATCCTCAAATGATTGTCCTCTATCATTGACCAAATGCCAATGTGAGAAAAAGACTGTAGTGTTACCTTAAAATTTTCATTGGAATGATCTTGAATGTAATATGACATATTTTCAATTTTATAATCTTTTTTTTCTTGTATAATGCATTTGCATATCTTTTGTTTTATGCACAACAAATAATACGTCATCCAATCCCAAAATCAAAAGTTTTCTAGAAGTTGGTTTTAGCTCCTCCTTTGAAAGTGTTAAAAAAAATGAATCATTTATTAATAATATTATATTATAAGAGATATAACATGAAAATTTTCTAAGAAAATGTTTTACATGTTACTACATTGGTCGTTAATGCAATTTTGAATTACATTTCTTTTTGTAACATAAAAACATAATGTATTTCATTTGATTCATTTCTTTTGCATTTATTTAAATATTATAAAGATTCATATTAAAAAAATATAAAAATAAGTACATGCTCATGCGTATTGTAATTATAATACTCATTATACACAGATGTACCATTTCTATTTTTGGTTTTATAACTCACATATGCATATAAAATTTCATATTGAATTCTTATAACTTGAACATGAATGTATCATAATCTGAATCAGTCCAGTTTTGCCATAACGCATTTATCATAGACATTGATAGGAATTTAACATTGATCAACCAACATCTATATTCTTATATTAATGAAAGTATCAGTTGTTCTTATACATACCAATACATATTTATATGTTTATGCAACCCGTCAAAGCAAATAAAATAGGATTTACTCTTCGAAGCCATAGTTCATTGTCACTAAATTCAAATGAACATAATACACCTTAATAGTTGAACCCCCTTCATATACTTCCAATCAGACACATCAAATTAAAAACTATTTGAATTAATAGCAATATAATTATTTCTAGCATAATATACTTTATTGTTTTTCATTGATAAAGAACACATGGATACTCTGCATCAAAATTTATTGTATTAAAGACATAATATAGCACATATTGTGTTATTTTAAATTGGTTAAATCAAACATGTAAACAACATTGTAATGGGTAAATTAAACTTTTAAACAACATTTTAATGGGTAAATACAACCACATTCAGTCTACACAACAATAAAATGAACCACACTTCCAAATCCCAAGCTGATGTAAGTCTATATTTTATTGTCTTATACAATCTCATGTCCATGAATAAAAATTAAATTGTAATGTGTCTAAATAAATAAATATAATTAGTATGTTCTAGACTTGTATGAAATTGTATAATTACACATTTATTGAAAGTGGGTTTCACCTTTTTTTTGCCTTTTTGTAGTTTGTATGGGTGCACTCTTTCATTGAAACTTTGGTTCTTTATTCCCTACAAGGTATTATATAATGTAATAACTAGAAATTCTTTTTATAAATTGATTTGATATTTGTATTTTTAAAATGTGTCTTGTTGTAAAGTTTTACCTTGTGTTATTTTTTGGAGGCACCAACCGGCAGAGCTGTGTCATGGGTTGTTGTGTTGTAGACACAAAGTGCTAGAGCTGCATTGTGAACTATTTTAATTAAGACATAAATAGATGAAGAAATATTCTATTAGTATTAGAATCATTGATAAATAAAAAATTATATAATTGAAAAAATTTGTGATCTTATGTTACCTTATTCAACTTGTGATGTGTCATGTTCATTGATATGATTTTCTATTATTATTATTTCTTCACTTGCATGAGATGCCAGTGGTGTTACACACCAAAAGATTACTAAGCTATTAAGTTTTGAAAATAAAGTGTACACACTAAAATATTATTAAGATGTTATATTTTGAAAGTGAAGCATGATTATAAAATAAATTTAAAATGTTATGCACATGGTACTGATCGAAGCGGTTGTTTTTATATTGGTTGCTTTGAATTTGTCAAAAAAAATTTAAATTCAACATTAAAAATCATTTGTTCTTTAATTTTTACAATGAAAGATAAATTTATTTTCAATTTTGTATAAGCACGCACTAATCCAGCCCTATATATACCCCTAGCACATCACATGCATTTGGATCATAGAAATTAGAGATAAGTGTCTCCCAAAAGATGGTATCTAGTTCATTTTTGAATGGCCTTCCTTTTTTGTGTGAACCAATCATTTAAAATATTGGAATGTCTTTGTAGATGTCAAAACCATCCTCTAATCTACCTTGTTGTGAATGGAGGTGAAAATCTTGTAGCTAAAAATGAGTTAGATCTTTTCAAAAATTAATACTTTTAATATGTGTCCAATCAAATCCATAACTATCTGGACCCCATAGTATGACACATGTATCTTGTGTGTAATGAAAATCACCAACATGCAGATTCTTGAGAGAGGTCTAAATGGTCGGACAATGTTATAGTTTGTGGATGATGAATACATTGAAGGCCCTGACAATAATATTCTAAATTAATGCCTAAAAAAATAGGTGAAGATATTATTCCTTAAAAAATTCAGTGAGATTCAAAAGATGAATAATTATCAAATCAGTGTTCAAACCAAGAATGAACATTTCACTAAAATCTTTTAAAATGGATGGCCAAAGATAAGGGGCCCCATAATTACAGCTAAATCTTTCCATATCTATCTTGGGAAGTTGACCTCCATCATTATATAGATAAAATTTCAATATGCTTAATTAATATTGAGATAATGCTTCTCAGCCTTTTTGGTTTTTTGAAATACCTTCATTCAGGACACACAAATCATCAAATCTTTTCACAAAAATTTTATAATGTTCCATTACCTCTTCAAGTATGATTATTTGGTCTGGTGGTAGTGTTGTATCATGGTTGCTAAAATAATTAGCAATTTTTGATAATATGTTACTTTTCAGCTTCACCTTTTTGCACAAATTATCCATGTTGTTGTACCCATGGGTTTTCAAGAAGGAAATAGACCCTTTTTCTAATAAATTTGCTAGTTCTACTTTTTGTTTATTTGAAAGCCCTTGAATATATCTAAGTACTATTGTACCATTAGATTTAAATATTTTTTATCTAAACCAAGTAAAGTACCACTTTCAAAAAAATCAAACACCTTATCAAAATAATCTCAAATAGTTTATTCCATGAAAAGAATGCATTTTCTCTCCTACAATTTTTGTGCTAAATAGTTCATTTGTGTGAACAAGTGTTTATCTTGTTCATGTATTTATTTCATCTTTTTCCCCCCATTTAAATATTTTTCTAACCTCTTAGTTTGATAAGGTCACATGCATATTTAACTCTTTTTACAAATGAAGCCTTATAAATTGTTTTGTTGGCTTTATTATATTGATTACATATTTTGTGCATAATATGGAACAAAGTACAAGTTTTCAAAAATCTTACCCTTATAACACAACATTTATTTCTCAATTATTGTAAATTGCATTCCTCTAAAACAATTCTCTAGTGTGTTGTAATTGTGTGTTGGCCATCTATAATTTTTAACCTTACACTTTTTTTCTCCATCATATCTTCTAGGACTTCTTTTGATTCAATAAAATAGTCAGGGTTACTTGGATCAAAAGGAATTAACAAAGCATCCTTCATTGGAACCTCATTATGTTTTACAAATGAATTAATTATATCATTCACCCCTCTTTCATTGAGATTTATTATTTTGATATTTGCATCTCCCAATTCATAGATCCCTACAGGAATGTTCAAAGCATAATTGCTAGAGGAAATATATTGTGTAGATAATTCATTATGTGTCTCATCAAAAGTTTGTGTCAATAAAAGTTTTATGACCTTTTGTTCAATATTATTTTTCTCCACTAGTGTGAGTACTTGTATGTTATATTTCAAATATTCATACAAATATGTTTCCCTTGCTTATCTTGTTTTCTTTAATGTTTTTTCTCTCATGTCTGTAGGGTATCTTAAATACATGTTTGCCTGGTGGTAAGTAAAAGAAGTTGTTTCCCCTTGTTCATATTTTTATTTCAACATATTTTGTATTCTAATGACCAAATTATCTTTGTATATCAACAACCCATACATTTGAAATTTCTCATAGTTATTCAAATGAAACCCAAATGTTTCACAAGGAGAAAAAATATTTTTTGTCAACTCCATTTTACTAGATGTAAATTTATTGAAATTAGCTATAGCTCAATGGATAATTCCCTCTTCTCCATTCCATACTTCCAATTGGAATTGAAGGGCATCTTCAAGTTCATCCTTATCATAATCTAGGATTATTCCAATTAGATAATATTTTTTTCTGAAGTAGTGCTAAACAAGTATATATCTACATGCATGTTTGGTGGACTAAACAATTCAAAATACCAATCAGCAAGAGGAATTTTGTCACCACCATAAAATGGAAGATGTTTATATGGATTTAATTTTAGTTTTGGTATTTTATATATTACTCTATCCAAATTCTCTTGGAGTGAGGCCTTCTTCTATCTTTTATCCAAATTCTCTTTAAATGAGGCCACCTTCTACCTTTTAAGTGTGGTAATTATTTTTTCGCTCAAAGATATTTTGCAAAGCGATTGAAATGATTTAAATATTGATCTTTTGTAAAATTCAAGTTTCATATTACATCAGTTCATGAAATTTTTTTATGTTTGAGTAGTGATTAGATGTATATTAACCAATGTTAATTCTAAACTATAATACAAAATACATATTAACTCACACTTTAACTAATAAGGTATGACCAAATCAAAAATAAATTATGTACACAAATGAATATAATCTAATGGGCAAAGGAATCCAAAAAAAATTGTTTCAAATGAGAAAGATGATGGGAAGTATGTTTCTAATATGTGTCAAAATTCCCATCAATAGGTACATTCAAGGTATCTCCTAGGAGATACCTTTCAATCATTCACAAGAGTGAATTTTTATTATAAGACATCTCATAGGAAATACTTTCAATTTAATCATGATGGTATTATAAGTGTACTTTAAGGCCCTTGAATGAATCTCCTAGTGGACACCTCAAAGGGTGTTATCATACATTCAAAGGGATGTGAAATGTATCTCCCATTAGAACTTCCCTTCACCTTGAAAGCACTATTGGTTGATAACTTAATAACTTGAAGGGCCTTATAATACTTGGGAGATTATAATAACTATTGGTTGATAACTTGATATCTTGAAGGACCTTCTAATACTTGGGAGAGCACATATTTTAGGTCCTCTTGTGCACATGCTCTTTCCACCTCAATCCAGTTTAACAATTTTTCCCTTGATGGTCCTTTTAATATATTCAAAGTATCTCTTAGGAGATGCCTTCAAGTTACTCATAAAGGTATTAGAAGGCCCTCAAAGGAACCTCCTGTTGGATACCTCAAGTATGAACTTACCCAAAGTTATTGAGGTTTGTAATTTCTTCAAGGTATCTCCTAGGAGATACTTTACTTTACCCATAAAAGAATCTCTTAGTCGATATTGTTGATGCCTAAAACTCTCACTCTTAGTGAATAGTTTCCTATGAAAAGCTTTATAGATACAAGATGAAATTGTGATTTCTAAGGTTGTAGAATATAAAATGTTAATTTTTTTATCCTAGTCTATTACAATGGTTTTCCATAAAAATGAGAATGCAAAGAAACAAAATGATCTCTAGTTTCCCCTTATAAAATGATTCCCTCTTTGTGACCATGATGAATGCCACATGTCTACTCATGAAGATGTCCCACTTATACTATGTTCAATGGTTTCAACCTCAAAAAATCAAAGTATTACAACTAAAGTGTTTCAAAAGATTTTCTCGAAAGGGGGACCCACACAATCATCCAATGGTACTTCTTTAAATACTGATGAACTAACACAACTCTTGGGCAAGCACAAAGATGACATGTATCATGTGGGTGCTTCTTCAGAGTAGTTAGGGATTTATTTGGTGAGGTTGACCATAGAAATTCCATGTGTCAAAGGTAGATGAATACTAGGACCTTGTCAAAATTTCAAAAGGGGGCCAGAGAAGAAGAACTAAAAGGGGATCCACTAAAAGGTGCCACAAAACCATGTTGATGCTGAGAAAACCTGAAGAAAGAAATGAACTGCTCCAAAAATGAAAAAACATGGATTTCCAATCCACAGTTCCTGGTGACTCATAGGGGTGTCCACTTATGGGTAGGAAAACCCAAAACTCTAATCACTAGACCAAATGAAACAAAACTACAAAAGAGAGGAAGGTGTAAAAATCTATAATTTTTAAAGGGCTACCTATAAGGATGCCCACTCCTCTTTTGGCTAGGTCTTTTATTGAGAGCCTCAAAGGCTTTATCTATATCTATCATCTCCCTAAAGGAAATGATTCCCAATCCCTCAACCATCACTAGTGTTTAGAACTCCAACTAGGTGAGTGGGTATAATATTTTTTCCACCTTGGAGGCATCAGGCATTTGATTGAGAGCCATAAAGATGGTCCAGTCATCCTAATTTTTCTCAAGTAGTGCCTTGATTTGATCCTAGAGGAGGACACTATTATTTATTAAGAAAGGGGAAGGGAGTCCCAACTAGACCAATTGTCTTATATGTACCCACCTTTCTTGGGTTGATTGATCCAAGGCATTAAGCAATGCCTTGCACTTATTTTCTACCTTGTTGTAGCTTTAAAATGCATTTAACTTTGTCACTACCTACCTCCAGTCGATCACCTCTGTTGCCATTAATACTTTGGGAAAAGCAATGTAGATATTTTGAATAAGGCTCTATGACTCCAAGGCCTTCAAGGAGATGAAATCAATCATTTGATCAATAGATGTGCTCACTTAAGAAGATAGTTTCTATGCATCTATTATGAAAGTTAGTTTTATCTTCAGGTTTGACACTATGACTTTGATCCATTCCCAATAGGATCTATATAGATGTTAGACTATGGGAAATATCTTGGTGGCTTAGGGATGAGCTATGATGTCATTTTTCAATTTTTCAATTTCCTAGTCCTTGATCGAGGAGTCTTATTGTGCCTAGTTTTACAATAGTTAATATGACCAATTTACATCATAGAGTTTCTGGCGGATCTCATCCATCTCTATCTCCTAGTCTTACAACTTGATCTTGATGTCTCTATGCAAATTAACTTTCACTTGGAATATTTCATTTAGGATACTACCCTATAGCTCTATCCATAACTTTTTGAGGTTAATATCTTTATCCTTAGCCTTAATATTGAGGTGGTTGATCATAGCTTTTACTCTTGAGAGCTCTAGATTAGTCTTCTCTAGCTGATGAACCATCTTAACATAGTCCATTTCATGTATTTTTATGTCTCCTCCATAAGCTTGAGTCTGTCAATGGGTCAGGCTTGACTGAGGTTAAGGATAATAACTTGGATAGAGTATTCCCCTAGTTACATATATTTAAGGGGATTCACTACTTAGGGATTCAAGTGAGTGACTATAAGAGATTATTGCATTGGGTTGTAAAATGACCATATATTAGCTTGGGCATAATCTTTGGCTTGTTTCCCCCTTTTCTTTTTCACTTGGCCTTTTGGGCTTCCCTTGTTGCATCCACCTATTGTTTTAAATGGTCTAGTGCTTGAATGATCTTTTTTGCAAAGGGGGTCCCTTATGGAAGCATGAATGGGATAGACAATTTATACTATGAAGCAACATGCCCTATACCTATGGAGGTGAGTGAAAAAAAGTGAAGAGTTGAATGGGATAAATATGGGAGACCATGGGGTGGGGTGAATTGGGATTACATCACAAAGGGGGATGAGGTAAAATATGAAGGTAGGGGAGTGAAGAAAGGGATGTGGGAGGAGATAGGTAAAGTGGAAGAGAAGGGGTTAAGACCAGTGATAGGTTAACTAGATGAGGAGGAGAATAGGGCCAAATTAGTACTAAGTTGAGTAGCAGAATGTACTACAACCTATAGTGGGGTTACCATGGTAGATGATGAAGTGACAAGGAGAGCTATAGTGTTTGGATAGGTAGTAGATGATATCATAAACTATTACAGATATATGGATGGGGTCAAGGTAGTGGAAAAAGATGTAGAGGTAAAAATTAAGGGATTCACATAGTGGATATTCTTCTAAGGGGAAGCTAGTGGAGGGCTAGAAATGGGTGCCTTAGTGTGCTTGAGTTGGGATGACCTAACTGTGAGGTGCCCAGAGGGATCCTATTATTGTTATGGGGTTAAGAGATTTGAAAGCATGGGAGTCAACCACATTGAAGGCTCATGGGTGGTCACTACCTTTGATTCTTCTAGGGGTGTGTCCCATGCTTCCTCTATGGGAGTGTCTTCTTCTTCATCATCCCCCCATCTTGACCTTAGGAGTAGATTCTTCCTTAGACCTAACCTCTTTTGGGTGAAATTCATCCCAGAGTTTCTCATCCTAGTCATCATCATATAATCCCTTGGATGGTTTTTTATTTTCAAACTTGTATTTAATGAAGGTAGCTTTCTTCTCTATGTTCCAAGTTAATTAGGTGAGTATGCCCTTCATTCTCTTTGATAACTTTTGGGTTGGGTCATATTTTTGGACCTTGTCATAAAAAGACTCCCATAGTTGAAATGTGTCTTTTGATGTCTAAACTAGGTCCACATGATTTTAGGGGACATCCTCTATAAACAAATTCTTTTTCTCAAGTAGGGTTGAGCTTGATGCTTAGGAGTATTAGCGATCTTCAAAGTGGTTGTGTATCCTTTCAGATCATAGTCCCATTGATTGTCTATCAAATCAAGGCCAAGTTTAGCTAGTTTGGCTATGAGGAGGTGCCCCTGATGCCTTTTTTACACTATGATTCCATCCCTTGAGAAGGGGACATCATATACACCCTTTTTCTTCTTCTTAGCCCCGTAGACAAGGTCTACTACATTAAGTTGGTAAGCTAACTTAAGGGCTAAGGTTATGTCTATTAATGTGCAAGCAAGTTAGAAGGAATCTCATTTGAAACCATGTCCTCATATGAAAGAGAAGTATGCTCCCTAGAACTAGTCAACTAAGACTTTTTTTTTTTAGATCCAAGCTTGTTGATAATTTCCCATCTTGAAAGTGTCGATCATTCAGCTGAGATCTATGAGAATTGGAGCCATGAACCATTCTAAGAACTCATATTTTTCCCTAGTCTTTGATAGGATGTTAGTCCATACTATGATGGGTGTCACTACATTGGGGAAATTCTTAGTATTAGAGGTGTTAAGCTAGAGATATATGGAAAAAATGGGAATGTTGGTATAGGATCAGGTGCATGAAGAAGGATGAGTGTCGAAAGGTACTCATTACTAATAAATTTTCCAATTTATTCCTCATGTTGGAATTAATGGCTTTGGAAAATTCCATTCTAAATTATTACCCCTTTTCTTTTGATGTTAATAAGAAGAGCACCCCAACCTGAAAGCCATAGATATTGACATCTTCATCCATGCCTAGGATGAAAGCTAGAATACTCAGCTTGTCTTTTAGATTCTACATGGGAAAGGTCAACTATGGCATTGGTAAAGGAGTCATCTTGATGACCTTTCAATTGAGTATATTCCTAATAAAACCCACCTTATCCTTGACCTAAGAATACCATACAAGCTAGAGGCTCTTGATGATGTAGAAAATGGCTTTGGGGTCATAAGGAATCTAAATCATCTCTCTGATATCATCTATACTAATTTTTACCCTTAAGTGGGCATTACCAATGATCACTCTAGTATCAATGTCATATCTTCATGGGAAAAGAGTAATAATCTTAGGGCATGGATGTACCTGAGGTACAATGTATTATGGTAGCATGCTTTCCCATAGTTTACATTTGAAGGTGTTATAATATTTCTTTCTTACCCTATCAAACATTTGGGTGTAAGCACCCTCTATCAAATGCTTAGGATTTTGGTCTAATTTTGGGTTGAATATATTATCCTTGAAATTAGTTACCAAATCTCATCTTTGTAGGGTACCCTAGTCATTAGTCTGGTATATGGCACCTTCTCCTTCACTTGAGTAGGGGTTAAAGCATAGGCTTTATCCATTATTTTCTTAAAGGTAGGATCTCCTCTTCTACCTAAACTATGGGTTCTTAGCTTTGAGGGATGCTTTTCACTATTAGATGAAGACATAGAGGCCTACAAATAATATATTTCAATGACCCTTTTTTGCTTCTACCTATTAGATTAGATTGATGGTTACTACCCTGTTCATCTTGAAAACTCTCTTTCTTTCCTTCCCAATTACTCAATGCTTGTGCCAAAATCAAAAAGTGTCAAGTGTTCGGCTTGAAAGGAGAAAAGGGATATTTATTCTCTATTACCAATGTTAGGTGTGTCCATCATGGGAATTTTTTGGAAAGAGGTGACCTCAAATAATGGGGGTAACACATAAGCTTGGAAAGACATATGCCATGGATTTATGGTGATCATCATGGGAATTACACATGATGGAGTTTATGATATTAATGTTAGGTAAGGTGTGCAAATAAACATCTTTTAGAGAATGTTTTTGGGGATTTTAAAGAACTGGGGGAAAGCACATGTGATGAATAGGTTGGCCACTTATGCCAATAACACTTATTTGTAAACGGAAACAACATGGTGAAGGGGAAAAAAAAGAAATATGGTTGATGACAAAATTTCCCTTTGAGTCCCTTTCCCCAATGAGAAGTGCCCTTCAGGCTTTTTGAAAGTACCCTTTAGGATTTTTGAAATTACACATCTGGTTTTTTGAAAGTACCCTTTGAACTTTTTAGAATGGACCTTTACCCTTTGGTAATTTTGTTCTAGACCTTTCCCCAATGAGAAGTGCCCTTAAAACATTTTGAAAGTGCCCTTCAGTCTTTTTTGTAAAGACCCTTCAGGTCACTTGTCATTGCTACTTTGGCCTATGAAATAATTCACCTGAGATAATTTCCCCAAAATATTAATTTCTTCATACTATTTTTGTGTCATGGTCATTTTATCATGTTGAAAACTTTAATCTATGTTCTCTATCCCTAACTTTAATATTTCCTATTATCTATAGGAACCAATCTCGCTCATTGTCAAGTGACATTTTCTAATTTGGAGATCATTCATGCCTATTTTGGTTTTATCTTTTCCAATTTGGAGATGATCATGGTTTTACCCCTTATAATGTTATTTGTGTTTTTATATTATATTTTCAATGGAATTTTTTTTGGAAATGAACATGCTTACTGTCTTTGCATTTCAATGTTAAATTGATATTTTATTAGCTTTTGGTTGGTCAAATCATGATTAAATCCTATAGCCTAATTTGTTTAGCCCAAAGTCAATTTTGTGGATTTTTCCTTCAAGGAACAAGTGGAATTTTTATTTACATGGAAGACACTACTATGTTATATTTTGAAGGCCCTTGTAATAATTTCAAGGTATCTCTTAGGAGATACCTTTCAAACATGTGCAAGATTGGATTTCCCCTACTATAGAAGTAAAAACAAAGAAATAATAGATATAGACAATTTAACACTCCAAATAACATAGAACATCACATCCTCTTCATTATATATGGAGACTAAATATAGAAGGCCACAAGGAGTCACATATAAAGCATCCTTTCACACTCATGAGATGTACAATATAAAAATTGCTAACTTTTACTATTCGTAGTCTATTACAACATCCCACATGTTCTCTTCTATAGTTGTCCCTAGTATGTTGTATCTAATGGCCTTAATCCTCCTAAAATAATTAGATTTCAAAATGGTTCTCTTCTAATCTCTAGTAACCCAAAATTTCTTTTTGGCAAGCATGAAGATGGCATGTGTCAAGTTATTCTTATCTGAAAGGACTAGGGACTCCTTGGTGATATCGAGTGTGGGGGTAGCATGTGTCAAATTGACACTTTTTCAAAGTGAGATGGAAGTCTCTTTGATATGAATGAGCATCAAGCTTCCATTCATTAGAAGTGGATGATGGTTTTGACTTAGACAAAATTTATAAATAGGATCGAATAAGAAAGAGGCCAAAAGGGGGGTCACTGGAAGGTGACGAGGAAATGCTAACTATTAAGTGATCCAAATCTAGAAATAAATTACTCCAAAACAATAAATGTAGACTCCAATGCTAGTATTTATACTTATCATTACCCATTCTCTTGATCATTTGGATCAAGTTCTTATTTATAGACTCTGCTAACCCATTTCCATGTAGGTAGTAATTGGATGAAATTTTAAGGAAAATGTCATTATGGATCATGAATGAAAAATGGGAATGGAGATAGTGGGAAGAGGTTGACACTTTGAAAAAATAAAAATGGGGAAAGGGGCCCAAAGATAGAAAAGGGGACAAAAAGGGGGAAAAGCTAAGAAGTTTTGAGGAACTACTTACTTTTAAGTAAATCCATGGTTGTAACTCGAACTACTCCAAAATTATCAATTGTGGATTTATGATCCATTGTTACCAAAGTCTACCTATGGATGGAATAACCCAAAAAACCTTGGTGCTTAGAATATTCAAGGTATAAGTCTTCAAAAATGAAAATAAGATTGAAATTTACAACTTTTATAGGGCCACCTGTAAGGGCACCTATTCTTCCTCCTTCGACTGGGTATTTTTATTGAGAGTCTCAAAGGCTTTATCCAAGTCAAACATTTTCTTAAAGGAGATGTTCCCTAGGCTTTCAACTACTGCTAGCATTTGAAACTCTAGTTAGTAAAGTGGGTGCAAAATCTTCTCCACTTCAAAAGCATTGGGAATTTGATCAAGGGTTGTGAAAATGGACTAGTCATTATACTTTTGTTTGAGCAATGCTTTGAACTGATCTTTAAGGAGAATGTTATTATCAATAAAAAAATGAGAGGAAAGACCCAACTAGACCAAATTTTTTATACATCCCTTCCTTTGTTGGATCACTTATTCTAAGTCATTTAAGAATGTTTTACATTTGTTTACTACCTTATTGCATCTTAGGAACTCATTCACTTTTTCCACTCCTACCTTCGGTCGACCACACTCTCTATTTATAAAGCCTTACGAGAGGCACTACAAAGCTTCAAGACTAGGCTTTATGAGTATGGGACCTTATGAGTGATGAAGGTAATCACTTGATTTATATATGAGCTCACCTAGGTCGTCAGCTTCTATGCATTAGTGATGAAAACAAGAATCACTTTTAGGCTTATTACCATAACCTTAATCCAATCCCAATAAGACCTGTATAGTTTTTGGCTCAGGGGAAGGATTTTTGTGCCCTAAGGGTGAGTGATGAGGTTGTCCTTCAGTCTCTTGATCTCTTGGTCATTTACCAAGGAGTCTTGTTTTGTCAATTTCTATATTAGTTAGAGCACCCACTCTACATTGGAGAGATTCCCATGATCTGTAGCCAATTCTACCTTTGCCTCTTATAATTTGGTCTTAGTGGCCATCCACTTATCAAACTCAACCTAGAATCTTTCCATTATGATATGTATTTAGAGGTCAAGTCTTACCTATTTTAGGTTAGTATCTTTGGCTTTAACCTCAACCTAGAGTGTTCAACCATGGCCTTGACCTTGATGAGCTCCTACTTGACTTTCTCCAACTAATGGGCTACCTTGACATATTTTGTAGTTACTAACCTCTACATTTCCTTCATAAGCTTGACCTTGTTAATGGTCTAGGATTGTCTAAGGTTAAGATGAATGCCTTTGATGGTGTAATCCCCTATTTACATCTATTCTTGGGGCTTAATTACCTTATGGGTTAGATGGGTGATTAGAAGGGACTACTATCTAGGTTCATAAAATGACTGCATGTGGGGTTGGGCTTTAGATTTGGCCTATTTTACCTCTTATTTTCAATCTAAGATGCATGGGTCACCCTCACTATATCTGTCTATTATTTTAGTTGATCGGGTGCTTGGATTATTTCACCCATGAAAGGGGTTCCTTGAGATAGTGCGAATGGGATGGTTAGTTGTTGTTATAAAGTAGCAGACCCTACTCCTATAGGAGTGAGCAAACAAACAATGATGAATAAAGTTGAAAATGGTGGGAGCCCATAGGGTGGACATAATTATGACTATGTGATGAGTGAATATGAGGTGGATGATGATGGTAAGGGAATGAGAAAAAGCATGCAGGAAGAGATGGGAAAGGTGGAAGAGAATGGCTCAGATCTGATAGTGGGCTAAGGGGATGAAGAGAATATTGGGGCTAATGAAGTGTCAAGTTGGGTAGTGGAAATTGATGAAACCTAAATTGGGGCCATCAAGGCTAAATAAGGGGTAATGATAAGAGTTATATCTCTTAATTATATGGTATCTATCACCACAACTTGTGTTGGAGCTATAGAGGGGAATGGGGAAGTGGTGAAGGAGGTGGAGGTAGAAAGGAGAGGACCAGTAGGTTAAATGTTCTTCTATAGATGGGACTGATGGGTTTTAAATTAGTTCCTTGGTCTACTTAAGTTGAGATGACCCAACCATGAGGTTCCTAAGGGGCACCTATTTCTACTGTAGGGCCATGGTATAGGGGGCATGGATGATGGCCATGTTAGTGGGGACTGGGCCACCATGACTTTTGCTTTTTATTTTCTTGGTAAAGTGTTCCCTATAGATTCTTCTAGGGTATCTTCCTATTTATCATCCCTAGACACCTCAATATTTGGTTTAGACTCCCCTTCCATGATATATTCATTCTCTTTTGAGTGGGCCTCATCCCATATCTCTTCAAATTTCTCATCTAGGGTATTTTCATACAAAGTAGCATGTGGCTTGTTGATCTCATATCTATATTTTAGGAAGGTGGCCTTCTTCTATTCACTTCAATCCAAGGTGTTTAACCATTTCTTCATCATCCTAGATAATTTCTTTGTGGGGTTGAAATCTTGGACCTTATCATAAAAAGACTCCCACAACCTGGGGATGTCTTTAGAGATTAGGGCTAGGTCCACATATTTTTTAGGGAGATATTTCATGGGTGACCTCATTTGTTCTAGATATGGTCAATTATAATTATTAGGTGCACTAATGGGCTTTAATCCTAATATATATATTATTAGTTCATAATCCCATCGATCATCTATTTGGTCCAAGCCTAGCATTGCCAACTTAGCTATGAGGAGATGTTTTTGGTGCCTTTTTGCATTGTGATGCCATCCCTTAAAAAAGGATTGTTATATATCCCCTTTTTCTTCTTTCTTTCCCCATAAATGGAGTCTACATTATCAAGTTTTCACACCAACTTAAGGGTTAGGGTCTTATCATTTAGTATATAGGGAAGTCAGAAAGGCTCCCTCAAAAATGCATGCACTCAGATGAATGAGAAATGGTCCCCCCATAACCAATCAACCAAGACCCTACTACCTTTAAGCCATGATTTTTGTTCATTTGTCATTTAGGAGATGACATCTTGCCCATTGATATCCATGAGAATTGGAACCATAAACTACTCTAAAAACTCATAGTAGTCTCTCATGATTGATAGGATGTGGGTCCAAATAGTGACTAGGGAAATGATGTTGGGGAAAACATCTATTCCTTTGGTGTTTAGTTGAAGATATTTGGAGAATAAGTTGTAGTGATGGTATAATATTAAGTGCATGAGGTAAGATGTATATTTTAAGGTACTTATTATCGAGAAATTTTGTAGCTCTTCTCTCATGGTGGAGGTGATGGCTTCGACAAAATCCATCCAAAAAATTTTCACATTCTCTATCACAGTTATGAGAAAGATCACTCCCAACTAAAATTATTTGACTTTGGCATCAGCGTCCATGCCCAAGATGAATGCTAACATGTATAGGGTATCCTTTACATGTTGTGTAGGGAAATCCAATAGATGTAAGGGTATGGTAGGCACCTTTATGATATTTTTGTCAAGAAAGGATCCAAATAAATGTTCCCTATCTTCCACTTTAGAGTCCTATATGGTTTGGAGGCTCTCAATATTATAAATGATAGCATTAGGATCATGTGGGAGTTAGAACATTGCTCTAATTTTGTTTGTGTTGATCTTGACCCTTAGGTAGGCACTTTTTGTGATTATACCAATTTAGGCATCATACTTTTTGATGTAGAGGGAAACGATCTTGAAGCAAGGGTGCATGTAGGTAACCATATTCTATGCTAAGGCATATTCCCAATTTTTTCATCCAAATAAGGAATACTCCTTCCTTCTAATTTTGTCAAGATTCTAGGAATGAATACCATCCCTCAAATTTTTAGAGTTGTGGGCTAGGTATGGATCAAAAATTTCATCTATTGATTCAATCACCAAATCTTTCTTGTTTTTAGGGTCTCTTCATGACTGGCAAGGTATTGGGGACTTTCCCTTTTGCTTGGGTGGGGGTTGAAGCATAAAATTTGCTCATGGTATATGTAGAAGGAGGGGCTCCTCCACTAATTAAGTCATGATCTCTTTGATTTTATGGGTGCTTTCCACTTCTTGAAGAGGATGTAGAAGCTTCCATTGCCCAAGAGGATGAAGACTGACTATCAAAATAATTCTCGACCATTTTTGATAAAACTAGGTCGATGAGTTTGCTAGTTCCCTTTAGCTTTGATGCTACCTTTTGATTGCTTCAATTATTTGATGCTCTCTTCAAACAAAAAAATGGAAATTAGTTACTTCTAGGTAGGAAGGGGTGGATTTATGCACTAGTGCCATAAATGATAAGATTAGCACACACGCTTGAAGTGTTACTTTAGAAAATTTATGGTAATCCTTATGGGGAACCATGCATAATAGATCATCTTCACATTAATGATAGGGTAAATAGGTAGATAACCATCTTTTAGAGAGTTTTTCATACATGTGGAAATATTTGGGAGAAGATGCATGGTGATCCTAGTAGTCACTTGTGTCAACAACACTTATTCAGAAAAGAAATAACAAAGAAATGAAAACAAGGGGAAATAATGACAAGGATGGTAAACACAACAAAGGATAAAGTAAATTATCTAATATGTATAGGGGATGGTGGGAAGTTAAATGAAATGCTTCAAGTTGATCCCATTAACGGGGATATCTAAGGCATTTCCCTCTAAATCTTCTAGTTTGAAAGAATTTCCCCATCTATCATTGATGATGAAAAAGGGTCCTTTATATATATGATCAAATTTTTCATGTTGCCCTAGTTTAGCATCCCTTTGGTCATATTTAAGGAATAGGTCCTCAGGTTTGAGGCCTGAATTTGATGACTAGGTCTATGAAATCAGTTACCAAAGTCTTATCCTTGAAATTTCCGTTGGTTTCCTTATTAATATTTGGTAGGGGCATAGGATTTTCTCATGGCATACTTAGGGGGAGAATTCCTCTTTAAAGTATCTCCTAGGAGATACCTTACAAATAGACATAAGAATGGATTTCTCCTACAAGGAACAAGTGAAATTTTCCTTTGCACGAAAGGCACTACTAAGTCATATTTTGAAAGATTTTGTAATACCTTCAAGGTATCTCTTAGTATATACCTTTTAAATATGCACAAGACTATATTTCCCCTTCAAGATATCTCCTATGAGATACATTCAAAATAGGGATGAAAGTGGATTTTTCCTTCAAAGAACAAGTGCAATTTTCCTTTACATGGAAGGCATTATTGGGTAATATTTTGAGGTATCTCCTAATTACCTTTCAAACATGAAAAATAGTATGTTTCCCCTTAAAGATATCTCATATGAAATACCTTTCAAACAAGCATAATAGTGGATTTCTCCTTCAAGGAACAAGAAAAAATTTCATGAAAGGCACTACTGGGTGATATTTTGAAGGAATTTGTAATACCTTCAAGTATCTCTTAGGAGATACCTTTCAAACATGCACAAGAGTGGAGATACCAAAATTGCACTGGAGAAATTATGCCCTTGTCAAAAAAATGCTTTAGTTTAAATAGCAGTTTGACCAAAAAGTTTCATAGTAGAACAACTCATAGTGAGAAAATGGAAGTGTGGCCCTAGATGAAATTTCCAAATTTCACCTTCAATGTGTTTTGATGACTGAGGTGAGGAATTTCCTGATGAACTAAATGAAGGACATGTGTTTGTCTTAGGGGACTCCTATGAACATTCTCAAAGGTCAAGAGGATTTAACACCCTTCCCTATTTGAATAAAAGTGGTATGAAGGTAAAAAGTGATCAAGAGTTCAAGCTTACATCTAGGGTTGGACATGTGATGGGTTCTTAGGGATTTATATATTTTGGGCCCTTTTTGAAGATTTCCCCACTTATCTTTAAGTAGGTAAGGCCCAAAAAGTCTCTAGGGCTTGAGTATATGAAGCTATAAAGAAAGTGATGCCATATGGTAGCTCCTTGGGATCTTTTAGATTTTGGGCCCTTTTTGAAATTTGCCTCACTTACCTCTCAGTGGGAAAAGTTCAAAAGGTCCCTAGAGACCCAAATGCCCTAATTTTAGAACTTAAATAATGACACATAGCATTCTTACATCTTGTAAAGAGTTTGGGACATATTGCACCATTGTGCCAGAAGAAAAGTAACAAGTGAAAAAGGTGCAAAAGACCCTAAGGTCCCAAAAAGGTACCATGATATATCCTTCACTCATATGACTCCATATATTTCAAGGTGGATCACCTGGTGTAAAATAAAGATTGGTACTTTCCCTCTCTTTTTTTGAATGAAGCTTAAGCAATTAATGAGAGTAGGTGGTAAATAGTTGTTATACTTCAAACTATTAATTACAACCCTAATCTTGAAATGCAAAGGATTATAAATAAATCATTTTTTCTTTTAAATCCACCCTTTGTATTCAAATCTTACATTTGTGCCTTTGAGTTATTTTTGTGCCCTAGCTATTTGCAGCATGAGGATATGATTATGGTGATTCCTTCATGGATTTTTAGCTTTTATTGTGTGCCACCCTTTGTATTAACAATAAGTATTCTTCCAGATCCCTATGTTGTGATTTTTGAGAGGATTTGAAATGTGTTTCAAGGGATTTTTGTGTGAATATTTTGTCAAAATTTGAAGTATTATATTATAAATCTAGTGTAGAAATGGCAGCATCCTTAACTCCTATAAAGGGCATCATTGTCTCTGTCTTGGATGGGATTAAGGATACCGATGTCATGGGACTATATTGTGTGGTCCTATTGAATGCCTTGTAGTAGATAGACCCCCCTCAAGTAGTAGCTAAATTTGGCATGAGCTACATCACCCTTACGGTATTATTCTTTTTGGCTACCCCATACCCAAAATTGATTATTACATGTGCTCGATTATACCAACCAAACACTAAGACCCTTATCGATGGTAGCCATTTAGTTGTCTAGTCTTTCACCCCTATGGCCCTCAACACCTACTCAATATTCCTCCCCTACCTAACAACATTACACTCACCATGGAGGAATGCTAAGAATACATGGATAAGAATGATAAGGCAATTTGGGACATTGTCAATGCTTGTTGGCTAGCTAAAAAGAGATAGAAGGCCTCTAGGATGTCCCAGAGTTTGAATCTAGTAGATTTCAATAAATTACCCTAGTATTTTATTTCCATGGCTGCTAAGGTTTATGGGATACACACCATGGAAAAATTTGAGGCATGGATGTTCCTAATCTTAGTCTGCATATTGGATAAGTACAAGAAGTTCGATTGGGCCACTATCCTCGGTGACAATCTACATAGATAGATGATGCAGATCTAAGCTAAAATTATTTTAAAAGAGGCATTTATAGGTACATTATACATGTCCTCTTATCTAATATACATCCTACTACATAATAGAACATTCCAGGGGCTCACCAAGAACCCTAAGGGAATGATAATTTATGAGATATACCCAAAAATCACCATGGATGGTTTCAAGAATTTTTGTAGGGTATACAATTACTTCTTCAACATCATGATGCATGTTTTATTTCCTTTAAAAAGCCTTAATAGAATGTTTGATGTATAAAAGGAGGTAATTAAGAAATATTGTGCCTCCTACATTCAATTTAGGACATTCACATATATTTTTGTGAGTGGTTACTTAGGGTGCCCACACAAATTGCCAAGGCACCTGGATGATAAATTAGTAGTAATGGAGATGAGCCAAAAGATGTTACCTCCACACAAAATGATAGCATCCAATAAGATAAATAATCCCTTTAAGTTCTTAGTCTAAATTGGATATTATTCATGCCCTTCTATTGCTAGGGTGAAGGGATTAGAATAGGAAATGGGTCAGTATGCAATTAATAAGATACCACCTTGGGCCAATTGGATATTATTCATGCCCTTCTATTGCCAGGGTGAAGGGATTAGAATATGAAATGGGTCAGTACACAATTGATAAGATACCACCTTGGGCTAATTATTATATCAGGTGGTTGGTGAATATGACAACCAATGTGATTTTTCATCAATCACACTAATAAGACATCTGGTCTAATTACACCACTGAGGAAGGCATTAAAAATTTGGACTACAAGAGGCTAATAGTGTAGGAGTTTATTGCATACAATATCACCCTTATCCCCAAGGATATGGTAGATGACAAGAAGACATTGTGTCTACTATATAGTGAAAAATAATTGAAGTTTGGGTCATCTCATAGGTGGACTTTAGTACGTATCAGAATGATTCCATCCCCTAGAGAGCCTTTCAAATCATGATAATAATCTTTAGGTGGCTAAAGGAAAATGGGGTTGATCTTGGTGTTTATGACACCTTTACCCTCTAGGCGCTCAGATGAGTTAAGGAGTTGAGAGGTTTCATCACCAAGTACAATGGTGATCCTATGGCTCTACCACCAATAGTGAAAGGTAAGGGCAAGTGCAAGATTAGTGATGTTGATTTCACTAAGTCAGTTGTTATCAAATAAATAACATTAGTGAAATCTAAGGTTGGACTATATTTTTCAAAGATAAAAAGGCTAGAAAAAAATTAGGACAAAATTATTATGGGGGAGGTTACATTGGCTAGTGCCACCCCCATATCTATTTCAAGAGAGGGATCCCCAATAATGCCATCTATTCTAGAAACCATCCCCATGGCCAATCTAATGAATGTTCCATATACTCCACTAATGCAACAAGTAGCAACTACCCCTCCCTAAAAGATACACTCAAATAAGAGAGGAGGGAAGGAAGAAGGAGAGTACCCCAAAGAAAAGAGAGTAAAGAAGGCTCTGCAACCTCCAAGTGGGTTCCCAGTAAAGACAAAGGATGACCAAACCTCATATGCCCAAAGAGTAAGGGATATGAGTGACAATGATGATTTGGATGAAGATAATCCCATCACCAATGTGATGAATAAGTATCATGCATTCACTCCTCTATAGGTAAAAACTAGGTAGAGAACTCCAAGGGAAAGTCCCCAAATCCCAATGAAGGCTCCAGTGATGGGCCTATTTGTAGAAGATAGACCCTTAGAATTATAAAGCAAAGGTGATGAGGAAGGCATCCTAACCTCAAATGATCCTTTGTATTTAGATAATGTTGTACATGATGGTGTTGAGGTAACTACACAAGTTCAATCCCGTTAAGAGAAAGAAGTGAGTTCATCAGACATAGAGACATTCATTGATAATGTCATCACCCAACCACCAGGATAAGGTAATCATGGTAGAGTTGAAGAATTGAATAAGTTTATTGAAAGCACTGAAAGAGAGCCAGAGTATAACATTCAAGGTGACACTATTTTTGAGGTGGTGGTTGAGCAAGGAGGCTCAAAGGTGGTTCCATAAGTACCACAAGATGTCCCTTCCCCTCCAAAGGTTTCAAGTCCAACATCAAAGGAAAAAGTGAGTGTGAAGGAAGGTGGGGGAGTAAACCTAAAAATGGGTACCCTTACCCATATAGAATTAAATAAGGAATTAGATTATTCTAATAAGGATTTTTAATAGGGGGCTTCAAGATATGTCACTTCAATTGAAGTACCATAAAGCTTTCTCCCTTGCATTAGGGTCCATGACCCAACACATAATGAAGGTCTTGAGGTCATAAGTAGTGATGAGTTTCCTAAAGGTAGCAAAGATGTCATCATAGTCTCATCTATGTCTAAGGCCCAAGCAAATAAATAAGGTGAAGCAATCACATAGCCTTCTATCTAGTCAATAGAATATGGAATTTTGATTGAGAAATTCCTCATGAAATCTCATTATCTTAGGTCAAAGATTGATGTTTTAGAGCAGACAGAGCTGAGCTTGGAAAAGGATCATGGAGTGGATAAGGGTGGTGAGGATCAAGAGATTGATGAAGAGATTAAACATTTTATGTTGATCCCATTACCAAAACATGTAGCACTCCCTACATCTAGCACTCCAACGACACTACCCTTCACTATCTCAATGTCATCAACAATATCTACCACTTCAATGGGATTATAGACCAAACCCTTTCTCTAGGTTGAAGAGTACATCAAGGAAAAAAGAGACATTATGAGCAAAATAAGGGAGATTGACATAATCAAGATCACTCGGGCATATAAGACCAAGCACATTCTAAGACCACCTTCACCACTACAAGAGAAAGGAATGTAGAGATATTCATCCCTCCTCCTAAAAAATTGAATAAGGATGCTCCCCTCAAAAGTTACACCCTCTATAGCTAAAATTTGGGGGAGCCATCAATAAATGAGATAAAACATAGCTCACATATTTTGGCTAGCATGGTGGCCCACAAGATGGATAAAGATAAGGCCACCATGGAGGAGTTAAAGGCAAATAAGTAGGATATGATATAGTACTTGTAAAAGTTATTGAGTGAGCCTGAGGTAGTAAATCTAACTACACCAAGATCTAGGTCCTCTCCATCTCTCCTTTGAATCTCTCAACTCCAACCAAATTAATGATTCAAAGGTTAGAAGATGGACAACTAAAGATTAGCAACAAGACCTAGATACTAGGGCAGAAGAAATAATCCATTCAGCATTTAAATGCTTGAGTGATATAGTAGAAAATAAAAGAGAGTGTGATGCCTAGATTTTTTCCTATGAGGTAGACACCAAGAAATGGGAGGAGGATTAATATAAGGTAGAAAGGAAATATAAAATAAGCATAGATACCTTGATTGTGGAGAAGATCATTTCTCCAAATGATCATAAAAGGTCCAGGGAATATCAAATAGCAATCAAGCATCATCTGATGATGCTCAAAGATAGAATTTTCAATTTAAAAGGAGAAGAATAATATCTTGAGACTATGAGAAGGGAGATAGAAGCCATGTTGAGGAAGATGGTGAACCTTAATGGTGTAAATAACCTAGGGAAGGATATAATGTGTGCTACTTTGAAGAACCTCATTGATGTGACACAAGAATACTTTGATGTCCATAAGATAAATCAATTGGTGTCACTACATAAATACTATGAACAACTCAAGGAACTTATTGGAGAGAAGTAGACCATGATTCAGTGGACTTCTACCTAGCTTGAAGAATATAGAGTCAAATTAAACTACCAAGTAGGCCCAGACCAAGGTTGTCTCACCCCCATGCTCAAGGAATATATCAAATACAAACATAGGTTGGTGAAATATTCCATCATTTAGATCAATTTCATAACCTAATTGAATATTTTAGTTTATTTTGAGGTGGTGCTACCTCTCCTTTATTTTCACTTCCCTTTTCCCTTTTTTCCCTTTTCTTTTTTTGTTTCCCACTAGGAAACCATTATACTTCACCCAATAGGGGCACATCCCTTTTGAGGTAGTTTTTGTAATCATGTACATAGGAAAGAGTTTTTTTTTTGTTGTGTAAGAAGACAAAAGTTTATTTTGTCTTTTATAGGGTTATCCTCCATGTGGATAACAATAAACATTTTATCTTAGTGGAGAATCAATTTTGTATTCATAACTAGAGCACGTGCATAATCCTAAGAATCATGTTTATCATGAGGTCTAACAAAATATAGGCCCACAAAGGAATCTTCTAGCTAGAGCACCTTTAGGAATATGTTGGCTTAGCTCAATTATATAAGAAAAAGGGGTGTGTCCCTTTACAAAGGTCGGTTAAATTTTTGAGTTAAGAGATATAGCCTCGAAGAGTTCTCACTATGTAACATTCATAGAAAAAATCATTGGCAAGCTTTGAGAGCATCACACATGTCTCCCTTGTTATAATATTTTCTTACATGGTGTATATTTATTATGTTGTTAACTATAAATTATACGCATTTTCAGTTCAATTGATAAATGAAATTTGTTGATGGTTTCCATCCTCTTTCTATTGTTTAAGTACAATGCCATGTTCTACATTCTTAGTTTACTGGTGATCTAATGTATTCATATTTATAGTAGTCAGTTAGAGAGTATATCTAGGTTATAAAATTTTTTATGCTTTGAAATTTGGAAATAGGGTGTTGATATCCTTTTTAAGGGTAGTCCTAGGCTCACAAATTCAATTAGGAGGTGTTATAGAAGGATATCATTCACACATGGTTTTAGTTTAATTTTTTCTAAGTTGGTACTATATTTTTTGGTAGAGGTGATATAAAAATTTACTCAAACTTATTTGTGCTCATATGTTAACCCTAAACTTCTAATCTCTATTAATTGATAGTTTTTTTCCTACCTTGTTTTACCTTGCATATAATACACCTTCTGCATATCCAAAGTGTTATTTTCCTATGAACACATAAATATTGTATAATCAACATGTGTTTATATTTCATACATTAAAGATTAGCATTGTAATATCTTATTCAACCCCCTATTGTTGAAGATTATTTAGAATGGAAGTTGCAATCATATTCATATGTATCTTTAGTAGTGTGTATCTGACCTAAAGCATTTGCTCATTCTATGTGATAACCCTTGTTTTGTGGATTGAGCAAGTTTGGTTATGTTCCAATCAAAATTGTATTTTTTTGTACCAATAATCCCCATGAAGATTGAGTTACATAATCCATTCATGAGATAAAGCTACACCTTAGGTCCTCTCACCTTGGTTCAGGTAGAGCCAAAATAAATAAGGAACTAACCATACCCTTTGTAGGTGCCTCCCGATTATTTTTTATGATTGGTCTAGTATTGATGTCAAACCCATCCCTGGATAAAATGACATACTAAGTGGGCTTTCCATATTTTATTTCCCCTTTCTTATAGTGTGTAAGTCTTAGTGATATAGGTGTATAACTCAAAACCAACACAAGGTATCTCCTAGGAGATACCTTTAAAGCAGGCACAAGAGTGGATTTCTCCTACAAGGAATAAGTGGAATTTAATTTTACATAGAAGGCACTATTGAGTGATATTTCAAAAAAAATTATAATACCTTTAAGGTATATCTTAGGATATACCTTTCAAACATGCACAAGAGTTAATTTCCCTTTCAAGGAATCTCCTAGGAGATACATTCAAATAAGGACAAAAGTGGATTTCTCCTTCAAGGTACAAGTGCATTTTTCCTTTACATGGAAGGCACTATTAGGTGATATTTTAAAAAAAATTGTAATACCTTCAAGGTATATCTTAGGGTATACCTATCAAACATGCACAAGAGTTTATTTCCCCTTCAATTTATCTCATAGGAGATACCTTTCAAATAGGCACAAGAGTGGATTTCTATTTCAAGGAACAAGTGGAATTTTCCTTTACACAGAAGGCATTATTGGGTGATATTTTGAAGGAATTTGTTTTAATTTCAAGGTATCTCCTAATATATACATTTTAAACATGCACAAGAGTGGATTTCCCCTTCAAGTTATCTCTTAGGAGATACCTTTCAAACAAGCACAAGAGTGGATTTCTCCTGCAAGGAAAAAGTGGAAGTTCCTTTATATAAAAGGCACTATTGGGTGATATTTTGAAGGCCCCTATAATAAATTAAATTTATCTTTTATGAAATGCCTTTTAAACATTCACAATATTCAATTTCCCCTTCAATTTATCTCCTAGGAGATACATTTCAAACGGGGACAAGAGTTGATTTTTCCTTTAAGGAATAAGTGAAATTTTCCTTTACATGGAAAGCATTATTGGGTTATATTTTGAAGGCACTTTTAGTACCTTCAAGGTATATCTTAGGAGATATCTTTCAATCACAAGAGTGGATTTCCACTTCAAGGTATCTCATAAGAGATACCTTTCAAATAGGCACAAGAGAGGTTTTCTCCTTCAAAGAATAAGTGGAATTTTCCTTTACATGAAAGGCACTACTAGGTGATATTTTGAAAGATCGTGTAATACCTTCAAGGTATCTCCTAGGAGATACCTTTAAAACATGTAAAAAGTGGATTTCACCTTAAAGGTATCTCTGGATGTATCTTTCAAATAAGCACAAGAGTGGATTCCATATTAGAGGTATCAAAATTAAAAGGCACCACTTGAGAGCTCACTATGAATTAAGGGTCACTAAGTGGTGAGAAATAGATGAGTCATCATGAAAATATACATTCTAAGAATCCATGAGGCAATCAAAAGGTGCCACATTTCTATATTTTGATCCAACTAGATATTTTATTCATATTCATGCCACGTGAGTACTTAGTTGTATTTGAGGTAGTAGTCATGTGCCAAAATGTGTAAATATTTAGATTTAAAGCTAAATTGATGGCAAATCAAATTCAAATTAAAGCTAAATTGAATTCTTGGATGATTAATTACTAACATCAATAGTTTTAAGTTTGATAAACTTGCCCATTAATAGGGCACAAACCAGGATCACCATTAGCATTGCATTAATCAAGCTTACCAAAATGGTCTTCTATGCTTTCATCCTGCATTAAGACAATATATGATCTCATCAATCAAAATATGAAAGCCATGGATGAAGTAGGGATGTATGCAACTACCAAGTCAGAATAGGTCCCATTTCTCTATTCATATGGTACAAACTCCAACTCAACCATTGCCTCCATCAATAGAGCCCCCAAGTGGTTCTTCAGACAAGACAAGGATTATGTAAATGCAATTGGCTATAAATATATACAAACAACACCATATATATAAGGTTATTTATTTTTATATAAAAGGTGCTAAATATATATAAGGTTTTTATAATAAATTAGGTACTTTATATATATAAGGTGCTTTATACTTTTATATATAAATAAAGTCTTAATGGACTATAGTTTTGCTTTGAAGTTTGAAGGTTTAGCTTCGAAGACTAGTGACTTAGCTCCAAAGATTGATAGTTATGCTCCTAAGATGAAAAATCATGAATAATAAGAATCCACCTCCATCATTGAGAATCAAAACAATACCATTAGACCAACAATGTTTTGATCCATAATTTGATGTGACGGTGTTTTCAAAAGATCTCCAAAAGAATTGATGTGAGGGTATTTTATGACAATGTTTCTAAATGGTCTTTTCAAACAAGCTTGATGTAACTATGTTTTAAATAGAGGGTCTTTCAAAAATATTTGGTATGATTCACAATTAATTATGATTATTGCTCTTAGTACTACCAATAATGAACTTTATGACACACATGACTACTTCATCAGATAAAGCACCTTCCCATTATATCTTGCATGCTCAAAAGAGATAACCATAACTATAGCCATCATTCTTGTCATAATCACATCATATAACCTACTTTGTTATTCATTTTTACATTGTTGCTACTAGAAATTATTGTGTTGTATCTCTAACCTATTTGTTGACCATTTTTGCCCAATAAGGCAAATAATTGGTCCCCTTCTTCCCCTGCTATTCCAGGCCAATTCATTTTTTGATTTTGCACAAGTCCAAGAATTTCTACGGACTCTGCAGGTCCATTTCTATAGACTCTGTAGGTCCATTTCTATGGACTCTGCAGGTGCTTGGTTTTCTATAGACTCAACAGGTGAAATCCTTGGTAGATGAAGAATCAGTTCAGAAAGTGTTGGGGTTTACAAGGCTCTTTTGGGCCTTCATCTGAAGAAAATTCACAATGAAGGTTGGCATCTTTGAACCATTGAACCATCACTTAATTTCAAGCTTTGAGTTCAATCGACAGTTCAACCAATTTTGGTTCAAGCCTTAGTTCATTGCTTCAAGTCCATCACTTCAATTTCAAGCCTTGGTTCAATCTTCAAGTTCTTCAGCTTTGGTTTAATCAGCTAAGTTCAACATAGAGTTCAATCAGCAAAGTTCAATAGACTGGTTCAATGGTCTAGTTCAATAGACTGGTTCAATGGTTTAGTTTAATCAGCAGTTCAACCAATCTTGGTTTAAGCTTTGGCTCATTATTTCAAGTTCATCGCTTCATTTCTAAGCCTTGGTTCAATATTTAAGTTCATCACTCGATTTAGCAAAGAGTTTAATGATCTTTGCTCAGCACTCGCTTAAACCGTTGAACCGGTTCAACGAGTTAGTTCAATGCATTGGTTCAACACCTTGGCACTTTGGCTTAACACTTTGGCAAGTTCATCGGTAGGTTTAAATGAATGGTTCATCAATTTTTTTTAGTCTATCAGTCCTTTGGTGAGTTCATTGGTGTGCAACATTAAACCATTGAATCAGTTCAATCACTTGGTTCAATGTCTCCAGTTTAACATGCAGGATCAATGGCAGAAGTGAACAAGGAAAGTTCAAAGGCTTGGGTTCAATGGGCTCAGTGTGTAGCCTTGAACCATTAAACCAGTTTGAGTGAATAGTTCAATGGATTGGTTCAAGCAAATGATTCAACAAGGAGATCCAACAAACAGTTTAGAGGGGCTTGGCACACAGCCTTGAACCAAATTTTTGGTTCAACCAATTGGTTTAATGGCTTGGTTCAACCATTTTAGTTCAAGTAGCAAATGGTTCAACTGCCTTTGGTCTAATTGGCTCAGTGCGTAGTGTTGAACTGTTGAACTAGTTTAATGCTTTAGTTCAATGTGATTGGTTCAAAGGGTCAGTTTAACAAGGTGCCCCCTAAAGCCAAAAGGTAGGAACCCTTGCGGAGGGCAGTCTAGGTTTAATAAGCCCTTGCAAAGGGCAAAGGAACTTCAAAGAGGCCATAAAGGAGGAAAGCCTATAAAATTTGGAGGGGCTACCTGAAAGATGAAAGCGAAGACTAAAGCATAGAAATTTGGAGGCGGCCAATTCCCACAGACTTTTTATCCATAGGAAAAGTCTAAAATAATGCAGAGACCCACCAAAGAGCCAAAGGACCCCAAAGGGCAAGTGCCCTTGTGGGGGACTCTTGACCAAAATAAAGGGGCACTTTCCAAAGGCCGAAGGGTCACCTTCACTTTGGGAAGGTGCTAAGCAGGAAAACCTGAAGGAAATAGCCAAGGATGGTGATGTCTTGGAAGCTGTCAACTTTAAGAGGGTGAACTAGCTGTTGGTTTTCAAGTGATGATGGGTGCGTGAAAATCAAATTTAAGCTAGTAAAAAAGTTTTTGGTTTTTAAATACCCAAGCGCCAACCATGAAAGGAGCCCAAGGAATGCAGCAACCTGCCCAAAGATAGCCCTAAGGGCTGAAGGAGCCAGAAAGAGACAAGGCAGGGAGAAGACAAAAGTGCTAAGAACATGGAGCAAGTAGATAGTCCAAGTGGCGAAGGGAGGCACCAATTCAAGAAGTTACTCTAGCAGGTGAAACAGTGTCTATGAATTGACCATTAGATGGCATGAATGGCCAATTGTGCAACTTGTTTTCTTCATTTCACATTTATGAGCAGACAAATTGCGTAGGTGCATTCAAGGAGCAATCTCAGTTAATGGGGATATGGTGCGGCCTGTGTCAAAAAATGCTTGAAGTCAGATCCAGGGCTGACACAACATTTATGTTTAAGTGACCTGCTCTTCCCAATGCTCGTAAGGCACATGGGTCATGTGTAAAAAGGGTGCCAAAAGGCCTCCTTTCTTCTTTTATATATTAGATACTTGTCATTTGAGAAGGGATCTTCCACATTTTTTAAGGCGTAGCTCTGGAAAATTTTCACCTGAATCAATAAACCCATTTTTTACCTCTATCTTGGTTAGATATCTCTATGTATGTTTGAGTGTCAGTCTGTGTTTAGTCATTGCTTCTTGATGCTTCCACAGATTCAACACTAACATACCTGGTGTCTATAAGGTACCACTTTTGCAGGTGACAAGGAGAGCTATATTTGAAGTACAGAGACAGTAGAACTACTATACAGTGTGCCTTCTACATCACCTTTGGTGGGTCTCTATTTTTCTATGTGTTCTATTAAAGCCTCTCTGTTATTTTTCTTACAGCCTAATTCCCCTACCAGTTTGAAGTGTATGTATGCGTTTGTCTAATTTCAAGTGTAAGTGTGAGAAGGTCGAATCATTTTGGTGCATCACCCCTTTTTAGAGTAGATTTGTTTTCTTGTAATCCTTCTCCCTTTTCACCCCCCCATTATATATGTGTGTGTGTGTGTTAGCACTTACTAGAACAAATTAGATGCATCAAAGGGAGCTAGCCCTTACCTAGAGACTCTCCCCTCCAGCTTCACCGATCCCACAGGTGAGAGGGGAGTTTCCATTGTTGCGTGTGGAAGGCAGGAGCTCAACCTCCTTGCCCTGGGTGCAATCCACTGCGTCAACAGTTTTTGGCACGCCCAGTGGGACTTAGTTTTACAACTCAGTAAGGTTTTAGGATTGATGCTAGTCTTGTTATAGCAAATCAACTATTTATAGCATCTGGTGACTCCACTGGGGATAATTTTAATTTTCCAATCAAAGACTAGTTTTAACTTCCTATGCCTAAAGTCACCACATGGTCTACTTCTAAAAGCATCCCTTTCAAATTTTTTGAATTGCCATTAAACTCAGCAAAAAGATTGAGGTTTGAGAAGACCCATCCTTATTCAGAAAACTACCCTTCCAGACTTGTTGTAAGGAATGCATACACAGCAAGGCCAAAGTTAAATCCCATCCCAGCTATGGCATTACCCTTTACAACTTTTCATGGTCAGAGCCCCTTGAATCTCCCATGTTATGACATGATCCCAGGAATAGCCCTCAAAAATGTGCCTTCTTTCGATGGAGAGGGGCCCATTATAGTCATCGAGCACAGTATAAATATTACTAACCTCTAAAATATTCACAATGTCATGGGGGAAAATGTCTCAATCAGATTGTTGGCATTGTCTCTCAAGGGGAAAGCTCTTGACTGGTATGGGACTTTGCCTATAAATTCAATCCATTCCTAGAATGAATTGGGTACTCAATTGATAGACCATTTTGGAGAAAAGAGTGACCACCTCACGCTTGATGAGCAGCTGACGACCATGAAAAGAGCCCCACATGAATATATGCAAGATTTCAACATGCAGTTTCAGAAGACATGGGATAGAATCCCCGTTCTGGTAAGACCAACTACTAGCTATGCTTTCCTATATTATTTAAGAGCATTAAATAGTGATATTGTTATGATGATACAATCCAAGGGAGGGCATGTGTTACTTGCTACCTATGACATAGCCATAGCAGCTAAAAATTGCTTAATATAGGCTAGGAAAATAGCCCCTAGACCCCACATGCCACTTTTCCTATAAATTCTACCTCTAATTCAGGGCATTGCTCCCACATTAGCTCCTCTACCTAGCATAGAGAAACTAGTTGTTGCACCATCCAATGAGCTTCATGAAGTTAAGAGTCTATTACAGAGTATGTCAAAGGAACTTGTAGCTCTTAAAAGGCAACAAGCTCAAAGCAACAGACCAAATCAGGGATATCAACATTATGGTCAAGCCCCTAGACCCCCTTTCCAAAACTATAATCAAGGACAGGGTCAGCTTACTCAGACCAGACCATTTCAAGGCTACAACCCAGGCCCCCCTTCATCATCTAAGGTCATGGTGCCCATTCAGAACAACCTAGTACATGAACAACTAAGTTGTTCAACCATGGGATATGGTCAAGAACAGGTTGTTTATACAAATGAGATGATGGGTTATTACCCAAATGTAGACAATCAGGTAGCCACTCATTCCTAGGTCTTTGAGGCTCTAATGTAACCTAGCACAAGCAACAATCAGAGTCAGCCTGACTCTACTCTTATGAACCACCTGGAAGGTGAGTTATGTACAATCAATTATGTGGGCGTTACAGAAAATCAAGCTAACTGTGTTGTAGCCAACACAAGATTCAAGAGGAGAGCAATGGGAGAAGCCCAGGCTACTACCCAAATGGCAGTAGCACCTTCTCCATCACACTCAAATCAAAAGGTCCCAAACTTTAGACCACCGTTTGTACCTTCAACCCCTCAGCCTGCACCTCAGGTTGGAATTAGCCCCAAAGAAAGGTTGAAGGGAGGCAGTCCTCAAATTAATTTGGTGGACCAGATGAAGAAGCTACATATGAACATCTCCTTATGGGATTCATTATCTCTACCAGGACAAAAGGACATGCTACAAAGGGAATTGCATGAGATGGATCGACAAGCTATCCCAACAAGGATTGATAATGTCTTGATGATGAATGGACAACCTTCCACTTCAGGCCAATTCAAGAAAGAAGAGAAAATCCCCCCTTTCTATGTGTCCTTGATTATAGAATATTTCTTGGTGCATAACTACATCATTGACAGTGGGGCTAGTACCTCAGTAATGCCCAAGTGCATAGCTGACAAGATGGGACTGAAATATGAAGAGATGAATAAGGGAGTCCTATAGCTGGATGGGACACCTATAAAGATAGTTGGGATAATGAGGGGTTTTAGCTTGACATTACATGCTTTTTCAACCTTCTCAGCCCCCCATGATATAGTAGTGGTAGATGTTCCTCCTTATTTCATAATTTGGTTATCAAGGGACTTCACATCCAAGATAGGTGGGTATCTAGCAGTGAATTGGTGCTATCTAGTTTTTAGAACCAAGTATGGAACCAAGGTAAAGATTGAATCTGAGCCACTTCACAAGGACCATCTAGAACCATATTCACTTAAGGTAGCGAATGTCAGCTACACCATTATCAACCAAGAAGAGTCCCAAATAGACCAATCTCTGTCCTCTACTCTTGAAGGAGTTTCAGACCTATTCTTGGATGAGTGGGGAAGTGATAAATTCAAGCATGACCCTTACAAGTTCATAGAGGAGGTAGGCCTTGGAGTCTACTACATACATGAAGAGGGTACCTTCATACCAAATATAATGAATGCAAGCCAAGAGGACCTAGGTCTATGGTAGTTGTACTTTGATGGTTCCAAAAGTAGGTTGGGAGCTGGTGGTGGAGTGATGTTAGTCTCCCTATCAAAGGAGAGATACTTTTCGGCTTTCCATTTCCAATTTTCTTGCACAAGAAATTTTGTAGAATAGGAGTCCCTTATCCATGGTTTAGAATGGGCAAGGAAAAGAGGGATCAAAGACTTGCAAGTTTTGGGAGATAGTGAGCTGATTGTAAATCAGGTGAAAGGCCAAAATTTGACAAAAAATTATTTCCTAAAGTCCTACAAGCATAGGGTCTGGGACTTAGTGGAATATTTCCTTGCTTTCAATATCACCTCCATTCCCAGAGAGCAAAACAAACAAGCGGATAGGTTAGTAGCAATTGGTGCTCAGTTCGATGTTTCCATGGAGATAAGCCAAGATTGCAGTTCATGCTATTTTAAGGTGGTAGTTTGGCCCTTTGTCCTCGAAAACATTACAAACTAGTAGGTCTTCAAAAATGACCAACAAATAGCAATCTTCCTACATGAAGAAGCTGATTTCACAACAAAGAACCAGGCAAAGCTGCAACAGCAATATGGCAACCAGATTGTTCAATTGAAGAACATTAAGCTCCCTATAGGTTTGGTCACTCTTGAGAATATCTTCAATGGAGATGACCAATTGAGAAGTGACAAGGCATGCATCACAACTAAGGAGGAGAATTATGAGAAGGTTGAGATATTCAAGGATAAGTTTCTTGCACTTGGAAAAGTCTACACAGTTTAAGAAAGGCAGACTTTCATTTTGTTGTGTCAGGAGTTTGCTGGTGTTTTCACTTGGGATTACAATGATTTGAAGGGTTTCAACCCAAGACTTGCCCAACACACCATCAAATTAGAAGAAGGTGCCAGGCCAATCACATAGAAGTAGAGACCTGTCAACCTGACGATCGAGCCTCTCATGCAGAAGGAACTAGCCAAATTGATTGAGTCTAGGATTATATTTCCAATCAAACATTCCTCTTGGCTGGCCAATCTTGTTCATGTTCGAAAGAAGAATGGGGAGATCAGACTATGTGTCGATTTTAGATACCTTAATAAAGTCTCTTTAAAAGACCATTATCCCCTCCTAAGCATAGAGCAGATCCTTTAAAAGGTAATACGCAGTGAGCATTTCTCCCTCCTGGATGGATATTCAAGATATAATCAGATTTTGGTGCAAGGCTGTGACCAGCACAAAATAGCTTTCACTACTAAATGGGGAATGTTCACCTACAAGAAGATGCCATTTGGGATGGCTAATGCTGGTGCTACCTTTCAGCGAGCCATGGACATGGCCTTTCAAGGCTTGATAAACAATAATGTGTTGGTATACCTCAATGATGTGATGGTATTCTCCAAGGAAGTGAGCTAACACATGAAACACCTCAGGCAAATATTTGAGAGGTGTAGAGAGTTTGGCATCTCTCTCAACCCCAAGAAATGTGTGTTTGTTGTTCATGAGGGGAAACTCCTTGGCCACATTGTGTCCAAGGAGGGCTTATCCATTGACCCTAAGAGAGTTCATTCTATCCTGGAAATGTCCCTACTTAAGCATAAGAAAGGCCTGCAGAGCTTCTTTAGTAGGATAAATTTCATTCGAAGATTCATTCTGAATTTTGTAGAGATAGTCAAGCCACTGACATCTATGCTGAGGAAGGGTGAGGAGTTCAAGTGGACAACACAAAGGAAGGATAGCTTTGAAGCCATCAAGTAGGCCATAACTCAGGCTCCTACTTTGATCAGCCTTAAATTCAATAAAGACTTCAACCTCTACACTTTTACCAATGAAGAGGTAATCTCCACCATGCTTACCCAAGCAATTGGTGATGACCTTGAGTAACCACTTTCATCTTTTAGCTAGGGGTTAGAGGATTTCAAAGTTAGATACATGTATGTAGAGAAGCAAGTCCTGGCAGTAGTGTGGAGCCTAAAGAAATTCAAGCATATGTTGTCCAATAGCAGGATTCACCTCATGGTTCCACATCCTAGCATCAGGGATTTCTTGACCAATCGAGACCTAAATGAAAAGAGAGCAGGGTGGATCACCAAGGAGATGGAGTATGACATAGACATCAAGATCACCAAGCTGGTGAGGGGAAGAGGCCTGTGCAAACACCTTGCTATGGACTTCAAGTAGAAAAGGGAAGACAGCTTACTAATTCACAATGTAGCCATGATAGAAGAACTAGCTATCATGAAGGATTGGACATCAGACCTGAGGTGTTTCCTTCTCACTGGTGAGTGCCTGTAGGGTCTTGATAGGATTAGAAGAAGGTACTTTAGGCTCTAGTCTCTCCCTTATGTTCTAGTTGATGGAGTATTGTTTAGGAAGGATCTCTCAGGGGTCCTTCTAAGATGTATAGACTCAAATCAGGCTGACAAGGTGCTATCTAAGTTCCATGATGGGCCAGCGGGTGGTCATTTCACTCCTAGGGCTACCGTAGCAAGGATAATGAAAGCTGGCTATTTCTAGCCTACTCTTTTTAGGGATACCCATGCCTAGGTATGATAGTGCCAAAAATGTGCACTTTTTGATGGGAAGCAATGGTTGGCTACCATACCCCTACATCCTATTCAAGTTGAGTAGCCATTCATGCAGTGGGGCCTGGACTTCATAGGGATGATTAATCCTCCCTCCAATGCTAGACACAAGTGGGTCCTGACCACCACAGACTATTTCACAAGGTGGGTGGAGGCTGTTGCTCTGAAGGAGGTAAATGAAAGTGTGGTCTTGAAATTTTATGAGGACTTAGTGGTGAGGTTTAGGGTTTCAGCAACCATAATCTCAGATAATGCACTAGCTTTTTTGGTAACCAAAACAAGTGAATGGGCACTAAATTATGGTATATATCTCAGCACTTCATCCAATTATTACCCACAAGGGAATGGGTTGGCTGAGTCCACCAACAAGAACTTGATCAAGATCATCAAGAGGACCATGGAAGAAAATCAGAGGACTTGGCATGCCAAGCTAAAAATAGCCCTGTGGGCAGATAGGGTCACCCCAAAGAGGGAAATTGGCAACTCGCCATACACACTCATCTATGGAAGGGAAGCTAGTCTCCCCATTTTACTTGAGTTGCCAGCCTCTGATCTCGCTCGCCAGCTACAATTAGAGGAAGGAACTAGCATGGAGGTTAGATTATGTGAGCTAATGGAACTCCAAGAGGCAAGGGACTAGGCTATGGCTTCCATGACTAGCCACCAACAACAAGTGAAGAGACACTTTGACAAGAAATCTTCATCAAAAGGTTTCTCTGAAGGAGATATTGTCTTGAAATGGGATGAAGATTTAGCTAAGCCTGGAAAGCATGCAAAGTTTGATGCCCTATGGAGTGGCCTGTACATAATCACTCAGTGCAAGAAGCATAATGCATTCCAACTCTCCAAGCTCAATGGTGAAGAACCGTATATCCCAGTTAATGGGATACATCTGAAACATTGCCACTGAGTCTCTTTTCATCTGTATATATTTTCCCTTATTTTTTCTCCTACTTTCCCTAAGTGCTTTCTACACATGTTGATATTTTTCTTAGCTTTGTGTGTGTTTTTTATTTTCCTTTTGAGGTGAATCTATGTGATTGGTTCTAGATTTATCAGATCTATTGTTGATCTTTAAGTTACAATCTGACCCCATGCCTAATGGTTTTTTAAAGCAACTGGCTTTTAAGCACATCAGGCATGCTTCCCCTAGGAGTCACCAATTTGTTGACTATTTTTGCCCAACAGGGCAAATAGTCAATCCCCTTCTTCCCCTACTATTCAAGGCCAATTCATTTTTTGATTTTGCACAAGTCCAAGAATTTTTACGGACTCTATAGGTCCATTTCTATGGACTCTACAGGTGCTTGGTTTTGTACGGACTCAGCAAGTGAAATCCTTGGTAGATGAAGAATCAGTTCAAAAAGTGCTAGGGTTTACAAGGCTCTTTTGGGCCTTCATCTGAAGAAAATTCATAAGGAAGGTTGGCATCTTCGAACCATTGAACCATCACTTAATTTCAAGCTTTGAGTTCAATCGGCAGTTCAACCAATTTTGGTTCAAGCCTTAGTTCATCGCTTCAAGTCCATCACTTCAATTTCAAGCCTTAGTTCAATCTTCAAGTTCTTCAGATTTGGTTTAATCAGCTAAGTCCAATGCAGAGTTCAATCGGCAAAGTTTAACAAACTAGTTCAATGGTCTGGTTCAACAGACTGGTTCAATGGTTTAGTTCAATGGGTAGTTCAATCAATCTTGGTTCAAGCCTTGGCTCATTGTTTCAAGTTCATCACTTCATTTTTAAGCCTTGGTTCAATCTTTAAGTTCATCGCTCAGTTTAGCAAAGAGTTCAATGATCTTGGCTTAGCAGTCACTTGAACCGTTGAACCATTGAACCGGTTCAATGAGTCGGTTCAATGCGTTGGTTCAACACCTTAGCACTTTAGCTTAACACTTCAGCAAGTTCATGGCAGGTTCAAATGAATGATTCATCATTTGTTTTCAGTCTATCATTCCTTTGGCAAGTTCATCGGCACACAACATTGAATCGTTGAATTGGTTCAATCACTTAGTTCAATACCTCCAGTTCAATGTGTAGGATCAACAGCAGAAGCAAACAATGAAAGTTCAAAGGCTTGGATTCAATGGGATCGATGTGTAGCCTTGAACCATTGAACCAATTCAAGTGAATAGTTCAATGGATTGGTTTAAGTGAATAGTTTAATAAGGAGATCTAGTGAACAGTTCAGAGGGGCTTAGTGGATAGCCTTGAACCAAATTTTTGGTTCAACCAATTGGTTCAACCATTTTAGTTCAAGTAGCAAATGGTTCAACTGCCTTTGGTCTAATTGGCTTAGTGCATAGCATTGAATCATTGAATCGGTTTGATGCTTTAGTTCAATGCGATTGGTTCAAAGGGTCAATTCAATGAGGTGCCCCACAAAGCCAAAAGGCAGGAGCCCTTGCGGAGGGCAGCCTAGGTTCAATAAGCCCTTGTGGAGGGCAAAGGCACTTCAAAGAGGCCACAAAGGAGGAAAGCCCATAGAGTTTGGAGGGGCTACTTAAAAGACTAAAGTGTAGAAATTTGGAGGTGGCCAATTCCTGTAGACTTTTTGTCTACGAGAAAAGTTTGAAACAATTTAGAGACCCGCCAAAGAGTCGAAGGACCCCGAAGGGTAGGTGCCCTTGTGGGGGACTCTTGACCAAAATAAAGGGGCACTTTCCAAAGGCTAAAGGGTCACCTTCCCTTCAGGAAGGTGCTAAGCAGGAAAACCCAAAGGAAATAGCCAAGGACAGTAACGTCTTGGAAGCTGTCAACTTTAAGAGGGTGAACTAGCCATTGGTTTTCAAGTGATGATGGGTGTGTGAATGTCAAATTTAAGCTAGTAAAAAATTTATTGGTTTTTAAATACCCAAGCGCCAACCATGAAAGGAGCCCAAGGAATGTAGTGACCCACCCAGAGATAGCCTCGAGGGTCGAAGGAGCCAAAAAGAGACAAGGTAGGGAGAAGACAAAAGTGCCAAGAGCATGGAGTAGGCAGATAGTCCAAGTGGTGAAGGGAGGCACCAATTCAAGAAGTTGCTCTAGCAGGTGAAACAGTGTCTATGAATTGACCATTAGAAGGTGTAAAAAGCCAATCCTGCAACTCATTTTCTTCATTTCACATTTATGAGTAAATAAATCGCATAGGTGCATTCAAGGAGCAATCTTAGTTAATAGGGAAATGGCATGGCCTGTGTCAAAAAATACTTGAAGTCAAAGCCAAGGCTAACACAACATTTATGTTTAAGCGGCCTGCTCTTCCCAATGCTCATAAGGCACATGGGTCACTTGTAAAAAGGGTGCCAAAATGCCTCCTTTCTTTTTTTATATATTGGAGACTTGTCATTTGATAAGGGATCTTCCACATTTTGTAAGGCGTAGCCCTAGCAAATTTTCACTTGAATCAATAAACACATTTTTTACCTCTATCTTGGTTAGATATCTCTGTGTATGTCTGAGTGTCAGTCTGTGTTTAGTCATTGCTTCTTAATGCTTCCATAGATTCAACACCAACATACCTAGTGTCTATAAGGTGCCACTTTTTCAGGTGATAAGGAGAGATATATTTGAAGTGTAGAGATAGTAGAACTACTATACAGTGTGCCTTCTACAGCACCTTTGGTGGGTCTCTATTTTTTTATTTGTTTCGTTAAATCCTCTCTATTATTTTTCCTGCAGCCTGGTTCCCCTACCAGTTTGAAGTGTATGTATGTGTTTGTATGATTTCAAGTGTGAGTGTGATAAGGTTGAATCATTTTTGTGCATCACCCCTTTTTAGAGTAGATTTGTTTTCTTGTAATCCTTCTCCCTTTTCACCCCCCCATTATATATATATATGGGGAAACAATAGTGTTGATGCAATGGATTACACCTAGGGTAAGGAGGTTGAGCTCTTGCCTTCCACACGCAACAATGGAAACTCCCCTCTCACCTATGGGACCGGCGAAGTTGGAGTTGAGAGTCTCTAGGTAAGGGCTAACTCCCTTTGATGCATCTGATTTGTTCCAGTAAGTGCTAACATATATATATATATATATATATATATATATATATATGTTAGCACTTACTGGAACAAATCAGATGCATCAAAGGGAGCTATCCCTTACCTAGAGACTCTCCCCTCCAACTTCACCGGTCCCATAGGTGAGAGGGGAGTTTCCATTGTTGCGTGTGGAAGGCAAGAGCTCAACCTCCTTGCCCTAGGTGTAATCCACTGCATCAACACTATTGTTTCCCCTATTCCTTGTGCCAATTCAAGCTTTGTGTTTTAACAGTATAGTCATATTTAAAGTTAAATAATGATTTCTCCAAAGATGGGTGGGAGAAATAAAAAAAGTGAACTAGAATCCTTCAATGCATTATTGTAAGATAAATCAGCCATAGACACCTTCGAAACAACAAGTTGGTTGAATTTATTAAAAAAAATTCAGGGAATCCATGAAGAAATTTTATAATAATTCTATGAGAATTTTGATGAAAATCATGTTATTATCAAAGGGAAGAATAGTCTAATGAATCCCTCTATAATAAGTTCTCTATCTAGGATTCTTAAGGATGGAGTAGTTTGAATTAAAAATATCAGCTTTTTGGACCTAATTTATATGTTTGTTGAAGGAAATGAGCCACACCCTAGACTGGCCAAATCCCCCTAAGGATTGGCCAAGGGAATTATGAGAGAAAGTCTTCCTCAATCTCAGCAAAATATTGTTTTCTAGATAATGAAATATATCACTTATGATGGTCAATTTACAGTAGTGGGTGGAGATACTATGAGACTCCTTCATTTGAGAAAAGGAGTTATTTGAGAAGAATATATGATCAATCTTCCCTCTTTCCTTCACAATACTTTGATTAATATTTCTTAAAAGATAAGATGAGGTACTAGGTCTACTCACCATCATGGGCTAGTTACACTCATTTATCACCATTATTTTCTTAGTAAACCAAGGGGTGCAAATATTTGGTCTTCTTTCCTCTAAAATTTTTCTCCAATTCTTGTGAAAAAGACACCATGTTATGCCTCTCCTCCTTCCACTATAATATGGATTTAATAACCCATAATTGAAATTATAAAATGGCCATCTCTACTACCATTGGTTTTGAAGATACTGCACTGAGATCAAAGAAACAAATGGGACTTTCTTTAGATACCCCACATCCTCCTCTAACTAAACTCTGGTGCATTTGCCAACTTATCTTTCAAGAAGAAGATGTGAAAGTTGAAGAAGAAGTTGCATTTGTAGAGGGAACCCTAGTAGAAGTTGTACCTCAAAAAGGAGAGTGTCATGTGCCCTCTATTTTTGATAAGGGTAATGCACCCTTGATTGAAAAAGATCCATATTCTCCACATTTTGTCAATGAATAAAAATAATTGTGACATGCCATGGATTTATCACACCATGAGAAAATAATTAGAGTGCAAAAAATAGAGTTAGATGCTCTCCGTTTAACTTTTAAAGGTAAGGAATTGATGATTTCTAGTTTGAAACAAAGGTAGGAAGAATCTATTACTAGAGTTAGTGATAAAGAAATAATTCTTCAAAGAATACAAGCTGAACAAACTATAATCCATAATGTAATGTTTTCATAGACTCAATAATTGAGTAATTTTTAGAATTCTCTTGCTATCAAGGACACTCAAATTACTGATTTGTAGAATTCTCTTACTATCAACGACACTAAGATCCTCCTGATCAACCCAAAAAAAACAAATAAAAAAATGCCAATGTTGATAAGCATAATCTAATTAATAATCTGAGAGAAAGTATTTATGATAGCAATACAATGATTACCTAACATACTAATAGAATAATAGAGCTCGTTACTCAAAATTCTGAGTTACAATCCTCTATTTAGGCCATCCAAAGAGAAACATGAGAGATTGTAGTTTAGATAGAGGGTTTAACAAGAGTTTTTCCCTCTTTCCATATTCCATTACATGAAATAATATTTACCTAACATATCACCCAAAATAAAATTCAAAAATTGAAGGACGAAAATTCCAAACTTAAGGAGGAATCTTAGAAGCAATTGGTAGAATCCTAACTATAATTATAAAAAGCATAAGCTTCTATCCAACATTTATGTTATTTTTGAGAAATTATTAACATGTAGGCAGCCTTCATCAGTTTATGTTCTTTTCTTACATGAGTAGTTTTATAAATGGTAGATTCAGTTAATTTTATTTGGTTTTTCACATATCATTAAAGATGAGCATGTATTTATGGACATTTTTATAAAGATCACTAAAGAAAGGCAAGATGTCATTTGTGAGTTCTATACTTTAAATTTATTTTTAGGATATCAATATGGTTTTTTGATAAATTTATTTTTTGAAGAGACACAATTGTGTGCCTTTCTCTCCACTCTAAGGAACCAAATGGCATGGTGACAAGTCGATAATAAATTTTTGGAATTTTACAAATCACCACTGGGTTATGCATGAGATCACAATTTCTATAAGTAAAGAAACTTATTTCTTCTTTCCAACCATTGTATCATATGCATATGAAGAACAAGTATGATGAGCTATTGAGATCTAATATTGTTGTTTTTAGAGATTTCTAAACCACCATTATGCCAATGGTTTCAATGCAAGCCTTGCCATGTGGGAGAAATTACCTATTGATTTGAAGCGTAGAGAAGTCCTCAACCCCACTGATATTAAATGGAATTTAAGAAGAGCCAAATTAGTTTGCCAAATAATCACTTGGTACTTAGAGGAAAGAGGTTCAAATGTCTGGATTGGGATGAGATTTAGGCCTCCTATCATTCTATGTCCTCTATCTTCATGATGGTGATAGAATTCTCAAGAAAAAGTTGAATTTTAAGCCTGGGTGTATACAGTTGTTAGAGATCTTGGATTCTTGCCAAGGGGCCACTATGACTGAGGCTGTTATTTTAAATGTTATGATTTGAGTTAGAGTTTTGAATTAGGAAATTTAGTTAAGGATCAGTCATCCCACTTATTTATGATTGGACTTGTAAAAGGTAAAGTGTGGGGGAGAAATGATGAGCATTTCATATAGCTCATCATAGTTATATAAATTGTCCCTAAAGTGTTGCATTTAGTTATATATTATATTGCATTTAATAGTTAAAGTATGATCTAAGTAGGATATGAATGTAATTTGTTCATTGTTTGTATGTAATTTATTGTTGATTTTTTACCTTGTTATTATGTCTTACTTGGATGAATAGTGCAATTTTGATTATAATAACACATCCCATAGATGGGGTAATTTTGAGTAAAGGAACACATCCCAAAGATGGGGTAATTTTGAGTACAACAAAACATCCCAATGAGGGGTAATTTTGAGAATGCAAAACATAGTCTTTATAACTCTTTTGGCTACAATTTTGAGGATTTGGCAAGTAAGCTCCAATGATTAAATGCTCAGAAGACACTCCAAAGACACCCCAAAATTTCTCCAAATATGCTCTTGGTGCACTCCAAAGACATACATATGATACTTTGAATAATTTTAAGAATGCTCTGAAGATCTATATAGGGTGATCAAAATACTTGTATCATATGCTCTGAAGATATTTGGATGTGCTATGAAGATTACAAAAATAATGTGTAATACATGCTGCTGAGAGAAATTAGGAGCATTTTAATACAAAACTTTTGTTTGAAAAAAAATTAAAAAAATTTAATGGATGCAAATGATAGTGGGTAACCAAAAAAAATGAGTAGCCATACAAATCTTCAATCCCCTACTGCTTCCCACTCATCAAAAACTTCTCCCTAAACAATAGTTGCTCCTATATAATAGGTACAGATATTTTATAAGAAATTTTTTAATATATAATGATGCACGGGACCCCTCTACCCAATAATATCAATGAACAAGGGAAAATTTTTCCACCCCAAATAATAATGCTAGGTGTTATTCAATCATTCATTCATTGAATTTTATGACGTAACATGAGGGAAAAGTTCACCACCCCAAAAAATAACTTTTCAACTCAATATAAAATGGAAATAATTCAACTCAAATAATAATCAAGCCAAAAAATGAATTTTTAACTCAGTATAAAATAGAAACAATTTATAATATCCAAATAGATCCAACAGATGAATGATGCGACTGGATAGAGACGGTGGAACCATTGAAACCCTCTCCTATCACAACACTTTTTTACTATGATTATTTGCTTACAATTAATAAAAAAAATGTTTGTTTTCCCCTCACATTCACCATTTGGGTCCTTATTGAATACAAGTAAGCTCTAAACAATCCTAATCTTCATCATTTCATTATCTTAGTGATTTCATTATTTGCTTACAATTAATAAAAAAAATTGCTTTCCCCTCACATTCACCATTTGGGTCCATGTTGAATACAAGTAATCATGAAACAATACTAATCTCTACCATTTTATTATCTCCCATTTCATTATTTGCTTATAGTTAATAAAAAATGTATACTTTCCCCTCACATTCACCATTTGGGTCCCTATTGTATATAAGTAAGCCATAAACAATCATAATCTCCCCCATTTCATTATCTTGACCATTTCATTATTTTCTTATAGTCAATAAAAAATGTTGGATTCCCCCTCACATTCAGCATTTGGGTCCCTATTGAATACAAGTGCTAAATAATCCTAATCTTTGCCATTTCATTATCTAGTCCATTTCATTATCTTGGCCATTTCATTATTTGCTTATAGTTAATAAAAATTGTATGATTTTCCCTCACATTCACCATTTGGGTCCCTATTGAATACAAGTGCATGCTAAACAATCCTAATCTCTGCCATTTCATTATCTCAGCCATTTCATAACAAAAATCTAGGTCATTTTGAATCTCAGTGATTTCATAACTTAAAGTAATAAACAATGAATAAAAGGTTCATGTCAAACCAAACAAATCACACATTTCAAATATAGTAAAATAATACATTACATATATTAAATATCTGACAAGAAGCACTTATAGAAATGATAGTGAAAAATGGGGTCAAAGCTTCCACTACTAACACCACACTTGCAGAAATGATAGTGAAAAATGGGGTCAATGCTTCCACCACTAATGCCAAAGTTAACCTAACAGTCAATAAATGAATATTTTTTAGCCTTCAAAAGGGAGAGAGAAAAATTGAGAGAAAATAATGGAAAGAGAAAAAGATAAACTTAACCCTAATTTTAAAGCACGTAGGAAAATTATTAAAATATATATATTTAAACATATTAAATATTTAAATAATTATGTACATTATTTAATAAAAATATTTAATGATTTAAACATAATTAATAAACTCACTGATAGTTTTTTAATATAAAAATATTTATAAATTTTTATTACTTATTATAATTATTATAATTTAAAAAATTTATTCATATTTGTTCATTAAATTACATGATTAAATTATGTAATAGATATTTGAATCCTTAATTTTTAGCCCCCATAGAATACCTTTGAGATAATTTAATTTACCAATTCAAATACCTATGAGAGCAAGTCACATTTCTTGAATTAACAAGCTATTAATATTTGGAGATGAATTCGACCCCAAAATGGTAATTAAAACAAATGACGTAAAATAAAAATAAATAATAAACTCACTGATAGTTTTTTTTTTTTAAATATATTTACAAATTCTTATGTTTATTATAATTATTCTAATTAAAAAAAAAAATCATATTTGTTCATTAAATTACATGATTAAATTGTGTAATAGAGATTTGACTCCTTAATTTTTAGCCCCCATAGAATACCTTTGAGATAATTTAATTTACCAATTCAAATACATGTGAGAGTGTCACATTTCTTGAATTAACAAACTATTAATATTTGGAGATGAATTCGACCCCAAAATGGTAATTAAAATAAATGACACAAAATCATACCTAGTAACTCAAAACTTAGACTTGGAAAAGGATTTTGTGAGGTTATCTAAATTATGGTTATGTGAGGGCATAAGCAGTCTACACCATACAAATCTATAAACATTAACTTTTCATTCATGACAAAAATTTGTATGATATCTCAATGCAGAGTAAGGATTAAACATTTTGGCCAACAACACATTAAGTACTTCAGCTTTGAAGCCCAATATTGGGGTTGAAACCAAGAGAGTTATAATTTTGATGTAGAGATTATGCTAATGATTTAGAAATAATAGGCTCTTGCATAATAAGAGGAGTTTCATCCATATTTTTTGAAGATGTAACATAAGCAAATTGTCTAATAGGGATTTAACTCCTTAATTTTTAGCCCCCCCAGGAATTATACCTTTCAAATAATTTAATTCGCTAATTCAAATACCTTTGAGGGTGAGCGCCTTTCTTGAACTTACAAACTAATATTTGGAGATGAATTTGATCTCATAATGGTAATTAAAATAAGTGACACAAAATCATACCTAGTAACTCAAAGACCTCTTGGAAAAGGACTTTGTGTGCTTATCTAAATTAATATGGTTATGTAAGGGCATATTAAGAAGTCTACCTTAGAACACTTACTATATATAATATTTCTATACATAGACTTTGAATCTATTTATAGATATTTGTATATAAATATATATTTTTATGATTTAGGGAATTTCATTCCAATAAAATAACAACAGACTCGTCTCAACAAATTACACTTAATGGGTCTCCTACCATGGGTTTTTGGATCATATCCAAGGGATCATCAAAATTTAAAAATGTTCAATAATCCATTACAAGACCATAGTACAATGAAAATCATAGAAGTTCAAATATGGAAATAAAAGTAAAATTATCATCATGAAACTTTGAAACTAATAGTAATGATTTAGAAATAATTATTAGGCTCTTGCATAATAAGTGTAGTTTCATCCACATTTTTTGAAGATGTAAAATTATTAATTATTAGGAGAAATAAGTGGTGGTGGTATAATATTAGGCATACACATTAGAATAGATGGTGTCTTTCGAACATATATTTCCACTTCAAATTTTTATTATTTTTTAAATCCAAAATTCTTCTTGATCACTTCTAATTTTTTTAATGCCATTGTAACAAAGGTAATTTATCCATTGCAATCACCAAGACAAAACTTGATCACCCATAATTGTGCTCCTTATCCAGGAAATACAGATGCCCCCTAATTGAAACCAAGGGAGTTGTAATTTTGACGTAGAGATTGTGCTAATGATTTAGAAATAATAGGCTCTATCATATTAAGTGGAGTTTCATCCACATTTTTTGAAGATGTAACAAAAGAAAATTGTCTAATAGGGATTTGAATCCTTAATTTTTATCCCCCCCATAATTATACCTTTGAGATAATTTAATTCACCAATTTAAATACCTACTAGGGTGAGTCACCTTTATTGAACTTACAAACTAATATTTGAAGATGAATTTGATCCCATAATGGTAATTAAAATAAGTGACACAAAATCATACCTAGTAACTCAAATACCTCTTGGAAAAGGATTTTGTGTGCTTATCTATTTAATTATAAAATATAAATAAACTCATCACAACAAATTACACTTGATGGGTCTCCTACCATGGGTTTTTGAATCACATCCAAGGGATCATCAGAATTAGAAAATGTTTAATTATCTGCTACAATACCATATTACAATGAAAATTATATAAGTTCAAATATGGAAATAAAATTAAAATTATCATCATGAAATTGTGGAACCGATGGTAATTATTTAAAAATAATTATTAGGCTCTTGCATAATAAATGGAGTTTCATCCACATTTTTTAAAGATATAACATTATTAATTATTAGGAGAAACAAGTGGTGATGGTATAATAGTATCCCAAAATTCTTCTTAGTTGCTTCTAATTTTTTTAATGCCAATATAACAAAATTAATTTCTCCATTGCAATCATCAAGACAAAACCTAATCACCCAAAACTATGCTCTTTATTCAGTGAATATAGATGCCCCCTAATCGAAACCAAGAGAGTTACAATTTTGTCATAGAGCTTGTGTTAATGATTTAGAAATAATAGGATCTTACATAATAATTAGAGTTTCATCCACATTTTTTGAATATGTAACTTAAGCAAATTGTCTAATAGGGATTTGACTCCTTAATTTTTAGTCCCCCAGAATTATACCTTTGAAATAATTTAATTCACAAATTCAAATACTTATGAGGGCAAGTTGTCTTTCTTGAAATTATAAAATAATATTTGGAGATGAATTCAACCCAATAATGGTAATTAAAATAAGTGACACAAAATCATACCTAATAACCAAAATACCTCTTGGTAAAGGATTTTATGTGTTTATGTAAATTATAAAATAACAACAGACTCATCGTAGTAAATTACACTTGATGGGTCTCCTATCATGGGTTTTTGGATCACATCTAGGGGATTATTAGAATTATAAAATATTAAATAATTTGTTACAAGACCATACTAGTACAATGAAAATTATATAAATTCAAATATGTAAATAGAAGTAAAATTATCATCATGAAACTTTAGAACTGATGGTAATGATTTAGAAATAATTATTAGGCTATTGCATAATAAGTGGAGTTTTATCCACATTTTTTGAAGATGTAACATTATTAATTATTAGGAGAAACAAGTGGTGGTGGTACAATAGTAGCCCAAAATTATTCTTGGTCACTTCTAATTTTTTTAATGTCATTGTAACAAAATCAATTTATCCATTGCAATCACCAAGATAAACCCTGATCACCCACAACTATGCTCCTTATCCTGTGAATATAGATGCCCCCTGATCGAAACCAAGGGAGTTACAATTTTAAAATAGAGATTGTGATAATTATTTATAAATAATAGGTTCTTGCATAGTAAGTGGAGTTTCATCCATATTTTTTGAAGATGCATCATAAGCAAATTGTCTGATAGAGATTTGACTCCTTAATTTTTATCCTCCACTAGATTTATACCTTTGAGATAATTTAATTCACCAATTCAAATACCTATGAGGGCGATTCACCTTTATTGAACTTACAAACTAATATTTTGATACAAATTCAACCCCATAATGGTAATTAAAATAAGTGACACAAAATCATACCTAGTAACTAAAAGACCTCTTGGGAAAGGATTTTGTGTGCTTATCTAAATTATAAAATAACAATGGACTCATCATAATAAATTACACTTGATGGGTCTCCTACCATGGATTTTTGGATCACATCCAGGGGATCATCAGAATTAGAAAATGTTTAATAATCCACTACAAGACCATACAAGTACAATGAAAATTATATAAGTTCAAATATGAAAATACAAGTAAAATTATCATCATGGAACTTTAGAATTGATGGTAATGATTTAGAAATAATTATTAGGCTCTTGCATAATAAGTAGAGTTTCATCCACATTTTTTGAAGATGTAAAATTAATATTAATTATTAGGAGAAACAAGTGGTAGTGGTATAATAGTAGGCATATACATTGGAATAGATGGTGTCTTTCAAACATATATGTCCACTTCAAATTTTTATCGTGTTTCTAAACCCAAAATTATTCTTGCTCCCTTCTAAAAATTTTAATGCTATTGTAACAAAAGCAATTTCTCCATTAAAATCACCAAGATAAAACCTAATCACCCACAACTATGCTCCTTATTTAGTTAATACATATGCACCCTGATCTAAACCAAGGGAATTATAATTTTGATGTAGAGAATGTGCTAATGATTTAGAAATAATAGGCTCTTGCATAATAAGTAGAGTTTCATCCACATTTTTTGAAGATGTAACATAAGCAAATTGTCTAATAGGGATTTGGATCCTTAATTTTTAGCCCCCCTATAATTATACCTTTGAGATAATTTAATTCACCAATTCAAATACCTGTTAGGGTGAGTCACCTTTCTTAAACTTACAAACTAATATTTAGAGATGAATTTGACCCCATAATGGTAATTAAAATAAGTGACACAAAAATCATACCTAGTAACTCAAAGACCTATTGGGAAAGGATTTTGTGAGCTTATCTATTTAATTATCAAATAGCAACAAACTCATCATAATAAATTACTCTTAATGAGTCTCCTACCATGGGTTTTTGGATCACATCTAGGGGATCATCATAATTAGAATATGTTTAATAATTTGCTACAAGACCATACTAGTACAATGAAAATTATAGAAGTTCAAATATGAAAATAGAAGTAAAATTATCGTCATGGAACTTTGGAACTGATGGTAATGATTTAGAAATAATTATTAGGCTCTTACATAATAAGTGGAGATTCATCCACATTTTTTGAAGATGTAACATTAATATTAAATATTAGGAGAAACAAGTGGTGGTGGTATAATAGTAAGCATACACATAGGAATAGATGGAGTCTTTCAAACATATATATCTACTTCAAATTTTTATTATATTTCTAAACCCAAAATTCTTCTTGATCATTTCTAATTTTTAACGCTATTGTAAAAAAATTAATTTCTCCATTGCAATCACCAAGACAAAACCTGATCACCCACAAATGTGCTCTTTATTTAGTGAATATAGATGCCCCTTGATCAAAACCAAGGGAGTTACAATTTTGACATAGAGATTACGCTAATGATTTAGAAATAATAGGATTTTGCATAATAAGAGGAGTTTCATTCATATTTTTTTAATATGTAACATAAGTAAATTGTCTAATAGGAATTTGACTCCTCAATTTTTACGTGCCCCCAAAAAGTATACTTTTGAGATAATTTAATTCACTAATTCAAATACCTGTGAGGGTGAGTCACCTTTATTGAACTTACAAACTAATATTTGGAGATGAATTTGACCCCATAATGGTAATTAAAATAATTGACACAAAATCATACCTAGTAACTCAAAGACCTCTTGGGAAAGGATTTTGTGTACTTATCTATTTAATTATAAAATAGCAATAGACTCATCACAACAAATTACACTTGATGGGTCTCTTACCATGGGTTTTTGGATCACATTTAGAGGATCATCAAAATTAGAAAATGTTCAATAATCTACTATAAGACCATACCAGTACAATAAAAATTATAGAAGTTCAAATATAGAAATAAAAGTAAAATTATCATCATGAAACTTTGAAATCGATGGTAATAATTTAGAAATAATTATTAGGCTCTTTCATAATTAGTGGAGTTTCATCCACATTTTTTGAAGATGTAACATTCATATTAATTATTAAGAAAAACAAGTGGTGGTGGTATAATAGTAGGCATACACATTGGAATAGATAGTGTCTTTCGAACATATATGTCTGCTTCAATTTTTTATCATATTTCTAAACCCAAAATTCTTCTTGGTCACTTCAAAAAATTATAATGCCATTGTAACAAAAGTAATTTCTCCATTGCAATCGCTAAGACAAAACCTAGTCACCCATAATTGTGCTCCTTATTCAGTGAATATAGATGCCCTTGATTGAAATCAAGGGAGTTGTAATTTTGACGTAGAGATTACGCTAATGATTTAGAAATAATATGATCTTGCATAATAAGTAGAGTTTCATCCATATTTTTTGAAGATGTAACATAAGCAAATTGTGTAATAGATATTTGACTCCTTAATTTTTATCCCCCCCCCCCAAGAATTATACCTTTGAGATAATTTAATTCACTAATTCAAATATTTATGAGGGTGAGTCACCTCTCTTGAACTTACAAACTAATATTTGGAGATGAATTTGACCCCATAATAGTAATTAAAATAAGTGACACAAAATCATACCTATTAACTCAAAGGATTTTGTGTGCTTATCTATTTAATTATAAAATAGCAACAGACTCATCACAAAAAATTACACTTTATGGGTCTCCTACTATGGGTTTTTGGATCACATTTAGGGGATCATCAGAATTAGAAAATGTTCAATAATTTGCTACAAGACCATACTAGTACAATGAAAATTTTAAAAATTTAAATATGGAAATAAAAGTAAAATTATCATCATGAAACTTTGAAACTGATGGTAATGATTTAGAAATAATTATTAGGCTCTTTCATAATAAGTGGAGTTTCATCCACATTTTTTGAAGATGTAACATTAACATTAATTATTAAGAGAAACAAGTGGTGGTGGTATAATAGTAGGCATACACATTGGAATAGATAGTGTCTTTTAAACATATATGTCCACTTCAAATTTTTATCGTATTTCTAAACCCAAAATTTTTCTTGGTCGCTTCAAAAAATTTAATGCCATTGTAACAAAATTAATTTCTCCATTGTAATCACCAAGACAAAACTTGGTCACCCACAATTGTGCTCCTTATTCAATGAATATAGATGCCCCTAATCAAAACCAAGGGAGTTGTAATTTTGACGTAGATATTACGCTAATGATTTAGAAATAATAGGCTCTTTCATAATAAGTAGAGTTTCATCCATATTTTTTGAAGATGTAACATAAGCAAATTGTCTAATAGAGATTTGACTCTTTAATTTTTAGCCCCCCTAGAATTATACCTTTGAGATAATTTAATTCACTAATTCAAATACTTGTGAGGGCAAGTCGCCTTTCTTGAACTTAAAAACTAATATTTGGAGATGAATTTGACCCCATAATAGTAATTAAAATAAGTGACACAAAATCATACCTAGTAACTCAAAGACCTCTTAAGAAAGGATTTTGTGTGTTTATCTATTTAATTATAAAATAGAAATAGACTCATCGTAACAAATTACACTTTATGGGTCTCCTACCATGGCTTTTTGGATCACATCTATGGGATCATTAAAATTATAAAATGTTCAATAATTCACTACAAGATCATAGTAGAATGAAAATTATAGAAATTAAAATATAGAAATAGAAGTAAAATTATCCTCAGGGAACTTTAGAACCAATGGTAATGATTTAGAAGTAATTATTAGGATCTTGCATAATAAGTGGAGTTTCATCCACATTTTTTGAAGATGTAATATTATTAATTATCAGGAGAAACAAGTGGTGGTGGTATAATAGTAGGCATACACATTGGAATAGATGGTGTCTTTTGAACATATATGTCCACTTTAATTTTTTATCATTTTTATAAACCCAAAATTCTTCTTGGTCGCTTCTAATTTTTTTAATACCATTGTAACAAAATAAATTTATCCATTGAAATCACCAAGACAAAACATGATCACCCACAACTATGTTCCTTATCCATCGAATATAGATGCCCCTTGATCAAAACCAAGGGAGTTGGAATTTTGACGTAGAGATTGTGATAATGATTTATAAATAATAATCTATTTCATAATAAGTGGAGTTTCATCCACATTTTTTGAAGATGTAACACAAGAAAATTTTCTAATAGGGATTTGACTACTTAATTTTTATCCCCCCCCCCCACAAATTATACCTTTGAGATAATTTAATTCACAAATTCAAATACCTGTGAGGGTGAGTCACCTTTATTGAACTTACAAACTAATATTTGGAGATGAATTTGACCCCATAATGGTAATTAAAATAAGTGACACATAATCATACCTAGTAACTCAAAGATTTCTTGAGAAAGGATTGTGTGTGCTTATCTAAATTATAAAATAGCAATAGACTCATCACAACAAATTACACTTGATGGGTCTCCTACCATGGGTTTTTGGATCACATCTAAAGGATCATTAGAATTAGAAAATATTCAATAATACACTACAAAAACATAGTACAATGAAAATTATAGAGGTTCAAATATGGAAATACAAGTAAAATTATCATCATGAAACTTTGAAACTAATGGTAATGAGTTAAAAATAATTATTAGGCTCTTGCATGATAAGTGGAGTTTCATCCACATTTTTTGAAGATGTAACATTAATATTAATTATTAAGAGAAACACATTGTGGTGGTGGTATAATAATAGGCATACACAATGGAATAGGTAGTGTCTTTCGAACATATATATCCACTTCAAATTTTTATTATATTTCTAAACCCAAAAAATTTCTTGGTCGCTTCTCAATTTTTTAATGCCATTATAACAAAAGAAATTTCTCTATTATAATCACCAATACAAAACTTGATAACCCACAAATATGCTACTTATTCAATGAATGCAGATGCCCCCTAATCGAAACCAAGGGAGTTGTAATTTTGATGTAGAGATTATGCTAATGATTTAGAAATAATAGGCTCTTACATAATAAGTAGAGTTTTATCCACATTTTTGGAAGATGTAACATTAATATTAATTATTATGAGAAATAAGTGGTGGTGGTATAATAGTAGGCATACAGATTAGAATAGATTGTGTCTTTAGAACATATATGTCTACTTCAAATTTTTATTAGATTTCTAAACCAAAAATTCATCTTGGTCACTTCTAAACTTTGTAATTCCATTGTAACAAAAGCAATTTCTCCATTGCAATCACCAAGATAAAACTTGATCACTCATTGCAACTGTGTTCCTTATCCAGTGAATACAAAATCCCTCTAATTGAAACCAAGGGAGTTACATTTTTTACATAGAGATTGTGCTAATGATTTAGAAATAATAGGCTCTTGCATAATAAGTGGAGTTTCATCCACATTTTTTGAATATGTAACATAAGAAAATTGTCTAATAGGGATTTGGCTCCTTAATTTTTAGTCCCCCCTTGAATTATACCTTTGAGATAATTTAATTCACCAATTAAAATACCTATGTGGGTGATTCACCTTTCTTGAACTTACAAACTAATACTTGGAGATGAATTCGACCCCATAATGGTAATTAAAATAAGTGAGACAAAATCATACCTAGTAACTCAAATACCTCTTGAGAAAAGTTTTTGTGTGCATATCTAAATTATAAAATAACAATAGACTCATCACAAAAAATTACACTTCATGGGTCTCCCACCATGGGTTATTGGATCACATCTAGAGGATCATCAGAATTAGAAAATGTTTAAAAATCCACTACAAGACCATAGTACAATGAAAATTGTAGAAGTTTAAATATGGAAATAGAAGTAAAATTATCATCATAAAACTTTGGAACTGATGGTAATGATTTAGAAATAATTATTAGGCTCTTACATAATAAGTGGAGTTTCATCCACATTTTTTGAAGATGTAATATTAATATTAATTATTAGGAAAAACAAGAGGTGGTGGTATAATAGTAGGCATACACATTGGAATAGATGGTGTCTTTCGAACACATATATATCCACTTCAAATTTTTATCATATTTCTAAACCCAAAATTCTTCTTGGTCGCTTCTAAACTTTTTAACACCATTGTAACAAAATTAATTTCTCCATTGCAATCACCAAGATAAAACTTGATCACCCATAATTGTGCTCCTTATCCAATGAATATAGATGCCCCTTGATCAAAATTAAGGGAGTTGAAATTTTGACGTAGAGATTGTGCTAATGATTTAGAAATAATAGGCTCTTGCATAATAAGTGAATTTTCATCAAAAATTTTTGAATATGTAACATAAGTAAATTGTTTAATAGGGATTTGACTCCTTAATTTTTAGGCCCCCTAGAATTATACCTTTGAGATAATTTAATTCACTCATTCAAATACCTATGAGGGTGAGTCACTTTTTTCAAACTTATAAATTAATAATTGGAGATGAATTTAACCCCATAATGGTAATTAAAATAAGTAACACAAAATCATACCTAACAACTCAAATACCGCTTGAGAAAGAATTTTGTGTGCTTATCTATTTAATTATAAAATAGCAATAGATTTATCGCAACAAATTACACTTGATGAGTCCCCTACCATGGATTTTTGGATCACATCTAGGGGATCATCAGAATTAGAAAATGTTTAATAATCCACTAAAAGACCATAGTATAATGAAAATTATAGAAGTTCAAATATGGAAATAGAAGTAAAATTATCATCGTGGAACTTTAGAACTGATGGTAATGATTTATAAATAATTCTTAGGCTCTTGCATAATAAGTGGATTTTCATCCATATTTTTTGAAGATGTAACATTATTAATTATTAGGAGAAACAAGTGGTGGTGGTATAATAGTAGGCATACATATTGGAATAGATGGTGTGTTTTGAACATATATGTCCACTTCAAATTTTTAACATATTTCTAAACCCAAAATTCTTTTTGGTCATTTCTAAAAAATTTAACGTCATTATAACAAAATCAATTTCTCCATTGCAATCACCCACAATTGTGCTCTTTATTAAATGAATACATATGCCCCCTAATCAAAACCAAAGGAGTTGAAATTTTGACATAGAGATTGTGTAAATGATTTATAAATAATAGGCTCTGTCATAATAAGTGGAGTTTCATCCACATTTTTTGAAGATGTAACATAAATAAATTATCTAATAGGGATTTGAATCCTTAATTTTGAGCCCCCTAGAATTATATCTTTGAGATAATTCAATTCACCAATTCAAATACCTATGAGGGCGAGTTGCCTTTCTTGAAATTATAAAGTAATATTTGGAGATGAATTCAACCCCATAATGGTAATTAAAATAAGTGACACAAAACCATACCTAGTAACTAAAGACCTCTTGGGAAAGGATTGTGTATGCTTATCTAAATTAATATGGTTATGTAAGGACATATTAAGTAGTCTACCTTAGAACACTTACTATATACATTATTTTTATATATAGACTTTGAATCCATTTATAGATTATATCTAAATGTAGATTTGTATTATTTAGGGAACTTCATTCCAATAAAATAGCAACAAACTCATCACAACAAATTACACTTGATGGGTCTCCTACCATGGGTTTTGGATCACATCCAAGGGATCATAAAAATTATAAAATGTTCAATAATCCACTACAAGACCACAGTATAATATAAAATTTTAGAATTTCAAATATGGAAATAGAAGTAAAATTATCATCATGGAACTTTGAAACCGATGGTAATGATTAGAAATAATTATTAGGCTCTTCAATGCATAATAAGTGGATTTTCATCCACATTTTTTTGAAGATGTATCATTATTAATTATTAATAGAACTAAGTGGTGGTGGTATTATAGTAGGCATACACATTGTAATAGATGGTGTCTTTTGAACATATATGTCCACTTCAAATTTTTATCGTGTTTCTAAACCTATAATTCTTCTTGATGGATTCTAATTTTTTTAGCACCATTGTAACAAAAGCAATTTATTTACTGTAATCACCAAGACAAAACTTGATCACCCACAACTATGGTGTTCCTTATCTAGCTAATACAGATGCCTCCTAATCAAAATCAAGGGAGTTGTAATTGATGTAGTGATTGTGCTAAGATTCTATCTCTTTACACAAAGAATGCAAGCCATCATAGACTAAAGCATTGCATGGTGATTCAGATCCTAATAAGTTTGCACCCATAATTATTTTTGAGATGAACTTATTTTGACATCAATGTCTTGAGTTTGTAGTAAATAGTAGGTTTAATTATCAATTTACACTCTTTTTCTTCACATAACCCCTCTTACCCCCCACACACAAAAATTATATTAGTTATTAAATAAATATAATTTACATATTATAATATAATAACATCATAATATTTTTATATATTAAATTAATTTATTATATTCTTTTTAAATCATTATAGGATTTGTATAAGGCCCCCAACCTGTAAAAAAAAAGTTTTTCAAAGCACGACACAACACCAACCAAAAGACCAAAAAAATACAAACCACTACCAAATACAACAACAAAATAGAGCCCCAGATAAACATAGGCACTTTATATAAGACCCCAAAAACAAAAAATATAATGGAATCGATAACCAAAAAACTAGATAGTACTAGGAAATGAAACTAACTAGCTCTAGATATTAATACCGACGAGGACCTCATCATTTTTATCAATCAAGAGCATAATTTATTGACCTTCACTAACAAGTTCCTCCTCCATAACAACAACTTCTTCAAAGATATGTTCTAACATCTCTTTTCCCCTAGACGAAGATGGCACTAAGTGAGTGATGCCCTTCGGTACATCAAGGCCCATTTCCTCTACCAACATAGTGTTATACCATAATGGCATCACCACCTTGCCTCTGAGTACCCATCTTACTAATTTATTTATTACTTTTACTCACCTCTGCTCATGTTGGTACTCCTACAACCAGACCAACTATGAAATTGGGATTTTTAGGTGTGACATAAATGGTAAAGAAATGAATTTCCCAATTTTCATATCTGGTAGGATCACATTCTTTTGAAAATCCTCCATAAAACCTAAGAGGATCATAAATATTGACTCAAAATCCCTAAAGGTAGAAGCTAGAACAACTCCCAAGCCATCCCACCTAGAGAATGATAGATTTGGTATGGGAGTTAGATCATGCAGAAGAATATTTTTTACCAAACTAACACAAAACTCTAGATGAACACAAAAAACCACCACTTTCACCACAACTTTAGCATTAGATACCAAAAACATTATATTCAAGGTGAAAACTACCACCAATTTAAAATTTATTGTACTTTTCACCCCCTTTACTAGAAAATCTTTCCCCAAGATGTCCACAATTACATCATGGATTTATTTAGTAGGAATCCAAAAGATATTCTTGATGCAAGCACAAGATATTTATCCATCAAATGCCATTTCTCTTATATCACTCACTCCATAAATGCATGTAGTTGTTAAATCTATCTCTCTCACACTCTCCATATTGCACCCAGCCAAACAAAACACATCACACTAAAAATTAAAATCCATGAGCATAGGACTTGAATACTGAGGTGGTAGTAAACTTAAAGAGGCATGAGGGAAGCCTCTAGGCTCACTCATGTTATAGGATGCCATCAATCTAGCCAATAATACCCTCCATACTTCATTAATATCAATCTACCATTTAAATCCCTTCATATATTTTAATATTAATCAATATTATTATATTATATAATATTTATGTTAATATAGATTATAAATCAGTATTATATATGTAGAAAATCTAATGAAAATTATGTGTGTAGCAGATTATGTCGAAGATCAAATCTATCAAATATTAAGAAGAAATGGGCATTAAATTAGAATAATCACATATCAACAAGGTTAAATCACATATCCATGCATCATTATCAATGGGATATGTAGTGAAGTGATTTGAAAATCATCATTTATAGGGCCAAATCACATCAATGTAGTAAAATCAAGAATCAAAAAAACTTTATTTATCAAGATTATATAAATTATAATATATCTATATATTATTATTAACGGTAACAAAATAATTTTTAATTTTTAATAAAATTAAATGAATTTTTATGTCATATAATGCCACATAACATCAAAAAATGGGTAAATATGATCATAGTTATGGATTTAAAACTCTGTGATGCTTTGCCATATGTGCATAAAATGAAGTGGATTACTTCGAATAGCAAATTTATCAAACATTATTATGTTTAAGAGGAATTAAATTAAAATTTTCATTCACATATCACCAAGTTGTTAAAAGCATTAAATTTAATGTTGTAGATGACACTTGTCATGGGACAATTGACAGTAAAGTATGTGAATTATTAATTTTTAGTAGCCCTTCGAACTTGGTTATAAAAATTCTGTGAACTATTAGATTACATAAAAATTATACAAAGGAATTAAATCTATTCTACTTTTATACAAAATGACCATCAAATTTTAGTTAATGATCAAGTCTTTTGATCTCCAATTTAAATTAGTGATACGCGATTCCTATGTTTAAAAGATTTAAATTAAGATAAAGCATAAATGAATATCTATCCTGGTGAGTTTATTTCTCCACTTCAATCCTTTAATTTATTTCTATAATTTATAAGACTAGAATGATAATTTTCTCACTAACTTATATTTTGAAGTCTGACTATGAGATGTGTTTATTGGTGTTTTTGACTATAGGTGCCGTAAAGTGAGCTAAAGATGTATTCATCAGTTCTTGTAGATAAGACCGTTTGGCATTTTTTGACTCATGTATATTGTGGCCTTATTTGATATTTTCTTATAATCCATAGTTACTAAGATTAATGTATTTGATGCACCTATTTATAAAAGTAGGAATATAAACAACTGATAACCATCCATTGTAATAGACTAGGAGTAGTGACAGTTAGCATTTTTCATTTTACAACCTTAGTAGGTGCACTTCATGGATGTGATTGGATGCTTTGTACATGCCCTTGTAACCTTATATATTTTTTTATCCATCTATGAGGATGTGATGTTATATTTTATTTGGAGTAGAAAACTATCTATGTCTACTATTTCTTTTCTTTTGCTTCTATAGTTTTAGTATTTTCTCGCATAATAGATTATAGTTCATGCTTTATGCTCCTTTATAGTTTGTGATACTTTAAGATCTAATCTATTTTTTTTTTAAAGGCTTTTGATAGGATAGGTTGGGTGCATATATAATTATGGTGGTGTTTCTAATTGGATTTAATGTAAACCAATTATGGTGCTCAATACTCTAATAATGCATTGAAATAGATGGTGTCTTTGGAACATATATGTCCACTTCAATTTTGACATAGAGATTATAAGCTGAGTCTATCTCTTTACACATAGAATGAAATCCATCATAGACTAAATCATTTTATGGTGATTCAGATCTCGATCAGTCTGTTCCCATAATTATCTTTAAAGATGAACTTAAAAAATATTTTGACATTGTCAAGGGTTTGGAATTACTAGTTTTAACTATCAATTATAATTTTACCCCTCTCACCAATACATATATGCATACATTATATGTCATGATAGATGTGTGTGCATGTGTGAAGAGTTGTGCACATGGACAAGGGTGAGTGTGCAGTGAACTGAAATAAATTTTTAAATCTATATATGTCTCTGGCTTTTTGACCCCCTCTTGTGCACATGAGAAAAATAAACCAAATGAAAATTTGTATATTTATTGGTTAAGTTGAAAGCATAAAAATTGACTTTATTTTATTTAAATCTATGAGGTTTGATGGAAGCTCAAGGCTAGCTTGGGTAGTAGCAAAGCCTGCTTGGATGTTGAGTATAATCGGGCCTAGGGTACCCTCAAGTGAGCTCTAGGATGGATTTTTACAGCATGTGCATAGGGTATGAATGTGTGTGTGTATATTAAAATAATTAATATTATGTATAAATTATATATTTTATATTAAATATATTAGAGGAAAGGTCCCAATAGTTGTGCATGTTCTAATTACAGAATAGATTTTTTATTAACATGTGATCCATTGATGGATCATATTGGTGTGTATATATATTAAACTACAGTAGAAGTTGATAAAATTAAAAGTAACCAATCACATATTGACAAGTAAGACTCAAGTATTGATACTCTTATGCATAGTTATTAGTACTCCAAAGGTTAAGTTTTGGTCATAGGTTTAAAAAATGCATTTTATGACCTCTCATGATAAAATCAATTATATCATAAAATGTATAATGTGTTAGATCTTAAAACCTTAGTTATAAGTATTTAAGATGACATATTAAAATTATCAAAATCTAATGTGATGTTATGCCACCTTAATTTGATGTCCAAAGTTAGGGTACACAGCTAATGGGACCTTTCTCCTATACTAAGATATAATATATAATTATAATTTGATTTATAAACTATATTAACATATATATTATGTAATAATAATATAATATATAATATTATATTACATTATATATTATATATTTTAATATAATATATATAAATATCATTTTAATATACTAAATATATCACTCACCTTCAATTTGACTTGACTACTCGAGGTGCATTTGTGTTCAAAAATAGGCAGGAGTCTCCAACAAATTTGAAATTCAAATTTACTTTACAAAATAGGGCCCATATAATTTTGACACATTTATAAGAGGAACAAAAATTGTCAAACATGTCTAACTAGATATATTCCTATTCTTACATATTCTTAGTTTTTTTTAACATACACTATAGAGTGTTGATATATCATAATAGAGCAAGTTGTAGAGTGTCTGAAGCATTGACCATATTTGTTACTATCATTTTTGTAGATCCTTATTTTTAGGCAATTAATCTTAGTAGTGTTTAATATATATTTTTTACTCTATCTAAAATGTGCAAAAATCCTTATTTTTAGGTATTTAATCTTAATAGTGTTGAATATATTTATTATACTCTATCTAAAATGTGTGATTTATTTATGTTTACTTGGCCCTTTTATTCATTGTTTGGAACCTTAATATGTTATGAAATCACTAAGATTCAGATAGTCTACCTGGATTATTATAATATTTTTTGCCCTACCAGAGCGCACCCAACTATGATGTCAACAAGCCTTCTACTGAAGAATCATGCACATGTCTATTATTCAGGAAAACATGGTTTTCAAATTGTAACACTAAAATTCTATAAAATAATACAATAAATATTATTCCAAATGTTGTACCTGTATATACTTCAATCAATTTTTAATTAAAAAGTGCAATTTTTAAGAATGTGTGTCAAGCTTAAGGAGGCCCTGGGTTGGCCTAAGTAGAAATGAGCCCTACTATAAATCCCATTTCAAAAGGAAAAGAGGTCAAATGAGTCAAGTGGGTATATAAGACAAAAATGGGTAGACTCCACCAGTTGTAATTCAATATGGGTAGACTCCTTATTTGGTTTAAATTCTATGGAAAATAGTCACACAATAATTACTTTACACCTTTCTTATCATCTTCATCATCTGGTGAAAACTAAATAATGGCATAGATTTAGCAAATAAATTATGTAGTTCAAATGCCCTTCCTTCTAAATTAATGAGCATGAATAGTTACTCAAAATTAATCTTAATTATGCATAAATTGGTGAGCCATTACAATCCCAAAAAAATGTTAGTCCCATCCATGATAATAGAAAACATAAGATAATATAATAGGTAGTCTCTCATAGCTTTATACTATGGCATTTACTACAATAATTGACTATACCCCCGCCTATAATTAGGATTTGAAATTCTAGAGATAGGTAAATGAAATAATCCAATTAAGTAACCAACTTACTATTGATGAATTTATGTGTACTCCCAGAGTAAATAAATATAGTGGACTTCTACTTCTTGAGTAAACTGACCACCTTAATATTTGGAGTAGTAATAACTAAAAGTGTATGACAAGAAATAGTAGGTTGAGAATATTTAGATTCATCCTCAGGTCCTTCCAGAATATTGATGTGTGTCTATGTCAAGGATGTAATGCAAATAGCAGAATAACATTATTCAACTTATAGGGGCAATAGGAATATGATAGTGACACCTTGGGGATTTACTCAATTTTTATGGAGAGATTATGTGGTTACAATTTACCACCTTCTAGTCTGTAAGCAAACCTTGCTATAGGGACAACAAGAATATGGTAGTGACACAAACTACCTAAATTTGTTATGATGTAAATTGTTTTGTATTTTCTAATATAAGCCCAAACTCTTTGAAAAAATGGATATACACAATGATCATTAATCTAAAGTGATTCATGTTTAAAAATTTCAAAATGAGGGAGTAAAGTAGGTCAAAAAAAAATTCCCTTGCAACAACAAAGACAAATAGATCTCTTTTGATTTCTATTAGCAACCCAGATAGCACACAAAGATAACACTATAAACATATTATTGAATTCTTTGTCTCCTTGTATTAATTATTTTAATAACTATGTTCTAGTTACAAATAATGGGAAAAATATTGGAGGTTTGTCAATGATGTCTCCAAAGTGACCAAAGATGTTGATGAGGTGTCATGTGTGCTATAATGACAATGATAAAGTGTGTTTCAATGAGCCTCAATATTCCTTCATATTTATTTAGTGTTTGACTTAGGAAGGCATTTAATGGATGATATCATTGGTATGTACATGTTTTTGAGACCCTATGGGGTGTTAAGGGTTCTTAGAATGAGTATGGAAGTGAGTGGACTTCATCTGGTTGATCATTGTTTTTATCTAGACATTTTAGTCTAATGGCAAGAAATATGAGTAGGCAGTTTGTTGATGTCACCATTTCCACATATGGATGAGTCTAGGGTAATTGGTCATATGGTTTTGATCACATTAGTCCCTATTTTGAATTTGAATATTCAAATTTATAAAGGGAAAATTGAATGCTCTATATTTCATCCATAACTTTTGATCCAAGATGAATTTATTGATGGAGTAAAGATCAAAGTTATAGAGGGCTCCATGGAAATTCTAATGAACTTGGTTAGATGATATTAATATTTATAAAATCAAATATATTGAGCTCTAAATTGTACTATTTGTTTAACTATATTCTACAAGTGACCTGAGAAGGATATTTGAGCTCATTTTGAAAGGTGATATAGACTCCATGAAGATGATCTATGTGGAATTTGGAGGTGGTACCAATCCATAATCAATATGAAAAAATATTAATAATTTGAATATGTATTCATTCATAGTGTTCTTGTGTACAAGGTCTCTGCTAGAGTTGATTGAGCATACACAAAGGTGAGAAAAGGTAACTATGATCATTTGATGTTAGAAAAGTGTAGGTTGAGGATGAATGAAGAGTTATAAGTTCATCAAGAAGGATGGTTTGGATGCCTTGTGTGTGATCAAAGTATTGTTAATGTCTGAGTGAGCTTAGTGGTTGATCTGAGAGGTAGATTCATGTGTGGACTATGTGTATGACCATTTGGTCATGTTGTAGATGTGGTGATAGAGTTGTTGTTGAGGATTGAAGAGTGATCCAAAAGGTGGCTTTGGATTCATTGAGTGTGCAGAGTTGAGGAGTGGGGTTAGTTGGGATATGTAATGTGTCCTAATTGATCTTTGTGTGTTATTTCAAGTATGTAATGTGTTTTGGCCAATAGGGTGTGTTGGGTGATAGAGTTATTTCCAAAGGTGAAGATTTATAATCATAGTTTCATCATATGGTGTAGAAGACATCAGTTTAAAGGTGGATTTGTTCATAGGTGTTATTGTGGTTGCTCAATATCTAAGGTGGTTATTTCCTCCTTACAAGGTGAAACTTGTAATATGAATTGAATGATGCATCTTTCCTCCACCACATACACTCACTGGACCGGATGCATCTGCCTTCCAACCCCATATAGATAGAGTTCCCAATCTTGTTCAGCTAAGCAAGTGTAGTAGCACCTTATGGAATTTTAGTCTCAATAAATAAGGGATGGTAGTTATTTGATTAGTTATAGTTGGTCTAGATTAGTTTTTTATATTATAGGATAGTAGTACAACTACAGGGTCTAGTGGCTTTTATTCCCCAAGAGGGTTTCCCGTGTATAGCTAACTTTATGTGATTGATCTTGCATTGTCTCTCTTGTTCATTACTATGAATGTTGTGTATGCTTAATGAATGGTTATGTAAATTTATTAAGAGTTTGAAAGGGTTTATAAATTAAATTTTGATTATTTGGGCTTATTGATTCACCCCCCCCAGTGATTGTACCTATAACAATTGGTATTAGAGTAGGTCCTTTGGAGGAAGCTTAACAACTTGAAAGAGATTCTGAATAGGTACAAAGATGGCTAAATAGTTAAAAAAAGATAATCAATAGTGGAAGGTTGTGATCAAGGCACTTGAAGAGTAGATATGTATTTTAAAGAAAGATTCCAAAAAGGATGAGAAAGTTATCAATGATCTCAAGGTTCAGCTATAATATGCTAAGACATGTTTATATTCAAAAGAAAAGGACATCTCAAGGGTACAATTTGGTTATAAATAGATTAATTGAATTTTACAAAATTATGCAATGTGTGCCTATACAAAAAAATATAAATTTAATTTTAAAATGATTTGATCCAATTATAAGGAAAATCTAAGCATAAAGGCTACTATAAAAATCATACATGCATAAATATTTTAGCCTATCAATATTGAGTTATCTAGATTGCTATATGAACTTTAGTTACTCAATTTATATAGTTCATTCCTACACCTCCTCCTCTAGCTCCTATAGATATAACTTAGTGCTTTGATGGATGGCCACCATAGCATCCTTGTGCACTTGAGCTAGGTCTGAGATATTTTCCTCATATACAGACTATCTTGGTTGTCTATTATACCTCTTGGTGAGGTAGAACACTAGTTGTTATTCTTTAAGGATGATTCTAGTACCCTTGTCATCTTCTAGTTTCCTTTTCCTCACCCTTTAGATAGTGCTAGTTGGAGGATCAAACAATTGGACATTGAGGGGAGCTCTGTGATTCTAAAAGTAGGCATTTGAGAAGGCTTACTCCTTAAATCCATTACCCAGGGAGGGATATCTAGTTGGGATTCATCAAAATTTGTGACAATAATCTCTTTTTTATCTTCCTCTTAGACTCCCTTCTACTTCTTGTGGGCTTTTTTCAAAACATTAGGTAGGGAAGGTCATATTGTTTTAGACAAGTCCACTCCTCCCAATTGAGGGAGTGGGTAGACTAAAACTATTTTACATTTTGTGTGTTGATTGACTTTAATTATTTAAAGGAATTATGGTGGACCTAATTTCTTTGAACTTATTCTATCAAGGAAATTTTTGTGTACATTTTATTTGAAATAATTCCCTCAAAATAATTCTTAGAAAGAAAATTCCAATCGTGTGCATGTTTAAGGTATCTCTTAGGAGATAGCTCGAAAGAAAATTCCAAGTGTGCATCAGGGTTCTTGCCAAATAAAAAGTTATCATGGTTATATCAAATCCTTTGAAAGGACCTTTGCAATCAACATGGAAGTTATTCCAAGGCCCTTTGAGGTATCTCCTAGGATAGATACCTTGAAAGTAAATGCTAATCATGTGCATGTTCAAGGTATCTCCTAAGAGATACCTCCAAAGAAAATTTTAATCATTTTCATTACAGTACTTTTCAAATAAAAAGGTGTCATAGTTATATCAAATCCCTTGCAAGGAAATTTTCAATCAACATGGAAGGTATTCCAAGGCCCTTCGAGGTATATACTAGGGGATACCTTGAAATAAAATTACAATCATGTGCATGTTCAAAGTATATTTTAAGAGATATTTAGAAAGAAAATTCCAATAGTGTGCATCGAGTTTCTTTCCAAATAAAATGTTGTAATGGTTATATAAAATCCTTTTCAAAGACTATTATAATCAACATGGAATGTATTCTAAGTCCCTTTTAGGTATCTCCTAGAAAATTCCAATCATGTGCATGTTTAAGGTATCTCCTAGGAGATACCTCATGTCCATCAAGGTTCTTTCCAAATAAAAAGGTGCCATGATTATATAAAATACTTTACAATGACCTTTGAAATAAACATAGAAGGTATTCCAAGGCCCTTCAAGATATCTCCTAGGAGAAACCTTGAAATAAAATTCCCAATCAATTGCATGTTTAAGGTATCTCCTAAGAGATATCTCAAAAAAAAATTCCAATAGTGTGCGTCAAGGTTCTTACCAAATAAAAATTTATCATGATTATATCAAATCCTTTGCAAGGACATTTTCAAGAAACATGGAATATATTCCAAGGCCCTTTGAGGTATCTCATATGAGATATACCTTCAAAGAAAATTCAATTGTGTTCATGTTTAAGGTATCACCTAGGAGATACCTCAAAAGAAAATTCCAAGCGTGTGAATCAAGGTTATTTCCAAATAAAAAAGGTGTCATGGATATATCAAATCCCTTATAAGGACCTTTGAAATCAACATGAAATATATTCCAAGGCCCTTTGAGTTATCTCCTAGGATATACCTTTGAAATAACCTAAGCATATCCATTGAACCTATTGCAGAAATACAAGCTACAATTCATAGCAACATTAGAAGAGGTAAAACCATGATCATCTAAAAACATGTCCATTAATCCAAATGAGAGTTTGGAACAATGTAAAAACAAAACATGCATGGATATGCTCATGATCATGAGATGATGGAAAAACTGATCCTATAGCATGGAGAGATATTTTCTAGTTATCTTCATGGAGGAAGATCTCACAAGGGACAAAACAAAACCTTTGTCCTCTTTCACAATAGATAAAAACATCCCTTTCCTATCCTCATGATTACACAAAAACTAACTGAAAGGGATGTGACACTAATGGGCCAAGTACAATGTTTCCTCGTAGTAAATAAGAATAAAAAAGAAGGGAGGGAAGGGAAGAAAGAAGTGATGCCAACTCAAAAAAAAACAAAATATCTAATTATGTTATGGAGTCCATCTGGATGATGAAATATTTTGCCAAATTGTTTTTATACCTGGTATATCCTTTCAGCATAGGGGTGAGATTCCCTTAGTTTGGGCCCACTTGGTATTTGAATTTTACTCTATACTCTTTAAGATAGGTAGAAAACTTCTGAAGCATGGTCTACTTTCATCTAATTAGTTCTTTAAAATGGTCACAATAATTCTCAAGTGACACCAACTATTTTATTTTATCAACATCAAAAGACTCTTGTGGTGCATTGATGAGGTTTTTCAAAGCAATGTGTATCATCTCTTCTTTCAAGTCACTTTTACCATCAATCCTTACCATCTTACTTAATTTAACATCTATCTCTTTTGTTGTAGTCTTGATGGACTACTCTTCTCCTTTTAAATCAAAGATGTCATATTTGAGCATCATCAAATGATGCTTAATTTCTAGTTGACACTCATTGGGCTTCTTGTGATCATTGGGAGTAATGATCCTTTTTGTGATCAAAGTATCTATGCCCATCTTGCAGACCTCATCCATTTTATGTTTGACCTCCTCCCACATCTTGACATCCATCTCATAGAAAATCATTTAAACATCACACTCCCTCTTATTTTCCACTATGTTGTTCAAGCATTTCAATTCTGAGTGGATTATTTCTTTTACCCTAGTGCATAGATATTTTTGCCATTTTCTTCTTTTTATTCCTTTAGACTTCAAATCATCAATTTGGCCAAAATCAAATGACTCTATTAATAATAAAGGATGCTCTAGAGCAATATTGGTAGTTAGAGTTACTTCCTTGGGCTCAATCAATATATTTTGTAAGTAATGGATCATAGCTTGATTATGTGCCTTCAACTCTCCTATGGTGTTTTTGTCTTTATCCTTATGAGCCACCATGTTATCTAAAACTTGTGAGTTGTGCTTTAATTAATTCCTTGATGGCTCCCCTAAACTATAGTTATAAATAGTGTAACTCTCAAGGGGAGCATCTTTCTTCAAAGCATCTAGTGGGGGAATTTCTACCTCTACATTCCTTTCTCTGATGGTAGTGAATGTGGTCCTAGAATGTGTCTTGGCTTTTTGCGGGGTTTGGCCTTATATGACTAGTGATCTTCACTACATCAATCTCCCCAATTTTTCTCATAATGTCCTTCTACTTGACCTATTCCTTGATCTAAAGAAGGGGTCTGGTCTGAAATCACATTGATGTACTAGACATAAATGCAAGCCTCAAGATAGTAAAGGGTGGTGTCATCAAAGTACTTGACGTAGGAAGTGACACAAGAATATGCTATAGACTTAACATGAACTATTTAATTTCTTCATCACTTTATAAATCTTCACCACCCTTTTTTGCTCCAGGTTTAGCTTTATCTACTCCAAAACTTCAAAATCTAGACCAAATTAGTGAGACTTCTTGAGCAACATTTAAATGGAGCTTCCTCATCTTATTAACTAACTGAAAGGTTCTACACCCACTTCACCTTATTTATTTGTTTGAGCCTTAGGTATATATGAGGCTATAGTGACCTCCTTATTTCCCTTAGGTAACTCTTCACCAATCATAGCCTTTGGACATTTATTATGGGTTGGATCATGGACCTTGATGTGAGGAAGGAGACCTCAAGGTACTTCAATTGAAGCAACATTCCTTGAAGCACTCTCTTCAGCACCCTTATGAGACTTATCCAATTCCTTATTTATTTTTTCATGGGTGGGGGTACCCATTTTTAGGTTTTGTCCCCCACCTTCTTCTATACTCACCTTTTCCTCTAGTTCTAAAATTGACACCTTTAGAGGGGAAGGGATAACTTATGATGTCTTTGGAGTTATTTTTAGTCCTTCTTGTGAAACCACCCCTTTACAATATTTGGTGACTTGAGTATCCTAATTTATCTCCACCTTATCCTTCTCATTAGATTTTTTCATTTCCTCAACTTCACCCTAATTATCTTGGCTTGGTGGATGGGTGATGACATTCTCAACAAATGTCTCTATATCTGATGAGATCATTTCCTTTTATTGAGGAGCCTAAACTTGAGTGTCCACCTCAACTCTAACCTTAAAAACATCTTCAAAAGAGAGGGGATTAATTGAGGCCATAACTTCCTCCTTATCACCCTTATTTTATACTCTTAAAGGACCCTCTTTTGTAAATAAACCAACCATTGGGACCTTCATTTGGGTTTGTGGTATTTCCCTCAGATTTCTTCACCCATTTCTTACTTGTGGAGGAATGAATGCTCACTACTTATTCATCACATCTACAATGGACCTATCTTCATCACTCATATCTCTCAATATCTAAGCATATGAGGATTGATCCTCTTTCCTCTTCATGGGGAGTTTCTTAGAAGGTAGGTCTTCAAACACAACCACTTTCCTTTTCTTAGGAATCCCAACTGAATGTTACAAATCCCTTTTGACTCTTTTTTCTTGGGTTTCTTTGCCTCTTTATCACCTCCTCTCTTACTTAAATAAATATTTGTGGGAGGGATAATGGTTGGATATTATGCTAGTGGAGAAAGTGGGATAGTAGTTAGATTAACCACTAGGATGGTTGTTGGGATGCTTGGTATAGTTTGGGCTCCTTCTAATGCAATGGATATTGGGGTGACACTGGCCAATGTGACCTCCCCAATAACAATTTTGTCCTAATTTTTAGCTAGATTTGTTAACTTTGAGAATGACAACCCTGAATTAGACTGTGATGTGGTTATGGATTCCACATTAATTATCTTGGTTAAGTCAAAATCACCAACCTTGATCTTTGATTTGCCCTTTTTCATTGGTGGTGGAGCCAAGGGAGCACCACTGTATTCTAGGGGGAAACCCTTTAAATCTCAAACTTATTTGAATTCTTAGAGGGTAGGGGTGTCATAAGTACTGAGATCAACCCCATGTTCCTTTAACCACCTAAAGGTTCTTCTCATGATTGTGATGGCCCTCCATGAATGGAATCATTTTCCTCAATAGTGAACTTCATCGATGACATGACATGATGTCTTTAGGGATGGGATCAATATTGTAAGCGATAACTTCTTGCATTGTCAGTCTCATATAATCTAATTTTCTAACATCTTCCTTGGTAGTGTAAATAGACCAAATGTCTTCAAAATGTGATTGATGTAGAATTAAGTTGGTCATTATGTTCACCCACCATTTGATATCATAGTTTGACCTGGGTGGCATCTTGTCAATCACATACTAGCCCATCTCTTGCCCTAATCCCTTAGCTCTAGTAATAGAAGGACATGAATTATGTCTAATTTTAACTAGATACTTGAAATGGTTATTTACATTCTTCACTACTATCATCTCATGTGAGGGAACCATCTACCTACTTAACTCCATCACTGCTAGTCTATAATCTAGGTATCTCAGTAGTTTGTATGGAGACCCTAAGTAGCCACTTACCCTGATATAAGTAAATGATTTAAATTGAATATATAAGGCAACATATTTATCAATTGTGTCTTATCCCCCTTGGACATCTTATTGAGGCTTATTATAAGATAGAATACACTCATCATAGTATTAAATAAACAATTGTAAACTCTATATAAATTCTTCTTGAAGCCATCCAGATTTATTTTGGGATAAACCTCATATATTCTCATCCCATTGGGATTCCTGGTGAGCCCCTAGAATGTCTTATTATGCACCAAGTTTCACATCAAGTAGGAGGACATGAAAAATATACCTATGAATTCTTTATTTGAGTGGATTGTAACATGAAGTTACATCATTTGCCTGTGCAAATTATCACTTAGAATGGTAGCCCAGTCTAGCTTCTTCCTTTGTTTCAACATACAAATTAAGATTATGGAAATCTAAGGTTTAAATTTATCTACATTGGGAATCACATAAAATATTTCCATCATGGCAATCACATACTGGGGTAATTCATTTAATTTTTCTAGTTTTAGACTCTTACACATTTTTGAGACCTTTTACTTTTTCTTAACTAGCCAGCAGGAGTTAATAATGGCCCATATTATCTTGTTGTTCTTATCTGTATACTCTTGGCATTCTTCCAAAGAGAGTGATACTTTTAGGATAGGTAGGAATCCCATGCATGGTGCTAAGGGCTAAAGGAGTGAAAGAGTAGACAATTGATTGACTTCCATCAATGATAATCTTAGGGTTTGGTTGGTATACTTTGGCACATGCAATCACTAACTCTGAGTATGGGGAAGCCAAGGGGAATATTTATGTAGGGGTGATTTAACTCATTCCAAGGTTGGAGACTATTTGGAGAGGGTTTGGCTACTAAAATACATTTAATAGGGCTTTAAATTCTAGCCCTTGAACATCTATATGTTTGATTTCATCCAAAATAGAAACAATGTTATTCTTGATAGATGTGGAAGTAGTCACCATTGTTCCCTAGCTCTTTTAATGAAATACTTGAACTTTAATGAATTCCTCAATATGACCACCCTTAAAAAACTTTTAAAACTCCTCAAAAAACACAATACAAGGAGCTATAAAAGCACTTACTGATTATCTATAGGGTTGTGTGTAATTGAAACTGAAGACCTTTGAATAACTCAATGTAATCACTCTTTCATGTTTCGAGGGTAGATAAATGGCTTAAAGATGCAATTAGAATATCTAAATGCAAAAGGTAAATGTGAATGAAGGTAATTTCCTTTGTTATAATCCTTTATATTTTGAAATTAGGGTTGCCATTAATGCTTTAAAGCTTAATGGATAATTACCAACTACCCTCTTTAAGTCATTTGAAATTCATTTTGAAAAAAGAGAGATAAGGTGAAAATGTTTCTTTTATGCCATAAAATCCTCCTTGAAACATGTGGATTCATATAATCAAACTTTTTCATTATAGTTCTTTTTGGTATTTTGGGGACCTTTTACACCTTTCCCACCCAAAGGTAAGTGAGGCAATTTTCAAAAAGGGACCAAAGCTTAAAAATACCTAAATATTTGCCACTTATCTTTTTAAATATAAGCATTTGGACATCATTTAATCTTTTCACCTTTCCCACCAAAAGATAAGTGGGGCAATCTCCAAAACCTCAAGGACTCATCATGTGTCCAACTTAGATTCTAGCTCATACTCTCAGCCAACTTTCCACTTTTGTACCATCCTTTTTGATATAGGGAAGGGTTTAAGTTTCTTTAAATCCTCTAAAATAGTCTTAAGAGTCCCCTGAGATAACCATATGTCTTTCATTTAGCTCATCAGGCAATTCCTAACCTCAGTCACCAAAACACATTGAAGGTGTAATACAGCAATTTCACCCAGGGCCCAAGAACATTTCTTATTTGAGAATAAGCTATAAAATCAATGTATGAAAGGAGACCTAGATATATTTCTATCTTATCATACTAAATTTTCATATCCTAGATTGCTTCATCCAAGGCATCTAGTAGTGCTTTCTATGTAAAGGAAAATTGTACTCCTTCCATGTAAAGGAAAATTGTACTCCTTTCATGAAGGAAAAATCCACTCATGTCCCCATTTGAGATACTTTGAAGGGGAAATCCACTCTTGTACATGTTTTAAATTTATCTCTTAAGAGATACCTTGAAGGTATTACATAGGTCTTTCACCCAATAGTCCTTCTCTATAAAGGAAAATTCCACTTGTTCCTTGAAGGAGAAATCCACTCTTGTACCTATTTGAAAGGTATTTCCTAGGAGATACCTTGAAAGGATAAATCCACTCTTATGCATGTTTGATAGGTATCTCTTATGATATACATTAAAGGTATTACAAGGGGATTCAAAATATAACCTAGTAGTTCATTTTCTATGTAAATGAAAATTACACTTGTAGAAATCCACTCTTAACCTTGTTTGAAAATTACACTTGGAGAACTCTAAGAGGTGAGGGAATAGGAAATCAATGCAAATCTCATTTGACAATAAGTGGATAAGTGATGGTGCAATAATAATTTATTAGATCCAAGATTTAAACCTAAACATATAGTTCTCAAATATTAAATGTATCTCTTAGGAAATATCTTGAAGGGGAAATCCACTATTATTCGTACAAGTCATTCAAAATATTTGTTTGCACAAAATGTTCAATGAAAAAAATCTAAATAAAAAATTTTGAAGACCCAAAGTCTTGAATAATAATTCCAAAAACCTGGCTCAAGCTTATAAATTATCTAAGGCAGCTATTATGTACACACAAAAAAATACACCAAAGAAATCACTAATACACATCTAAAAATATGAATCAACTTGAACTCAACTATCTTAATCAACACGCTCACCAATGTTGAATCCCTGTATGTGCTAATCTTGGGGTCCAAAGAAGCAATTTTATTATTTAACATGAGAGGGATTTTCTTGATGACATCATCCCAATTATTGAATTAAAAAAAGGACACCCCCACATTGTCATGATTATTTTTTTAATGATGACACAAATTCAGATCAAGAGCTTAGATATTAACATGTGAAAGGTAATTATTTCTAAGACTTTGCACGTTTTGGGCTCTCCAAGATCACATCACATGATTTTATTTAGATTTTAGTCCCATAACCTATCCATTTCCATTTCTACAAACTTGAACAATGAATCTTTTATAATAAGTCTACAAATTTGCAATATGGGTGGGGATTAGGATCAGTTCGAACCAATTTCATGCTTTTATGTCAAGGAAAATAAATACATTTGGAAAAAATGTTCAAAGGTAAATTGGATCCCTTCATGGAACAGCTCATTAGGCATGATACAGGGCTTTCCAAGGATTTCTCTCATGGTTAGAAAGATCATTAAGTATGTATGCATGGCTTGAGAATATTGATCACTGAGGAGCTCATCAGGGAGACTAACAAGATGCATTATTTTTTAATCAAATCATTCAAGGATAAGAAGAGAAGGGAGGAGCTTCTCAGCATTTTCTTTAAGGAAAAGAAGAAACCCAAGATTTCATCTCAGAAAGGTTTCATGAGGTCAGAACTATTGAAGAACTTCAAATAATGATGTATATTACCTTAGAAGAAAACATACTATGACTTTTTCCCATCACTTCTTATTACTCAATCATTTCAAAGGCCACACCATTAGCATTCCATTTTTTTTGCAATCCTTAGAAGCTTTGGTACTAAACTTCAAGAAGAACCCTTTAGTATAATTAATTCACCAAGGTCTGATTTTGTTATTGATTAAGAGAGGAGAACCACAATGGTCCAAAATTGTCACTGAGGTGATTGATATCCCTAGTGAGAAGGAAGAAACTAAAGGGGGAGGAATTTTCCACATAGTCAACCTCTAATCATGAACTGGAGGAATAAAATGTTGAGGATTCTTCTAAACTAATACAAGAAGATCCCAAATTAGACATGGGGAGTACTACCAATGTCCCTCCATTAGCTACCATAGGTAGAGGGGTTTTTGATTCTAATGCCAAGGTAGATATCATGAATTCCCTTCAAAAGTTGCACATAAAGATTTCCATCCAAAAAATTCTCTATAATGAAATGGTGGATGAGTTTAGAAAGTTACAAGGGATCCTAGGTCACATGTCAATAGCCTCTAAATTTGGCAAGGATCATCTACAATGCACTCCCTGGGGAACTAAATCAACTTAGATTAGTAGAAAGGAGGATTTCAATAGGGATATCAAGGAGGAAAAAGTGGAGATCTAGTCTACCAACCTCAAATACAAAAGACAAGAAGAAGATAAGGATCATTTCATGGAAATTCATACTAGAAGAAGGAATAACAAAGGTGATAATACCACGACCAATAATTTGGTCTTTTATTTTGAATTAGAATAGTCGGGCTTGCTCTATCTCTTTTTGTTTGGTCTTGGGTTTTTTTTGTTGATACTTTGCATAAGTTTAGTGGCATGGGGATTTAGATATAGGGTTTGTCTATTGCTCCTTTTTTGTCCTTTGGCTTTATCATGTCTATATTCTAAGTTTTTTATATAAATGGAATGGGCCCCTTCAACCCATATTTTAACTAATTGAATAAAAAAATAATATACAAATATATATATATATATACACATTGAAGGGAATTATAATACCTTCATGGATACCTTAAAGGTATCTCTTAAGAGACACCTTTATGCATAAAGGAACCTAATAAGATACCCATTAAAGGTACTACAAGGCCCTGTTATATTGAAAGAATTTCAATCATATGCATTTTCAAGGTATCTACTAGGATACCAATTGAAAGTAATACAAATGCATGTTTGAAAGTCTCTTATATGAGATACCTAATACCTTTAAAACATGATTTATGGTACACTTTAATTTACTAAAAATCCCTTTAAGGTATCTCCTTAGAGATACCTTGAAATAAAATTCCAACCATGTGCATGTTGAAGGAATGTTAGTAGATTTTTATGGAAATTCTCCAGAATATAGAAATTATAGGTATAGCTTTTGTATTAGGAAGCTAAAAAGAATCATAATACCATGAGTGAATTTACACAATCTTCAATTTTATACACCACAATAAATATAAATATAAACTAATATGGTGTTAATAATTCTAGATCATAAACAACATAATATAAGATAGAACAAGTTAAAACAAAACAAAGTAAACACTATGCACCATGCATAGGTAAAAGAATCTTAGGAAAAAACTAACATCAAAACAATATTACATTACATCATAGCACTATATATATTTTTTTACATGGCACTATCTCTTCATATTACAACTTTTTTGGCATACAAAAAGAAAAGATACATGGCATTCTTATATCTATCACTTGCCTAACAAGGCCAAAGATATCTAAAATATCATATAGATGACAAAATTTAAACTCTAATCTTGGATAAAGCTAGAAAATATTTACCTATTACAAAAGTGGTAGTAATCACTATAGGTTTTTTGGTCTTCCATACTTGCCTACCACCCTTTACATTTCTTAAACTGCAAAACTTAAATTGCACATTTACCTACTACGTAGGTTGTGGCTATGCAGACTGTGCCTTTATATCCAGATTTATCTTCTAAAAAATTGATTGAAGCTCCTAAAATGGAATGAACTTAGGTTCATCTATGATATACAAAATATCAAGTTAAACCTATGAAGTTCATGCTTTATCATTTTCTAATTATCAAGTACTTCTCACACCATAGTAAGCAAAATGCATAGTGGAATCGAAATGACCATCAAATTGTGCACATATACTTAATTTGTGATGATAAGGAAGTCTTTGGCATTTGATAGCTTAAACTAGATATATGACACAAAATCATTCAACCTATATGTAGTCTTTTGAGCTTGAATTATCATAAATGTGTTGCACATTATCTCATTCTACCAAACCTGGAGCTTCTTCATCATGATATCCCTGGCTTTTAAAAACTATTGAAATGCATTGTTTAGTATTTCCCTAGTAGCCATTCGATCATTCACTAAAACTTTAGATTAATCCATCATTATGAACTCTAGATTATAAAAATCCAAGGATTTGTCAAGATGCTACCTCCAATCAAGCATTCTTTGTGCAATCTGCTTAGCCTAATGCACAGTTATATCTAGGACCTATACATATTCCTCTAGAATTTTATAAATGCCTTCTATCTCAGTGTGGATAGCCTATCCTTGGGTGAAAAATTTATGTACACTCACCCAATCCTTTGTTAGTTGAGTTAGTAACACAGTGAGTTGTTTATCCTTAGACATTACTTGCTCACCAAGGACGTGCAAAATGAAAGCAAGACAAGATGCATTGATGAGCTGCCTATCTTTAGTAATTTGATTTTATGCTTCCACTTTCTCCTTGTACAGCCAAAAACCATATGTTATAATTTTGAAGCCTTTAATGCAATGAATTTTTGGAATGTATCTATTCCTTCAATTTCCTTGGACAATGGTAGATGTGAAACATCCAAAGATGTCTCCATAGAAGTGGAAGCAATCACACTGGATCTCATTTGAATAGTGGTATCTAGGGATCCCTCCATTACATATACATCATCTATTTCCATATCATATTGTGAGTTCTTTTAAGATTTATATTTGATAACCATAACACCTCTATGTATGAAAAAAATTATTGACTCAGTCAAAGGGACAAGTGTATCCTTGTGTCTCATCATGCCCCTAAACTTCACTTAATGCACACTACTTATTATGGTTGGCTTTCCAAAAGATACCAAACATTTAAGTATGGTGGTTAAAGGAATCACCTAATGAAGACTAAATTTTTTACACATCACTGGTCATACCAGGATCCCTTCCTTTGGTAGATATATATACTACGTAGATGATGAACTAGATTCTAGATATTTTTCAAAAATTTCTACCACAAGTTCATGATAAACTTATTTTTGACCTATAGTATCCATAATAATAGAGGGAGGGGTTACATAATGTTGACCAAATGGTCATTTCTTACCTTATTTCACACTTGGCAAGTGTGTATTGCTTTTTATAAAAAAAACTCCTTCTCCTCCTCCTTATCATAGACCTTTTGATTGATGTCTTCAATCATGCATTAAAGAACTTGTTCATCAACCCATAACATTGTGAGATCTTAATTCCACACTATCCTTGGCACATGTGGGTTTTCCAACCAAGACTTGATTTTCCCTAATCTCCAAAGAGCTACAGACTACTAGGGTGAGGCATGTGATTGTGCAATTGGATACAATTTTTCTTGCTCTTGCTAGCCTTATTGTGCGATTAGGGCTCTCTACCTCCATATTTCATCTTGTGCTTTAACCATTGTGATGAAAAATGTCATTAGAGTCATATTTTTTGTGATAAACTCGTTCACCTTGATTTGAATACCATTGTATTGAATACTATTATATAACTTGGTTATAGATATATGTTGCCCCAAATATTGCATGACATCTTGTGGAATTCAAGGGTGCAACCTGATCAAAGATAGAGCCTAAAGCCACCATATGTTAAACTACTTCAATTTCTCATAATATTTTCATGTCTTAGTCTAAGTGATTCCTACAAGGGAAGTATCAGGACAAAAGTCTATAGTAACATTAACTTGGCCTAGTGGGGAATTCTATTGGGTGAAGCACAATAACAAAACTAGAAAATGATATTAGAAATTTTATGAGCTACCTAAAATTGCCTTCTCGATATTAGTGGTAAGCTCAGATGTGAGAAAATTTGTCCAATTGAATTTCTCATTCTATTATATCATGTGATACATAATGTCAATTACGCTTTTTATTGCCTACTTGGCTTGCTTCATTATCTACCAAAACCTCTTTGTAATACAATCTACTAGAATGTACATTGCAACATCCTTAATGGAGTCAATTAGGGTTCCTCTACTTGCCCTAGTGGGAAAATTATCCCAAAAATATGTATGAATTGGTAGTGCAGTGGACTTATATCACAATAATTATTTTCCATAATTTGGGAGGCCTGTGGCTCTCACCATGGTCTATGCATTGATCCAAATGGTGATATCTCTAGATAAATGAATAGCCCCTTAGTTTTATCAGCTTAATCAAGTATGCATGACCTCATCTAGTTTCCAAAATTTAGGTAACTTGAATAGATTTTTGCATCAGAACCTCAAAGTGGATGTTGAAGTGCAAGAACTCATATTTGTGCACCTAGTTGTGTTGATAGGGTGAAGAGAGAAACTTCAGCTATTTCCACAAAGTTAAAGGGATTTGGATCATTAAATTTGGTTTTTTGAATACCTATCCTAATCCCAATTTCCACCTTCTCTACATCTATGATTAGCATCAACAACTTGCTCCTATCCATGACTAAACCTATCATCTACGTTATTTGATTAATTTGTTCTACCAAAATTTGGGTATCAATTTTTCCACATATGAGTATATCAAGAGTAGATAGTAGAATATTCTTCTTTTCTAAAGTCTATAATGTTTTTTTGTTGTTCCTCCACTTCATTTTATGGATTTTGGCATCTAATTGACTCTTATAAACCTCTTTAAATGCACTTACTACCTACACATGAGTGCTCTTCCTCATCTTTAATATTTTGGCTTTGATGGTGATCTTTTTTGTCTCATAAATCTTTAAATTACCCCAAATCTTATCACATCCCAAATTTATCTATAATATTCCCATATTCCATGTCGTTAATGGTCTTTCATGACTATTAGTAGTCCTTCTACCATACATATCTTATCACCACTGCTTTCCTAAACTTAATTCGAGATTGATGTACTTTTTTTACTAGATTGCTCCTTAATATCCTTTCTTTGGAAAAGTAAAAACAATGATATTTTAAATTTCAAACTAAATTATTAAATGCATTTAATAAGTTGTATTATGCATACCCATAAGAGCCTCTTAGACTCTACAAGTGCATAGCAATAGATCCAACCATAGATGAAACAAGAGTCCTTGATAGTTGAATAATGACCTCATCACCCACTCCCAAACCATAGGTATCTTATTGAGAGAGAATAAATAACATGGATGCAAACTTGAATCCATATCTTGGGTTCATCATGGACTCACAGTGATTGAGCACGTAGGTGAGTACATCCACAAACTTGAAGTCTCAGTTCCTTCTGCTGATGACATGTGTCATCATGGTGTTCCTCAAGAAAAAAAGTTCTTATTTCAAGAAAAGATACGCCATTGGCCCAAGTAAGTGGGCCCCATTTTTAACAATAATTTGAGAGTCAGTTTAGAGGGAAACATGCATCACCATAGCAATTCTTACATATCCCTAAGATTTCATACATGAAATTCCATCTATCAATCTCCAAGTAAACAAGATGGAGACACTTGGCATAATCATGAAGAGCCACTTGCTCGGTGAACTTGAAATATTTTTTGGGTTTTGAAATGTCACAAGTTCATGAGTGCATGCCACAAGTCCTTGACTATTGAAAAATGAAGTCTTAAGCTTAACGTCCTGGGTACCCTTGAAGGTATTATAAATCCCTTCAAGGTATCACCCAATACTACCTTTGAACACTAAATGGTATCTCCTAAGAGATACCATTAAACTTTTGGGTCCACAGTAGAGGTTAAAATCAAATACAAGATCCTAAAATATAAGAAGCTATTCATTTTCCATAATTTCTCTCAAACCCCCCATTTCTCATTTTCATTTTGTATTATAATAAAATACATGGTTAAATATTGACTTAATTATTTATTTTTCTCTATACAGCTATTCCACTCTAATGCATGTTTGAAATGTATCTCCTAGGAGATACCTTCAAACTAGGATGAAGCAAGAATTGAAGTATGCAGTATATGATATTAAAAGTTATTATTTTTTTGGATTGACATAAATCATGTCATTAAAAAAAATGTTATACATTATCTTTTTAACATTTTTAGGTTTTAACATATCTCCATGCTTATGTTTTGGTATAAATATAGATTTATCTCCTACATATAGGTATAAATTAGAATAATTTTATAAATAACCTAATTAACTCTTCTCATGTCTTTTGTAAATGTCTAGCTAAAAAATCATACATTAATGGATTTCCAATGTGGAGATTATGTTTCTCTCATAAATAATGGTAAGGTTGTTGGTGAAGGAAGAATACACAAAGTGGTAGGTCTAGATGTTGAATCTTTGGAATCCATAAATCTCACTTCCACATGCCACGAGGAAATACCTATTGAATGTATAAGTGTTAATGTGACTAAATATTTTGATCTAACTCTACCACTTCTATTTCCTATAGCTTTTATGGATAATTTAGGAGATGTAGTTGATATTTTTACTATATGGATCACATGAATGATGCAACATGCCACAGACAAGTTTTCTATAGATAATGACATGGAACAAAGTCAAAATAATTTACATCCAATTCTGCATATACAACCATTACAATAATAAAAATCTTACTTGGATTCATTTGTTTGATATATAAATGATCCTACCACATTTCAAAGCCTAATAAAAACTTTTATTGGGAAAATGGTACATTTATTGCATAAATGTATAGCTTTTGAAAATGATGAAAAAAATGCTTTTGGTTATGTTAAATTTGCACAACCAGGGCAGATTTTTGGTTGCATTCCTATCCCAATGTTAGAAAATGAAATGGGAATTTACATAAGGCATGTTATACAACATTGTGAGACTTGAAGTATATAGGTAATTATATCATTAGATGGCCTTCCAACAAATATTGGATACTAAGACTTGTAGAGAAATCAATTTACCATACATGATACCAAAAGAGATAGAAATTGTAATTGTTGGGACATAGTGGATAATGAAGTCACTCTTTGCCTAACATTCCTAGCATAAAGGCATATAAAAAAATTAGTTCAGTCCTATAAATGCTCAGGCCAAAAAAGAGGTCAGCCAAATAATTTACTCGACCAAGTGGAGTTTGATGAAAGCATAGATAGTGAGATTATAACAATGTATGCAAATAAATGTTGCACCAAAAAATGTTTTTAGTAAGGATTGTCATTTAAGATTCTAAAATCTGAAAATATGAAGTTTCTTAATTATACCACAACAAATAGGAGGCAACATGTCTTGGATGCCCTTTCTATCAGTTTGTTTAAGAAAAATAAAAATAAAACTAGCATTGATTTTCAAGGTACAGAGATCTATTTGGAAGCTTGGCTTAAAATATATGGATTGAAGAGAAGTAACTTTTTGACATTCAAAATTATCATAAAAATGGGGAATGAAATGCATTCCATTAGGGATATTTTGACAAGAGACACAAAATAATACAATGTTAGATAAAGATTTGTTGGACCAATTGGTAGATGATTTTGTAGATGTTTCTCCATGACTAACATGATAGGTAGATATAGATGGCTCATGAGAAAATGTTTGATACCTTCTATCATATTTCACTCAAGAAGTTTATAAGGTGCCACATCAATGTAAAACTAGAAGATATGGAATATGAACCAATATCCCAACCAAAATTTGATAACATATGGAGAACTAATCTTCATGGTGTGACCATTGCCATGTCTGATGACTTTGCTAGGTGAAAAATATGCATCTTGTTAACTCAATAGAAACACTCTAGGTCCCTCTCTAGAGATTAGGAAATCAATAATTCATGATACACTCAAATCAAATACTTTATACAATACAAATGTATTACACACATAAACGAATGTTAGAGAAATATCTTGAAGAATGCCTCGGTGTCATTCATGACAAGGTGGAATGTCAAAAAAACATTATGCTGAGGATAGTGACAAAAAGCAAATCAATTACCGATAGAATATTAGAGTTGTCAATGGTAGGTATTATAACACATTGTCATGGTGTAGGTGGATATGAGCATTTTTTTATTGTATATTCTTGAAGGGTCTAACTTTACTATCACCTCATTAAACAAGTGCTTTTGGGATATGGAAATAATAGTGATAGATACTTTTGGATCTTTAATATATAAACCTAGATCTTCAAAATATCCATTGTATGATGCAATTTTGTCTAACAACTACTACCCCGAATGCAAGAAATATAGAGAAAAAACACAATCAATTGGTGCCTTCAAGAAACTTCCTTCTAGTTTATACCTTCAACTAGACAACTATTGTGGGGATAATAAGAATATGTACTTCCATCCATAATTATATTTAAAAAATGTTGAAACTTATATGAAACTAATTTTGCATTTACAAATTCATAAAATTAGGTCTTTTTATATAGGTATGTGTTTTAATATTTACCTCTCCTTATATACAAAGGTGTTTTCCTTGATGTCTAGGTTAGATTTCTACTTGTAAGACATACCCATGAGGACATCGATGGCACATTTTGAAACCTATTTGAATGTATAAAGAGGAAAGATATATGGAGTGTGGCAGAGATGATGGACACTTATAGGATGTGTGAAATTCAAGAAAATTCACATCATATTTGATTGAATAGGTAGTGGATTTCAAACATTATGTTAATAGTTACCAACTAAAGGGAATAAATGAAATAGTAGGCTTGACAAAAGTTCAATACTTTTTTCTATACATAGAGCAAGGTTATCACATTAACCATTTCAAAAAATCTATAAGAGATAGAAATTGGTCCACCCCCCAAATTACATTATGGGGAATAAAATAAAATGGTGAGCCAAATGTTTCAAAAGGTAATCAAACAAAAATATATTTCAAAGACTTGAAAAATAGAGAAATGTCTCAAGATTCCATTGTTGCTAAATATTCAAATAGAGGTAGAAAAAAGAGTGAAAAAGAAATTAAATATAAATTTATTAAGTATGTATAGTAATTTAATGAATTTGGTTTGACCAAAAATAGTAAGTGGAAGGATCTAGCATATTACTTCTAAAACATCCATCACATATTGAAAGAAGACATGTTCCCTTCTAAAGTTGAGTGCATAGGAGAGTTTTGGTATAGAACTCATCATGACATACCCTTGTATAGATATCTACACAAAATGGTTCATGATATCACCCTTTATTTGGGAGTGACATCTACAAATACATATGTTGGTCTAAGAAGTAAAAAAACAAGAATTGTATTTGATATAGCTCAAGATGTACAAATCAAAGATATGTTATTTGTCATACTTGATGATTCTAAAGGAATGGACTACATAGTATGGGTTGCTAGAGCTAAAATTAATATTTAAATACTATAAAAAATTGGGGATAGAGAACAAAGGGTCAATATAGCTTGGTTCATCCTAGTTCATGTAGGGAAAAAAGATGTAGAAGAAGCAAAAATTTATTCAGGTTACTTGGACAAGTAATAGAATCCAAACCCAACTAACACATATTTTCCATCCATACTCAGAGATAGTATCATCTACTCTTGGAAACTAAATAAAAATTGGAGAGGTCATACACTTTTTCTCACTAAGTTTTTAAAAGGCTTTGTAACAGATTATTTGAATGCATTGTCCAACTAGGCACTAACAAAAATAGTGATAAAAGGATTTGGAAATTTTAAATGGTGTTTCCTTAATTTTAGAATGATAAATATGAATGTTTTTTTCAAAATTTAGTCCCTTTTTTGATAATGTATAATGTTTTATTTATATATATTTATTTCTAGTGGCACATCGCATTTTGGGTCTTGGGAAATACACTTCACCATTTGAATTTTATATTTTCTACTATGATAATTTAATATTTCAATAATTGTGCATCTATTTAATAAAATTTAACTGTTATAATGTCCACTTTTCATTTTTTCATCCTTAAAAATGGTCTTCAAAAAAAGGTCTTCACAATTTATAAATCTAAGAATTTAGTACACTACATATTTTATGTTTTACAAAATACAATTTGGCATTCCTATGTATGCAAAAAGGTCTTTGGGGTTTACACCTTGGAATGTCCCACTTGCACATCAATATTTATTCTTTGGTATTTGTGTATTGATAAATGTTACTCATCTTTTCATGTGACACCCGATATTGTGAGAGATAATATGAGATAAACTTTGACAGTCATGAGGATGTCACTTGAATCAAATTAAATAGATAGTTCACGATCCAATCAATCATTGACACATGGCATCCCAATCCCAAGTGTTCTAAATCACATATCAATCAATAACATTATTGATTTATGAATTATTTTTCCTTAAGAAATATACCATTGAGTCTTATAATATATGTAAATGCATGGTCTATGAACTAGTTTGAATGGTCACATAATTTGGACTTATTATAAATATATAATATAGATGTGATTTATTTATTATAAGTCCAAGTAATTCTTTATGAAGTCTAATTTATTTATGATAGTTTTCAAAAACTAATAAATAAATTATTTATGATCATTTAAAATAATTTGGACTTATCACAAATACATTAGACAGATATGAGTTATTTGTAATAATTCTAACTTAATCTCGATACAGTCCAATTTAATATGGGTACAGTCTAATTTATTTATAATAGTTTTCAAAAATTTGGATTTTTGATAAGTCCAAATTATACAAAATAGTCCTTACAATTTTAAATCACTCAAAACCCAAGTCAAAACAAGCATTTTCAAGTACCAAATCTAATCATAAGTTACATTCATATAGTGAAGGAACACTATTTTAAAATCACACTAGGTGGGAGAATTACATGTGCCTTGATTTCCATCCTTAGAGTATTAGATTCATAGGTAGTGATCAATCAACAAGCATATGTGATTGGGGTCAACTCAACACTTAAAAATTTCCCATTTTTGTAGGTTTTTATCCTTTATAAGGACATCTAGGGTTTCAAGGCAAAAGAGATTGATTTCTAGATCTATGCATGCAATTGGGGTTCATGATCACAAACATAGAGCAAGCAAATATAGTTGTAGGTGACTACACTATAACCATGCCACATTTATGTATAAGTTAGTTTTGACTAGTAGGTTAGTATCGACTCATGATACTAACCTAATCTTGTGAACTTTATCAAGCAAGTCAATAGATTAGTTCCTAAATTAAGTGAACCATAGGCATGTTTATCCCTATTTTCCACTTATATAATATAATCATAGTCAAATAATCAACCATAAAAGTTAAGTATCTTGATTTCTTCAACACTTTCTATATTTATCATATGCTTTGACCAAATCAAAATAATCAATTTTCAATCATTTACATTCATATTGTATGCTTTAATGCCATATCTATGAATATAAATTTTATTTCAAAGTTATATCTTAATTATATTAATCTCACCCATTAATCTAAATTAGGGTAAAACATATCTAATCTAATATGCCTATTATCACTTCTAGATGTCAAATGTAATTCAAAAATCTTGTTGTTCCTCCTCACCCAAGACCTCAATGTTGTACTAGTTATCATCCCACTCCCACTATTTTCCCATGGCTTATTATGGATTTCACAGTCTATGATGTCAACATTAGATGAGGTAGGGCACCCCATAATGGACATAAAAATAAAGGTAGTCAACATGTTCCTCTTCAACCCTATTCACCTATTGAAAGACAAGATAACTAACCTAAATGGTATGACATCATCAATCAACTAAAGAACACCCATGATAATATTTCTATGTTGGAGTTTCTTAAAAGCTCCATGGTCTACAAAGACATATTATACAAGTTATTTAGATAAATAGCTCTATCCATTGATATACCACTCACATCATATTATTCAATTAATAATACCTTTAAGGATAACAATAAATTTAACCCTTTTGATGAAGAAGAATTACCTACATGACACACAATAGATAAAAATCTGCCATTATTCATTCAAGTTAAAGTGCAAACCAAATCAGTCAAACTTGTGTTGGTAGTTAGTGGTTCTAAATTAAACATTTATAACACTAACTTTTTAAAATTATTAGGGATCAACATGTCTAATATTCAAAATTCATATCAAAGCATAAAACTATTTGACAACACTCTATGTCAAATAATTGGATTGATATCATTGGATATAATACTAGGTCCCAAGATGGTACCTATTACCTTTCATGTGATGCCTAATCAGTTACATTACAATTTAATTTTTGGATGGCCATGCACACATTTTATGGAAGAATTACCATTGACATTACATAAATGTATCAAATATGTGCATGAATTCCATTTTTATTTAGCAATACTAGATGATGATCCTTTCACAAATTGTAAAATGACCCAATCTACTAATGAGGACCAATCACAATCATAATTGGAAGATCATACTATTGTGTCCCCATCATAAACCATCCTAATAGATCAAATGCATACATATGATATGTGTGAATCAAGTACATAAAAGGATAAATAAGCAATCATAACACATAAAGCAACTATAACACATGAGCCATAGTTACTACAGAACAAGCACAACCTATTCCCAATCTTCCTTTACTAGTGAAATAATAATATCAAGATAGCATAGTCACAGATTATTATGATAGTGGTGATGAAAATACCAATATGGTAGATATGACAGATGATCAACTATGCAAGTTAAACTTTAATCCTTTATAATAATACTTATCTCACACTCTATTTACACTTGAGATGATTCATATACAACAAAGAGGGACAAATCAAAAAAATATATTCAAACATAATCTTTTGGGAAAAGGAAAGGAAATAATGACCGATCATGAGCACATCCTAGATTCAAAATATAGTTGTAATACCATCTCACACCAAATACAAGTAATTTTGAAGTTAAATACTACTTGGACAAAGAAGCAATCATATATTTTAGTAAATAATGTAGAGATGACAAATATTAAGACTCCAACATCATTGTAATAACAAATGTTAAGGATACACCAAAAATAATATTCTAGATATTACTTAGTCATAATCTCATCATATTACCATCTACTTTGCATAAAGTTATGGGTCATATTTCACATCAATAAGGAAAGGCATATTTTGATTATCATAAAATAATAGGACATGATATGGGTCATTATGAGGTATTACAAAAGCAAATTCAAAAATACAAGAAAGAAATAATTATTAAGGTATTAAAACACTAATAGGAATAATCTACATCAAGACCCATAAAGGCACCATCTTCCATGACAATGATCAAAAATCATCCTTTAGAAAATCCATTTACCATTACCATTTACATGCAGGGTGCCTATTACAAGAATGGTCTCATTGATAGCAACAGACAACATGATAGATATGAGTAACTAGCAAGGCATGTGTAAGAAATATAAGTATCTCAACATGGTAAAAATGTCATAGAAACATATAACATGTAATAATTAAATATATGTAACATGTGACATTAATAAATATGACATTAGACTACAATGTGACATTAATACATATGAATGGTGTAGAATAGTTTACTTTTTCCATGTTCTATTGATGTTGTTACTCTTTTACATGATATTCCACTTTTTTCTTTACTATTGTGTGTATCCATCAACCTTTCATGATGTCACATCTTTGATGTCTCTTATTTGTGACATTTTCCATGTCCTCTTACATGTGGCCCTTGGCCTTGTTTATTACAACATGTTATGTCCCTTGTATGTGGCACTTGGCCTTATGTGTGACACTAAAACTTGAGCTTGTTTCACTTATTTAGATTTTTGATGTTGATTGGTGTCATGATCTATATCATGCACTATTACTACATAGTCTTATTACTTTGATACATATATTGTTATGATGACATATTCTACACATGTTCATATGATGTTATTTTTTTACATGACATGATATAATTAAATCTTCTTTTGAGATGTGTGACTTATAAGATACAACCGTCATCTAAACATCAGGGTATTATAGTAGGATTTTCATAGATAAATAAGCCTCCATGAGCAGAAAATCAAATCAATGTATAGATTTCAAAGATTTGGAATAGTTGAAATATTAGATGGTTCAGTTAAGTTATATGATATGTATTCACACATCAAAAAATATTATGGATCCATATGCCATGTATATGTACTCACTTAACATAAATTTTATCACAAGTTAATACACACTTAGGGGCATGTACATGCACATATGTGCATAGTTTACATGAATATAAATTATAGATTTTCATATATAAATACATTTAAGATATAGGTTCTCATATTTAGCATATAGATGCACATTATTCCATATCAGTTGGTAATAATTTAGGGGCCATGACATTATTTCATACACATATATACACATTTTTGGATTCATGGGGTATGATAATGGTTCATGCACATACACAATAATATAGTTACAGTTGAATGGAAAATGCTTATCATTCCACTTCACACCAATGAAATGCCTATTTAAGATGGGGGCATGAACATTGTATATTCATTTTCAATCATGTTTTTTGTTTACATAGAGAAAATTTGAGAAAAAATTATAATTTAATCTATAATCCATCTATAGTGGTTGATTCATTTTAAGAGAACCTATCCTAATGGTTATCTAATTTACATTGTATATTTACTTTCTTTGAGTGAAGTAGGTCTAATGGTTCTCTCATTTACCTACATAGTTATTTAGGTTAGTACACTGTGTGATTTTTTACACATTCATGAGGGTTGGGAAACACATATCCATACCCCAATATCATATATACTTACACACTTTTTGGGTAGTCACCCCAACTCTCCATGTGCTTCACCAAAGAAGCATAAGTTTTTCCAATGGTTCAATGAGGAATCATCATCTCTAACAAATTTTCAAGTAAAACATGGTTTACACCAATGCATAAGTGTAATATAACCCTTGTTCTCTTAAAATTTTAAAAAATCAATTTCAAATTTAAAATATTCAATATATGGAAATTGACTACACATGGTTGTAAGTTTTTCTATTGAGTGACATGAACAATTGGAGCTTCATACCATATACAAAGTGTGTTGTACCCACTCATGTGCATTTTATCATTTTTATATATAAATTCCATTACTATAATATAAGGTGGAATTTTTAGATACTAAAATATGGTTCTTGGTACTTGACAATGACAATCTTCACTCACATTTACCACGCATGACTTGATCACTCAAACAAGGTCCAAATCCACCATTCTCTACATTTACATGTTATATTATGATTTAAACCTTAAAATTTATTATTTAAACCTATAATAACCTTATTATATATTTCAAACAAGTTAAATAAACTTCAAATATATCTCTAGATTCTCAATTTAATCTACATATACACAGGGCAATCTGCCAGACTTGGTCAGTATCACTAGTCAATATTGACCTGATATGGGTTTTACCAATCCACTCCCAAAAATGGTTATTTTTTTAAATAAAACCCATCCTTAGTGCCATCCAATTATCCTATCATGTCTATGGATTCATAAATTATTCAATTAGATCTGTATATAAGCAAATCAAGGTCTCATTCAAATGGGACTTGTCACTTATTTGATAAACATTTGTACACTACTGCACACTAAGCAAATCTAGAATATTCCTCATAAATTCTAAACATATCACTATAATATGTCATAATCCAAGTCTACAACATACCAAATCAAGCAATATTTAGTATCAAAGCTAATCATTAGCTACATACATATAGTGAATGAGTATAATTTCACAATCACACTAGGTGGGAGAACTATGTGTGGCTTGAATTCCCTCCTTAAAGTATTAGATACATAGTCAGTGATCAATCATTAGATAGGGTGATTGGGTTTAGTTCAACCCATTAAATTTCCTAATTTTTGTAGATCTCTATCCCTCATAAGCACATATAGGATTTCAAGGTAAAGGAGGAATATTTCTAAATTTACATGTGTCATCAAGGTTTAATATCACAAATAGAGAACAAGAAAAGATAGTTTTAGGTGAACGTATGGTCAGTGTACCCTATTTTTGCATAGGTCAGTAGTAACCAATAGGTCAATATCAACCAATGATACCATAATATAATCCCAATCAAACAAGAAACAAAAAATCTAAGTGTTTTGATATCTTTAGTAATTTTTATATTTAATAAATTTTACTTATAAAATTATAAGAATAAATATGAATCTTTTACATTCATATTTATGTTTTGATGCCATATTTTAATATTTGAATTACATTTCAAAATTATATCTTAATAAGATTAATCTAACCCATTAATCCAAATGAGGATAAAATAATATACTAAAGCTTAGTCAAAACTAAAATTTTCAAGTGTCTAATACCAAATTTAAGTGTTTACCTTATGAATGGTTTTCCATTTACATAACATAGGTGCTTAAAAGTATTACATGAGGGATAAATTTATACTTTTATTGAAGATGGTCTTCTTTTATGATATTTTAAACATGTGGAACCTATGAAATTAATCATTCCTCATTCCAACAAGCCTCCGCCTAATATCATAGCACCACAACATTTTATTCATAGAAATTAGATACAGACAAATAATGTGGTTGAGCCAAGTAAATTCACTAAAGATACTACTCTTCAATATAATAGTGAAGATGATGATTACAAACTTAATAGTGTAGATGAGCAATTATTAAAGAAATTTTACACTTGGTGAGTATAGTAATGACATGCATACATTTTGTATTGACGAATTATATTTTATCATAAATATTATGTGCAACATTTCCCTACTTTTTTTCTTAACAACACTCCACCTCTCATGGAAAATACTAATAAACTTATGATTGATACTTATCTTAATGCCAATTGACTTAAGCAACACACTATTTATCACCCAGTACTTCAAATAAATGTGAAAAAGGTTAAACTTTTACAAAAAAGATTGAATGTCATAGTTATGGGTTAGGGTGAAATGAATAATAAATTATCGATCTAATAATCCCCACTCCTAATGAGTTTAAAATGCATCTTAGATATAATGTTGATGTTAAGGAGAAACCTTTCCAACATGATAAGGGAACTCTTGATGCTAAATAATATAGTGTTTCAATATACATGTTATCAGGCCCAAGATGCTTTGGTTTGAGGGTATTTGTGGGTTTGAGTGTTCCATAAAGGGAAAGCAGTGACAATTCATGAGATAAATATATCCCCTAATTAATTTTAGGATTGATGTTGGTTTAGTCCAAGGACCGAGTAGTTTAACCTAGTTTTACTTAGAGAATAATAATTATTACCACTAGAGGTTCAAAATGTGTGTAATTACACTTATAATGCATTACCATCTGGAAAAACCCTTAATAATTATTGTTATTGATCCAAACTTTATTTATTTTTAAAACAAGGGGAAGAGTCTTATTTCTAAAATAAACATAAAAGAGAAAGCAAGGTAAGGCAAAAATATGTGTTTCTGGTTCAAATAATGTTGATGCTTAAAGAAATGAAACATGTCAAGTCACAATTATACCACTATGTGCTTGGTTTAGTGCTTGCACAAACTATTAGGAACTCAGTGGGAAAGCTTCAAATAGACACTGACATGAATACTTCACTTGCAGTTTTTTCACAAGATGAGAACACCCAAAAGATTTGTAGTGATTAACACACAAATATTTTGAAACATTTTATAACTAAAAGTACATAAAGTATAAATTGATCATGATAGATTGAAAAGAACATACAAGAGGGTTAGACTATCATGTGCACAATATAAACACCATATTCACCTATGCAACCTTAACAAAAAAATAATCCTATTGCATAAACATTCACTTAAACTTATAAACAATGGACTACACTTCATGGGTAGAGAACTAGATAAAAATAAATAAAATATTTCTATTGATTTGAATAGAGGTCCTTTACATAAATTATTGACCTTTAAAAAGGATTATAGTTTATAATATATAGAGGATGGATCTTGCCTCCAATTAGCATAAAATTCCCATCCTTATTCACAATGGCCACCCAAATTTATTGTAACTACCAAGATTCAAAATGAATAAAAGATCATCCACTCTCCTAAAAATGCCCCCAAGGGCCCACTAATTTTATCTAATAATAAGTTGGAGAAGATCTACCTCCCATCTATTTGGGTTGCACTTCCTTGGCCACTAGCATGGATTCGACTAGATCAAACTCTCATTATAGTTTAGCTAAATTCATTGGTGGATCCCAAAATATCACCTATGATTGGGACATTAGCCTTTGATACACCTTGAGTGTGGATTCTATGGACACTTTTATTTTTGAGACTTGGTTGATGCTTATAGTGGATTGAGATGAAGTTCCATCACCACCTTAGCTCCATCCTTGTTTGCTTTCACTACATTCTTCCTCATAGCCTGGTCAAAGTGACCTAGGTGAAACCCAACTTTGCCTTTGTCTAGTAGGGTTCTATCCAGGTGGAAAAATACAGTGATGTTGACTTCCCTAAAATAAGCCAACCTTTTTTCCCTAATTTCTTCTATTGGTTCCATGATCATTTTTTTCAAGGCTAGCCACTCCTCAATTGAAGTCCTCATGCTCCCAATGCATGTCTGATAAAGGCTCAAGTCTGAGATGGGCATGAATTTTAGCTCCACAAACATTCCCTTATGTATAATTATTTTCAATTAGAGTTTCACCCTTTGAGGAGATGTCTCAACTCTCCTCATTCTAGTGGCATAATTAAAACACCTTTAGTCTATGGGTAGCCTAAGAATGAGGTAAATATCTAGATAGGTCTAGCTCCCTTTATGTACCACTTATAGATCACTACTACACCTATATTTTTAAGGAAAAGGGAGACAGAAAATTGAAAGTAAACTATCCTAAAGGATTTGATACACCAAATTAGTTGATGACTACCAACCAGCTACATGTTACACATGAGAACAAGGGACTAACTAGGCATACACTTCTCTAATTTAAATCTTCTCACATCAGTATTTCATTATGAGGTTATGGTGAATGTTTAGGCTAGGAACACCAGAAAAGAGGTCTATAATGATATTATTAAATAGGGTAAATCACTCAACATTGAAACTTCATAGAACACTTCACATGACCTGTAAGAAGAATCTATAAATAGATGAGAGAATGAGACAACAATGCTAAGGAAACATAGTCATCACCAAGAAAGATCCATAATTAAAGTAAACACACTATGAATAGTCATATAAGAGTTAAAATCAATAGTATTTATTGATCTAATGGTATGAAAATGAGCAAGGCTTTTCCATACTTAGGTGGAGCATAGTTTACAAAGGCCAAAATGGCTAGTTTTTATATAACTTGAGAGAGAGAGGAGAAGAAAGAAGTTATACACTTATAAATATAATAAAATGAGTTACATGTGCATGATAAGATAATTTAAAATTGATCATGTAAATTCAAGAAGCACAAGTGTCACCCCAAGTCATGAAACTCTTGAAATGTGGCATGAAATTCCCTTTGTTGGCTCAAAACATTACCTTCATGATTTAGCCCTATTTAAACATCCCAAAACTAAATATGGATATTTATAATGATTGTATTGAGATTTAAGAGTTTCAAACATGTTTTTTCATTCATTCATTGCATTCCTATTCATTTGGAATCTTTTAGAAATGAGCCATCACTACCTGTAGTCAAAGAAAACTCCTCTTTCACACACCCCTCACACTTAGACTTAAAATTAGCTTTATTTTTCCATGAAAATTCATATAAGAGAGTGTATGATAGTTTTCAAGACCCTCCATGACCTTAGAGGCATTAGGCACACCTTAAAAAGACTTCCACTTGAAGTTTTCATCCTTCTCACCATCATGTTCACTATGCCAATTTAGACTGGATGACATGAGATAATTGGTATGAATACTTATGAGTTTTTCCAAGGCATTAAATGGATATGGAGAGTTATCTCAAGTCTCAAGATTTTTTCCAAAGTTTATTTCATCTCTTGAAACCTCCTAAAACCTACACAATACATAAAATATTTAAAAGAACCAATTTTATACCCTGCTTGTTTAAGTATGAAACACCTCAAGTGGATGTAAATGGTCTCTATATATTCATATATAGTATCCAAGCATTTTCCAATCCATTATAATCTATTCGGATGCATCTCTGGCCTTGTTTTCCCAATCAGGGCCTTCCAAAGATTTAGCAAGGGTTTTGGGTCATTTATGCTCTTAAGGTTTGTCCATAAAGATGGACTGTATGAAATTAAATAAAATATAAAAATAATTATGTTCAAGGATCCTATTAACTTCCATAAAATCTATATATCCCCATGTAAATCTTTCAAGTAGAAATGAACTTCTAAAGTTGCCTTATCAAGTTCCTTTCTCCTTTTCTTGCAAGCCTGGGTTGGTTCTAGGCAAGCCTGAGTTGGTTCTAGGCAAAAATTGGTTATCCTTGGGGTTTATTTTCATCATAATATATTTAACACTCTATTATTATTTCAAAAAAATGTCTTGGCCCATTGGAATCCACTCCCAAATTTGTAAATGTCATTGGTCTACCATTTGGGTTTTAGGTCAAAACCTTGCCCAATAGGCTTGACTGTAACCCTTGTGGTTTAGAGAATGCTATTGAATTTCCTCATTATTTAATTGGTCTCTTATGTTTTCCTAGGTATTATCCATATTTCCAAACCTATTTTTAAGTTCCATCTAGTTCTTTAGCTCACCTTTCATTCTAACTCTCCAAAATGGTAGGGTTTGGGCACAAAGGGAGTGTCCTCTATCTGAGATAAAATAGAGGGAACTCCCTTATTTTCTCAAACAATGGTGATTATTGGAGGAGATTATCCAACACTTATATATGCTCTGAACCAATTTTTAGTTCTTGGTTATGTCATTTAACCTCTCCAATCCTCAAAGAACCAAGATAGACCCTTGTTATGATAGACTATGTGCATGATCTCAAATGTAGATTGTATGATGTATCATTGGACCCATTTATCTATTATATACACATCATGATGGTTCCATTATAATATTATGATCATAATTAATTTATTATAGTCTTAATTCATCAATTCAACCTTTCATGTACCCCTACACACACCTTGAATTCTTAAAATAGTGTGCATTTCCTGACTGTGTTTCCTATTTTCCTCCCTCAAGGGTGAATCCTGTAGGTTACCTTGCATGGATTAGGATTTGAAGATAGTATGTAAGTCTTATTAAAACCTCCAAATATGAAATTCATCTATGTCCTTGCTTAACTTCACACTTTGGGGTTTGAATTGCTCCCAAGACCAATCACAATTAGTTGACTATGTATTTTGTATTTCCTCTTCAAAAGTGACTTCTATAGATGTTCATGCACGTTTGAAACCTAGGGATAGAATTTGAATATCTTATCAATAGTTTTTATCACTACACCAAGTCATATTTATACTTTAGTAATCATTTTCATACCTTTCAACCACCTTGATTAGGTTTACTATGACCACTCAGTCAGCTATACGTGTATTTAGTAAGTTTAAGATGTAATTTGACTTCATCTTTTATCTTCTTAACTATTTGATCTCTTCAAACTATTTGAGACTCTCTCTCTCCTTGAACAAATAAATAAGTGCATCATCAAGACTTTCAACCTCACCTTGACTACTCAATGCATCTCCTTAACCTCTACAACTAAGTATATTGGTTGTAGGTGTTATTTTTGGATGATGGGACACCTGTAGGTGTTTATATGACCTAAAACACTACATATCATCTTTATTTGATGATATTTTAGATCATAAACATTCATTTCATTTACTATAACTATTTGATCATGGAATCATGTTTTAGGACTACAACCTTGAGTGAAGGGTCTCTTTGAGGTCCAAACCTGTAGGTGATACTAAATGTGTTTAGTATATAAAGTGTATATTAGAGGCTTCCAACAATTACCTTTCACTAAACACACACCTCCAAAATTTTGAAAAGTTATTATACTATATGGGTAATACAAGATGAGATCATTAAGATGTATCAGATATCTAGACATTCATGTTATATGATTTCCATAAAAAGACCAGGTGCTCTATTTTTTTCATTTTAGGGATTTGATCCCTGAACCTATAGTCATTACCTTTGAAGGTGATTTTCAACTTTGCCTATAAATTTAAAAATTTAAATGAGCTTAATATAATATCCTCAACACACAAGGATCCCAAGGAGAAACTCATCACTTGTTTCAACACTTCAAAAAGACTCCTCTATGTGGTACCACCTGTAGGTGGTTATTATAATGCACAGGTAGTGGATGGTCTTCTGAGAAATGTGTATGCTTTGTAGGTTTTAATGTATTTTAGACCCTTTAAAAAATTTAAAATAGAATCCTTCCATCATCAAGGGTCTTTTTTAGCTCAAATACATCCTTACAACATGATTTATCCTCATGAGGTACCACTTATAGATGAACATTTTCATGTATGCAGGCAGTAGTTACAAGTATGAATAATGCATATTATTTTTAGCCTTTAATGGGTTTTAAGCCTATCTCAATACCTCAAAATGGATGTTAAAACCCAGAATTTCTTCAAAGAGTTATGTTCCTAGTTTTGACATGGTTTTCTTCTTCCAAGCACATATAAGTGCACTTTCATGATAGATTGTGTGTATGTGTGGTATATGACTATAATTCCATGAAGATTGCTTTGGAGGATGAAATTATAATGAAATTAAAACAAAATTTAAACATGGAAACAAACCATCACCATCATTTGGCACCATTACCAAGATATGAAGGCATTGAAAGTGGTGGGAAACTACCTATAACATAGAAAGTGTCTTCTCTTACAACCTGAGATACTTGGCCCATAAAAACACTTTGAAATGATAAACTAAACATGGTTAAAATTAGATGATGGATTTAACATCCTTTGGAATCAATCCCACTATCTGGATTGTAAATAATCATCCAAACAAGATAAAAATTTATAGGGTGCATAGATTAGCAAGCAAATTAGATAGGTCAACTTCTTAAGAATTTTTAATAAAGCATAGGCCACCATTCCTATAAAACCAAACATTATATGGAATATTATTGAGTGTATAAGACACCCCCAAGATTAATTTTTCTGAAACCTCCCCTGTTAGCCATACTAAGCACAAAATTTAAGACCATTTTTACTTGCCAAGCCTAGTAGAAGGAGAGAGAAGTGGTTTTATTCATTTGTTTGAGCTTCTAATCAAATTAATCATTATAATAAGTGTGTTAAATACTAAGAGACACTAATGAAGTATATTTATCTATAATAGGCTGTATAATTATATACACCTCATTAAATGCTCATTTTTCTAAGAAAACTACCTTTTCTTCTGAAAAACCTAACACTTTTTAGTTATAATAGTTGACTAAGACATATGATGACATGTGGGATGTGACATCATCCTTTTAAACCTTAATATTTCCCAAGGAGGCTGTACAAGTCATTAAATGCTCCTTTTATGACCTTTAAATGATTCAAAAAGACATAAGGATTAAAAATGACTAATACCAAGGCTAATATAACATGAAATCATACTAAATGAGCTATTACATACCTCATGAGAAAATATTAGACCCATAAAACACCTAAAAATCAAGTTTTTACCTATAGGGGTTCCAATTTGACCTATAGGGTAAAATTTGGTCAACAAATTGGTGACTCATAGGGTTAGTATGCTTGTTATACTAAATATTAGTAGCCTTATTAGTCCATTCAGCTTAAGGAGTCATATGGATTCTGAAACACAACAAGAATACTTTGACCATTGACAATAAACTTTGATCAAGACAAGACCAATTGACTACCTCAACCACACAAAACAAAGGATACACACAAAAAAAAGCAAACAAACTAATAAGACATACACACATGTGCTCAAAACCCTTAGGGAAAATACAAAAACAAACCACTATGTACAACTAATAATTAAGCATACCTCCCTTTCTAGTATTAAAAGGAAAGTTCCTTGCATCTCCTTCTTCATGAGATGAATCATAGTGCCAACAATGTTGCTCTTTGAATTTGATGCTTGATATATCAGACCTATTTCTTATAACTTCACTTATTATACTCTCAAGTAAACCATCTTCAAATAGGTCTCCAATGTAAATTTATTCATCTTGGCCTTGTCCACATACCTCATATTGTTGCCCACTCTTCACCTCATGATCAAATTACATCTTCTTTGTAGGCATTATTTCAAGAGTAGTTTCTTGTTCCTTGGAAGATTGAGGCCAATACAAGATTTTTTTGACCTCCAAAGGCTGAGGTAAACCTTGTTATAGATCATCTATGACATTTTTAAAAATTTCATCTTGCTTACCATCACTTGTAATCAGCTCTAAGGAAGTTGTAGACCCCTTGAGAGACTCAAACTCATTTGAAATGTTTTCAAACTACTACCACAAGTCCTCATATTCTCTTTTATCAGCATCATGGAGGGGGAAAATAATATAATATCCTTCATCCTCTTATTTATAATCCAAAAGGACTTCATCCAAGATTTCTTCTTTGACACAAAGAAGGCACTCCTCTTTATTAACACAATAAGAAGACTCAACACAAAGACTCACCTCTTCATTAGAATTTAGGACCTCTTAAGGGCTCTCAAGTTATATCTTAGTTTTCATAACCCAACTTTTATTCTCAAGAGATATAATATCTTCAATCTCCTTCTTCTTGGTGATGCCAAGACTAGGCATCTTGAAATCAGGTGACTTAGCCCAATGAGGCTGCTAAGGAGTTGTATTTTCTTCAAGCAAGAGTTTTGAATTTTTATCAACCAAATGCTGCTATTTATGTTCCCATACCATAGGTTCATCAAGGAAAAGGGTGATTAGCTGAGGGTAAGATGAATTAATTAGTGGAGGTGGAACATAAGACTCAAAATCTGATTGAGAATGAATTGTAGGGGATCCTTTTGGAAGCTCTTGAAGAATGGGAGGCAAACCTTGGGATAAAATAACTTGGTTTTCTTCCTTCCATTTTAAAATCACTTCATTTACATCTGATTCATCTTGATCACTCTCTTAAGGGGGTTTATGTGGGGTGTTCTTTAGGCATAGGATCTTCTTTTGGCTATAAACCTTCCAACACACCTTGACCCAAAAATTTCATTCTTGACTCTAACTCTTCAATTTGCTTTACTAGGTTCTCTTGTAAAATTCTCTCTTGAATTTGATAAGCATCATCATGAGTATGAGGAGTACAAGATGGCTGATATGGAAAATAAGAGGTCTCTTGAAGAAGGGTGGGAGGGTCTTGCATAGGATTAAGCTCTTTCTCAACTTCACACTCTATCAAATCATGTATCCCCTTTCTTTCCCCATTATTCCACTACATTATTATAGCTTATTATTTTAGTATTAGGAGTCTCTTTTCAAGTTAGTGATGTAATTTGAGGATTAGATGAAGTGTTCAAGAAACTTGGGATATCCTTAGGCTTGGATTCTCCACCTTGTCTCCAACTTGGGATTTCATATCTAGAGGTCTCTTCTTGAGGTGGGGATGTAATTGGAGAGGGAAATGAGGTATTATATTCCACTTGATTTTCTAATAATATGGTCTAATTCATCTCCTTATTAGCTAACTCAAACTGCCTATCAAGGTTTGCTTCAAAAATAAGGCTTGTCTTTCCAACTCTTTCTTCTAGCTGATTGGGAAAAAGATGAATTGTATAAGCTTGATTGGGTTCATGAGTAGGAATCATGTAGGATTTAAAATAACCTTTGTGAGGTGGATATGAAGGATGATAGGTTTGGTGAGTTTTATTTTCATTAATTCTTAGCCTATTCTCTAAGGATGAAACAAGGCCACTCACATCTAGTATCTCACTTGTGATCCTTTGCCAGTTTGCTCTCTCAATGGGTGCCCACTTTCTTTTAACTAGCTTGAATACATCTCTCACCTTATGAATAAGATGACTATGAACATCTAGACCATGTCCCCTTTGTGTGTCAAGATCTATCATGTACCTCTCATAGCCCAAGAGACTTTTCTTGAAAGTGGAAATGGACTAATTTGAGGACTAACTAGGTTAACTAAGAGGAGCAAGATATTGATAAGGTTGGTTATAGGGCTGATACACTTCATGACAAGGTTTATAAGGGTCATGTTGGATTTTATAGGGAGCATGAAAGGTTATTAAGGATCATATAAAGGTTGATAAGGAATGTCATAAGCTTGATACCTCACCAACTTATGTAAAATAGTACTCAACACCAAATTAAACCATGGAAATTCATTAGAAAGCAAGAACATAAGGAATTATTATCAAAAATCTTTAAAAATAATACCTGGGCTATTTGGCCAACTGATGTAATCTCAAAGTCATCATTGATGTTTATATAGATACCTCTAAAGGTTGATGTGTTGAAAGACAACATCAAAAATCTCTCAACTTCTTGGATAAAGAGTCTCATCAGGCATGCCAAAAAATGTTATCACTTGGATTTCCACCCTTTGAGGAGATGTCTCAACTCTCCTCATCCAAGTGGAACGATTGAAACACCTCTAGGCTATGGGTAGCTTAAGAATGAGGTGAATTTTTAGATAGGGCTATCTCCCTTGATGTACCAATTGTAGATCACTACTACACCTATGATTGTAAGGAAAAGGGAGAGATAAACCTAAAATTAAACTATCATAAAGGAGGTGATACACCAAATTAGTTGATGACTACCAACCAGATGCATGTTACACATGAGAACAAGGGACTAACTAGACATACACTTCTCTAATTTGAATCTTCTCACATTATTATTTCATTATGAGGTTATGGTGAATGTTTAGGCTAGGATGACTAAATAAGAGGTCTATAATGACATTATTGAATATACTAACTCACTAAACCTTGACACTTCATAGAAAACTTCACATGACCTACAAGAACAAACTACAAATAGGTGAGAAAATGAGACAAAAATGCTAAGGAAACCATAGTCATCATTGAACAATATTCATCATTGAATTAAACACACTATGAATAGTCATAGAAGATGTAAAATCAATATTATTTATTGATTTAATGGTATGCAAATGAGTAGGGCTTCACCATACTTAGGTAGCCAGTTCTTATAGAACTTAACAAAGAGAGGAGAAGAAAAAAGTCCAAAGGTCACAAGGAAACTTTTCAAGATAATAAAATGAGTTAAATGTACATGAGAACATAATATTAAACTGATCATGAAAATTTAAGAAGCACAAGTTTCACCCTAAGTCATGAAACTCTTGAAATATGGCATGGAATTCCCTTTGCTAGCTTAGAAAACTGCCTTCATGATTTATCCATGTTTAAACATCCAAAACTGATTAGGGATAGGTCCAATTATTGTAATTATAGGTAAGGGTTACATACATTATTCTCCATGCATTGGTTACATTCCTAGTCATATGAAATCTTTTAGAAGTGAGCCATCACTGCCTTCAGTCAAATAAAACCCCTCTTTTATACACCCCTCACACTTGGACTCAAAATTAGCTTAAATTTTCCATTAAAATTCATAAAATTTAATTTACAACAATTTTCAATACCCTCCATGGCCTTAGAGGCATCAAGCACACCTTAAAAATATTTCCACTTGAAGTTTTCGTCCTTCTCACCATCATGTTCACTATGTCAATTCAGACTGGCTAAGATGAGATCTCTAGTAGGAATACTTAGGAGTTTTTCCAAGGCATTAAATGGACATGGGAAGTTATCTCAATTCTCAATCTTCCTTCCAAAGTTTATTTCATCTCTTGAAACCTTCTATTACCTACATAGTGCACAAAATAGTCAAAAGAACCAATTTTATACACTATTCGTAAAGGTATGAAATACCTCAAGTGGATATAAATGGTATCTAGAGATTCATCTATATTATCTAATAATTTCCTAGGCCATTATTATCTATTTGGATTCATCTCCATCCTTATTTTCCCAATTAGCTCCTTCCAAGGGTTTAGCAACAGTTTTGGGTCATTTCTACTCTTAAGGTTTGTTCATAAAGATGGAACATTGGAAATGAAATAAAATATCACAATAATGATTTTAAAGGATCCTATTAACTTCCCTAAACTCCCTATATCCCCATGCAAATCATTCAAGTAGATATGAACTTCAAAAGTTGCCTTATTGAGCTCCTTTCTCCTTTTCTTGTAGGCTTGAGTTGGTTCTAGGCCAAAATTGGTCATCCTTGAGGTTTATTTGCATACCAAAATATTTACCACCTCTATTATGATCCCAAAAACATGTATTTTCCCATTTTAATCCACTCCCAAAGTTGTAAATGTCATTGGTCTACCATTTGGACTTTAGGTCAAAACCCTGCCTAATAAGCTTGATGGTAACCCTTATGGTTTAGAGCACCCAATTGAAGTTACTCATTATATGATTTTTATCTTATTTTTTCCTAGGTATTATAAATATTTCCAAACCTCATTTCATCCAGATCCTTATCTCACCTTTTATTGCAACTCTCCAAAACTATAGGGTTTGGGCACAAAGGGAGTGCCTTTAATCTAAGATAAAATAGAGGGCACTCCCCTATTTTATTAGAAAATGGTGATTATTAGAGAATATTATCCAAACCTTTTAAATTATTTTCACCAATTTTGAGTTCTTTTTAGGTGATTTAAAATTTCCAATCCTCAAAGACCCAAGATAGACCCCTATTGTGACAGTTTATGTGCATGATTTAGAATGTAGACTATATGATGCATCATTAGACCCCTTTCTCTATCTTATACCCATCATGATTTTTACATTATAATATTATAATAATAATTAATGGATTATATTCTTCATTCATCAATTTAACCTTTCATTTACCCCTACACACACCTTAACATCTCAAAATAGTGTGCACTCCCTGACTGTGTTTCCTATTTTCTTGCCTTTAAGGTGACTCTTGTAGGTTACCTTACATGGATTAGGCTTTTAATATATTATGTAATACCTCCTAAAACATTATAATATTAATTTAATCTATGTCCTTTCTTAACTTCACACTTTTGGGTTTGCATTTCTCCCAAGACTAATCACAGTTAGTTGATTGTGTATTTTGTGTTTCCTCTTCAAAAGTGACTCTTGTAGATGTGCATGCACATTTGAAACCTAGGTATATAATTTTAAGATATTATAAATAGTGTTTATGAATACAAAAATTCATATCTATACCTTATAAATCATTTTCATATCTTTCAACTACCTTGATCAAGTTCATTGTCACCACTTAGTCAGTTTTAGGTGTACCTAGCAAGTTTAGGATGAAATTTGACTTCACCTTTTATCTTATTAACTCTTTGAGATCTTAAAAATATTTGAGACTCTCTCTCTCCTTAAATAAAATCAATAATTTCATCATCAATACTTTCAACCTCAACTTGAATACTCAATGCATCTCCTTAACCTCTACAGCTATGTATATTGGTTGTAGGTGTTATTTTTGGATGATGGGACACTTGTCGGTGATTATATGGCCTAAAACACTACATATCATCTTCCTTTGATGATATTTTAGATCATAAACATTATTTTCATTGACTATAACTATTTTATAATGAAATCATGTTTTAGGACTGCAACCTTCAGTGAAGGATCTCTTTGAAGTCCAAACCTATAGGTGATACTGACTATGTTTAGTGCATAAAAGTGTATATTTGAGGATTCCAATAATTACCTTCTAATAAAAACACACCTCCCAAATTTTTAAAATTTAATATAATATATTAGGACTAAAAGGTGAGATCATTAAGATGTATCAAATATCTTGACATCCTTATTACATGATTTCCATAAAAAGACCACGTGTTTTATTTTTTTCATTTTTGGGATTTGATCCTTGAACCTATAGTCATTACCTTTGAAGGTGATTTTCAAATTTTCCTAGAAAAGTATCATTTAAATGAGCTTAATATAATCTCCTCAACACACTAGAATCCCAAGGATAAACTCATCATTTGTTTTAACACTTTAAAAAGACTCCTCTATGTGGTACCACCTATAGGTGGTTATTCTAATGCACAGAGAGTGGATGGTCTTATGATAAATGTGTATGGTTTGTAGGTTTAAATTTAGTTTATACCCTTAAAAAAATTTCAAATAGACTCATTTCATCATCAAGGATCTTGTTCAGATCAGATACATCCTTACAACATGATTGATCCTCGTGAGGTACCACCTATAGATGAACATTTTCATGTATGCAGGCAGTAGTTACTAGTATGAATAGTGTGCATTGCATTTATCCTTCAATGAGTTTTAAACCTATACCAATACCTCCAAAGGGATGTTAAAAACCCTTGAATGGATTCAAAGAGTTGTGTTCCTAGTTTCCACATGATTTTCTTCTTCCAAGCACCTATAGGTGCACTTTCATGGTAGATTGTGTGTATGTGTGGTATATGACTACAATTCCATGAATATTTCTTTAAAGGATGAACTTATAATGAAATTAGAACAACATTTAAACATATAAAACAACCATCACCATCCTTTGGCACCATTACCAAGACATGAAGGCATTGAAAGTGGTGGGAAACTACCTGTAATGTAGAAAGTGTCTTCTATTACAACTTGAGATACTTGGCCCATAAAAACACTTTGAGATGATAAATCAAACATGTATAAAATTATAATATGGATTCAACATCCTCTATAATCAACCCCAATATTTGGATTGTACATAATCATCCAAACAAGAGCAAAACTTGTAGGGTGCACAAATTAGCAAGCAAATTAGATAGGTCAACTTCTTGGGAATGGTTCATAAATCATAAGACACCATTACTCTACAAAAAAACATAAAATGGAATATTTTTGAGTTTATAAGACACCCCCAAGAGTAATTTGTCTGAAACCTCTCGTACTAGCCATATTAGGCACAAACTTGAAGATGATTTTTGCTTGCCAAGCCTAATGAAAGGAGAGAGAAGTGGTTTTATTCATTTAGTTGAGATTATAATCAAATTAATCACTATAATAAGTGTTTATAAGACCAAGAGACACTATGAAAGTTTCCACAGCTATAAAAGGTTGTCCAGTTTTGTACACCTCGTTAAATGCTCATTTTTTCCAAGAAAATTACATTCTCCTCTAAATAACTTACCAATTTTTAGTTATAATAGTTTATTAATACATATGAGGACACATTTTGAATTGCATCATCCTTTTAAACCTTCACATTTCCTAAAGAGGTTGTACAAGTCATTAAATGCTCCTTTATGACCTCTAAATGACTCAAAAAGGCATAAAGATTAAAAATGACTAAGACCAAGGCTAATATAACATTAAATCACACCAAATTATTTATTACATACCTCATTACAAAACATTAGTCCCATAAAACACCTAAAAATCAAGTTTTTACCTATAGGGGTTCCAATTTGACCTATAGGTTTCAAATTTGGTCAACAATAACCATGGTGATATTTCAACACTTACTCTCCATGAGAGAAATTATTTATAGATATAATATTTCCATTAATATATGTGCCCTACTATTATTCAATGTTTCAACCACCTTACCTACAGCTAATAAAAGTTGCATGAGGTCATCTTTGACTCATTTGATCAGTACTATAGGGAAAGAATCTTCACTTGTACTTCAAGTTCCTAGACCTACTCCTACATGTCCTCCATTATTTTATCTAACATATCATGTGTGGCCTAGATAATAGACATTATATCCTCAACCATTCTCTCTTCTCCTATGAATGTGCTCATTTTGGTAAGTGAGAATAGGTTTTTTTGAGTCGGCTAGATCACAAGGTCTCTTCCTTAGATGAAATTTTATGTTAGGATCCTCCTTATGTATCCTAAGGTCTTATTAAACTCTCATTATACTTTAGGATCCCCCTATACAATCATATCAGGTGCCTACAACATTAAATCTACTCCTAGGGTATAAGGGGATGTTGATACGATGGTATAAATGGAGGTGATAGGTGGAGGCCTAGGAAGTTGAGGAATACATGAGTCAAAGGGAGTGAAGGATGAGAATAATGGAGGATGGGCATGGGTCTAAAGGAAGTAGGATGAAAGTGTAATCCTAGAGTAATAGCTACGCTTATCATTGACTTAAGTTAACTTGTGGGGTAATGACATTAGGGAGAGGAACATATATTAGGAAGGAAGAAATTGGCTAACTAAATCCAAAACCTTGGGTTCCTAAGATAATATAAAAGAGATCCTTGTGATTTATACAGGGAACAAGGGGTTAAATAATATGAGGTACCTTTGCTTCTTATTGGGGCTCTTACATAGATCTATTTGCACTATGATGATGGAAGGAGTTGTAATAGAGGTATTAGGGGTTGATTGAGGAGCTTATTAGGTGACTTTAGGTGCTACTAACATGGTTAGGGCTGATTGAGATGATAACACAAGTACACTTATTATTGGGTTTAGAGTTGGTCCTACTGAAGTGCGTGCTCTTGGAGGTGATTAGACCTATGGAAGAACCAATAAAGGTGTAAAAAACTAGGAAACTAAAGCACTTGGAGGTTTAAGATGAGTCACAGGGATCCCTACTAATATAATGGATTGAGTAGATGGAAATTAGGATATAAGGATGTTGTACATAGCCAAAACTAGAGGCACTCAGGTAAATTATGGAGGGAGTGTAATGGTAAATAAGGGAGGCACCACTTGAGTGGTCATTAAAGGTAAGGGAAACCAATGGTTGTCCATTGGGTTGTTGAGGGACTATGAGAATAAGGAAAGGGGTATCCACATATGCCTATGGATGGTCACGCTTTGGGATCATATCTAGGTTGTTATTGAGTTTAAATATTAGCATTTATGTATCTTGTGTTTGAACCACCTATGGTTGAGTTATTTGAACTTGGGTCACTTAAACTATAGGAGGTGGTGGAGATAAACCATAGGGTTGGAGAGGAGAATCTCATGGAGGAGAGGATAAATGAGGATAAGGGGTTGAGACCCCTTATAATATCCTCCTTGAAATCTAAGGAAAATCACTTGAATTTCTCCTCTAGCTTGAGTTGACATAGGGGAAGCAAGGCAAGCTTAGGCTGATGACCCAGGATGAACCTGCTTTCCTTTATTCTTTTTCTTGGCATCAAGTCTAGTGAGGACCTCCATTTCATCTGTAAGGTTAAGGTGGAACTCATCCTCATCATTTTTCTAGTGGCCATAATTGATATTGATTTAAGCCTAATATTTTTCCACATAGGCCTTGATGACACCATATAGGTCCCAATATTTATGCTTAGACCTACCTAAGGCATATGAATATATGTCTATAACTATTTTTTTATAACTAGGAAAGACTTTGCTACACATGATTCTTTATGGTGATAAGGTTGGGCATGCCTTTTTTTAGAGGTTGACATAGTGACCAAAGATGCCCTTGACTAATTAGTAAGCAATCTCTTGCTCTGCCAACCAGTATGGCACTTGATAAACCAAATGATGGGGAAATTTGAGGATGTCAGCAACCTATATGATAGTGTCAACCTTATAATACCATTATTCACCAATGGGGGTGAGGGATTCCATTATTTCTTTAGAAATCCAAGGCATGGTTGCCTTGTTGATGGCCATATAGACCACTAAGTAGAAAGACTCATAAATATCTCAGATGTAGTTTTAGTAATGGTGGCTATATAGTTTATATAAAATTAGGATCATTTAACCCCTTAGAACCCAAGGTGGAAAGGCAGAGGGATTAAATATGATGGTGGCACAAATAGCATCCACCAAATATCTCATCATATAAAATTTACCTTTACCTCGAGCATCTGACACCACATTAACAAGGTTAAATTTGATCACACCCCTAAGGTTTGGGACTTAATCACCCTTAAGGATTATATGTATTAGGGGCACTCATAAGAGGCTATGTGTACATAGTCAATTGCCCTAAATAGTTTATCTAACAAGATCATCCCTACATGGATCCCCTCCCTTAAGGTATAGACCATGTAGAAGTCTATATTCACCTTATTAACCCATTTGGCTTATGGGTTATCTACATAATCCTTTAATACATCATAAATTTGATACACATTAGTTCATTTATCAATTATAGTAGCATCATAGGAGACTATGTATTCAGGGAGGTTATAGTAAGCTTTGAAAGTAATCCCTAAAATATTCTTGAGTTTTGTTGGGAACCCACAAAGCACACCATATCATGAACATTATATTATACTCACTTGGTAGTGAGTAAAAACTTGATAAAGATGTTGACATAGGTTAATATTTATGGCTTGGTAGTGGATCTATGTAATCCTCACTTCTTGTGGGCTTGAATGGCATCCTAGAACTTGGCCTCACCTTGTCATCATTGGAGCCAAGCTTGGATACCATCTCAATATTTTGAATATATCTTTATATTGTGTGAAATGCGTTAGGCCCTATGGGAAAGTTGTGTCTCTATATTTTGTCTTAGCTTTGGGGTTAGAAGATGATGTTTCCATGGTAGATGGGTATATATCTCTATGATATTAAATTTTGAGTTGGAAGGATATGGAGGGCTCAGAATAAATTGAAAGTAAGGGGGAAAATCTAGGAAGATGGGAGAAATAATGGTAAATGGGTTTATTCTATGGCACTTATAGGGATCTGTAGTAATCCCTTACATTGAATTAACTTGGTATCTCACTCATTACAAATAAAATTTTGATTTCATGGCTTGATCTTTCCAATTATTTTCCAATATGGAGTTATCTCAAGGATTCCAAACATGTGTCACCTTCTAAATTTGATGATTATGATGGTATGTTTTAAAATCATCCAATCAAGGCCCATTCTCTAATTTATTTAATTATAGGAGTATGGTAGGCACATGGTTATGTTTCCCCCATGGAATCTCAAGTATATTTTATCTTTTTCCATGCATACATTGCTAATTAGTTAGGTTTTATAATAGTTACACGTAGGCATGCCCTGGTAACTCACCTTTACACTTTCAAGAGTAGGAGTTTCTAGTTGGAGGAGTGAGGTTACATGTGAAATCCTTTGATTATCCTTTTAAATTTGACTATACCTCACTCTGACCACTTGGGGATTCTTAGATAGTTTTTCCCAATCTGTATAGAAGTGCCATGTGGCATAGTCTAGTAGGTCAGGTCCTCTCAAGTTTTGACATCTCTAAAAAATCTAGGAGACTAACATGTTATGATAGAATCCATATGGCACTCCATTTAGTTATTATCTTCTAATCTCTCACATATTTGATATTTTGGTAGACTAACATGCTCTGATAGTGGGTCCACATAGTGTTTCCCCATTCAATCAGGCTCTCCTAGGCTCTAACATCTCTAACAAGTCTAGGATAATGATAACTCTAGTAGTGGGTCCATGTAGTGCTCCTTCATTTATTCATTCATCCTATAGAAATTCATGAAAAAGAGACTAAGTAATAAATGGAATCCACATATTCAATCAAGATGCTAACATGTCTACCAATGGGTCTTCAAAATGCCCCATGTAGGACTTAGGTAAACTAAGACTCTAGGGACTGAGACTCCAAGAATTATAATATAAGTCCAAATTTTTGGAAAAATAGTTAGCATAAAACACTATTCTAAGCATGAAATTTCTATGTTTTCTAAAATGTAGTAAGAACTTGACTGTGCTTGAACTTGTAAGCTTAAAAGGAAGGCTAGATTATCATTTTAACCACATTAGACACTTAGAAAATCAAGGCAAGACATAAATTTGATAATTTTCACAAAAACATGTTTTTAGAGAGGACTAAATAAATAGGCACTTATAATTTATCATTTTCAATACCCCCCCACACTTCTAATGAGAAGGGGGTGTGTGGGCCACAATAAATGGTGAAGTTATAGGGAAATCATTATCCTAGTGTTTAGAACCCAGACTATGATCATCCAATATTGAACATAGAGATAATCAATCCACACTATTTGATGAAATTTGAAAATGAAAAGTGCTAAAGTATGTTCCAACAAGTAACATACTAGGCTCTAATTCCTTCCAAGGTCACTTTATGCATCAGTGATGGAATGGATTACTTTAGTAAGCTCAGGTACATTTATAATATTAAAATTTTTATGAAGGAGTATACATTTTTATAGAATTTTGGCTAAATAAGGAAGGCTCTAACATGGCTTTGTTATTATTCAAGCATTTATATCACTAATGGAGATTCCTTTGGTCTCACTTTCAGCCTTGATCCATTGCCATCCAGGATACAAAGCCTATAAATGAGGTTGATGAAATTACCCTTTCTAAGGAAGAAACTTAAACTATAAATTTTTTAAAATTCAAACTTTATTTGATCTGATATTTGATGTTTGATTTATGAGGGTTGGAGACCAATATAGCCAAGGTGTATGGTAATTTTAGTAGTCTTCCAATATCTATATGACCTTTAACTCATTCAACAATTTACAATATCCTTGTTCTTTTCATTAAGGTTCTTGTGATGGCCTTTTTTAGAGTTAGAAATTTTCTTTAATTTACTTGATTGTTATTGAATCAGTGGCTTTTGATTCTCTTAGTGATTCTTGGAAAATTGCCTTGCTTATCATTGTGTTCAATACTAAAGGTTTTCCGTCTATTTCCCAATCATGGTACTAGTTTTCACTTGCTTGGGGATCCATTATATTAGTCATAAATTTCCCTAACCTTGACTTTTCTTTATGAACCATGGGGTTATATGTTTTTCCTTCTAGGAGGGGAGACTTGGGAACATAAAACTACTATAAATTCAAAAAACAAACATAGGGTGCAAGACACGAGAAAAAAATAATAATAATAGAATAACATAAGAAAATTAAAATAAACTTTTTATACTATATAAATTACCCCATTTGAAGATGTTACTCTATAATTGCATTAGAAGGGACAACTGAGAAGTAATGCTTTAGGAACTAACCATTCATAGGTAGTGAGAGGTTAGCACCCTCCATATCCTTAAGGTGGAAATAATTTTCCTAAGTAACTCATCTATCAAGCATGGGATGATCTAGAGTGGATCAAACTTGGAATCTTAACCCTTTTTTTCATGGTCTTTATCCCATAATATCACTAGATGTAAAATTCTAAAGGACTTGATCTTAGATTTTTTTATCAAACCATAGCTTGGAAATACTCTGATGTTTGTTGAAGTTTAATAGGGATTTATATTGATCTTATTCTAATCAAACAATGTCAAAGATCTTTGAGTTCACTTTATCATTGTGATTCATGAACTATTACATAAACTTGTAGGTGGACAGCTTGAGTATAACTAGGAAAACTGGCTCTGATCCATAGACTAGTGTAAATGGTGAGATCTCAAATGTCAATTTGTCCCTAGTGCAGTCAGGCCATAAACTAAATTTTAGTAATGAATACCATTCACAAGGTTTCTTATCTACATATTTATTAATGGACTCAATTAAGTTCTTATTGGTTGATTCTACCAACTCATTCATTTATAGGTATCAATTAGACAAGAATCTTAGATTGATCCCATTGTCATATGCCCATTTAGTGAATGTTTTGGATTGGAAGGTAGGGTCATTATCATATACTAATAAGACATGAGTCTTGAATTGAGTGGTCATATTATTTTCCATGAGTTTGATGACCACTTGTAGTGTTTTTATTTGTTACCACTACTTTGGTCAATTTTGTTCAGTAGTATATAGTTGTAAGAACAAACTTATGGTATTTTTATGAGTTAGCATTAATGACCCCCACAAAATCTAGTCCCCATTAGGAAAATGTTATTATTTATGTAACTAGTTTCAAAGGCATTATAATATGGGTTTCTCTTTTAGTAAAGGTTTAACACTGATGGCATGTCCTGACATGCACATTGACTTCTTTGAAGAGGGTTGGCCAATAGTATCACACCTGAAGTATTTTATGTGCCATTGAATTTGATGCAAGGTAACCAGTGCCTAACTTCTCATGGAAGTTTTCCTTTACTTCCCTAGCTTCAATCTCTTAGAAGCATCTAAGATAGATGCCTTCATGATTTTTCCTAGAAATAACTCCTTTTATTTAGCATAAACTATGTTTCCTTAAGTTTAAGGGCTCTTTTTTATGTTTAGTTAAGTGCAGGAGGCATTTTCTCGTAAAACAAGTGATGCATAATTAGGGTATACATATATTGTTGTAGTATTATCTCTTGGTATAACTAATGCATAATGATTCTTTGATCAATATTAGTTATTATTTTATTAATACCTCTCCCTTAACTAGTATGGTGGGATTTATTTCTATATCATACTCTTATAATTTGGTCATCCCTCTACTTCTGTGTTCACCTAGTTCATTCTGACCCAACATTTACTTGAAATTTGGGTCTGGCATGATTGCATTCACTTTATTCCTAAGATATAGTGCCTAAATTTTTTTTATCCTTGACCAATGTGTAGGTGTGCTTGTCTAATATGGAGTGTCTTAGTTATTGGTCTTAAATATTAATGCTTAAAAAATTAACAAGGTATCCTTCTCTATCTAATCTTTGCATGTGATAGGTAACGATGGTGTGCTCAGAGGTAAAAGGATAAATGTATAAATCTTCTACATAGTTTAGACAAATCAACATGGGTGCTCGCATGATGGAATGTTTTATGTTTTGCAAGGATTTCTTTGATTCATCATGTTACTCCATCTTGTCATCATGTTTCAACATAGCATTAAGGTTCTTTACAATTTTATCAAATCCAAAACTTAATTTGCAAACAAATTTGATTTTTTGAAAGAAAGACTTTAGTTATTTTTTGTTATTGGGTTGAGGTAATTTATAAATTACATCAGATATTTTGGGATTGATATAAATACCTTCCTTCATGAAAATATGATCGATAAGCTTACCTTTAATGATATTGAACATGTTCTTGATGTTTTGGAGGTAGTGGGTTGTTCCTGCCATTATGATCTAGTGGGGTTGCAATGTTATTGGGAGGAGTTGAGGTAGTGAGGGGAGGCTATTATTGTTTATTTATAAGGGTTTAATTTCTCCTTTGAAACTATTGAAAGGCCTGTATCTCAATAATACTTTCCTTCGATTCATTTTCTTCACATTTAGGAAATTCTATGGTTTCTAGTATCATGGTACTACCAAGGGCTCTACCCATGTTGGATGATTTTTGTTAGTTCAAAACCACCTCATATTCTTCCATTTCTCTCTGGAATATGTTTAAGTCACTACATATCTCTATGTATTCAAACTCACCATGGTAGCTCATGTCATGGACATGGCATTGATTTTTGAGGGCTATCTCACAAATGTTAATTTTAAGCAACTTAATCAAGGAAGGCTCTAACTGACTATGAGAATGATAGTTTTTATTATGCCTTTGATATGTAAATTTCTTGCTCAAAATTTTATCATTAGAGCTACCCATCTACCTTTTTAGTCCAAGTAAATAATTACTTATATTTTTTACCATCCATTGAATGGTGTCCAATTCATTCTTTGTTGACTCTTAGGGTATGGTATGTACATTGTTCGTATTTTCTAATATAGCTTAGTGCTACATTTGGGGAACCATATTATTGTTCACTAGGTTAATAAAACGCAAGTTTTGATTAGTGGTATCATGTCTTAAAGGGGATGGTTGGTTATAGGTAGTGTCTGAGGTAGAGGAAAGTTCTAATTAGCATTGGGAATAAGGTTTAGGGCAACCATGTTTAACAATGAATTGTGAATGGGATCCATCATTTGACCTTGAGGGTTTAGTTATTTGTCAACCTTTATGGCCTCTATATAAGCTAAGGGCATGTTTATTATGAGGGAGTCCTATATTAGTAACATGGTTTTCCAAGGGTCCAACGTATTTTTGTAAATTTCAAGGGCTAGTTGGTTATTTGGTTGATAAAGCATGTTGATCTGGCTATACATTTTTTGAAACCTAGCATTAAAATTTCTAATATGCTCATTTGGCTCTCTTTTGATAGAAGAAAATTATTGGTAGAGGATGCTAGGGTTGATGATTTTATTGAACTAAATAGTATATGTATTGTTAAATTATTCCCATCTGGTAATGGAGTTTTAATGAAGATTAAGGAACCAATCATAGGTTGAATCCATCAAAATGAATTGTAATAACCTATAGGCTACATGTTCATGTTCCACATTTAGAAGCCTTATGGTGGTCTTGTATTAGGTTACATATTCTTCATCTATTTGACCCACATTAGGAGTGAAATGGGAAGTACCTTTCTAGGTTCTTAAGAAGGTCATGGATGACTCTAAGAACATCAATAGTTGATCTAAATAACTAGACTATTGGGAGAACCATTATAGGAGTTCTATTTTAGGGAGACTAGGAGGATGAGATAGTGGAATCAATGATAGCTTTAGGGCTACTTACACAAAATTTAGCTCTCTAACATACTTACAAGGGTGAAATAATCAGTCTACCTTACATAGACTTAGACCTAGTAATTTGGGGAGTAGGCTCCATATTTTCTCAAGGGTAAATGAGTGGGTTAAAAATTCCTATCAAGGCTTGATTTATTTTGTATATTTTTTTTATGTGTGTTTGAAGCACACAACAATGGGGAAAGCATAAAAATAAGGCAACAAGACTAAATGAAATAAATATGACCCTCATTATAGCACTAGTTGTTGTCTATGCTAAACAAATAATAAAAATTGGGAGATGTAGAAGGAGAGGGCATCAAGTTACACTTTATAAAATATTATTTCCCAAGCCTGGATTCTTGTTGATAGTTATTCTCAATGCCTTCCTTATATCACTTTTTATTATCAGGCATGATATCTTTTGGTCTAAAGGCACTCATGGGTTTGAGTATTCCAAAAGGGAAAGTAAGGATAATGCATGGGATAAATATATTCCCTCATTAATTTTAGGATTGATGTTAGTTTAGTCCAAGGACTGAGTTGTTTAACCTAGTTTTACTCAGAGAGTAGCAATTATTACCACTAGAGGCTCAAGACATGTGTAATTACACTTAGAATACATTACCAGCTAGAGAAACCCTTAATCATTATTACTATTCATCCAAACCTTATTTATTTCTAAAATGGGGGAAGATTTTTGTTTCCAAAATAAACATAAAATGAAAAGTAGGGTAAGGTAGAAAGAGGGGTTTCTGGATAAAAGAACATTGATGCTCAGAAAAATGAAATGTGCCAAGTCATAGTTATACCACTAGGATCTTGGTTCAGCATTTGCAAACTTTTATCCACTTAGTGGGCAAGCTTAAAATGGACATAGACATGAATATTTCACTTATAATTCCATATAATGAGAACACCCAAAATATTTATAGTGATTAACACACAAAGCTTTTGAAACACTTTATAATTGAAAGTACATAAAGCATAAATAGTTCATTATAAATTTAAAAGAACATATAGGGGTTAGAATAGCATATGCACAATCTAAAAACCATATTTTCCTCTACATCTTTAGCACAAAATCACTCATGTTTCATAAAAATTCACTTAAACTTAGAAATAATTGGCTACACTTTATGGATAGAGAACTAGATCAAAATAAATAAAAGCTTTTTATTAATTTGAATAGATTTCCTTTACATAAATTATCAACCTTTACAAAGGATTATAGTTTATAATATATATAATATGGGTCTTACCTCTAATATCATGAGATTCCCATCCTTAGCCATAGTGGCCACTCAAATTTATTAAAATTGCTAAGATTCAAAATGAATAAAAGATCCTCCACTCTCATAAAAAATGGCCTAGGGTCCCATTTATTTGATCTACTAATGACTTGGAGAATATTTGCATCCCAATTGTTTGGGTTATGATTCCTTGGCCACCAACACAATTTTCACCAGATCAAACTCTCGATCTAGCTTGGCCAAATTCATTGGTGGCCCTCAAAATATCACCTATGATTAGGCCATCAACCTTTGATACACCAAGAGTGGGGCTTCTATGGACACTTTTACTTATAATACCTAGTTTATTCTTGCAGTGGATTGATTTGAAAGTTACAACACCACCTTGGCTCTAGACTTATTTGATTTCACTACCTTCCTCCTTATGGCCTAGTTAACTTGACCCAGGTGAACCCAACATTTACCTCTATCTATCAAGGTGCCATTCAAATGAAACAACATAGTGATGTTGAATTCCTTGAAGTATGCCAACATATTTTCCCTGCTTTCTTCTAGATTTTCCAAAACTATTTATGCTAAGGAGATCCGCTCCTTAATTGAATTCCTCATTCCCCCAACATATGTCTAATAAAGTCTTGAGTTTGATATGGGCATGATTTTAATCTCTAGAAGCATGCCCTTGTGTATAACCATGGTGATATTTTTACACTTACTCTCCATGAGATAAATTCTTTCTAGATATGCCTATGCCTTAAGATATGTGTCCTACTATCAGTCAATGTTTTAACCACATCAACTATAGCTGATAAAAGTTGCATGAAGGTATCCTTAATTTGTGTAATTAGTTTTACTAAGAAGGATATCTTCACTTGTGTTTCAAGTTACCATACCTATTCCTTCATGTCTTCCATCAACTTCTCTAATATATCATGTTTGGCTCAAAGCATAGAGATTGGATACTTAGACACACACTCTTCTCTTGTGGATGTTCTCATTTTTGTGAGTGAAAGTAGTTTTTTTTAGTCTACCATATCATAGGGTCTCCTCCTTGGCTGAACTTATGTGTTAGGATCCTCCTCATGTCTCTTGAGGTCTTATAAAACTTTTATTATACTTCAAATTCCCCCTGTATAATTATCTCAGGTTCTTATGACATCGAATCTACTCCCAAGGTAGAAGGGGATGTTGGTGGGGTGTTAGATATGGAGGTGATAGGTTGAGGCCTAAGTAGAGGAAGAATGGGTGAGGTAGATGGAGTGAAGGATGAGAAAAATGGAAGAGGAGGGGGCATTGGGTGAAAGGAGGTAGGATTAAATTGGGGGCCTAATGGAACTGTTGGGTATGCCATTAACTCTAGGTCAACTTGACTTATGGGGCAATGACAGTAGGGAGAGAGGAATTCAATAAGGAGAAAATTGGTTGATTAAATCCAAAATACTAGGCATTTAGGATTTAAAATTGATACTTGGGAGTGATATGGGTAATAATAGTGTGTTGAATCATAATAAGTACCTTCTAATTATTCATATACCTCTTACCTAGATTTGCTTGCATTGTGATGATGGAAGGGGTTGTAGTGGAGGCAAAAGGGACCAACTAATGAGCTTGTTGGGTGACTAAAATTACCACTAATGTGGCTAAGGTAAATTTATCTATGCACATAGGTGCACTTATTATCATGGATGGATCTGAGCCTACTAAAGTGGGTGTGATTGGAGGTGGTTTAACTTATGGAATAACTAGTGGAGGCATAAAAGGCTAGGCAACTAAATCACTTGGAGGTTTAAAATGAGTTGTGGGGATCCCTATTAATGGAATGGATTGAGTAAAGATAAATTGGTATTTAAGGATGATGTGCATATCTAAATCTAGATGCACTTGGGTGAATTATGGAGGGGTTGTAATGGGAAATAAAGGAGGCACCACCTAAATGGGTCATTGAGGGAAAGGGAAACCAGGGGGTGCTCCACTAGATTGTTGAGGGACTATGGGAGTAGGGGAATGGATCTCCATAAACACCTAAGGTTGGTTTTATTTTGAGCTCATATTTGAACTAATACTGATGGTTAAATATTATCACCTACATATCCTAAGGTCAAGTTTCCTAGGGTTGAGTTACCTAAACCTGAGTCACCTGTGCCATGAGAGGTGGAAAAATTGGAGTAGAGGGCCTGAGAGGATAAAATTTTAAAGGAAGGTTTGATGAGGAGAATGCATTAGGAACCCTTATAATAACCTCCTTAAAATATAAGGAGGAGTCACCTAAACATGACACAGGGGAAGCAAGGCTAGCTTAGGATAATGGCCCAAACTGAACCTACTTTCCTTTATTCTTATTATAGGTATCAAGCTTGGTAAGGGCCTTCTTGTTATCCCTTGGGTTAAGGGAGAACTCATCATCATCATTAGGTTAGTGGCCATAGTTGATATTAAGGTAGGATTGATATTTTACCACATGGGCCTTGGCAACCCCATACATGTCCCAATCTCTATGTTTGATGGTATACATGGAATGAAAATATCTACTTGTAGTCATTTTCTCTAATGGGGGTAGATTATGGTACATGTTATTCTTGATGGTGATAAGTAAGGTTGGTCATGATTTCTATTGGTAGTTAACATAATGAAAAAATATGCCCTTAACTAGTTGGTAAGTAATTTCTTACTCTGCCAACTAGTTTAGGAATTGAAAAGGTAGATATAGGGGAGCTCTGAGGATGTCAACAACCTAGATGATAGTGTCATCCTTGTAATACTAGTAGTTCACCAATGGGGATGAGGGAATATTTTATTTCCTTAGAGAGTTGAGGCATAGCTTCCTCATTAATAGCTATATAGACCATTGGGTAGAAAGACTCATAAATATCCTAGATGTGTTTCTAATAATGGTGGCCATATATTTTATAGAAAACCACATGGACCATTACACCCTTAGGAACCCATGGTGGAAAGGCATTGGGATTAAATATGATGATGTCATAAACAACTCCACCAAATAGCTCATCATATAAAATTTTCCTCTATAAAGCATCTAACGCTACTTTGACAAGGCTAGATTTTATCATGTTTACAGGTTCTAAGAACCTGGTTACCCTTGAGTATTATATGCAACAATGGTACCCATAATAATTTGATGTGGACATAATCAATTTCCCTAAATAATAAATCCAGTTAGATCATCCCTACACAAATCCCCTTCCTAAAGGTGTGGACCATGTAAGAGTTTATATCCACCTTATTAACCCATTTGGCATTTGGTTTCTCTACCCATTCCTTCAAGAAATCATAACTTTGATACACATTCATCCATGTATTAATTATAATAGTGTCATAAGATATTGTGTATTTATAGAGGTTGTAGTAAGATTTGAAAACATTCCCTAAAATATTTACGATCCTATGTTGAGATCCCATAAAGCAAACCAAATTAGGAACATCATCATATACTCACTTGGAAGTGAGTAACATCTTGCTGAAGATGTCAACATAGGGTAAGAATTCTAGCTTAGTAGTGGCTCTATGAAACCTACACTTATCATAGGCTCGAATGGCATCCTAAAACTCACCCTCATCATTGTCATCACTATAACAAGGCTTAGACACCATCTCAATTGTTTTGAATATCAAATTATAGTCTTTAAAATTTGTTAGGCCTTCTAAGAAAGTGGTGTCTCTATATTCAGGCTCAAATTTGGGGTTAGAAGATGAAACAGCCATGGCATATCAAGATATATCTACATGATAGTGAATTTTTCATAGGGAGGACATTAAGGGATCAGGAATGAATTGAAAGTAAGGGGAAAATCTGGGAAGATGGGAGCAATAACAATAAATTGGTTTACTCTCTAGAACTTATAGGGATATATATCAATCTCCTATATTTATGGTGCTTGGTTCTCACGCATTATGAATTCAAATTTAACTTGGTGGCTTGCTCTTTTCATTTATTTCCAAATTTCAAGTTAGCTTAGGGATTCTAAACATGTACCTCCTATCATATTTGGTGATTATGATGTAAACTTTAAAATCATCTAATCAGGACCCATTCTCCCATTTATTTAATTCTATAAGTTTGGTAGTAACATGTCTATATTCCCCCATGGCATCCCAAGTATCTTTTAGCTTGCGTCATGCATCCATTGCCAATTGGTCAGGTTATATAATGGATACCACCTAGGCATGGCTAGGTACTTCACCTTTACATTTTAAGAGTAGGAGTTTCTAGTTGGAGGAGTGAGGTGATGTGTGGTATCCTTTTATTAGCCTTTAAAATGTAATTATACCTCACTTTAACCATTTAGAACTTCTCAAGTTTTTTTTTCCAATTTGTATAAAAGTGTCACATGGTATATTTTGGTAGGTCAGGCTCTCCTAGGCTCTGACAGGTCTGAGAGACTAACATGCTCTAATATAATCCATGTGGTGATCATTCATTCAATTTGGATCTTCTAGGATTTGACACCTCTGATAGATCTGAGAGACTAACATAATATGACATTGGGTCCATGTAGTGCTTCCCCATTTGGTCAGGCTCTTTTAGGCTTGAACATCTCTGATAGGTCTGGGATATTGACAACTATGGTAGTAGGACCATGTGGTGTTCCTTTATTTGGTTGGGATTTCTTGAGCTTTGACATCTTTAAAAGCTTTGGGAGAGTAAAAATTTTGGAAGTGGGTCCATGCAGTGTTCCTTAATTCAGTTATTCCTCTTATATAAATTTGTGAAAAAGAGACTATGTAAGAAATGTAAACCACATAATCAATTAAGACACTCATATGTCTACCAATGGGGTTTTACAAGGTGCCACATAGGAATTCAAGAGACTAAGGCTCCAAGAATAGAGACTCTGAGAACTCTAATATAAGTCTAAATCTGTAGAAAAATAGTTATAACAAAAAACTATTCTAAGTATGATATGTTTTTATAAAATGTAGTAAGGACTCAACTATGCTTACACTTAGAAGCTTACAAGGAAGGCCATATTATCAATTAAAGCACATTAGACACTAGACTAACTATGGTAGGACATAAATTCAAGGATTTTCACAAAAATATGTTGTTCAAAGAGGGACTAAACTCCAGGGACTTTGAATTAAGCATTTTTAAGAGGGGTCCCCCACTTCTCTAAATAAGGGGTTATGTTGGCCACAATGATACAAACCTTTACATGTTAACTTTTTCAAGGATAACACAAAACTCTAAAATGAGGTTGATATTTTATTTAAAGCTTATATGTCCTAATTTGATTAATAAATATGTTTCACCTGAGCTACTTATGATTGATAATTTTTCTAAGGATAAAGCTCTTTAAGAATATGTGGGACCTTATGCTAATTTACCTTATTTTCATCATAAATCAAGATTCCTTAATAAACTTAGTCATCATGTGTTCTTTATTAGTATGATCCTATTTTAATTAAAGAGTATGTCCCATTAGACAATCTTGATTCATTACTTATTATGCCTTAAGTAGAGGATCAATCTACATTACTGAATAAACACAAAAATGACTTTGATTATGGTACTAAAAAATATCCTAAGTTTTCTTACTTATCACAACATTAACACCAAAAAAAGATAAAGATAATGAATATTTTTTAAAAATAATCAAAAATTGTTTGATTGGGCTTACTCTCACATCCTTAGTATTGTTCCATCCGTAGTAGTTCATAATATAGTAGATAATCTAGATGCTAAACTAGTAAAGCAAAAGATTATAAAAATGCATTTTAAAGTTTTTTTATTGGTCAAAGACAAAATTTAATGGTTTTTAAATGTGGGGTTTATTCAACCTATTGATTATTCACCTTGGATTTCTAACATTGTCCCAATCATAAAACCTAAAGGGTGCATACACATCTACAAAATAATTAGAGACTTAAATAAGGTTTGTCCTAAAGATGAATTATCTCTACTTGATATTGATATGATATTTGAATCTATTGTTGGGTATGATATGCCCTCCTTCATGGATGGATTTACCACCTATAATCAAATCAAAATTAATCCTATTGATCAATATAAAATTACTTCTACCACCTATTGGAGTACATTTTGTTATGTGATCATGCCCTTCAAACTCAAAAATGTTGGTACTACCTATTAAAGGATTAGGACTCACATCTTTCATGATTACATGCATGACAGTGTTGAAGATTATGTTGATGATATTTTTGGAAAATCAAAGAAATGTGAGAACCATGTTAAAAACATAAGAAATATGTTTGAATGATTACAAAAGTATAACATATTTTTAAATCCAAATAAGTGTGTCTTTTATGTCACATATGGGAAGTTTTTAGGTTTTATTATCTCTCAAAAAGGTATTAAAGTTGATCCTAAAAAATTAAAATCTAATGTTGATATGCTCCTCCCACCAACTTAAAGCAACTGAGAAGTTTGTAAGGAAAAATTCAAACCATGTGGCATTTTTTGGCTCAGTTGGCTCTAAAAATCCTTATTACATCAGTTGTATAATAGTTGACTATGAAAAAAATTACAATTCAATGGATAAATTACGCTTAGATTTTATGTTCACAACATATAAGCTAATGCATTGCATGATTAATACTAAGACTTGTGTTATTTTAAATATTTAACCTTTGAGGTACATTATGTTGAATCCTTACTTATCAGGGTGCATAAATAAGTGTGTCATATTACTTATGGAATTTAATCTTAAGATTATATCCCTAGAAATCAATGAAAGGGAAAGTTATTGTTGATCAGCTCACCATCGCTCCCTTATTGGATTATACTCCTAAGTAATGTTTTTTTATATGCATTTTATGTATACCAATGATTAAAAAACTTAGACCATGTATTTTGATGGGTCAAGTGTACTTCAAGTGCCAGAAATGGAATTTATTAATAACTCCCCAAGGTAAAACTATGCCATTAGTGTACCATTTGAGCTTTAAATATATTATTGTAGAATGTGAGACTTAAATTCTAGAATTACATGTTATACACACTTTAAATATAAAATCCATAAACTTTTACAATGATTTACAATTCATCGTCAATCATGTCTTATGTACTTATCAAATTTAAGAAGATAATTAACTAATAATGTTTTATAAGTACTTAATCAACTTGCACACTTAATTAGTACCTATTTAACCACCTTTTTATATCCTAAGCACCTATATAGACCTATATATTTTCTAAATCTATATTCGATAGCTAAAAAAAAATTCTAACGACTAAAAACCCCTCTAAAAACATATGCATGAACATAAAATTATTTCCATATCACAATTTAGTGTATAGTTTGATTGCTTACATTTATGACTTTGAGATTGGAAACATTCTTGGAAAGAAAAATCACCACACCAACACTATAGCCAATGGTTATTCACTTATTCCTATTGATATCATAGATGTTCATGCTTTTTTAAAATTAATATAGTTAAAAAAATATATTATTTCATTACAAACATTAGGTGACCTATAGGCATTCACCATAAATAGTGAAACTAATATCCCAAAATGGTATTCCAACATTTATAACTTTCTCACTAAGGAAACTATTCCTAAAATTTTACGAAAAATTAGAAGAGATTTTTGTGAAGATAATATATGTTACTTGATATGTTATTGTTGATATTTTTGTGTCAAAAATTTCCAAAACACATTATACCCTAATGGAGACCCACTAAGTTTTTGGAAAAAAACTTCAAGTGACCTAGGAAACCCTTTTTTTTCATACCTAGTGGTAACTAGAGATTTGGGTATAATTTACAACTTGCAAAGTTGAAAATTGCAACCAAACCTCTACTTCCCACTTTTCACATACTTGGTAGAAACTAGAGCTCTGATTTCAATTTGCAACTTTGAAATTTTGTAAAATGCACCCCAACCTCTGCTTCTTACTCACCCAACATCCAACAGAAACTAGAACTCCAATTGTATTTTGCAAGTTGAAAATTACAAGTGGAACCTCACTTTATGCCATTCATTATACCTATGGAAATAAAAACTCCCACTACACTTTGTAAATTTCAAAGTTTGAAAGTGGATTTTGAGTCTCACTTTCTACCTTTTACCAAACCTAAATAAATAGGAACTCTAGTTACACTTTGCAAGTTATAAAGTACAATCAAAGTTTTATTTTTTATTTTTTACCCTACCCATGGAAATCAGAACTTTGGCTGCACTTTGAAACTTTAAAAGTTGCAAAGTGAACCTCAAGTTTTGCTTTCCCACTTCCATTGCACTAATTCACTTGGAAAAAAGTGGAGGTCAAAATGCTAAGTGTAATTTTGCAAACTTGTAAAATTGCACCATGACTCTGAAACCCCACTTCACCTATTATTTTCCCAATAGCCACCCCAATTATAATTAATTTTAGGGTTATATTTATAAAACCATGGTTTTTTGAAGTCATTTATTAACATCAAAAAATTAGAGTTTGGAAGCTCTATAAAAGCCTTTGAATGCTAACCATGCCATGACCACCATCGCCATTCTCTATGAGCATAATATTCCTCTATTTTCCCCTCACATTTTTCATCTACCATTGTCTCTATTGGATAATCATGCCTACCCTTTTAATTCATGCAAAATATTCTTATCTTTTAAAATCTATGGCTTTCATTTTCTTTTGCTTACTCATATTTCCCTTTTCTTATCTATAATTATAGAGTATCTAGTAAAGGTCGATCGATCATCTATCCTTCATAGTTGAAATATAGGGTTTTATAAAATTGATTGAATATATAATATTCCCCAAATATTCAGCTCTCATACCTTATGGAAATACCCATTACAAAAACAACTCCCAAATCCTTCAAAAATTCCCATTATAAAAACAACTCACAAACCCTATGGAAATCTAACTTGCAAAAATAACTCCCAAACCCTATGTAAATCTAACCTATTTTTACAAACCTAAAACCCCATAAAAAATTTCATCAATATTTATAAGTGCAAATTTCAATTCCAAAACCCACTAGAATTTTTAGTTGAAATTGCATAATGTATCCCCGTCAAACTTTTTAATTGCAATTGCACAATCTAAATCATGTTCAAATTTTTACCTACAATTACAAGTCCATAACCCACCATCTCTATATTTGATTTACCCACACCAATTTTCATAGAACATATGTCTGGAAAGGAAATGAAGTTAAATTCAAAGGGACCTGGTTTCCCACTCAGCGTGTACTTCAATACAAATGAGATCACTGACACAGATCTAGGTCACATAGACCTAGCTGATTTATAGAACAGAGTAAATGTTGAATTCAAGAATGATTGGATTCAAATAATTTTTAAGGATAAAAAGAGAGAATTAGTAAATTATAAATGAGAAATGATTATGAACATTGAGCTTGATATCATAGATATTGTGTTCTTGATTCTGGAATATGAGAGTTATCTAGATATAACCCTGAACTCTTCAAAGAAGTTTTATCAAGATAATAATACTATATTTCTATGGGTTCTAAACAAGAAATGTCTAAAAAATTCTAGACACACATTTAAAAGACTTCTTAAAACCCTAGAAATAATATAATTTAAAGATAATGTGACATTATCATACTCTTGCATAGTGTTACTAGAAAATCAAATGCCAAGAATAATTAGGATTGGATGTACTAGTACATCTTAGTGATCCACCAAAATAAATAGTATATCCACTTGGCCCAATTAATTTCTAACTCAATCCATAAATAATTGATGTAAGTCCAAAATATAGGCAAATTTTACATGACCTCATACTTGGTATACATATTAGCAAAGGGAAGGGCATTCCCAGGATTGAACATAGTGCCTGATCAAGTTAATAAGGTGTTTAACTACTATCCTGACCTCACCCTTGATGCTAGTAAACAACATTTAAGAAGGGTAAATTATGCTTTCATATATTGCATCATAATTACGTTTGAGAAGGAGCTAGAAAGGAGAATATTTTATGATGTTGCAACATTTAAAATCATAAATTGGGGATCATATTTCATTCAGTTCCCAACCTATTTGTACATCAGAGAGGGAATTTTTAGTGGTTGTTACTACACCCTTATAAGGTATCTAAGTGACAAATGGGCCCTGAGAGAACTTGTGAAGTATCCTATAGAAACCCATAAGTTATTTTCAATCAAACATAAGTCAGGGATCCACTTCCCCATCAGTGTAGGTAGGTATACATGCCCTTCCCTATCAAAATCCAAATATATAAATTTTGAGATGACTGAATGATCTTAAGAGCTCTTGATTCAAAGCCATTTTATGATGTGACTAGACACATTACTAGTATATTAGGTATCACCACATATTCCCATGTTATTTTTTATGAAGATTACTGGGAAGACATGTAATATGAAGAGGAAGTGAGATTGAGAGATTATTCCAGGATGACCTTAGAACAAATCAAGACTTACAACATGGCACCAGTCCTTGAGGACATAAAATATGATTAATCACCAGTTGATAGGGTATATTATGATAATAATATATATTCTCAACCTCTTCCATTAGTCAAGTGGTCCATACCTAAATCCTTCTCATTGATGGATAGGACCACCCATTTAATAAAAAGAACAATCAGTTGGATAAGGAGCAAAGGGGTCAAGGTGACCAAGGAGACCCTCAGTATTAGTGATAAGTTTAAATAAGTGAAAGAGAAGGGTCTGGCAATAATAACATAGGGTTCTAGTAGTGAAACCATAGTAAATTAGATAGATGAGCCAATTATATCACATAAGTGGAAGCATAAACAAAAGGCTAAAAGAGGTCAATCTAATAGCAAAGAAATAACAATATAGCAAATGGATCAGAAAATGCCAACTTATATAAAGGACAAAACCATTGATCAATAGGCATAAATATTTCTCCCTCCTATCTCTATTATTCAACCAACTATAATATTCTCTCCTATTTCCACTACCCAATCAGCCCAAATAGCTACTCATATTTTCACTAGTCTTCTAGTGCAAGTGATTGCACCTTTACCTAACCCACCTATCCAAGTATCTTCCTTGGTATAAATCTAATCAACCCAACTAAACATTTAGACTCCACCTTCACCTCCCTCCTCTGTAATCACTTCCACCTCATCCCCCATATCCACTAATACTACATTAATCACTAACACCACCCATCAGTACATGGTTATGGACTTAGTCATCCTGACTGCAATCCCACTATCCATCCTAACCACTGGGGTAGTTACTACTTCATTTTCATCTCCCATCATATTCCCCATTTCATCAACTCTAAGTTTTTGTACCACATTGATTGACTCATTAATTGCCCTATATTTCAAACTTCCATAAGTTTCCCTTTTCCAACTACATATGCTTACCCCTCCACTTGTGTCACTCCCAGCTCTCACACCCCCATTAAGAACATAAATACCCACCTTATGCATTTATTTTATTCCATCATTAACCCAATCCCCCACATAAGAGGTGGAGAAAGAAGGACCCACTGATACAACTATTATTCAACCCACAGATGGGAAAGAGATAATAAAATCATCAACCAAGGATTTAGTGACAACATTAGTGATGTATACAACACTTGTCACAATAACCACCAATGTAGTAACTTTAAACACAAATTCATAAATGATAGTGCTAGATTCATTGGCTACCACCCCAAGCTAGCTAGCACAATCAATGACAAATAAGTGGAAGTAAATGGTGTCTCCTAGTACACTAGATTTTGGTCTATTGGAGGCATAAAAAATATCAAAGGTAAGTCCTAGGACCATATCTAGGATATCATATGATTCAGTAGGGAAGAGAAATGTGTAAATATTAGTCCCCTCACCGAAAAAACAAAAAGAAGATCTAGTGGTGGGGGATTATTAAATATCTAAAGTACACCTGGGTCATCCAATAAGAGAGGGACTAAATCACAATGTTCAATCAAGAATTAGCTCTCTTTTTAATAAAGTGGATAGTGACAAGGTCATAAAGGATTAACTAAAGAATAAATTTAAGCAATTGACAACTTCCCTAAAAAAGTTCATCGAGCTAGTAGCCCAACCAACACAATCTCTTGCTCAATTCCCCGACAAAGAAACACTTGAAACATTAAACAAAGATTAGTATTTTGGGTAGGGATATGAAGGAATAGGGTGAAGAACTCATCATGAAATCATATGAAGTAATAGAGCCAGAACTAGACTATTACAAGACTTTGAAGGATGATTATACATCCTTGAAAGCAGAAATAAGTAAGTGTGAGGAGGAGATTGAAAGATAGAATCTATTCTTTCTAAAATTTTAGGCTATAAACCCAATTGAGTATGATACCCTCATCAAAAAATATATTGAATAATTTTTCAAAGCATGAGGATCTGGATAGGGCAACCCATTTCAAAATCAAGATACTCACTGAGAGTATTAATAACCCCAAGGCTACATGTGATAAGGTCACTAATACAATCTATGATATTGAATATTTGATTAGTAAAATATTATGTGAATAAATGGATCATCAATATCAAATCCTTTCAATTCAATAGGTTCATGAAAAATTCAAAAGAGTAGTCAAGAGAGAGTCAGCATAAGATACAACATTCAACTTCAATTTCATTCACCGATTCATCAGGTATCATAATACACTAGATTAAATGGGGAAAGACACTCAAGTATAAAGGGTTGTATCTAGAGAAGTCTCTGAAATAATGGTAGAATGTGAGATAATCAACCTTTATTCACTTGGTCCTAATGAATATCACCTTCTATAAATCTTCATAATCTTTGATGCTTATATTGAGAAGATACAAGCAAAGGACAATGAATAATTAGAGGTTATGGATGTGGATTAATTATTTTAATAAAATACATTCTATAAATTACTATTCTTTGTTTTAGGAACATTGTAAAATTGTCAGTTACAAATTACAACTATCATTTTTGGTATCTCTTTTTGAGAAAGAGCCACTTGTAGTTTTCAAGTATATTTTTGACAGGCTTTAAGTTGTAAAAGTGAAACTTATAAATTACACTTTTCTTTTTGACAAAATTTGAGTTGATTAAATTGCAAAAAAACATGTTGTAATTTTCACTTCCCTTTTATCAAGTTGGATAACTTAAAAACTTGTAAAAGTCTCAACTGGAAAATATAAATTAGGTTTTACAAGTTATAATCTAAGATACCTAAAAGCATTCAACTTTATTAAGTGTCAGTTCATTTTGGTTCCTCATTCCTTGGAAAATATAATAGAAGCTAAACTCAAAGAGAAAGAGGATGTTTTCATGAATATTCCAATGGATTTCTCCATTCTGCTAGCACTTGTTGAAAAGCCCAGTAGTTGTATGTTTTTTGTTCCAACCATCTACCTCACTAAGGATGTCATTCCAAACTAAAGCTGACACCTTTTACATGAAGTTCCCAAATTTTCTTACTCTTCAACTAGGCATAAGGTTTTGATAACTCCCTCTCTTTTAAGAGATTATTTTTTATAAATATGGGTTCTTAGTCTAACCCATCTATCTTTTTGTTGTTGGAGAAATTATTCTGCATTTTGAAGAATTGATCTACATGTTGTAACTTAGAGAATGATAATAGATTGAAGTTTTGCCTTCCATATATGTGTTATTTTTGTGTATGAAAGGTTTTTTACTATATTTTTGAATGTTCTAAATCTTATTTCAATCATAAAGATTCATCTTTGGTATTCATTTATGCCCTTTTGAAAACTCATTAAGAGAAAATAAAGAATCTTGTTCCTTATATGATAAGTTCCAAATATTACCCTTAGTTTCACACCTGTATAAGTTTGTGATCTAATATATTTTAGTATATTTATTATTATACTATGTTCATACAAATTAATCATTAATTTCCACTGTAATAATTTAGTGTAATCACCATTTTCTAGTTTTAAAAATCATTCCAAAACTCTTTTCCTCACAAGTCAAATCTTAGTTAGAAGCAAGATCACTAAGAAGTAGAATTTTGACATGAACTGGTAGTGCATCAATTGCACTAAACTTAGTGAAAGGAATATGACCTTCTCTAGAGGTTCACCTCAATTTTCCAAAGTCCCATTGCTTGGAGGTGATCCCATTATGTCATAACATTTCCCACAGTTTACAACTCATACTATTATTGTCACTTAAACTTACACCCAATGAGGAGATGGGATAAAGCTTCTCCTCATTAAATCAATACAATGGAACCACCTCATGGTTGTGGGTATCCCTATTAGGAGGTGGATCTCTAGATTAGGGGATAGTTCCCCTTGATGCATCACTAAAGCTCATATTCTTACTACTAACACTTGGGGGGGTGAAAAGGGTTAAGGATGACAGAAAGTAACCTACTATATGGGAGGTGATACAAAAAATGTTTTCTCTACTCACACTCTTTGAAATTCACTTTGAACCAAGAGAAACCTAACATACACTCCATTCAATGACATCCTTTCGTCTTGTATCAATGTTTCAACATGGGGTATTAAAATTGTCTTAAGGTAGGAAGACTTAAACAATAGGAATTCTAAGACACACTATTGAATGAGATATTCATTATACCTACAACTCCATTTGACACTTATTTTTGACCTACAAAGAGAATTTTTTAAACTCACAAGGTATTAAGAAAGTTGGCATGTGAAGGTAAGCTAAGATACACTTACACAAGATCACAACCATCATATACACTTAGATAATTCTTTAATGAGGTAAAAAATATCTATTTTTATTTATTCAAGGAAAAAATTGGTAGGGATTCACCATACCCAAGTGTAGAGATCCATACAATATCCAAGAAGGCTCAATTTATAGAATAAATGGGAAGAGATAGAGAAGGGGAGTCCAAGAGTCACTTGGGCATGTGTCAACAATGTGAATATCAGTTATAATTTCATGAGAGATAGGTATGGTCTAATAAATTTCATTTTAAGAGTTAAAAATGTCATCTCCAATCATTCAAGACCTGCAAAGTGGTCAAGAAAATCATTTTTTATACATAGAAAATTGCCCCTTATGATTGGCCTTCTAAAACTACCCTAACTCTAAAACTGATCAATTTTGATGATGTATTTGAGTATTAGGGGTTACTAATAAGTCCTCACATGATTTGGAGAGGCTCTTGACCCTCCCTAACATTTTGGACATGCATGATCATACTTGGCAGTCCCAAAATCACTCTTGTCCCTTCACCTCTCACACTTGGCACCTTAAATCTCTTAAAACCTACAATATGATCCATAAAATAAGAGTAATTACATGTTTCCAAAGTTTATATGAAATAAATTACAATAAATAAGCCTTAAAAGGATTTCCAAATGAAGATTCACCATTTTCTCTAAGTCTTCCCTAGCTAGCTCATTGGACTGGCTAAAATGAGAGAGCTAGTAGGCACACTTAAGATTTTAGATACCTAATATAATTACCATGGGGACTTATAAAAAGTTTTAATATTTCCTCTAAAAGTGATTTGGTCTCTTGGAAGTTCACCATGCCTGCACAACACAAAAAATGGTCAAAATAAGCCATGTTTTTTTTATTCTATACAAGTTTGTACAATCCAATCCCATGGTTTTGATCCTCATGGAGTTGTAAATAACTTATCTTCATCACTAATGGTCAAAATCTAGATTCATTTTTAGGCTCATTTTCACCATCAGGTCCTAAAACAAGGTTTGAGAGGGTTTTGGAGCGACTAGCCCTCTTAGCCTTTGCTCATAAAGGTTTGATATTGAACTTTTGATCAAATGACACTTGTGTCTTTTTAAGGAATGCCTAAAACTTCCTTTAATATCTCCATGTCACATGCAAAGTCTCATGAAATATATGAGCATTTCAAGATGACCATTAGAGCTCCATTTTTGCATTCTAGGAGGTTTGTGGACATTTTAGGTTAAAAAATGGCTTCCTGGTGGATATCCTACAAAACAAAGGTTGGAAAATCTCTATATATACACCAAAAACATGTTATAATCCCTATAAAAACTCTATAAGAGCAAAAAATGGAAATGATCTCAGTTTTGAGACTAGGTTTACACCTTATTAATGAGTATGCATGCTCTTTGGACTCAATATGGCTCTCACATGGATTCCCTTACCTCCAAATGGTTTAAAAATTTTATATAAACCTCTTTGGAGATGTTTTAAGGATTTTATATTCATTCCTAAGGTTGGAACTTAAAATCCCCCTTTGTTTGAGACTAGGCCTATTCTTTGCCTACTAGGTATGTATGCAAACCTCCTTGCGTAGGGTACCCTGTTTAGTTATAGACCTTCTAGGTTGCCTTTTCATGTTACTCTAAGTGTGTTCCATATATCAAAATCATAATTTTATCTTTCTTGACCTCTGGACCATGATTTGACATATTTTCATGAAGTGGTAGGGTATATGCAAAGGGAAAAGTGCTCCCTATTTAAGACAAAATAGGGGGTACTTCCCCTATTAGTCATTTAAAATTTATTATTGGGTCATATTAATCAACCCTTAAGGGTAATTTATACCAAATTTAATCCCTCAACTCCACTATTTAGGCCTCCATCTTTACAAATTTCTTAGATAGACTTTTTAGGAAAGGTTGTATGCAGAATAGGTAGGGGTGATTGTGCTTGATTCATTGTTAGGACCTTCTCCATGCTCAAAATATATTATTATATACTCATAGGTAATTTCAAATCCATTTTAGGGTGTCTCCATTTCTTATTCATCCCTTTAACTCGCAAAACATGCCTATGTTTCTACCAACACAACCTAGGATCTTAAATTGCTTAGACTGAGATAGTCATCTTTGACTATGTTTACAGGTTGTTTACTACCAAATAAGGCTTGAAAATGTTTTAAGCATGTTTAAAAGTTTTTTGATATAATTATTTACCTTTTAAAATTCTCATTCCATCCATAAAATCCTTTTAGTGCAAAAGGATAACCTATTTTGATCTTACTACTTGAATACCCTATTTTCTTGGCCTATAAGTAGACTGATGTAGGGGTTTAGAGGATGCATTGGCCATAAAAAGAGCCCTATGAAGACATAAAATTATTCTTAAGCTCACTAACCACTATTACATTAAGTTTTAACTTACATGAGCCTACCAAAATACCTTTTCCCTTCAATCTTAAGCTCACTATCAAGACTGGGACACTTGACTATGTTTTATGGCTTTTTAGGCCTACCTATAGGTGATCTTGGGGGAATTTGAGGATTTTTAGAAGATTACCTAACCCCTTATGAAGATATTTGAATCATAAAACACCATTATACTTCATTTAAATCTCAAAAGGTCTAAAATTACACCTTTACTCCACTGTCTAACAACCTTGTTGACTATGTTTAAGCATCTCAGACCTGTACGAATAGGGGATGGTTCTTAAGAAGTCCAAACATCAAATTATATTTTTCTCTATAAAACTAGCTCAAGAATGTCCTTTGTACTATTTTTAATGGTCTCAACTTGGTATCATGGTCTAAAACCATCAACATATAGTTCAATTCACTTTTTCCATTCATACATTGTAGGTATCATTGTCTATTTTTAGTGATTTTTTGCCAACTTTAAAACCTCAATTACTCATCCTTTACTCCTTTGATATTTAAAATTTGAATGGTTTTTATAGGTGGATAGGGATATTATATGAAATAACTAAGACCATTTATAAGCCCTTCTATCATGTCAAATTCTATTTCACAAAACCTCATTGATATTTGTCTGGTTCATTTGGGGACTAAGAACCCAATACAGTACACTCACTCTTTGAAGTGGAAACCTTGCCTTATATAGCATCTCAAGTCTTCGTGACATATAATATAAGACCCTTTTGGAATTTTAAGAGCTTAAATATGAATTCCATCATGCATATCATCTTTCACACATCTGTATAACCTCTTTGAGTTCTTTTAGAAGCTGAATGTGAGTGAACAAGGTAGTCAGTAAGAAGATTGAACAATTTGCCATAGAGGATGTTGATCTTATCTCTTCTAACAATCTCATTTAATTAATTACTTTACAATCATGGACACAAGCATATTAAACACTTCATGGATCTTCTCCCTCATTGAGAAAACTCAGGTTTTGCACCCATGACTGCCAACTTTGAGAAATGAGCACACTTAGAATCCTTTTTTAAGGGTATTGAAAGAGAATTTTTAGATGATTTAAACACCATGGATATTACCTTATCCCTGCCCAAAAACACCCCAATAAGATCACACAGCTCCATAGACCTCTAAAAATAATAAATAGATGCACAACCATACCCGCCTTGAATGCAAATTGATAAAAAGTTATATGGAGTGTTAAAAATGGTTCATAAAGGAAGAGGAACCAATATAAGACTTATTTATATTAAATTTAATTTGATTAATATTACCATCCACTTGTAGAATCACTTCCCCCAATTCCACCTGGATGATCCATACCAAACACTTGAAATTGCCCTTCCTTGGCTTGCCAATGGAAAATGAAGGAAAATGAATTAAATATGAACCTTTTTAAATTCTCCCTATGAAAAAATAATTTAAAATTTGTGATGGGATGCGAAGAGACACTCCACCCACATTTTTAGCTGATGGTCAGTTCAAGGAATCCATACAAGTGCCTAAAAGCCCCTAAAATCAAGGAGAAACTACCATCTACTAAACATAACTACTTATTGGCTGACATATGACTATTAAAAACATTATCCTAACCTCATCCACATTTAAACTCACCTTGGTGATGAATTTTACCTCTGGAAAGTCCGTACAAGTCAATTAATAGGCTAGAAAGTGGCCAAAAGACCCTTTTTTACACATGAGACATAACAAATGACCATTTAATGACTTGTAAACACATTAAAACATTATAAATACCATATTAGGTCAAATTAACATAAAATTACCCTTTTACCAAGTTTGACCAAGGCTTGACCAAGTTTGACTTTGGTTAACTAGGCCATTTCAAGGAAGGTGAGCTTAGACAAGGATTAAGACAAGGCCAAGTAAGGTAATAGACCAAAAATGACACCCTATATGACCTATAAAACTTTATTCAAAGATTAAATAGTATTTTTTGACTTCATTTGACTATAAGTCAATTTTTTTCAACAACTATACAATACACTACCACATAAAGTTGGGTGCAAAATCTAAGTGATAACAATTTTTGACACATTTGATGGGACCTAAAGATCATAACTAAGAGATTGGTGCTATTCTCATTAATAATTGTACAAAAATTATACACCTTTTAAAATAACCTAATGACTCTATTGGCTTATAGATTCAATAAATCTAAGTTTATGTATACCAAAGATATAAACAAGATCATTTACTAAAGGTAAGAAAATTGACTTGCAAGAATTGTCATTTCCATATAAAAAGAAATCAAGATTAGTTGTACCTTATACTATATTATATCCTATAAATCTATTTGTATCTCCTACAAATACACATATTTGTTTCATACCTCCTATTATGGCCCTAAAAATCAAAATTTTCTAGCCTTCAATGGAGGCATCCCACTCTAATTGGCCCAATATGATGATATACCCACCTTGGCTTTGAAAAGAATTCCATATTTTACAAGTGAAAATTCCAATACTCCCATTGAACATATACAAGGCATTGCTAACATCTATTCAATCCATAATATAGCACAGTAAAATGTTATAATCAAACTTCTTACCTCCTCATTCAAGGGTGAAGCCTTATAGTGGTATAGAAGTTTGATTCCTAATTCCATCTATGTATGGGATTATTTGGGTTCTAACCTATGCATGCAATTTGAAGATAAGAGTGAACACCTCTCCCTAGTTCAATAGCTAACCACTATTAAATGAGCTCCTCATGAGTTCAAGAGTGATTTAAATTTTTATTTTCAAAGGATATGGAATAGAATTCCATTGTTGGTCAAGACAACCCCAAAAAATGTTTTCTTGTATTACTTGAGATCTTTAAATAGTGATATAGTTATCATGATTCAGTCAATGGGTGGCATCACACTCCCTAATGCTTATGAAATTATAATAAGAGCATAAAGTTGCCTCATTTAATCTAGAAAAATTTCCCCATTGCCTCTGATGTTGTTATTTCTAGAAGTGCCTCCCACACAACCCATTATAGCCCTAATTCCCACTATAAGTAGTGTACTAGCTTTGACTCCTACCCCTTTTGATGATTTATATGAAGTTAAGTCACTGATTAAAAGCTTTGGTAATGATTCGATAGCTATTAAAATGTAACAATCCAAAAACTATAGGCCTTAACAACAAGCTAACAAAACATACCAGCCCAATAAGCAATCATACCAACATAGCTCACAACCCTAATGTCAATCCTTACAAGCAAAGCCTTCAAACATCCACACTCTACCTGCATCGAGTATTTATAAATCTATTATACCTGTTCAGAACAACATGGCTTGGGAATATAAGTGGTGTTATCTTTATGCTCAACTGCATAATTAGAATGTTTATTCCAATGGTGTCATCAGTCGAACCTTGATGGTGCAAAGCATAGAAAACACCCAAGGGTAGAAAGAAGATGCTACTTCCCAGTAGGAAGATGCACAAGAGATTATTCAGAATGAAGCTACTCTTTTAAATTAGCAAGAAGAGGATTTTTATGGTGTAAATTAGGATGAATCACTAGTCAATGGTGTAAGTTCAATAGTATCAAATACACACTCTAAGAATAGGGAAATGTAAATTGAATATCCCCCAAGGTTGAGTAGGCTAAAACTTCTAAAGATGTACAAAATTCTATAAAAGGCAACATAGTTCAAAGACCACCCAATGTGTCAATGGGCCAATCAAATTCAAAATTACTGACCCCAAATCTTGTGAGAGAAGATATAGCTCCCACAAAGGCACCAACAAAGGTTGGTAACATTCTATTCAGTATTGTAGAACAGATTAATAAGAATAACTTAAATATCACCATGTGGGAAGCATTGTTTATTCTATCATAGAGGGACTTATTTCAGGAAACTTTTAAAAACTTCCAAATAATATATAAGGTCCTAGCTAAGGGACCCACTACTATGGTTAATTTGTGTCAACCTCAAATAGACACAAAAGCAAGTAAAAATGGTAAGCCTCCCCTTTTTTACCTTTCACTCGTAGTTGGGAAAAATATCATACATAACTACATTTTAGACTCAGGGGCTAGCAATTTTTTTATGCCCAAGAAAATAGCTAATGCTCTTAGTATTAAATATACACCCATCACAAAAGGTGTGGTTCAATTAGATGGGACTAATGTTTAAATAGTTGAGACTATAAAATTTTTAAACCTTACCATCCATGCATGCCCAAGCTTGTCCTTATGCTAAGATATCTCATTTATTGGCCTACCCCCCCTATTTTTCTATATGCCTTTCCCAAGATTTCACTGCAAAAATGGGAGGGTATCTATCTATTGATTGGTCCCACATGTTGCTTAGGATGAGATATGGAATGAGAGTGAAAATAAGAGCTAAGCCAATTAATAAATACCATATTGAGCCATACACTCTTATCCCTATGGATATGAATTTCACATTGCAAGATTTGGAGGAGGAACTTGATCATGAGGTTGCAAAATTTGTGGAAGAAATCCCAGACACTTATCTAGATGAATGGGGATCAACCCTCCAATTTTATCCTTGTGATTATGTAAAATAAACTAGGTTACTTACATATTATATTCATGAAAATGATGTAATCATCTTGAATCTTGTGAAACTAGTTGAGGATCTCCAAGGAATGTGGTAAATATTCTTTAATGGCTCAATAAGTAGGAATGGTGCAAGTGCATGAATTATTTTGATCTCTCCCTAAAAGGTGAGTTATTTCTATTTTTTCATACTCTAATTCACTTGTATTAATAATGTAACTAAATAAGAATCATTGATAATAATCCTTGAACTATCCAAAGAAAGAGGAATATAGTCACTACAAGTGCTTGGTGATGGTGAACTAATCATTCACCAGGTAAGATCTAAAATCACAACCAATAATAACTTGTTAAGCTCTTAAAAACATAAGGTTTGGGACCTATTAAAGGATTTCACCACTTTAAACATAAAATATGTACTAAGAGCACAAAATAAGGATGGTTATTGTATAGCCTTAGTAGGTTCCCAATATAACCCACCTAAATAGATAAAGAAGAATAATAGCCAGCATGTAAGATTAATAGTGAGACCATATATTCCTGACAATGCAACCAACTAGCAAGTTTTTGATATTGATCAGTAAATTGTGAATTTTCTATGAGATGATGTTGAATTCTCAAATAAAAATTAGTCAAGACTCCAAGATCAATACAGGGATCAAATCATTTAATTGAAGACAAATAAATTGTCCATGGGTCTTGTTACTTTGGAAAGTATCTTTAGCTTTAATGATAAACTAAAGGGTGAGAAGAAGAATATTATGGTCAATGAAGAAGACTAAGATCATGTATTCATCTTAGAAGGCAAGGCATTGAAGATTGAAAAGGTATGTAATACTTCCAAAAACCAAGATTTTATTGAGTTGTGTCAAGAGTTTGATGATAACTTCACTTGGAGTTATATATATCTAAGGGGGTTTAACCCTAGCTTAGCCCAAAACATAATATATCTTGACCCAAATACCAAGCACGTTAGATATAAATAAATACTAATCAATCCAAAAATAGAACCCTTTATGAAGAGTGAGTTATCCAAATTGATAGAGGCTAACATAATTTTCCTTATCAAACACTCATCCTAGGTTGCTAACTTGGTCCCTGTAAGGAAAAAGAATGATAAAATTGGGCTTTGTGTAGATTTTAGGCACCTAAACAAAGCTTCCTTGAAGTATCATTATCCCCTTCCACCCATAGAGCAAATTCTTCAAACTATATCAGGATCTAAAAGGTTTTCACTTCTAGATGGTTACCCTGGATATAACTAAAACCTAATGTAGGAATTAGACTAGTTCAAGACTACTTTCACTAAAACATGGGGTACATATTCCTATAAAAATATGTTTTTTTGTCAAACTAATGATGGTGCTCCATTCCAAAGATCCATGGATATGTATTTTGGGGGTTTGATAAATGAGATGGTCTTGGTGTACCTAGATGACATCACTATTTATTCAAAACATGTTGGTGTACACCTGGATCACCTTAGGAAAGTTTTTGAAAGGTGTATATAATTTGGAATTTACCACAATCCAAAAGAGTGTATTTTCATAGTTCATGAAGGGAAGCTACTGGGACACATGCATTCTAATTAGCCACTCCACATCCAATCAAAAACTAGATCTGTGACATGTCCATCTTCCTACAAACTGGTGAGTCTTGTATGATTTCCAGTAGTATAAGAAGAGGTATTTTAGACTCCAATATATTTCTTATGTTCTTTTTGATGGAATATTTTTTAAGAAAGATATGAATGGAGTCATGCTAAGGTGCATTAATCATGATCAAATTTCCAAGGTACTCTAGGAGTTTTATGATGGTCCATCAAGTGGACATTTCTCTACAAGAACTACTACCATCAAAATAATTAGGAGAGGCTATTATTGGCTTGAAATATTCAAATATTCCTATAAATGGGTATTGAACTATGATAAATTTTCCTACTTTATAGGTAAGCAAAGAATAATAGTTCTCCCTCTCAAACCAATCCAAGCTGACCAAGAAATTGCCCAATGGGGATTAGATTTCATTAACATGATATATCCACCATCAAGTACAAGTCATAAATGGGTCCTTATAGAAACTGATTATTTCACTAAATGGAGTGAATTGGTTGCATTTAAAGATGTCATGGAGGCATCTATCTTAGAATTCATGTATGGCATTATCATGATATTTGGTGTTCTTTGAAACATTATCTCAGACAATGCCAAATCTTTTATGGGTAATTAAGTAAGTAAATGGGTTGTAAGGAACAATGTATATTTGAATAATTTTTCCAATTATTACCCATAATTTGATGGCTTGGATGAGTCTACCAGCATAAATATCATAAGGACTATCAAAATGATAATGGAGGATAACCAAATGACATGGCACACAAAGTTAAAATCAACACTTTGGGCTAACAAGATCACTCCCAAGAGAGCCATTGGCAATTATCTAATCATATTGGTATATGGAAGGCAAGATAGAGTTTCACTATCAATTGAGTTACCATCTCTAGAACTCAATCATCAATTAGACTTGATTGAAAATGATGAAATGGTAGTGCAGTTGGTAGAATTGATGGAGATAGAGGATGTTAGGAACCAGTCAATGCAATTCTAGAAGTAAATTAGGCTCAAAAAATAGAACTTTCGATAAAAAATCATCTGATAGGAGCTTTAATGAAGGAGGCATGGCTCTGAAATGGGATTTTGAAAGATCCAAACTAGGCAAGCATACAAAGTTTAATGCAATATGGAATGTTTCATACATCATAACTCAGTGCAAAGGAGCAAATGCATTTCAACTATCTAGGCATGATGGATCATAGCTACCTATCTTAGTCAATGGGATATAACTCAAAACTTGCTTTTGAGGTTAAAATTCTTTCCAAAACATTGTATATATTAGGTTTAGTTTGTTTCCCCAAATAAGTGCGTTTGCACAAGTCAACTCATTAGGAGTTTTTTTTTTCTTGGTTTGTTTCTTTTTTTTTTCCCTATTTCATTCTTGTTTATGCAATTCCCAATTTTGTTCTTCTTTAATTAAAGTGTGTTAAGATTAAAATGACTCCATGCCCAACGAACTATAAGGATACTATAAATAAATTGATTAGCAGGTAATCACCCCATAGAGGTCACCAAAAATGCTGATATTTTTGTGTCAAAAATGTCAAAAACATCTTATACCCTAAGGGAGACCCACTAATTTTTTGGATAAAAGCTTCAAGTGACCTAGGAAACCCTTTTTTCCATACCTAGAAGAAACCATAGATTTGGGAACAACTAGTAACTTTCAAAGTTACAAATTGTACCCAAACCTTTGCTTCCCACTTTTCACATACCTAGTAGAAACTAGAGGTTTGATTTCAAATTACAACTTTAAAAAGTTGTAAAATGTGCCCCAACCTTCACTTCCTGCTCACTCAATTCCTATTAAAAATTGGAACTTTGATCACATTTTTTAACTTTGCAACTTCTAAATTACAATCAAAACCCTAATTTCTACCATTCATTACACCTATAGAAATAAAAACTCTGATTGCACTTTGCAACTTGAAAATTTACAAAGTACAGTTCAAGTCTCACTTTCCACCTTTTACTAAACCTACAGAAACTAGAACTCTAATTTCACTTTACAACTTTTTAAGTTGTAAAGTACAATAAAAATTCCACTTTTCTCCATTTACCCTACCCAAAAAAACTAAAACATTGGCTACACTTTGCAAGTTGTAAAGTAAACTTCAAGTTCTACTTTCTTGCTTCTATTGCATTAATTCACTTAATAAAAAATGGAGGTCAAAATGCAAAGTGAAATTTAACAAACTTGAAAAATTGCACCATGACTCAAAAACCCCACTTCTCTCACCATTTTCCCAATAACTACCCCAATTAACATTAATTGCAGGGTTATATTAATAAAACTAGGGTTTTTTTAATTCATTTGTTAACATCACAAAATTAGAGTTTGGAATCTCTATAAAAGACTTTGAATGCCAAGCATGTCAGGACCACCATCACCATCTTTTGCAAGCATGATATTTCTCTATTTTCCTCCTAAATTTTTCATCTACAATTATCTCTATTAGATATGCATGCCTACCCTTTCAATTTGTGCAAAATATTCTTGGTTGTGAAAATCTAGGGTTTCCATTTTCTTATGATTGCTCGCATTTCCATTTTCTTGTCTATGATTATATAGTATTTGGTAAAGGTTGATCAAACATCTATCCTTCATATTTGAATTCTAAGGTTTTGTAAAATTGATTAAATCTAGAATATTCCCCAAAGATTCAACTTTTAGACCCTATGGAAATCCCCATTACAAAAATAATTCGTAGATCTCATGTAAATTCCCATTGCAAAAATAACTCCCAAACCCCACAAAATTTTGACTTGCAAAAATAACTCCCAAACCCCATAGAAATATGACTTACTTTTACAAATGTAAAACCCCACCAAACTTAATATCAATATTTACAAGTGTAAAATGCATGTCCAAACCCCACCAGATTTTTTAGTTGTAATTGCACAATATATCCCCGTTGGACTTTTCAGTTGTAATTGCACAATCTAAACCCCACTTGACTTTTTACTTATAATTTCAAGTTTAGAACATGACAACTCTATAGGTGGTTTTCCCCACACCAATTTTCCTAGAACATATGTTTGAAAAATAAATGAAGTTCAATTCAAAGGGATCTAGTGTCCTACTCAGCCTAGACTCTAATACAAATGAGATCACTAACACATATCTAGGTCACATAGACCTAGTTGATTTTTGGAATAGAGTAAATGTTAAATTAAAGAATGATGAGATTCAAAGCATTTATGAGGCTTAAAAGAGGGAAGTAGTGAATGAAAAATGATAAATTATTCTAAACCTCAACCTTAATTTCATAGATACAGTGTTCTTGATTCTAGAATACGAGAACTATCTAGATATAACCCCTAACTCTTCAAAGAATTTTTATCAAGATAATAATATTGTATGTCTATGGGTTATGAACAAGAAATGGCTTAAAACCTCTAGACCCACATCTACAAGAATTTTTAAAACCCTTGAAAGAATAGACTTCAAAGATGAATTAGGTGACATTGTCATACTCTTACATAGTGTTATTGGGAACCCAAATGCCAAAAATAATTAGGATTGGATGTACCAGTACATATGGGTGATCCACCAAAACAAATAGTATATCCATTGGGCCTAATTAATTTTTGAATTCATCCACAAACAATTGATGGAATTCCAAGCTACAATCAAGTCTTACATGACCTCATACTTGGTCTACATATTAGAAAAGGGAAGGGCATTCCTAGGATTGAATATAGTGCCTAGTTAGGTCAATAAGGTTAATAGCTACTAACCTGACTTGACCCTTGAGGCTAGGAAATAAAATTTCAAAATTTTCAATGATGATTTCATATACTACATCATAATTATGTTTGACAAGGATATAGAAAGGAGAATATTTTTTGATGTTGCAACATCTAAAATCATAAATTGGGGATCATATTTCATTTAGTTCCCAACCTATTCGCACATCAGAGTGGGAGGTTTTAATGGTTGTCCCTACACCCTTCTAAGGTATGTAATTGATAAATGGGAACTGATGGAACTTATGAGATAGCATGTATACACCCATAATTTGTTGTCAAGAAAACATAAGTTAAGGATCCACTTCCCCATCAGCATACGGAGGTATGCATGCCCTTCCCTATCAAAATCCAAATTTGTATATGTCGAGATGACTCAAATGAACTTAAAATATCTTGATGTAAATCCATTTTATGATGTGACTAGCCACATTACCAGTATATAGGGTATCACCACATATTCCCATGTTTCTTTTTACAAAGATTACTAGAAGACATGTAAGATGAAGAGGAAGTGAGATTAAGAGATTATTCCAGGATAACCCTAGAACAAATCAAAAATTACATGGCTCCAATCCTTAAGGACTTAAAATATGATGAATCACCAATTGATAAGGTATATTATGATAATAAAATCTATTCCCAACCTCTTCCACTAGTCAACAAAATAATCAATTGGATAAGGAGTAAAGGGGTCAAGGTTACTAAAGAGACCCTGAGTATCAATGATAAGTTGAAATAAGTGAAAGATAAGGATGTGGTAACAATATCAAAGGGTTCTAGCAATAGAACCCCAATAAATCAGGTAGATAAGCTAGTTATATCGCATAAGCAGAAGTAAAAAAAAAGGCTAAAAGAGGTCAATCTAGTAACCAAGAAATACTAGCATATCAAATAGATTAGCCAATGCTAACTTATAGAGAGTACATAGCTACTAATCAATAGGCACAAATATTTTTCCCTCATATCTCTATTATTCATCTAACTATAGTACTCCTTCCTCTTATTTCCACTAACTAATTATCCCAAATAGTTGCTTCTCTTATTTCCACTAGTCCTCTAGTGCAAGTGATTTCACCTTCACCTGACCTACCCTTCCAAGTAACTTCCTTAGTATAAATTAAATCAACCCAAGTAGACACTTAGACTCCACCTTCACCTCCCTCTTCCTCTATCACTTCCACCTCATCCCCCATATCCACTCCTGCTCCATTAATCACTAACACCACCCAGTAATACATAGATGTAGATCCAGTCATCCTAACTATAATCCCACTATCCATCCCAATGACTAGGATAGTTACTACTTCATTTTCATCTCCCATCACATTTACCATCTCATCAACTCTGAGTGTTCCTACCACATTGATTGATTAATTCACTACCCTAGATTCCACACTTCCCTAGGTTCCCCTTTTTCAACTACCCATGCCTACCCATCCACTCATGTCACTCCCAACTCCCATACCCCTAGTAATCACATCAATACCCACATTACCCATTTATTCTATTTCATCAATAACCCAAGTCCCCACCCAGGAGTTGAAGATAGAAGGCCCACTGATATAACTATGGTTGATCAACCCATAGATGGGAAAGAGATAGTGAAATCATCAGTTAAGGATTTAGTGGCAATATTAGTGATGGATATAGTAATTGTCATAGTAAACACCAATGTATAAACTTTATCTATATATTCATAGATGATAGTCTTAGATTCACAATCTGCCACCCCAAGCTAGCTATCATAATCAGTGACAAATAATTGGAAGCAAATGGTGTCTCCTAGCACACTAGATTTTGGTCTATTAGCGGCATAAAAAATATCAAAGGTAGGTCCTAGGACCATATCCAATATATCATATGATTCAATGAGGGAGAGATGTGTGGAAATAGCAGCCCCCCCACTAGACAAACAAAAAGAAGATCTAGTGGTGGGGGATTATTAAATATTTGAAGTGCACCTAGGTCATCTGATAAGAGAGGGACTAAATCATGATGTTTAATCAATAATTATCTCTCTTTTTCTTAAAATGGATAGTGATGAGGTCATAAAGGATGAATTGAAGAACAAATTTGAGCAATTGACAACTACCCTAAAGAATTTCATCAAGCTAGTAGCCCAACCAACATAATCTCTTATGTAATTGCTCGATAAAGAAATATTTGAAGAATTGATAAATATTAGTAGTATGGGGAGGGTTACGAATGACTAGGTTAAGTAACTCATAATGAAAGTAAATAAAGTAATAGATCTAGTAATAGACTATTACAAGACATTAAAGGATGATCAGGCATCCCTGAAAGGAGAAATAAGCAAGTAGGAGGAGGAGATTTAAATATTGAATCTATCATCTCCAAAGTTACAAGATATAGACCTAATTGAGTTTGATACCTTCATATCATAAAAGATGTTGAAGATTTTTTCTGGGCATGAGGAACTAGATAGGGAAACCCATTTTAGAATCAATATACTCACTAAGAGTATTAATAAGGGCAAGGCTACATGTGATAAGGTCATAGATATAATCTATGATATTGAAGATTTACTTAGTAAACTATCATGTGAATAAATGGATCATCAATATCAAATCCTTTTAGTTCAAGAGGTTTAATAAAAATTCAAAGGAGTAGTCAAGAGAGAGTCAGCATGGGATACAATGTTCAACTTGAGTTTCATTCACTGATTCATCAGGTATCACAATACACTAGATCAGATGGGGAAAGACACTCAAGTATATAAGGATGCATCTAGAGAAATATTTAAAATAATGGCAAAATATGAGATAAGCAACCTTTATTCACTTAGTCCTAATGAAGATCACCTCCAAGAAAACTTCAGAAGCTTTGATGCTTATATTGAGAAAATAAAAGAAAAGAAGGAAAAGGAATATTTAAAGGTTATGGTTGATGATTAATAATTTTAATAAAATGCATTCTGTAAATTATTTTTCTTTATTGTAGGAACATTTTAAAATTATAGGTTGTAAATTTTAGCTATCATTTTGGTAGCTCTTTTTCAGAAAGAGCCACTTATAGTTTTCAATTATCTTTTTGGAAAGCTTTAAGTTATAAAAGTGAAACTTGTAAATTGCACTTTTTTTTACAAATTTTGAGTTTCTTAACTTGCAAAAACTCATGTTGTAATTTACACTTCCTTTTTGTCGAGTTTGATGACTTAAAAAGTTTTAAAAGTCTCAACTAAAAAATACAAATTAGGTTTTGCAAGCTATAATCTAAAATACCTAAAATCATTCAACTTTATTAAGTGTTAGTTCATTTTGGCACCTAAGATAATAGCAGCTAAACTCAAAGAGAAAGAGGACATTTCAAAGAAGATTCCAATGGATTTATCCACTCCTGTAGCATTTTTTGAAGCACCCAGCAGTTGCATGTTTCTTGTTCTAGTTGTTTACCCAACTTAGAACATCATTCCAAACTAAAGAGGATGGCATTTGCATGAAGTTCCCAGATTTTCTTGCTCTTCAACTAGGCGTAAGGTTTTGATAACTCCCTATCTTTCAAGAGAGTATTTTTTATAAGTATGGGTTCTTAGTGTAACCCATCTATCTTTTTATTTTTGGAGAAATTACTCTACATTCTAAAGAATTGATCTACATGTTGTAACCTAGAGAATGATAATAGATTGAATTTTTGCCTTCCTTATATGTGTTATCTTTGTGTATGAAAGGCTTTATTATATTTTTGAATGATTGAAATATTATTTTAATCATATAAATTCATATGTGGTATTCATTTATGCCCTTTTGAAAACTTATTGAGATAAAATAAAGAATCTTGTTCCTTATATGATAAGTTCCCAATATTACCTTTGGTTTCATGTTTGTATAAGTTTGTGCTCCAGTATATTTCAATATGTTTATTATTATAATATGTTTATATAAATAAAGCATTTATTTCCACTATAATAATTTGGTGTGATCACCATTATATAATTTTAAAATTCATTCTAAAACTCTTATCCTCACAAGTCAAACCCTAGTTAGGAGCAATATCATTAAGAAGTAGCATTTTGACGTGAACCGGTAATGTATAAGTTGTACTAAACTTAGTGAAATGAAGTTTTCCTTATATAGAGGTTCACCTCAATTTACCAATGTCCCACTTCTTTGAGGTGATTATATTTCCCATAGTTTCCAACTCATACTATACAACACACTACCACACAAAGACGGGTGCAAAATCTAAGTGATAAAAGTTATCATTGGTATTTTTTTTTTAAAGGTCAGTTACTTAGATGTCTGGGGAATGAAGAAGCTATATTTTCCTTATAATAGGTTAATGATATATAATTTGGTGGTCATTTTAGTGGTAATTTAATATCATAAAAATTACTACAAATGGGTTACTATTGAATTTTCATGGATCAACAATGTCACTAATATGTGAAAGTTTGGAGCAATGTCAACAGCATAGTAATTTAATAGACATGCCATCTTAAGAATTACATCTTATAGTATCACCTTGGCCATTTTACTTTTTGGGTTTTGATTTAGTAGGTAAATTTAATCCTACATCATTAGGAGGTAATAAGTTCATCACTACAACTACTGATTACTTTATTAATTAAGGATATTCTTGTAGAGTCTATCCAAGGTGAAAACATATGAAAATTCTTTATGACACATTATTTCTTGATTTGGATCACATCTAAAATTATAATTGATAATGATTAATAATTGAAAAATAAAATGGTAAAAACATTTTGTGCAAAGTATTAAATTTTTCATACATAATCTATAACTTATTACCCATAGGGTAATGGCCAAGTTGAGACTAAAAATAAGATAATTGTTAACATCTTGATAAAAAATTGTTGAAAATCATGGTGACTATTTGTGTAACCAAATTGTTTACATCTTGTGAAATTGTCATTTAAATGTTTAGACAGTTATAGGATTAACCCCCTATTATTTTATGTATGGTGCAAAATAAGTCTTCCCACTTGAGCTTGAGATCCCTTATCTATGTGTATCACTTAAAGGCATCAATAATCATGACCAAAATAAATAAAAATGATTACATCAATTTAAAATTATTGATGAGACATGCATACATGCTCTTAATCATCTAAGAGTTTATCAAAATCAATTGAATAAAACTTATAACAAAAATATTAAATCAAGAGAGTTTCGCATTGGTTATTTGATGCTAAAACAAAAATCAAAAGAACATAAATGTATATAAGGAACATAAAGGAAAATTTAAACCAAATTGGCTAACCCCTTCATTTTTACATATAAATTTGGAATAGTGCCCTAGCATTTATCCTCTTTATAAGTAAAAACATTGAAAAATCCAATGAACATCATACACTTATGACATTTCTATACATAATATTTAGCTCCACCTTCGAGTGCATCCTATCCACATATTCCTCGATTTATTTATTTTACATATCTTACATAAATGAGGACGTCCTCGTCATCAATATCTCACCTTTGAGCTTTATTGATCACATCTATACCTATATTTTCTTATGGGATCATGATACCCACATCTATTCCCTATGAGCTTTATATGGACATATATTTTCCCATCACACTCTTATGTCTAATGTGCTTACATAGTTTATTCATACATATATTTCATTATCTTACATATACATGGATGTATACTTGATATTTACACATGATACATCTTTTTATCTTGGTAATTTGTCTATATTGGGAAATAACTTTTTCCCCATCTAGTTGGATATATTGGGACATGTTTTGGTCCCAAGAAATATCATCTTCATTAAAGGATGCATCCACCTTTGGACCTTACCACATAGTTATCTACATTACATGATTCTCGCGTATACATTAGTTCATCGATCCTAATATGTACACTATGGGGCATGTTGTTACCCCATCAATCCCATCATTCTCATTAAGTATGCCTTACATATATTAATCCATATATGAGGATACCTTTGAAGAAATTTATACTCACTAGAGTAGTATATTTGGCATTGAGATATAAATGATTTTATCTAGTTTATGTGGTATGAAACTTGGATAATGACCATTTGCCTACATCTGACCTACTATGGGGCTTTACATGTAATATTTATGATAATTACATGTGCTTTATGTGAATTTAAAAATGTCATCTAACATATAAGATATTATTAAACAAGTTGCTTGTAAACTTATTTATTTTAAGATGAATTATTGTAATCATAGTTTATCCAATCCCTCACCTTAAAATGGGGTATATATTAGATATTTTTTTAGAGTACCCTCAAGTGAAGTTTAGGCATGAGAATTTTTCAAATTAATTTCAAAGAAAAATTTAGGCAACTCTTTTTAGAGCAAAACATTATCTACTTCCTTGATCAATAAGTAAGATGGTTTTAAAAACTCTTAAATTAGTGATGGATATGTCAAGCACTTGTCAAAAAAAATTTAAATTGGAATAATCAAATTAGAATCATTATTTTTCACATTAATACAACATTTGGTTCAATACATAGTAGGAAAATTCTTTACTATGCTCTTATAATTTTAAAAATTCAATTTCATTTCAAGTTCAATTTCAATTTTTTAGTTTAACACAAGGAGCATATATGACATTGATTACTTGATACAAATTATCCAGTTTTGACAGGCATATTAAATTTTGTAAAGTGGAAAAAGGTGTTGATGGACACGTGACATACAATATTCATCATCCTCTCCCTATGGTAAGTCAATGTATGCACTTAAATTATGTATAATTTTACTTTTAAATACACATGCATCACTCACATATAAATAAAATTATGCACATTATGTGGCCACATAATTTTGGTATAAGCTTTATTATTTTAATATTTTAGTATCAATATATGCATATGGATCACTAGTTAGAAATGGGATCTCATTAGCATTGTTTGGTGTTATTCTTATTCATATCTTTCTTATTATTTGTTTAGTCTCATGTTTCTCTTCTTATTTGGTTTATTATTTTATATATTCTATTTTATACTTTGAATCTTCTTTCCTTATTTGCTTTGTCTAATATTATTTCTTTTGTTAGGACAAAAATAATGCTTTACCAATCCTACCTTGGGTAGGATCAATGGGTCCTTTTCTAATTTATGGGCCACTCTACCCTTATGTGTGTTCTCTTGATATTTAGACCCATGTTGTCATTTTTTTCTTGTTTTTTTTCATATTTTATGTGCCAATAGGTACCTAATTCAAACTATGGAAGTCTATATATATAAATTTCCTATGATAATTTTGATAATAAAGATCAAAGAGAATTCCCATGGAATTTGAGCCTAGGCCCACTGAATATTGTTAGATTTATTCTTATGAAATTACATCAATAAATAATTTTAACTAAAATAAGGATATATGAAAACATCATGTAGAGTCTATTACATCCTAGGGAGAGAAGGCAAAGGCTTCTTCACTTAGTCTTATATTCACACTCCACAAGAATTACATGGGGTCTAATTATAGCATGCAAGATATGTAGTTGAAACACCTTTGTGGTTATCCAAAAAAACACCTTTTCCTTTTTATTTTATTTAAATTTATTGAGATCTAGGTCATGATAGTAGAAAATATAAAATTATATGGATTATACTAGTCAAATAAGAAAATTACGGGTACAAACATGTATAGCATCCAGATGCAAACTGATAAAGGAAAATTTTAAATATAAAAGTTATCATAGGACATGATCAATGATCTATGAATATTTATGAAATTTATATTAGGTTAATGATAATCTCACCTAGGTTAGGAACGATGCAAGGCTTGATCTTGTCTTTGCATAATCAAAGGCTCAAATTTTGCACATAGTCACTTACAGACTTGAAAATTCTAGATCCGCAATCAAAATTCTAGAATTCATCAAGGTATGATCATTCCATCATATTTTTAATCTTTTTAAGTTCAATCATTAATTTAAATTTTTCATTTTTCATGTTTACTATTTTTAGCCACTATAGTAGATCTTAAAGTGTTATTTTACATTGTTAAATGGTAGATCTTCCTAGTTCATTAGTTTTATCTTATTTCATTTGTTAAAAATTAAAAGAAAAAATGACAACATGGTATGTAAGCAACTAACATGGCCCAAGATAATGCCTCTAAATTTTATTAATCTTTTAGACCCAATCTCTTGGATAGTATTTATAAGTCACCCTTGGAGACACTCCCAAATATTTATGTCATTTTCCATCACAAAACATATATAATAGAAGATAAGTTAGTGAGTCCATAATGATATAAATGGTATAAATTGGATATATCAATAAAAATAGAAAAAAACATGACTCATTATCAAAATCAAGCTATCTTGTTACTAAATTCAAACATTATTCCACTAAATTAAAAATAAACTACCAAAATCAAAATGTAACCTACCAAAATCACATATTAATTTTTTTTAAAATATTACGATTTGTGACTTAAAATTCTCATTTTTTTATTTTGGACAAATTCATTTTTTTTTAAATAATTAAAATTTGAAAAAAACCTAAAATTGTTTGATACTCACTGGTTATATTAGCCTATCAACTAGTAGGGCCTATCTATAGTGTCTAATCATCATAATCATCCTACGTTATCATGTTTCCATAGTTATCTATCAGAGGTCTAATTTCTATAAATGATAAGCATAAATGAAAAAAATATTTTTATTTCATGCTTGACTTGTATTTTATATGCCAAAGACTTTTATAAAGTCAATACACTATGTTACCTCATTATGAAAGTTAATAAATGGTGTCAATAATTGTTTTCACCTTTTGTTAGTGCTATGCCAAATTTATATGTGTCTTCATATACATGAGAATACATTATTTCCATATCCATGCATTATTTTTAATGTCTATTAAGGCATTTTACTACCTCATAGAATAAGATATTTACTTAATTTAACTTTCAATATGCATTACTAGATCACTTTGCTCTCATGGGGCATTCTATTTTCACTTAGATTATATGTCTTAGCCATAGTGGGCCATGTCAATCTTAAATTGACCTCAATCATAGTGTGGATACCTAATTTTGGTATATGACCCTTTTCCACAGTGTCTTTCCCATGTTTTTTCATGTTTTCCACACTTATGTATAATTGCTTGTTTTTAGGATGTCTCCTACCCCAAAATATTGCTCATTTGGTCCTAAACCTTCTAAATGCATTTAATACTTATATAAATATATCAATTATAAGTCATGAGCATATTTTCACACATCCCTATGCTACTACTATAATTGCATGTTGTTATATTAGTTGTTATGGGATTGTTGGTTTATTGATCTATTCCTTAATCATTTTGTGGGTCCTTATACCTTTGGTTATGCACTATGTGTCCTAATTTTGAATTATTATTATTATGATTCGGCTTAAGTGCACATCATGTCCTAGAGAATCCTATTTATACCAAGTTAGTTCAAGCAATTATAGGGAGGTATGAGAGAGATAAATCTAAGAGAGAGGAATTTATTATTCATTATTATGCTCCTTAATTCAAGATAGTGTAAACTCTTGCCATACTTTTGTTACACTTGCAATGGAGTCATCTTTGTGTATTATTATCTTGTACCAAAGAAGTTTTAAGTGTATCGCATATAGTTGAGTCTTTACATATAGGAAGATAAGATTCAAAACCCTTACTTGATATTCCATTAATACTACACATAATTATGTTATTGTATGATCTGACACGTGGGATACATAATTTCAACTCTCATAGTAGTTCCCAACCCATAAATATGTTTTATTGTGAGTTGATGACAAGCTAGGTTAAATAAGTAAGGATACATCATTTATGCATTTATGTTCATTTGATCAAAGGAGTATAGGTGTAGAAAATAACAACATCCAAAGGCACATAGGCACAAAATAATTTAAAATATAAAATTCAATGCATTGAACGCTTAGTGTAGAGGGATAGGTATGGTAGTCAAATTAATTTATCGGTGATCTTTCCCAAGGAATAATTGATGTAGGGGTGATCTTGTCCTTGCACAAACATTGGACCAAAAATTACACAAAGGTGTATGTAGACTACATGGTCTAGATACATACTCCAAAATGTATAAAACATTAAGATGTGATCATTTCATCATCTTTTGTCTCTTTTCAAGTTCAATTGTAAATTTCAAAAGTTTCCTTTTGCTTGTTTACAATTTTTATCCATTAGGGCATATCTAAAAGTACTACTTTACAATGTTAAATGGTATATCTCCCTAGTACACATGTTTTGACTTGTTTTATTAATAAACACTTAAAACATCTAAAAAAATTGAACACTTTTACCTTCTTCTAGGGTTTCATGGTTATTTTTATGATGTTCAAATATGAATTCATTTTTAAATTATTTTTATAAATTTTTGGTCATCCCAAGATTCTATTCACTTATTTTTGTTTACAGATTATATTCACCCTCAGAATTAAGTTTGTATACCTTTATTCCTTGATTTCACATATATTTGGAGGTTACTTACATTTTGGGTCTTCTTATTTCAAATATGATTTTTTAGATTTATATCTTATATACATTAATAATCCATGACAGCCATTTGTGATGATAATCCTTCTATGGTTGATGTTGTTACTAAGGACCAACCTAATCCAAGTGGAAATGATAGTGACACTAAAAATTATAATGATCCTAAATATGATGAAGAGGTTGATCCACCTATACTTGCAACCCTTTATAGATTTAAATATACTATTGATGAAAACCTTAATGTTTGGATTATTTCTTGTAAAAATTAAAACTTATACAACAAAAGCTTAGAAATAAAGATCATTTGCCTAATAAACCCCCATTAAATGATTTTACTCCTCAATCAAATGTTGATGATAATACCCCTAATGACACTAATACTCTTATGCTTCCACCTCTTGCTATTGCACCCCCTTTGGTTGATTCTTTTATTCCTAGTATTTTTATTATCCCACTTACCAATCCAAAGGCTAATATGCCTCCAATGAATTTATGTTTTCAATATATTTATCTTAGGCATAGTCATAACACTCATCATGCCTTACATAATCATATTAATCATTTGAAGGCACCTTCACATACATGTTAATCCTGCACCTAGTGGTACATTTATTGATCTAGTAGTACAACAACTTAATAACACAAGAAGGCAAATTTTAAAATTATCTTGAGTAGCTAGCAAACCTATCCACATGGTTTCATCATGTGACATATTATAAAAAAACTTTAGCTTTAGAAGTGTTTATCCACCCTTTGCCTTCATCATTAAAATAATCCAAGTTTACAACATTTAGTGGAAATAAGGATATGTCTAAGCATATCAAATTTTTCTTTGCATCATGTGTTAATTCTCAACATGCTCAATTGCTCTTGAGAAAATTATTTCCTAGGAGTCTCAAAAGATGTGCATTATATTGGTTTTATTCCTTCCATTTGGGACATATGCATAGATTATATGATTTAATTTACCTATTCATAATACATCTTTCAATAAACATCAGTAAAAATTTTACATTTTCTCAAATTTCTCAAATTGAACAAGAACTTAATGAACAAGTTGATGACTATGTGCTTAAAATTAAATCCATGTTTACTAAAATGTCACACCAAATTCATGATAGTGAGATTTTCTCCAATATTTTTCTCAACCCACTTAAGGGAAAAGTCATGTTTAACACGTGAATTATTTGATGAACTATGTCATTCATTGTGCAGAATTGAATTTAAGCTTATGGATGCTAATATGTGTAGATACCCATATTAGGTACAAGTTTAGTTTATAAAGTATTTTTACATAGTCTTGTAAGTATAGACCTTTTGAAAAAGATTTGAGTGTTTAGTGGTGTGATATTTCATGGACCACCTTACCTTTGTGCCCATTTTTTAATTTTATTTGATCTTCTTTGTATTTTTGGTCATTTCTCAGTCTTGTGTCCATCAAGTTATAGGGATCCTTGAGTCTTATGATATTTTATATTTTTTTAGACTCTAGATACTACCATTCATATAAGGACACTACCATCCATGATAGTGTCCTAAATCCAATAGCAGTGTCCTACCTAATTCTCTTGTCAATATCTATATCTTTCACTTAGTGACTATTTTTTAGGATCTAAATGTTTGTTATATGGTCAGGATTTATGCACCACTAGGTATTAATTCATATGAAAAAGTTACCCCTATATACATGGATATGGTAAAATATTTCATTACCAATCAAAAGACTCTCAATTAGCATATGAATTTTTTCTTCATATTAAAGTGTTAGATATAAAGTCTAAAGTATTAAAAATATCAATTTGCACTTGAATTGCTTGTACGAAGGGATACAAAAGGATAAGGATCAGATAGTTAAAAAATCACCATTACACACATACACCTAAGAAAGAGAACTACATGTGAGTTTAAGGTCCTCTTTGGAGTATATGGATATATAGGTAGCATTTAGCAATAACAGGGTTGGTAGGGTTAGATTGGCTCACATGTTAACCCCTTTTTATTGAATTACAGGTATGTAAGAGAAAAGAAGCTAGGATTTTCTTTTCATAGATTTATCACACATAATATGATCATAAATTTAGGTAAAAATAGGAAATTTAGGTATAGGCATAGATCTAGGAAGAATCTAAGCTAGGTACAATGCATGGATAGAGCTGTTGAAATTAGGAGACTAGCATCAACACTATTGTCCCAAATCCCATGCTAGTGTCCAAGGTAGAAAAAGAGGTATAACTCATAATTAATGAAACATAGGGCCACATTATAATATTTAAATGGATTTGAGTGAATGTAATGATCCAAAACAATAGGAAAATAAGATATGTTCTCTCTTAACCCTTAGTCACATAAATCATTGATCATATTTATTACACATGCTTAAATGAGTTAATTTAAAATATTATATTATATTTATTATATCTCAATATTACATTGATGCCTTCAAATTTTTATTTATATAGGGTATTTGTGTAAAATCCCATTTTAGATCAAACATCTTAGTGAACCCATCCTCTGAGCTATAATTGAACTAAAACACTAGCTTGCCCTAGAGTTCCAACTCTATAGAGTTTTAAATTATTGCATTTATTTTACATATATGATTTTTTATGGGTATATCATAGGTTATTTTTTTTCTCCTTGCCCTAGATTTTTTGTTTGTAATTTTGGGTGTGTTTGGATTTATAATATTAAAAATGAGTCCCCATAGTGAAGATCCTTAGGAGCCTTATACATTGGATTTCATATTCAGACTTCCTGATGATCAATACATTGCTTATGAGGATCTAACAATTAATAATAAATATGATAACAATGCTTCTTTTTCTTATAGTTATGTTAATGAATGGACAAATGATATAGTTAATATAAATGAAAATAGTGAAGATTATATAGATACTCTTAACACTAATTATGATTATGATTATGATATAGATTATACATATTTATAAAGTGAGTATGAGGAGCCTATATCTCCTATTTCTCCCATGTTATTTGATTTACAATCTAGTGATGCATTGTTTAAGAAAATACCTAGTTTTTTTTACCATTTTCTAGTGCTTTACACCACATTAAATATAATAAAATGGACATACATGCAAAAAAAATAAGCATGTTATTCAAAATTTTGGTCATAGTCATCTTTTGTGCATATAATCTCCTCATGATGTGTCTATGAAAAATTTTAAATGTATGTCACCTTTACAAATGATGCACATTTTGATTATCTTCCTTCTTTACCAAATGTTGATAATGTTACAAAAATTGAAAATTATTTTTCCATTCTTAGAAAATTTGAAAATTGAATGTGTTTCTCTCTATCAAAATATCAATGATATTAAATGTGTGAAAAAATTATTTCCCTCTCCTTTTAGAATGGAAACATGGAAATGACAACACAAGTCAAAATAGTATACATGATGCACGTGAAAGTGAATCAAATGATTGTGATAACTTTGATTGGAATGACAATGATTACAATGTCCATAGTGATGAATAAAAATGATTTCATACAATTCTTTCTCCTTATAATTCTTTTATGTATAGTAAATGAAAAATTGAACTTTCATTTATCTCATGTAATGAATTTTCAATTAGTCAAGTCCTTGGCCAACCTAGTATGCATAATATGTCAATCGAACTCATATGTAATGATCCCTTACATAATAGTCATACAAATATTCATGATGATAAAAATGATATAATTTTTTCTTTACATACATCATATACTATGAATGTTCCTTTAGGAAATACTTCTATAACATGCAATTATGCCAACTAAGAATGCAATGATTGTTGTGATGAGTCCATTATCCCTATGTTTAAAATAGGTGGCACATTACAACTAATAATTGTATCTTCCCATACTCTCCACATTATTTATAGTCACATTTTATACCTAATTAATGTCATGGGAAATCTCCAAAAATAGGTTGTAATCATTAATTTACAAGTATTTTCCTACCATGAGAGTATTCATGATAATATTATAGAAGGTCAACCTCTTATTAGAAATGTTTTTAAATATCCTTACCCAATCAAATTTGTCAAAAATACACTCCCTTTAGTCTATGGTCAAGATGACCCTACCACTCATTTGACCTAATATACACATGCCTTTGGTCATTGGGCTAAGGATGGACATAATTACTAAAGTATTTTCATAGAAGTTTAACAAATGCAACTAGTAAATGATTAATATTTTTTGGATTAAATAATGTGCATGATTTTTATATCAACATTTAGGCTCACATTTCATGACCCATCATCAGGATAATATACAAATAAATAATAGTGAACATGGTTTAATCAAAAAAATATTTATCATTTACATCATGGACTATGGAAATACCATCTTTCTTATAAATCTAACTAGTGATTGGTTTTATAGTCTCACATATGGTTTCTTACAAAATTTCAAAAAAAATGAGAATATATCCCTATCATATTTGCATAGGCATGATGTGCCTAAATACACATTTGAACATTTTCAAGGCTTAAAGTAAAAAAATGGTAAATCTTTTCAAGATGATGCTATAATATTTAAGAATGCATTGTATTCTTTGACATATAAACCCTCATATTTAGAAATACAATTCATATTTAGTAGGGGTATTCTTTATATACTTAAAGATAGAGATTTTCATAAGTCTTAAACTTTATTTTATATCCTATATGGATGTGCACAAGTATGCATATGAGTTAATGAATGATAACCTGGAATTAAAGGCATCCCTATTAAAAGGAAAAAGTTTTGTTAATAATTTTTATAAAGTGTAGCAATCAGCAAAAGAGGTCCCTAACCCATAAACAATTATGCATATCAAAGAACAAAAATTAAAATTACACCATAAAGGAAAAGAATCAACATATCAAGTACCTCCTATAATTAGAGCATATACTTTAACTAAGAGATATCCACTTTAGTTTGATTACACTAAGGATTGACCACATGAAATATTGAATGTATTATTGGATAATAAGTTGATTAATCTCCTTTAAAACTACTATCATCCATCATGTATATTTTAAAAAATCAAAGGATGGTATTTTTTAACTTATCATGGTATCAACGAACATGGAAACAAAAATTGTTATGCTTTATAATACAAGTTTGCACAATTGACAGAAAAAGGAGTTATTAAATTTAAGAATAAGATAATAAGGTCTCCTTCTCCAAATTCTTATTCAGGTCATTATTATATTACTAAAACATGCCATGACACTTATATAAAAAATTGATGGTCTATCATCCTATGCAAAAACAACATGTTGGAAGAAGTCCTTCTCCTAGTACCCACTCTACAACAATCAATTTTTCCCACACTAGTCCTACTAAGGAACCATTATTTGATAAATCTCTTGTTAGAAATTTACTTAGGGCAAACACATAAACAAATATTATATAACTTACTCATGCAATGACACCTTTGATCTCCATATGGAAATAAGAGGTTTTAATAGAAAATTTGAAAGTAGAAATTCCATTACAGCATACGCATTTTAGTCAAGAATTCTTATTTATACATGGATTCCATAGTATACGATGATTATTTTATAATTAAAATAAAATAATATAAATAAAAAACATAAATTTCAAATTTATTTACATAAGTTAAAATTACAAAGCACTTAAAACAATATAATAACATAATACACTTACAATCAAAATACTAAGAATGGTACCATCATATATATACATATCAACATAGTATGATGTTTAAAACATGTCAATAATATTGGGGGAATATCCCTAAGAGTGTAAAAATCATCACTATCTACATCCATGAGCATCACACCCCTCGATGTGGAGGCTCTAAAATCTCAACTAAGATCACAAGAGTGAGACCGCTCACATAATCACTCCTCTAGTGATCCTAATTGATGTAATGTATGCTCATTCTCATGATGTAAGTCATAATATTGATTAATTAGGTATTGAATGATATTAGTGGCACTCTTATCAATAATTAATTGCCTATTTAGATCTATGCATAACTAATCTCACATAGTTTCCATTATATGGTATGCTACCAAGCCATGGCCACATGATGATAAATGGGTGCATGTACACCAATGATATATGTAACATGATCCACAACACCATCACCATAAATTCCCATTAGCATGCTACGTGTCAAAGTGCACATGACAATAGCAACTATCATATCCCACACCTTGTTTCCTCTAACCACAAAATCCACCATGACACATGTGATATGATTTAAAAATATAATAATATGCAGAAATTCAAACAAATCACATAGTATACTTACATGTGGCATAGATAGTTATCTCATCTATAGGTTATGGGTATGCAGGAGCACCTACACATCTACCTCCTCTACCACTGACTTGTGTTATAGGTACTCCATGAAGGGGAAATAATGAAAAGAAATAAAAGTGGCCTTGGGAAATATTAAATCACTATGTATTCTTTGTTTTACAACTTACATCATCCTCATATTCTAACAAAACTCTAGGATCTATCTATCTAACTAGGAGTGATGTTATATTAAAAATAATTGGGGAAACCCTATCAATTGGCCTATGGTTAGCTCATACTATATGTTGTCATGGATAGGTATCTGAGGGGACTCCTTGTTGAATCCAAAACTAGCACAACATATAATCATATTAAAAGTGCTTGTATGCAATAGGAAAATAATCCATAACCGACATAATAACTTGCACTAACTATAACTCTTACCCATCCTTAATCTAATTACTAAATGTCTTGTATGGATGCCACACTATCTAGTCAGGGGTGAATCAATTGATTATCATGCAATACTCCATAGTTGTGTGACCCCTATGTCAAGGTAACATCCACTAAGCTAAAAACATTTATGGATGGGAGCACCCTATAAGTGATCCACCAACTTGTTGTATAACTAAAATGTGATCATAAGCCCATACATGTATAAGTATGGCCACTCCCAACCCTCCACCATGAGTCTCCAAGAAAAATATGTATAAATTGGTCATCATAGTGCACCCCCAAGAATATCATGTACTTATCTCCTTGATATTGTGAATAATGTGATATATGTTATATGATATTTCAACCCCACTACCATATACTACAATGAATGATGAAAATTAAAAAAAAAAAATTATACAACCATGAAGCATTAGATTTGACAATATCTTTTAAACACACTATCCAAGAAGGCTCTACTTGAGCATGTTTATGTCCTATAAAATACACATGAGACCTATGAATATATCAAATACTAGGGTCTCCTAACACCTGGATGTTATAAGCACAATCACTAAGAGGGGGGGTTAATTAGTGTTTAAAACTTTATATCAATTATACCTAATCATTCCTTGAACCATGAAAGCAATACAGTGATATAGCAATGCATAAAGAACCATTCACATGAGCAAAACACAAAAAAACACATATATGAGTGGGAAACCCTATGGGGAAAGAAAACCCACTATGATATCTATAAATGGGCTATAATCCTATACAATAAAATACCAAATTTGTTTTTGCACCAACTCAACTTAGAGCACCAACCCCAATGAAGTCACGCACCCACTTGACTAGGCTTTAGAAAGTACCTAATTATAAGGAAGCACCAACTCCCTAAGTGACTCAACACCAACTCATCCACCTCATGAATTTTGATCAACACGCATCTTCTCTTTTTTTATGGTATAATTTCAAGACCTCCATCTACTCAACCATGCAATATGTTATTTGCTTATATTGCATACTTACCAAATAGGCCTAAACTGCCTTGTATATATACTAGTCACATGGTCACACACCACTCAGTAGGCCACATAATTTCAAACTCTTGGGTCATACATATAATACATCTTATAACATATTATTAACATGATTCAAATGTAATTTGAACCCCTTTGGATTTTTTAGGCCTCATGGAGACCTAATTACATTAGGTTTGTCCTCTTAATGCCAAAACTTGATCTTCTTAGGCATAGATGGCTTTCTCAAAAAACTAAAAACTAATAAAAAACTTACCTAATTAACTCTTTTGACCTCATCCATTCTTTATTAGACTTGTACCCTTTTTTCATACCATGAAAGCTTCTTCAAAACAAACTGCCCTATTAGGCCTGTGTACCTCAAAAGTATGTCTTTTAAAAATGAAGTTTAAACACATTTAAACTACTAAAATTTGATAAAATAAAAATGTATACAATTTATCCATGACCTCATGGTCATCACCAAATTATTGTAACACATCCACTTAGTAGATAAAGACTCAAGAACATCTTTGCAACTTACTCAGAACTACCAATTCACCTCAAAAACTAGCCATGATGAGTTAGGCCTCCAACACCTATGTAGACACTTTTCATAACTCCTTATGAATGTAAATGGTCATATGAGATCTCCAAACCTTTATTAGATATAAAATTCATATGGTCTAATGGCAACTATTGGTCTTGAAGACCAATTTCTTGACCTTATATCACACAGTCTTATATGAACTAGACAGGTCATTTTAAGAGCAAATTTTTCACCATATACACTAACTCCAAAGTTTATAAAAGAATTATCATGACTTAAAATTAATAAATAACCTCTTAATTAAATTTTTTTCATCAACATATCTTTCACAAACCTTCATATCTATCTCTTCATCTCTACCTGGGTTTTTTACTATTCACACCATTAGGTCTGTCTACGTCTGGCTAATTTGGATGACCAAATTAGAATAATTTAAGGTTATAACCTATCCAAAAATAATAATGGACATTAAAAATTAGTCTCTACATTCTTCTCCCATCCATTTTATCTTCTTTACCAATATAACTTTTGAGAGATACAGTAACTTCTTAACATATAAGCATGTATCTATGTATTTTCTCTCCCATCTGATTAACCACCACCACTTGGAGGTAAATTTTAGATATTAATACATGATTCAATATATTTTATAATAATTTTAATCCATTATAATCTAACTTAAACAAGATCTTTCACATTAGGTCCTTATAGGGTTTTAGGGAGGTTTGACACAGGTTTTGGTGTTAACAATTATTCATAAAGGATTTCCCCTTGAATCCAAAACCAATTCCTATATATCTTATCTAATACCATTCACAATATCTCATTAATATATCATATTCCCATGTAGATGTTACACATGCCAATGAACATCTAAAAGTGTTTCTCGGGTTCTAAACCTCATTCTGTGAGCTCAAGAAGGCCTAAAATAGTGATTCATGCAATTTTACTTCAATTCTTAACCTAAAAATTTGTGGTCATGCCTAAAATAACTTATCTCACATATTGGCATGCTCACATGTGCATAATTTCCTTGAAATATGATCTTCATACCTCATTAGGCTAGGCAGGGTTTAAGAGTGGTCTAGGTACAGACCTAGACTAAAGTTCCTACCCCTATAGGCTCACCCTTAAACTCTTATTAATGATTTTATACATTGATATCATTCCCAAAAAGTTCCAAAAAAAATTCACATGCCTATTTTCATTCATTTTATCATGCACATACCTCTTTGTGTCATGACTAGGATTCTTATGCACTTTTACATCAATGACATGCACCTTCATGCAACCATAAGACATTAGTTGGCTTCAAATTATCTCATTATATTTATCTCATGAAAACATTGCTTTAATGTACCTTGTCACATCACACATTACCAACTAGGCTGAGTCACCTTTGACATCAACCTCCAAAAGATGCACCTTTGATATCAATGACAAAACTCAACAATATCCCCCTTTGTCATTGATGGAAACCACTCTCAAAAACTTCTCTTAATAGTCTATTTCTCCCTCATTCTAAATTTTCCCCCTTTGATGTAAATGACAAAGAGATGTATACATCTCTTAGATCATACCTCTTGCAACTAAAAACACTCAACACATAAGATTATGAATCTATGAAGCATCATTCAAACATGTTCCACATATATCTATGCATACCTCCTTCAAAAAAGACACAAATACACAAGAACACTCACATGCTCTTGAAGCTAATGAACCACCTGATTATCTCCCCCTAAACACTTGACTTCTTTAATGACTTCTAGGGACAGGAGCTACACCCAATTCCTCTCTTAGATTTTCAAATGTTACCTTTCAAAGTGGCTTGGTAAAAATGTCTACAATCTGATCCTTTATAGAAATATATTCAAGTTTAACACTTTATTCACTTACCTAATCTCTTAATAAATAATACTTGATGGTAATGTGCTTAGTGTTTGAGTGCATGATAAGATTCTTTGAGATGCTTATGGAACTTGTATTTTCATAATAGATAGGGCTAGGACTATCATACTCCACCTTATAGTCTTTCAAGGTCTATCTCATCCTTAGGACTTGAGTGCAACATGAATTTTTTGTAATGTATTTAGCCTCATAAGTAGATAATGACATAGATGGTTGCTTCTTGCTTATCCATGATACTAGGTATTCTCTTAAGAAGAAGGATCCTTCACTAGTGTTCTTCTTATTATCTAGACTCCTTGCCCAGTCTACATCTATATAGGTTGTTAAATTAAACTCCTTGTTCCTTGGATACCACAACCCAAACTCCATAGTCCCCTTGAGATACCAAAGTATCCTTTTGACTACTTGTAAATGATTTTCCTTTAGGTCTACTTGAAATCTTCCCAGAAGGCCTATTACTTGCATGATATCAGGTCTAGAGGTAGTCATGTATAGCAAACTTCCAATAATTGACCTATATAATGTCTAATTGGCCTTTGGAGACTCATCTTCCTTGCTTAACTTATACCCTGTGATCATAGGTGTGTTCAAAACCTTGCAACCTTCCATCTCAAATTTCTTCAAAATCTCTCTTATGTACTTATCTTATGAAATGAATATACCTTTTTCTAATTGAATGATTTATAACCCAAGAAAGAATGATAGTTCTCCTATCATAGACATCTCAAACTCCTTCTTCATCACATCTTCAAAGGTCTTAGTCAGAGTTTCACTATTTCCACCAAATATGATGTCATCCACATAGACAACTACTATCAACTAATCATCATATTCTTTCTTTATGTATATATTACTATCTATAACTCCTCTTTTGAATTCTTGGTCTAATAAATACCTATCCAATATGGTGTACCAAGCTCTAGGAGCTTTTTTTAAACCATAAAGAGTATTTTTCAATCTACAAACATAGTCCATGTTACTTGATAGTGAGAAACCCTCAAGTTGGTCTAAGTACACATCTTCTTCCAAGTTCCCATTCAAAAAAGTTGACTTAACATCCAATTGATCCAATTTGAACCCTTTGAATCTTGCATATGCCAGAAATGGTCTAACAGCCTCTAATATTATAATTGGATTAAATGTCTCCTCAAAGTCTACCCCTTCAACTTATGCATACCCATTGCATACCAATCTATCCTTGTTCCTAGTGACTTCTCCATCTTCATTCAACTTGTTTCTAAACATCCATTTTATGCCAATGACATTCTTGTCTTTAGGCCTAAGAACTAGTTCCCAAGTCTCAATCTTTTCTATTTGGTCTAACTCCTCATTCATATAACCTATCCAAAACTTGTCTTTGTTTGTTTCTATAATGTTCCTAGGTTTAATCTTAGATAATAGAGCAACATTTTCTTGATTTAGGTTACTTACCAGTCTTATCCTTATTTACATGCCTACATCCTTATTATTAATGATTTGTGATTTAGGATGGTCTCTCTGAATCTATCTTGAAAGACCTTTTGAATCCTATTTTTCATTAACTTCTTCTTCTTACTCATCAATCTCTATTATTTCCTCTTCATTATTAAAGTCCAGATTCTTTGATGTATCCTTTGACTATGAGTGTGACTTCTTAGAACTTATTTCATCAATATTCACATTGGTGTTTTCCACTATCTTATGAAACCTCTTATTATAGCATCTATTGGTTGAGATCACTGATTAATATCCGAAGAATATGCCTTCATCAAACTTACCTAAGTCTTCCTCATCTCTTTTGTTGAAGCCTTTGCTTCTAAATACTCTAAAGTGTTCCACATTAGCAGGTTTGCCTTTCCATAATTCATAAGGAGTTTTATTTCCATTAGTCATTATTTATCCTCTATTAAAAATGTATAATGAAGTGCTCACTACCTTTCTTTAGTATCCATCAGCTAACCTTGACTCATTTGGAATATTTCTTGCCATCTCTTGAATTGTCATATTCTTTTTTTCCACTACCCCATTTTGCTCAAGTGTCCTAGCTATTAAGAATTGTATACTTATTCCATGGACCTCATAGAAGTCATCAAACTCATTGGAACAAAAATACCCTCCTTTTTCAGATCTTAGGCACTTGATCTTTCAATTCTTTTCATTTTCAACAAGAGCCTTGAATTCCTTGAACTTGTCGATAGTTTCTGATTTGTCTTTCAAGAATGCTACCCAGTCATTCTTATGTATTCATCTATGAGTACCATGAATTATCTATCTCTTTAAATGCTTTGAATTATTATAGGTCTACAAATATCAATGTGTATTAACTCTAAAGGTCTTTTAGTAAAATATTCCTTAGATTTGAACCTTCTTCTAGTTTGATTACCATGTTGGCATGCCTTGCAAAGTGTGTTTATAGGTTTGGTTATTTTAGGCATATTCTTCACAGACTTCTTAGAGCTTATCTTGACCAGATTATTAGAGTTTAGGTGGCCTAACCTTATTTTCCATAGCCAATTTTCATCCATCTTCCTCATAAAGCATAGCTCCTTCTTGATATCATTCAAGACATAGATTTTTCTCAATCCTCTTAGCATTGGCAATTAGCCTTTTTGATTTGGCTCTCCTTATATTACATCCTCTTTCATGAAAGGTTAGTGTGTGTCCTTGGTTGCATATTGACTTACACTAAGTAGGATATGTTTCAAACCTTCCACATACAACACATTATCTATCTTGGTATTCCCATTGTCCAATCTCAAGATATCGTTGCCAACTATATTGGCAGTTATGTTATCTCCAAATCTCACTATTATTAGAACATTTTTATTTAATGAGATGAACTTTTTAATGTCCCCTGTCATGTGGCTTGAGTAAAAACTATCTATATACCATTTCATTCCTTTATCTTAGATGTGAAAGGCAGTCTGAGCTAGCATAGCTTCTTCTCCTTTAGTCTTCTACTCCTCCTTCACCTTATCCATAGGGTCTCACTTCTTGATCCACTTCTCAGTGGTATGACTATATAACCTTTTATCTTGACTGATCCTCCTCAAATTCCTTATCTGGTAATCCCTTATAATATATCCTCTCTAATCATAATTATAACATAGAATTATGCTTCTACTATTGAAATGAACATTCACCCTATTCCTCCATGATGAATTGATTATAGCATGATGTCTTCAATCCATAGATCTATGTCCATATTGATTGCATGAGAAACAATAATCATTCAAAGGATTCACATACCTTTTATATCTAATGTTTAATGATGCACCTTTACCTTTGTTGTCTCTTGAAGGATTCACATTATTCTAGACTTGTTGATGACCAATTTTAGTCTCAAATTTGAGAGTTTCTTCATTTGTCTTCACTCTATCAGTACCATCATTTCTTGATAGTCCATTTTCCTTTGAGGTTTGACTCTCCTTATTTTCCTTTTGGTCTTCTTTGAATCCAAGACCCATTTTGTCATGTGGAGACCTCTGACTATTTAAAACATCACCAAGGACTTCAGTGTTCTTTTCAAATTTTTGATGTGTTTTCAATTTGACTATTTCCTAATCTAATTCTATATTTAAAGACTCCATTTCTATTCCAAAATTTATGTAATATTCCTCCTTCAACTTAAGACTTATAATGACAATCTCAATCTAAGTTTCTAACTATTTGATGATCTCCTCATGTTCATTGGTGTTTTTACTTAGTCTCTCTTCAAAGAGATCAATTTTTTCCACATAATTATTAACCAATGATCTCAATTTATGATTATTATTTATTTTAAACTTCAACTCATTTAAATCACTCACTAATTATGCCTCAATATTCACTTCAGCCTCTTTTTCATTTGATTCTTTATCATCCATAAGACTTTCCCCTTTTAAACAACCCTCATTATCTATTTTTGTAGTAATGAATAAGGTTTCATTACTATCATGATCATTACAATCATCGTCACTATCAAATATACTTGTTTCACTTACATCAAAGGAGCTATTGTCTTCTTTGATATAGAACTTATCTTGTTTTTGAATGACCCCTTCTTGCTTTCATACTTCCTGAAACTCTATTTGTTCTTGTCAGGCTTAGATAACTTCTTATCATCACCATGATGTTCATCATTATCTCCATCATGCTCAATATTATCCTTATTAGGACATTTATATGCAAAATGAACAATCTTACCATAATTAAAACACTTTAATGGCAACTAGCCCTTATATTTACCTAATCCTTTCCTTAGTTTTCTGACAAACATGGCTTCTATCTTGTCATTATCAATGTTTGTATCAACTTCATCCTTAACCTTTTTACTTTATTACTTTTTCTAAACTTTGAATGCAAATTCCTTCTTGGAAGATCTTCCATCACTTATTCTCATTTCATAAACAGTCAAGATGCCATGAAGCTCATCCATCTATAGTATGTTAAGATCTTTGATCTCCTCCACAACAGACATTTTTGAATCATACTTAGATGTCAAGTATCTTAGTACCTTTTGCACTACTATTGATTCTTCAAAATTCTCTCCTAAACATATAATGGAAGTTACCACTTCATCTACTCTTAACAGATAAGATGCAATATTTTCATCCTCCATCACTCTCAGACTTTCAAACTGCCTTCAGTGGGTCTATAACTTTGCCAACTTCACTTTGGTTTTTCCTTCATAAATGGATTGTAATATTTCTTAAATCCTTTTGGTTATATCAAAATGTATGAAATTTACAAATTTTACCTCTAAAAGACCACACAGGATGGCATTCATTGCTTTAGAGTTATTCTCACTTTCCTTCTTGCATGTTACATTAATTGGTAGTGTAGAAGGTGAAGTGAATCCATCAATAACATATTTACATATGTCATAGCCCAAGGAAAATAGATAGGTATTCATTTTAATGATCTAAAATGCATAGTTATTCCCATTGAAGAGAGGAGTCTTATTAGTTGAGAAACCTCCTTGTACTTAATGACTAGACATGTTTGTGTTTCTAGGATCACCTTTAAGTTGTTAGGCCTAAATTAAAGGACCAAGCTCTGATACTAATTTTTGTAATAAAAATCATTGAGAGGGGGATGAATTAGAATATTAAACTTTCTATCAATTATACCTAATCATTATTTGAACCATGAAATCAATAAAATGACATATAAGTGCATAAAGAACCATTCACATGAGCAAAACACAAGAAAACATATATATGAGTGGGAAACCTTTAAGGGGAAGAAAACCCAATATGATCTCTACAAATATATTACATTCCTATAAAATAAAATACCAAATTATGTTGAGAACCAACTCAATTAGAGCACTAAACCCAATGAAGTCAAGTACCCACTTGACTAGGCTTTAGCATGTACCTACTTGCAAGGAAACACTAACTCCCTAAGTGACTTAGCACCAATTTAGCCACCTCATGAATTTTGATCACTACACCTATGATCTTCTAATATGATCTCATTTCAATATCTTCTACTCAATCATGTAATATTTTATTTGCTTATATTACATACTTACAAAATAGGCCTAAACTACCTTATATATATACTAGTCATATGGTCACACACCACTCAGTCGGCCACATACCTTCAACCTCTTAGATCATCCATAAAATAGGTCTTATAAAATCTTATGAACATGATTCAAACATAATTTTAACCCCTTTTGGTCTACAATAACTCAATTGGGCCTTATTCCTCTTTTAGGCCTCATGGAGACCTAATTGCATTAGGTTCATCCTCTTAATGCCAAAAAAAGATCTTCTTGGGCATATATGGTGATGATCCCTAAAAATTTCATGTTTTTGTCCTCATCTATCAAACTCATCCTTCTTATTTTCCATGCTTTCCCATAAATTTTCCTTCCTTAAATAGCCATAATCTTGTAAATAACATTATGTTTCCATACTCTTTGAATAGTTAGAATTATGTATTGGAATTAAATATATAATAGTTATCTTTTGATATAGGATGATTTTTTGTGTCAAGAGAGGCATACAGGGGTAGCAAAAATTTTAATGGTTGGGGAAGTGGATGCATCCACCCGTTGGGATTTTGAAAATTAATACGGATGGATCATCCAGGGGCAATCCAGGGGCGGCTGGGATTGGTGGGATTGCTAGGGATTTTTCCAGATCTGTGGTTTTTATTTTCTTGACATATCAGGTAGTGCAGACGATTAATAAGATGGAATTTTTGGCTATCCTATATGCTTTGAGGAGAGCTTGTGCTTTAGGGTGGAGGAGGGTGATCTGTGAAACTGATTCTCAAGTCCTGATTAACTTGATCCTAGAGAGGAAAATCTCAGATGTGAGCTGGCAACTGGCCATGATAGTGCAGTAGATTTTATAGGTGAGTTCCTTCATGGAATCTGTATCCTATGCCCACATTCCATGGGAGTGGAATAGGGCGGCTGATTGTTTGGCTAAATGGGCATCAGAAGAGGGAGATGGCCGTAAGGCGGATGAATGGGAGTAGCTACCTGGAGATTTACGTCAGGAACTGGTACCCATTCTTGCTGGAGATGTTGGTGGAGTTGAGGTACGAGGTTTTTATTATTGGTTTTCTTGTCTTTGGGTTATTTTAAAGCTTTTGTAATTTTTTTTTTTAAGTTTTAATAAAGTTTTTACCCCTTTTTATTCAAAAAAATATATAGGATGATTTTTATATAATGTGTTTGAAGATGTTTTGGATAAATAGGTATATAAAATAGAACATCCTATAGCAAAGGAATCTCATCACATGAACATATCCTGCAGCACTGCATGACCAAATTCATGGATGAACTGATTTTGATTCTTATTTCAACCAAATCATAGAAATAACTATAACCTCGATGGAGCTCAATAAGGATGTGGTTGAAGAATGAAAAAGTTTTATCTATCCTACTGCAATGTTATAGAATTCACATGAAATATGACTTTAGCAAAAAGAGATAATTTTGGTTATCCTAAGTCAAATGTTTCTTAGATTAGAATATATATTATTTTGTATAAAATAATCTCATCTATGGTGTGTGTATATATATATATATGTAATAGTAGAGTTGAGAGGTAGTAGATGTTGATTAGAGAATTATCAAAAATACATTTTGTCAAGTAATTGTTATTGTAATTTCCTACATCAATTCATTATTGTATTTTTTATTAATATGAATAAGCATTTTTGAGTTTAATTTAGTGTTGTGAGAGGATTGATTTAAGTTGGAGTCGAAATGAGGAAGGATCCCCTTTGGAAGTCTTGTAGCAACAATCTAACCCATTTAAATAGCTAAGCATGTTATTTGATTTTTTTATGCATTGTGTGTTTTATTTATGAATTATGTGATTTGCATTCTTGTTTAGATTTATTTAAGGAAGATTCCAATGTGTAAACATTTATTTCACAATATTATGTTCATGTTTAAATTCCAACATTACAATTATTGCATGACTTCAACATCTTAGATTACAATTAGTAGAAGGTCAAATTAAAAGATTGAGTGTGCACATATAGTGATGTCATCTTATCAAGTCTGCATCCTTGGGTTGACATTTAAATTAAGTGAAAGGTAAAAGTCTATGGTAACTCTTTTTGTTCATTTTGGTTAAGAGAAGTATATCTGATTGTGAATCAAATGCTAGTCATTTTTGGCATCGTTATTGGGGAAGGGTGTCACTCACTTATAATCTTCAATCTTGATAGCAATTATTTTTGGATGTTTATTGTTTTTATTTCCAAAGATTGACATTTTTTATATTAAATATTTCTTGATTTCATAATTTAAATTTCCCTTTTTGTAAGTAGGATAGTGTAATTTTTTTAAAAACCCCATATTACTAACCCTATGTAGGTAGGGTTGGTAAAAAGTTTTTTTTTTTTTAAAGTGGTTGATGTATGAAAAGTGAAGGGGACTATATAGAAATATTTTTTCTTGAATCATCAATAATTGCTTCAAGATCATAAATTGGTCCTATAGTAGCTGAGGAACATGAAGGAATTCCTAAAGATCACTCATAGTTGTCAATAGAAGAGATAGAGAAGGAAGAATTTTTGGCTAGACTGGTAGTACAAGTAGAGACCTTGAAGAAGTTCATACCCCTAGAAGAGACCCACATGTACCACCTTTGATAATTCCCACCTTATCACCTCATACTTATGAATCTAAAGTTCACTTCCCTTCATCAACCAAATTTCTCTCTAGGAGACATTCAAGGCTATTCTTGCTCCTAGAAGAAACACTGGCCAATAAAATCTTTCAATTTAGAGAGACTCTTTGCCAAGACAATAGTTAAATCTTCAAAAACCTCCACACCATACCCATTGTATAGGAAGCCATACATTCCTAAGAAAAAAGATAAGTCTCCATATTCTACACCCCATGAAATAAAATAATTGATAGGAATTTTGAGTAGTGGGTAGCAACAACCTCTGATCTACCAATACAAAGAGTATTCATGGGGGATCACCAGGAAGAAAACACTACCAATGAGTTTGATACTTTCAAATTTCCTATCCTTACTCCTCACAAAAATTCACCCATGAAGAATATCCCTTACTCTAACCTCCCTACTTTTAGGGGAAAAGCATTTGAGGATCCAAACACATTTCTTTTTGAGTTTGACATCTTATGTCATAGTTATGATTATAATCAAGACACTCAAAAACTCAAATTGTTTCTAGAAACACTCGAATATGCAACACTTAGATGGTTCATGGAACTTGGAAAGGATGATATTTCTACTTGGGAAGAAATGAAGGAGAGGTTTCTGACAAAATACCAAGACTATTGTAGGGGAAGGAACTATAGGAGAGATGACATATTCTGAATGACACAAGTTGATGATGAGTCATTGGAAGAATATATGGAAAGATTTTTTTTTAGTTTGAAAAAATACAAGCATAATACAAAAGGCAAATAATTATTCAAGTTGATATTCTTGAAAGGGATTAGAGATGATTATCTAGAGGCACTAGATCTAATGTCTAGTGGTGATGTTTCTAAACTACCCTTTAATGAACTAATAGTTCTATGTACAAACTATTCCAAATCAGCTATGAACAAAAATAGGGGTAAAACCCTTCTTATAAAATCTACAGTAGGACTATCTAAAGGTGAAGTTAGCAACTTTCTCTAGGACATGAAGCAAGACATTATTAGCCACCTAGCTATTCAGCTTGATACATTACATATATTGAGGAAGAAAGAAGAAACTAAGAAAGCCTTAGCCACCTATTACCCTGAATGTAGAAAAAATAAGGTAGATTACACATGTCATTCTATGAAAGCTTAGGTAGCCAACATAACTAAGGATAATATTGAAATGGTAGAGCTACATGCCATAAGAGAAGATGAGAATCAAGGGTTTTTCATGGCTTAAAGGAAAACATGGGTACAAATATTAGGTATGCCATCAAACTCTATATTTGTAAATTTTCAATTCTCAAATAATAATTAATATGGTTCTTGGATGAATATACCCAATCAAAATTGGTCTCAAATAAATTAGAAACCACCCCAAAATTAGTTATGGATGTAATAAAATGGACAACAACCTCAACTTGGGCAATTCCAAAACTAGCAATGGTTCTTTCCCTCTAATCCATGATAATAGCAATAGAGAGGTAATCAAGACTTTCCCAATAAATGCAACAACTATAACAATAATAGGCCTTAATTCCAAACACTTAGCAACCTATTCGAACCACTCAATTATCCACCTAACCCATCCCCAATCCTACCTATAAGTTGGTTCAACTAACACAATCCACTAAAATAATGCAATATCCAACATACACCTTGGATAATAATCAATTTCAACTTCACTCAGGTCATGTTCTTCCACAACCCACCTCACCCATAATCATAGAACACTTTGAATCAACCCTACTCCATACTAATCCACAGCCACCCATGGCCAATCCTAAGCCAAGTCCATCCAAAAATCAACAAGAATCTAATAATCCTCCTTTTCCAAAGATATTCAACATATCACATCCTGAACCAGAGCCCAATTTCAATATCTTAGGATAACTCAAGAATGTGTGCATAAAAATCTCACTCTTTCAAGCAATAAAAGATGTTCTTATCTACAATAAAGCTATTAAAGAGATATGTTTGAAATAATTGGGAAGAAAGAAGAAGGATCTTAAAATAGTCTAAGTCATTGGCCAACTAGCAGATATTATGCTCAGAAATATAGTTCCCCTAAAACATTTTGATCTAAGAAGTCATGTAGTTAATATTAGCATCCATGGAAAACCCATCTCCAATACTTTAATTGACCTTAGCATAACCATTAATGTGATGATATTGGAGACCATGTAATAGTTGAAACTTACCACTCTTCATCCCATACCCACCATCCTCTAGATGGCTGATAGATCAACTATTAAGCCTGAGGGGATTATTGAGGACCTTGTTATGACTATGGACTCTTAGCAATATCTAGTAGACTTTATTGTCCTACAACCAAAAATCAACTTGGGGGGCTATCCTCTCATCTTTTGTTGCCCATGGTTGGCCACCACTGCTTTTATTGGTTACAGGTCAAGAAAAATGTATGAGAAGATGTATCCAATAAGATGAATCTTACGACATTCTTAGAGCCTTCCATGATGAAACTTGTAGGGGTCATTTTGATACCAAATAGACTGCCATGAAAGTACTCAAACTAAATATTATTGGCCTTATTTTCATAAGGATGCCATGATGTATACCTATAGATGTGATCAATTCCAGTGTATAGGAAAACCCACTCACTCTGATGAAATTCTATTACAACTAAAATTGGTTCTAGAACCCTTTAATAAATAAGGACTAGATTTTGTAGGTCCCATTGATCCAAAATCTAACAATAAGGAATATATACTGGTGTGCATTGATTATGTCACAAAATGGAATGAGGTCAAAACCTTAACCCATGCCTAAGATGAGAAAGTAGCTATATTCTTGTATGAAGAAATCTTCACCTAATATGGAGTACTAAGAGAAATAGTTACATACCAAGGCCCAAATTTCACATCAGACCTCATAGCCACCTTAGTAAAAGAACATGAAATCAGACACAAAAAGTATACCCCTTACTATTCTAAGTCAAATGGTCAAGTGGAAGTGACAAATATATAATTAGAAAATATCCTCACTAAGACTGACAGCCTGCATAGAAAAGATTGGTCAACTCATCTTCTAGAAGCAGTCTAGGCTAATATAATCACCTAAAAAACCATAACAAGTTTCACTCCATATGAACTAGTTTATGGTAAAAAGCTTATTTTTCCCATTGATTTTGAACATAAAATATTAAGTACAACACTTGATTTGGGCTTGGATCTTTCCCAAGCTTAATAAGATAGGATCATGTAGTTAAATGCACTTGATGAACTAAGAAAGGAAGCACTTCATCACACTAAAATAGTGAAAACACAACATGTGGGTTAGCATGACAAGAACATCAATACTAAGAATTTCCAACCTAGTGATTGGGCACTCCTTTTTTACTCTAAATACAAGGATCATAAAGGAAATCTATAGTTCATATGGCTTGGGCCTTATGAGATCGAACAAGTTTTTGACAATGGAGCTGTAAAGCTCATAACCATTAATTCTATTTGATTCCAATTGTTTGTTAATGGCCACAAGCTCAAGCTATATAAGAAACAATTTTATAAGGAAACTTTCACTCACCAACTTCTTAAAGAACAACATCTCTTCTTCATGAAGCAAATCAATCTATTCCTATAGCTAAAGGGTATTTCTATCAATCTTTCTCTAATATTTTCCAAGAGTAGTAAAGCTTCTTTATCTAAGAACTAGCCATTCATAATGGCTTGGTTCAAGATGAATAAAATCCTATCTCCTGGATTCATGTACTTCTAGTTGAGTTTGGACCAAAAAATCTAAAAAAAAATTTAGAAAATTCAGTAATGAAAACCTTCAAGCATTATTGATAAATGTTGTCTCAGAAAACTAGGTCACTCGCTGATCGACATTCATTAAAAAAAAGCCATATAGCAATAAAACTTTTTTTTTCATTTATTTTTGCTTTTAGATTCATTTCTTAAGAACATAAATACATTTCCTTTTTGCTATAGGATGAAAAACTCATTGCTATAGGAAACACTTCTTGCTACAGGATGAAAAATTGTTGCTACAGGAAACATTTCTTGCTACAGGATGTATTCTTATCGTTCAATCCTACATTCCATTCTCATAAAGTATTTTTCTCCCAGTTAAATGACAACACATACCAAACTACCACTTTGAATCATCATTTGCACATTAATGAAAGGTATTCCTACAAGTAATAAGGTAATTATTTTATATTTATTTCATGTCATAAATTTTAATTATTATTAACATGATGGGTCTTAATGCTATTAACATGTTGCCATATCTTCTCCTTATCATGCCAACTCACCATATCTTCTCATTCATTGATTGACGTGACCATTAACATGCTACTTCTACCACCCCTTGTTATTTCCATAAACCATTTATGCATGTCAACTTCATCCCTTGAGGACAAGCAATAGTTTAAGTTAGGGGGAAATTTTCCATAATTCAAACAATTATTTTGCTCCCTGAGAAAAAGCCACAAAACATTCCACCAAAGCCCCAAAACCCTTGCTATAAGAATACATACCTACAACTCAAATTTCATCTCAAAAAATAGGAGGGAACTTGCTTAAACATGAACCACTTGATATCACTCCTTTAACCAATAGCCCAAATATCTTGGCCCTATTCTAGAATGTAGGATGGGCTTAATATTTTGAGAGGATACAAACCCTGGATCAAGGAATTATAGAAAAATTCATTGGCTCATTGCATAACAACCTAATAACAATAAAATTAATGGAAATAAATTTGATAGAAACCATAATTAGTAGAGTAATGGGATTGCCACAAACAGGGGAGGCATGGTATGAAAAATTTGATGCCAAAGAAGAGAGGCAAAAATTCATCAGAGGAAATAAAAGTTTGGAAACTTCAAAGTAGGGCACTACATGGTTATCTTTACTAAAAAGATGGGCCAAAGTTGTTGAGTTCATCTACCATTATTTCACTTATGAAGGGAGGTATTCCATGCTACATGGCATTCACTTTAAATTAATGAATCATTTATGATATCGTATAGATATAAATTTTCCTAAATTCTTTCTCCACATGATCATAAAAATGGTAAAGGCATTTTAAAAAGGTAATTCCAAAGATCTTTCTCATCATTATTTAATTTAGTTGATTGTTTAAGACTGTTTGTAAAGGACTAGACCTAACATAAGTTGGGAAGATTTTATCCAAGCACCAAGAAATGTAGAAAGTGATAGAGAGGGAAATGAAATAGAAGAGGAAATGGAGGTAGAAGAATATAGGATAAAAGAAGCCCTTCCTGTAACTCCATCAGAACCCATAGCAAAAAACCTTCCTATAGCTCCATAAGAATTTGCAAAAGGAGACTTCTTGTAGCCACACAAGAACTTGTAGAATATCTTCCTATAGAAACATAAGAACCTATATAAATTACTAAAGAAAGGACTTCCAAAAGCAAGGAATCTTGAAGAAAAAGAAAGAAACTCATTCTCCAGCTTGATTCAAAGGAATTCGAGGAGGAACTTCTACCTTCTCCCAAAAAGGCTAAGGTAACCTCTATTCCATTTAGATCCCATAGATTAAGAAGAAAGATGAGAACTAAACCTATTATTAAAATTAATGAAGAATTTGGAGAAAAATAGACTATCAGTAATGATGAATATCTATAGGTTGAAACAAATAAATAAAGAATGTTCTCTAGAATACAATCAGGAGGTAGAATGTGCTCTTAGAATAAGTAGAGCACATTCTTGAAGAGTTGCAAGAGGAATCAATGAAAGAAGAAGCAAAAAAATGGAGAAACCTACCATACAAGTGGAATTTCCCACTCTAAAGCAAGCCCTACAAGAAACTGAGCAACTAAGAAAGAAGCTATATGATCAATCTAGAGGAGGACTAGATGCACTTGTTGTAGTAACTTTTCAACAGTAGCCCTCTATCGAAAACCACCTTATAGTCATTATTTCACAACCTTCTATAGAGTAAAATTAACAAGAAGAACCTATAACTACCCAAGATGCCAGGTATCATTCCTCATTTACAGTATCTTCTAAATTGATGAAATGGATGGATAGTCAGTCTAAAATTTTGAAGGCATTAAGAAAAGAAAATAAGAAATGGAAAGAAGAGAATAGGATAATGGTAGAAAGAATATCCAAACTACAGTATAATATTTAATATATGGCTTGTCTTACTCAAGAGATCATTGACTACAAGCCTCTTGCAAGAGTATATTTAATATATCTTGAAGAGCAATGGCATAAGTTTAAATTTATGAGAACTTACTATGACATTCCTTGTGAATTTATTGATCCCCTTTCCTTATTTAAAATCTATAAAGAAATATCATAGGAAGAACAAGCACAATTATGTGAGTTCTATCTTCATAACTATGTTGTCCTTTATGATATGGAATGGAACCTTAATTTATATGTTGGAGATATCCTTCTAAATCCATTTTCATCATATTTTCTGAATGAGAAAAGAAGAGGAAGAGATATAACTGAATATATAAAAAATAAAAATGAAATCCAATTGCCTATCAAAAAAGATTCAATGGCACCTAATGTTTTATTGTTAGAATGGGATAATATCATGCTAAAGGATGTTAGAACTTGGTTTGCCAAGAATTGTGATGAAGCCCAATATTTTTACTTAGGATTGAGAACTTTTGTTTGTCTTGTAATAATAGAATCATGCATTAATTGATGGAATGAGCTCACTCCTTCACTAAGAAAGAGAGAGCCATATTCCCCTTTTAACTAAAAGGCAACATTTAACAAGATCACAAAATATATTCTACTTGTAGGTGAAATGGGATCTCAATTATTGAGCCTCAAATTCTAGCCCCCTCTGTTTTGGTATCATGTTTTATATTGGTAGGATAAATCCCCATTGGATTAAACTAGGAAGGTCAAAATTTTGGAAATTATTTAAATAGAGGCATGGATTTTATGCTCATCTTGCTAGTGGTGCCATAGATCTCATGGATTTTAGAGTTCTTTGTGAAATAGAAATGAACAATTTTGTTACTTGTGGTCAAGCAAGGTCTTAAGTTGTGGGGTATGATGAGCCCCAAAAATGTCTTGTTCTTGTCCTCATCTATCACACTCATCTTTCTTATTTTCCATGCTTTCCCATAAAGTTTTCTTCCTCAAATAGCCATAATCTTGTAAATATCATTATGATCTCATATTCTTTGAATAGTTATAATTATGTATTAGAATTAAATAAATGATAGTTATCTTCTACTATAGGACATTTTTTCTATAATGTGTTTTAAGATGTTTTGGATAAATAGGTATATAACATGGAACATCCTGCAACAAAGGAATCTCATCACATGGACATATCTTGCAGCCATTACATGACCAAATCCATGAATGAACCAATTTTGATTCTTCTTTCAACCAACTCATAGAAATAACTATAACCTCCATGGATCTCAATAAGGATGTGGTTAAAGAATGAAATAGATTTGTTTGTCCTACTACAATGTTGTAAAATTCACATGAAATATGACTTTAGCAAAAGGAGTCAATTTTGATTATCCTAAATCAAATGTTTATTAGATTATAATATATATTATTTTATATAAAGCAATATCCTATGTGGTATATACATGTAATAGCAGAGTTGAGAGGTAGTATATGTTGATTAGAGAATTATATTTTATCAAGAAACTATTATTGTAATTTCTTGTAGTAATTTATTGTTGCATTTTTTATTAATATGAACAAGCATTTTTTAGTTCAATTTAGTGTTATGAGAGGAAGGATTAAATCTAGAGTCAGAAAGAGGAAGGGCCCCTTTTGGAAGTCTTGTAGCAATAATCCAACCCATTTAAATAGTTAAGCATGTTATTTTATTTCTTTATGCATTGTGTGTTTTATTTCTGAATTATGTGATTTACATTATTGCTTAGACTTGTTTAAGGAGGCTTCCAATGTGTAAACATTTATTTCACAATATTATGTTCATGTTTAAATTCTAGCATTACAATTATTGCATGACTTCAACATCTTAGATTAAAATTAGTAGAAGTTCAAATTATAATATTGAGTGTGCACATATAGTGACATCATCCTATCAAGTCTACATCCTTGGGTTGACATTTAAATAATTATAAGGTATAAGTCTATGGTAACTCTCCTTGTTTATTTTGGTCAAGAGAATTATATCTGATTGTGAATCAATTTCTAGTCATATGGATTTCTCCAAAAACTAAAAACCATTCAAACACTTATCCAAGGAACTATTATAACCTCTTATATTCTTGATTATACATGTACCCTTTGTTCATACCATGAAATCTTCTTCAAAATAAACTACCCTATTAAGCCTATGTACCTCAAAAGTTTGTCTTGAAAAAATGAAGTTTAAACACCTTTAAGATACCAAAATATAAAAAAATAAACATGTATATAAGTTATCCATGACCTCAAGGTCATCACCAAATTCTTGGAACACTTACACTTAGGAGATAAAGTCTCAATAATATCTCTACAACTTGCTTACTGAAAACTGCAAATTCACCTAAAAAACTAGTCATAATGAGTTAGACCTACAACACCTGTATAGACACTTTTCATAATTCATGATGAATTTAAATGGTCATATGATATATCTATACCAACATTATATATAAAATTCATATTTTATAATGTAAATTATTGGTCTTGCAGACTAATTTCTTGACCTTATATCACAGAGTCTTATTTGAACCAAATAGGTCATTTTGTGAGCAACTTTTTCACCATATACACTGACCTCCAAAAATTATAAAATCATGATCATGACTTAAGATTCATAAATAACCTCTTAATTCACTTTTTATCATCAATATATCATTCACAAACCTTAATATCCATCTATTCATCTATGTCTGCGTTTTTCACTATTCACACCATTAGGTCTATCTACGACTGGCTAACCTAGATGACCAAATTAGAACATCTTAAGGATATAAACTATGTATAAATCATCATTTAAATTAAAAATTATTCTCTATATTCTTCTCCCATCCATTTTATCTTCTTGACCAATATAACTTTTGAGAGCTACAATAACTTCTTGACAAATAAGCATATATCTGTGCATTTTCTCTCTCATCTGATAAACCACCACCACTTGGAGGTACCTTGAATATTTTAATTCATTATAAAATATATTTTGTATTCATTTTAATCCATTCTAATCCTAATTTAAAAATATCTTTCGCATCATATCCTTATTAGGGTTTTAGGGAGGTTTAACATAGGTTTTAGTGTTAACGATTGTTCATAAAAGACAACCCCTTAAATCCCAAAACAATGCCTATATATATTATCTAAGACCCTTCCCCATATCTCTTTAATACCTAATATTCCAATTTAGATATTACATGTGCCAATTGAAAGTGCTTCTCAGGTTTTAGACTTCATTCTGTGAGCTCAAAAAGGCCTAAAATAATGATTAATGCACTTTTACTTCAAGTCTTGACCTCAAACTTTGTGATCATGCCTAAAACACCTTATCTCACCTATTTACATGCTAAATTGTGCCTAATTTCCTTGAAATATGATCTTCATACCTTATTAGGTTGGTTCGGGTCTAAGAGTGGTCTAGGTACAGACCTAGATTGAAGGTCCTACCCCTATAAGCTCACCCTTAAACTCTCATGAATGATTTTATACCTTGCTCTCATTATAAAATAGTGAAAAAAACCTTTGAATTCCTATTTTAATTCATTTTTCCATGCACATACCTCTTCATGTCATGACTAGGCTCATGATTAGTCTTCTTATTGTTGGGGATCAACCAACAATGGATTACACTTATGAAAAACAATGAATGCGGAAATAATCAGATAGATAAGTAACTGAAATGATAAATAGCACAGAACAAGATATACAAGAAAACACCCTGAAAACTTGTATTAAAAACTCTTTACAATAGGAATACAAATGAAGAACTTTGTTCTTCCACACCTCTCTCAGATGCACACAAGATCTCTCACTAGATCTCTATTCCTCAAGAGCTCTCTCTAAAGTACAGTCCTTCAAACATTCACAATGTTCTACTCATACTCTATTACACTCTCTCATTCATCATACAATAGCTTAGAAGATCTCTCCTACATATAGAAATAGGAAACTTGAGCATGCTCTTACAACAAACAGTTAAGCCTCTTCAACAAGGGCTCTAAAAATAATATTGCTAACAATAGAGACGCGAGCTTGAGTCTACAACTCAAACTCATCATGCAAACACTCGCTTCTGTCCTGGGAAATCGCTTTCTGGACACGCAGGTAACCGACGTCGGTTCCTGCCTGTTCGCCTGTGACCGTCGCCGGCCGACCATACCGCCGACGTCGGCGCCTCTGAACTGCAACTGACCGACGTCGGTCGCTCCTGACCGACGCCGGCGTCTGTGTAGACCCAAACCTGTTTGTCTATGCTCCTTGGTGAAGCTTTTAGCTCCACACTCCTAACAATCTCCCACTTGGAGATAAACCAGCTGCACCAATACCTATACAGCAAGATCTTCTAGCTCCTCCATCTTCAACTCAATCGTGAAGACCAACAGAAGTTGAATGAAGATTCAACTTCTCCTTAGTAACCGGCTTTGTTAGCATATCAGTAGGATTCATGTCTGTATGGATCTTCTCCAGCTTCAACTCACCATCTTCCAATACCTGCCGTATGAAGTGGTACCTTAGCTGTATGTGTTTGGTTCTAGAATGAAAAGCTGAGTTCTTTGCCAAATGGATTGCACTCTGACTGTCACTATGCAATCTGCAACTCCCATGCTCCCTTCCAAGCTCTTCCATGAACCGTGTCATCCATATCATCTCCTTGCTAGCTTCTGTAGCTGCAATATATTCTGCTTCTGTAGTTGACAAGGCTACAACCTTCTGCAACTTAGAAATCCAACTAACTGTCGTTCCACCTACAGTAAAAACATAACCTGTGGTGCTCCTCCTGCCATCCAAATCCCCTGCCATATCTGAATCTACATAGCCATGTAGAGAAGTATCTGAACCTCCATAGCATAAGTGTCTACTGCTGGTTCCTCTCAGATATCTAAGGATCCATTGTACTGCTTTCCAATGTTCCTTTCCTGGATTGGCCATATACCTGCTTACTACTCCCACTGCTTGGGCAATATCTGGTCTAGTACACACCATTGCATACATCAAACTTCCTACCGCGGAAGAATATGGAACCTTATTCATGTACTCTACCTCATCATGTGAATTGGGACATTGTTCTTTACTTAACTTAAAATGCCCTGCCAAAGGTGTGCTTACCGGTTTCGCATCCTGCATGTTGAACCGTTTCAACACCTTGTCCACATAATCTTCTTGAGACAATATCAACCTGTGATTTTCTCTGTCTCTCTTAATGCTCATGCCAAGGATTTTCTTAGCTGCTCCCAAATCCTTCATGGCAAACGTTTGAGCTAACTTCACCTTAAGCTCTGAGATATCCTGCATGTGAGACCCTGCAACCAACATGTCATCTACATACAACAATAGAATAATGTATCTACCGTTATCAAATCTCTTAAAATATACACAATGGTCTGATTGACATCTACTGTAGCCATGCTCAGTCATAAACCTGTCAAATTTCAAGTACCATTGCCTTGGAGCTTGCTTGAGGCCATACAAGCTTTTCTTTAACCTGCACACTAGTTTCTCCTTACCCTTGACTTTGAAACCTTCTGGCTGTTCCATGTAAATTTCCTCATCTAAATCTCCATGAAGAAATGCTGTTTTAACATCTAGCTGCTCAAGATGCAAATCCTCAAAAGCAACCAAAGACAATACAACCCTTATAGAAGTCATCTTAACAACCGGAGAAAAAATCTCGCCAAAGTCAATACCTGGCTTTTGTGCAAATCCTTTTACAACCAATCTGGCCTTGTATCTCATCTGACCATCCTCACCTTCCTTCAACCTGTAAGTCCACCTGTTCTTCAGTGTTCTCTTACCAGCTGGCAATTCAACCAAATCCCATGTTTGGTTCTCTCTTAAGGACTCCATCTCCTCAACCATGCCATGCTCCCACTTACTCCTGGACTCCACCTATAAAGCTTCTTCAAAACTTTCTGGTTCTCCACCATCGGTTAGCAATAAATAATATAAAGAAGGAGAATATCTAATTGGAGGCTTACTTACCCTTTCAGACCTCCTGATTGGTGTCTTGGACTCATTTTCCACAATCTGTCCACCCAAATTTTCTGACAGTGACCGACCTCGGCCACCTGTAGACCTGTTACTGGCCGACGCCGGTTCCTCCTGGCCGACGCCAGTGCCTGGTCTGCCGACGTCAGTCTCTGTATGACCGACATCAGTTTCTGTATTGCCGACGCCGGTTCCAAACCTGCCGACGTCGGTCTCTGTGTTTTCCTGTAAGTGATTATTTCTTTTTCCCGCGAGCTCATTTTGGACCATAACTTCGTCCAACTCATTATTGCTCTGCCCAGCTTGATCTAGCTTCCTTGTCTGATCACTGTACATCACTCTTTCATTGAAAACAACATCACGGCTCCTAATTACCTTGTTAGTTCCTAGATTCCAAAATTTGAAACCAAAATCATCTGAGCCATAGCCTATAAACGTGCACCTCATAGACTTAGCATCAAGCTTCTTTCTATTTTCCTTATCTATGTGCACAAAGGCTTCACAACCAAAAACTTTGAGATATGAGAGATCAACCTTTTTACCTGTCCATGCCTCTTCTGGAATTCCACCATCCAGAGCTGTAGAGGGTCCTCTGTTGATCAGGTACACTGCGGTGTCAACTGCTTCTGCCCAAAACTCTAAGGGCAACCCTGCATGCAATCTCATACATCTTGCACGCTCCATAATAGTCCTGTTCATTCTTTCAGCAATACCATTCTGCTGAGGTGTCCTTGGAACCATCCTTTGCCTACGGATTCCATTTATGTAACAATACAATTTGAACTTAAGACTGCAGAACTCACCACCATTATCAGATCTCAAGCACTTTAATCTTTTGCCTGTTTCATTCTCAACCATGGCTTTCCATATCTTAAAAGTCTCAAAAACATCAGATTTCTTTTTAATACAGTAGATCCATACCTTTCTTGTGGCGTCATCTATGAATGTAACATAGTACTGTGATCCGCCAATAGAGGCTACATGAGCCGGTCCCCACACGTCTGTGTGAACAAGCTGCAACTTCTGCCTTTTCTTAGTAGACCCAGTCTTTAGAAAACTAACCCTTTTCTATTTTCCAAACACACAATGTTCACAAAATTCTAGATCCATACTTTTCAAATCTGAAAGCATACCTTTAGACTTAAGGATTGACATCCCCTTCTCACTCATGTGGCCAAGCCTTGAGTGCCACAATTTAGCATCCACATCTGAAGTAGATAAAACTGAAGGAGATTTGTTAGTAATACAATTACACAAATAGAGAGTACCTTCTCTCTTACCTCTGGCCATAACAAGTGCACCCTTGGTCACTTTCCAAGAATCTGCTGTGAGAGTTACTGTACAACCCTCATCACCTAGCTTACCTGCAGAAATCAGATTTCTCTTCAAACTAGGAACATGCATCACATCCCTCAACACCCATGTGTTGCCATTCTGCATCTTTAGCTGCACTTTACCTTTGCCAATAATCTTGCAAGGCTCATCATCCCCTAAGTACACTATTCCAAAATCTCCATGGACATAGTCACTGAAATATTCTCTGTTAGGGGTAGCATGGAAAGATGCACCAGAATCTAATACCCAAGATTCTATGTTATTATGCAAAGAGAAAATAAGAGCATCCTGTGCAATACCTGCAACCTTTGTCTCTTCCTTTCCTTCGTGTTGATTATCCTCCTTAGGCTTTGACCAGCAATCTCTGCTTATGTGCCCCAACTTTCCACAGTTCCAGCATTGTGGCCTTCTGCCATTCCTGGATTTGGATCTGCCTCTTCCCTTAGACTTAGATCTTGATCTCCTCTTGCTCCTTTCTTTTTGCCTTCCTCTGCTCTCAAAATTTAAAGCATTCCCGGATGTCCCAGAAGTCTCTTCTGTGCTTTTCCTGTGAATTTCCTCATTCAAAATAACACTAACCACATCCTCTACTTTTAAAATATTCGAAGCAGAAGCAGTATTAGAAACTGCCATTACCAAGCCATGCCAGCTTTCAGGCAAAGAACATAAAATTAAAAGAGCCTTTATTTCATCTTCAAATACAATATTAACAGAACTTAACTGATTAACAATACCATGGAAATCATTCAGGTGATTGGAAACAGATCCACCTTCTTGCATATGCAAATTAAACAACTGCTTCATTAAATATACCTTATTTGAAGCGGAGGGTTTTTCATACAAATTTGCTAACGTGGTCATTAACTCTACCGTAGTTTTTGCCTGTGACAAATTGGATATCACAGTGGAGGCCAGACTTAGTCTTATAGACCCAAGAGCCTTTCTGTCAAGAACTTCCCATTCTTCATCCTCCATGTCCTTGGGCTTCTTTGCTATCCCACCTAACGGTAAGTAAAGATCCTTCTGATACAGATAGTCCTCTATCTGCATTCTCCAGTGCTGATAGTTCTTGCCATTAAACTTTTCCATTCTCAACTTACTTTCCTCTGCCATTGCTTCTCCCACTCAAACAGAAATCCCTGTGAGCAACCTGTAATCCGAACACACTACACAGATCTGAACCACCTGTTAGTGAACCTGAGCTCTGATACCACTTGTTGGGGATCAACCAACAATGGATTACACTTATGAAAAACAATGAATGCGGAAATAATCAGATAGATAAGTAACTGAAATGATAAATAGCACAGAACAAGATATACAAGAAAACACCCTGAAAACTTGTATTAAAAACTCTTTACAATAGGAATACAAATGAAGAACTTTGTTCTTCCACACCTCTCTCAGATGCACACAAGATCTCTCACTAGATCTCTATTCCTCAAGAGCTCTCTCTAAAGTACAGTCCTTCAAACATTCACAATGTTCTACTCATACTCTATTACACTCTCTCATTCATCATACAATAGCTTAGAATATCTCTCCTACATATAGAAATAGGAAACTTGAGCATGCTCTTACAACAAACAGTTAAGCCTCTTCAACAAGGGCTCTAAAAATAATATTTCTAACAATAGAGATGCGAGCTTGAGTCTACAACTCAAACTCATCATGCAAACACTCGCTTCTGTCCTCAGAAATCGCTTTCTGGACATGCAGGTAACCGATGTCGGTTCCTGCCTGTTCGCCTGTGACCGTCGCCGGCCGACCATACCGCCGACGTCGGTGCCTCTGAACTGCAACTGACCGACGTCGGTCGCTCCTGACCGACGCCGGCGTCTGTGTAGACCCGAACCTGTTTGTCTATGCTCCTTGGTGAAGCTTTTAGCTCCACACTCCTAACACTTATGCACTTTGACATCAATGCCCTATACCTTTATGCAACCATAAGACATTAATTTCCTTTAAATTATCTCTTTCTCTTTCTCTCATGAAAACACTCTTTTAATTCACCTTATCACATTTCACATTTTAAACTAGGATTAGTCACCTTTGACATCAACCTTCACAAAATGTACCTTTGACATCAATGATAAAACTCAACAATGGCCCCTCTCTCCTGTAATCAATAAGTGAAGAATCTGATACATGTCCTCAAATGTAATGGTTGTCTCCTCTATGGGGATGTATAAAGTATAATTATTTTCATCCCACCTCTTACCTAATGTTATAATAATGTGGATATTATAATGGATTTGGCCTAATTAGCCAGCTAGACCAAGCCCTATATGATTTTAAAATAGCCCAGTCAGTTACATCCAGACTTGGCTTGGTCAAAGTATAAAGGTGCCTACCATGTCTAAACTCACATATATCAATGTCCTTATATAAAAATAGAGGAAAAAAATGTTATTAATCAATAATATAAAAAAATTTATCATAAAATGATAAATTTACCAATCTTTTTTTGGACCTTATCATCAAACACTACCATCACATTTGGATAATACCATAGGACTCTAATGTTTGAAAAGGGACACTAACATGGAAAATTTGATGATAATGTCCACTTAATTTTTTATAGTTTCTGGTGACATTTCTCAACACCAAAATATGTCCAAAATTTTAAAAAAAAAATCTAAACATAATAAATTTAAAAAAAATCTAATTTTTTCAATTACCAAATCATCAAAATCATGTCCCGCTAAGGTGCTCTGTAAGATCTAAAATCACATGGGATGGATGTATTTTCCTTGAGGAATTTTTAAAATAATATAGATCACAAAATTTTAATAATGAAAAAATAAAATGAAATGAAAACAAAATTTATAATTTAATATATATAGTGCTTGAATTTTCTACTGCATCATGCACACCTACGAATTTTAAACTGCCAAATCTTGAACTTCACATATATAAATTACAAACTAAAAGATGTGTTAGAGTGACACAAATTTATCTTCCACATTATTTATTTTTCATAAACATTATTTACAATTTCAAAGATAGCATATTCAAAAATATAAGTAAAATGGGATATTTTTTACAAGAAAAATCAAAATTTTCAAATATTACAATCACATGCCTTAGAAGATATAATACTTCTACTTGATTAATTGATATAAGGTTTTTACATATACAATGTGACCATCTTATCATTTTTGGATAAAGTTCCTACTCAATTACATTCCCATCATCTTAAAAGGGGGGCATATCAGTGGTGGTTTATCATATGGATATGAGTCCACACAAACATAATTGAACAAATTGGCATAACTTGATATAGTTCATATGATTCAAATACACACTTGGGTCAAAATTTTATACACTTTTTCCATATTTCATAAGTTTGGGGATAAAGTTTCCATATTTTTGGTAGATTTTATTTACAGTGATAGAATATGGGAACATATTCTATGCACATGTACTTACATTGACAAAATTACAATATATAGTTTTCACATAGCAAAGGTTTTATTTTAATAGATACATATCCCCTTTTATTTTCTTAGAATTTATTTAAATATAGGTCATAATATTATAAAAAATAAAATTATATGGATTGTACCCATCAAGTAATAAAATTGTAGATGTAAACAAGTATGACATCCAGAAGCAAAGTGTCAAAGGAAATTTTAAAATCCCAAAGTTAGCACAGGACACAATCAATGCTCCAGAAACATGAATGACATTTAGATTAGGTCAATGACAATCCCACCCATGGTAGTAATGACACATATCTTGATCATATCCTTGCAAAATCAAAGGCTCAAATTTTGCACATAGTCAGTTACAAACTTGTAAATTCCAAATCCACATTAAAAAATATAGATTTCATCAAGGTATGATCATTACATCATATTTTTCATCTTTTTAAGTTAAATCTTCAATTTATAATTTTCCTTTTGCATGTTTACTATGTTTAGCCACTATAGTGGATCTTAAAGTGTTGTTTTACATTATTAAATGGTATATCTTCCTAGTACATTAGTTTTGTCTTATTTCATTTATAAACACTTAAAACATAAAACAAAAACATGGTCTATAAGTGAAAAACATGGCCCAAGTTAATTACCTCCAAATTTTGATCTTTAAACCCAATCTATTGAATAGTCTTTATAACTCACCCTTGGAGACACTCTTAAATATTTATGTCATTTTGTATCACAAAACAAACAATAATAGAAAATAATTTAATGATTCCACAAGGATATAAATGGCATAAATCTAATATCTCAATTAAAATATAAAAAAATAAGACTCATTACCAAAATCAAGTTATATTTTATTAAAATCAAACATTATCCTATTAAAATTGAAAATAGACTACCAAAATCAAAACATAACTTACCAAAATCATGCAATAATTTATTTTTTTTAAAGAATCTTGTGATTTATGGCTTAAAATACTCATTTTTTTTATTTTGGACAAATTCATTTTTTTTAATTACTTAAAATTTGAAAAAAACTAAACGTTTTTGGTACTCACTAGTTATATTATTCGCTCAACTAGTAGGTCCTCACTATAGTTTCCAAACATCATAATTATCATGCCTTATTATGTTTCCATAGTTATATATTATAGTTCTAATTTTCATAAATGACAATCATAAATGTATAAATTATATTTATTTCTTGGTTGACTTGTATTTTATATGCCAAAGACTTTAAAGTCAATACACTATGTTACCTCATCATTAACGTTAATATATGGTGTCAATAATTGTTTTCACCCTCTGCTAGTATTACTCTAAATTTATATGTGTTTTCATATACATGAGGATAGCTTATTTACATATCCATGTATTATTTTCAATACCTATCAAGGTATTTTTCTACCTCATAAAGTAAGAAATTCACTTACTCTGTCTTTCGATATGAATTACTAGATCACTTTTCTCTCATGGGCCATTTTATTCTCACTTACATTATATGTGTCTTAGCCATAGTGGTTCATTTGAATCCAGAGTCTATTTCCCATGTTTATTCATATTTTACACACTTATGTGTAATTGCTTGTTTCTAAGACTTCTTCTACCCCAAAATACCCCTCATTTGGTCCTAAGCCTTCCAAATGCATCTAATACTTATCTAAATCTATCAATTCTAATCCCTACACCTATTTACAAACATCCTTATAATGCTATTAAAATTTCATGTTCTTATATTAGTTAGGATCAGATCTTTGGTCTATTGATCCGATACTTCATCATTTCGTGGGTCCTTATACCTTTGGTTATGTTTTATGTTCCCTAATTTTCACTTCTTATTATTCTTAGTCAACCTAGGTGAAAATCATGTCCTAGAGCATTTTATTTATACCAATTTAATTCAATCCATTATAGGGAGGCATGAGAGAGATAAATCCAAGAAAGAGTAATTAAGTGTTCATTATTATGCTACTTAATTCAAGTTAGTGTCACCTCTCACCATATTGTTTTACACTTGAAATGGAGTCATCTTTATGTATCAACCTCCTATACCAAAATAATTTTTAGGTGTATTGTATGTATTTAAATATTCATATCTACTAAGATAAGGTTCAAAACTCTTACTTTGACACTACACATAATTATGTTGAGGTATGATTCTAGCATGTGGGATACATAATCTAAAATCTCACAATGGTTTCGCAACCCATAATTTTTTTTATTATGATTTTATGGTAAGATATGTGGTGAAATAATAAGGATGAGGAGACAAAATAATATCTACCTCTAATTCTTATATTTTGGGGGTTCAACCAATCACATGGACACAGACATTTTGTCGAACAACTGACTGTCTTACTATAAAGATCAATTCTTGTATCAATATATAGCCAAAATATAGTCTAATTCATTCCACAAATTAGATTATTTGTATATAATAACAAGGATGAAACAATACATTACATTTAGAAGTTTGTCCTCACATTGACAACACAGAAGTAACTTGCAAACCAAAAAAATAAAAAATAAGACAATTCTAGTCTTTTTCTCCAAATTCTAGTAGTAAAAATGCTTGAAATAGAATGAATTTTTGTTTATATAGATAATTGGATAGACCTTAAACATTCTCCCAAAATCTATATATATTCACCAAACATTTTATCATCTATCTTAGACTCTTCATATTCCAAACAAATCAAAATGAAGGCCCCATCCCATGTATGAAGCTACCAGATTTTTTATCGAGTTTTTGGACAAAGTGAATATAAGAAAACATGTTTTTATTTAATTTTATAACCATGTTAGGTTTTTTAGAGTCATGTATATCAAATAAAAATTATATTCAAGCTTTTAGCAAGCATTATAACATAGTATAGACCATGTTAGGTCTTTTCACTACTATAAAACACTGTGAACAGTCTTAGCTCAAGCATGGAAATTCGATCAATACTACAAAGTGATGCTCTGTCAATGAAAGACCTAATTGGAAACTCAACTTTTATTAACATTTTATGGATAAAATTAAATCATGCTTACCATATTTTGATAAACATTAGTAAAAAAAATCATTTTCTCAAATCAAACAAGGACTTAATGAATAGATCATTGATTATATGCTTAAATTTAAAACCATGCTTACTAAATGTCACACCAAATTCCTAAATATGAGTATGTTCTCCAATAGTTTTCTCAACCAACTCAAGTGAAAATTTATGTTTAAAAAAAATAACTTATTTGATGAATTATGTCATGTGTTGTGCAACATTGAATTTAAGTTTATGGATGTTAATATTTGTAGATACCCATATTTTGTACAAGCTTCAGTTTATAATGTCTTTTTGCATAGTCTTAGATGTAAATACATTTTCAAAAAGAGTAAAGTGTTTAATGGTATGATATTTCATATATCTCCTTGGCCCTATGCCCTTTTTATTATTTTGGTTGATCTTTTGTCTTTTTGCTCATTTCTCAGTATCTTAACCATCAACTCAGTCTCATAATCTTTTTTATTTTATGAGTATCTTAACACTACCATTTAGATAAGGACACTAGTGTCCACACTAGTGTCCTAAATCCAATGGTAGTGTCTCACCTAATTCTCTTTTATATTTATGTATCTTTCACTTTGTGACTATTTTTATGATCTGAATGTTTGTTCAATGGTCAAATTTTGTGCACCACTAGGTCTTAATTCAAATTAAAAAGTTCCCTATGTATATAAGGCCAGGGCATAGTATTTAATTACTAAGAAAAAGCCTCTCAATTATCATATGCTTTATTTATTCAAAAGCTATTGAATCACACTACATATTAAATTATTATATTTAAAGTATGGAGTATTATAAATATCAATTTGCACTCGCATTACTCATAGCAAAGGTTGTAATTGGAGAAGGAACATATAGTTGCACAATAACCATTACACACATAAACCTAGGAGGGAGAACTACATGTGAATCTGAGTCCCTCTTTAGAGTATATGGTTATGTAGGTATCACTTAGCAACTATGGGGTCATTATGATTAGCTTAACTCACATTCTAACCACTTTTATTGAGTTACAAATATGTAAGAGGCAAAAATATATGGTTTTGATGTCATTGGATGATCGCGCATAATCTGATCATAAATTTAGGCAAAAATAATAAATATAGGTATAGGCACAGATCTAAAAATATTTTGAGCTAGATATAGTATAGGTATAAAACAATTTAAATAAAGACATTAGCATCGACACTAGTGTCCTAAATGCCACGTTGGTGTCCATGGTAGAAAAAGAGGTAAAACTTGAAATGAATGTAACATAAGGTTGCATTTCAAGACTGAGATAGAGTTGAGTGACTATGATGATCCAAAATAAAATGATAAATAATACATTTTCTCTCTTAACCTTTAGTCACATAGTTCATTGATTATACTTATTACACATGCTTGAATGAATTAATTAAAAATATTGATAAGATATAAATATTACATTGATACATTCAAAGTTTTATTTATATAGGGTAGATGTGTAAAATTCCATTTTAGATAAAATAATATGTTAAAGTAGGCATTTATTGCTTCTACTAATGTAGATTAAAAAATCCATCCTTTCGCACATACATGATCTCACCATGATGGGGAAAATCTAAATCAAATTGATCTATAATCATTTCAAAAAAAGGGGTCTTAATTATTTTATTGAGCTCCTAGTGGGACTCCCCACTCATTTCTATCTTACTCACATCTACTTCATCTAGAAGCTTCATCTCTCCTAGTTCGACTCTGCATCCTTAACTCCCATGGGTGGTGATAGGGATCATTTGGAACCAACATTATGTAAGGAGGTCCATGAGCAAAATAAATTATGGAAGAAAATAAAAAGGGGGGCCTCATAGAATTTATGGAATGGGTCATTGAGCATAACATCGAGATTGCCTCAGACTTCATGGTAGCTTAGATAAAGCAAAAATTTACCATGCAAGGCATTACCATCAATATCTTGAAGGATCTCATCGGGTATGCCACTGGCATGTCATGCACAAGTACCAAGGAGATTAAGGACCAGTTAAAAAATAAGGTATCCTTACAATAGTTCTTTTGAATAAATGATTTTGTGCAAATAGACAAGAAAGGATTCCCATGAGCTGACCTCCCATGCTATTAGCCATAAATATGCCTCTACATCATATGATATATGACAATGGAAGTTAAATATACTCTAATATTCTCAAACCATTTCCTACTTTTAAAAAAAATTATTGGGTATAAGATCAATCTACCTTATTTCTTGCTTAAGTCCTTTGAGAACATTGCCCTGCTCTACCAAGTTAATTATACCAACCCCATTCTGCATCAAGGCCTAATACTCCTCCTTGTTAAGCATGACCAAGCCATTTTAGGTTGAGAGGTTCCCTCCAAGGGTTACTCTTATAGGGAGGACTCCTAAGAGGACCCCCCAGAGGAGGATCTTATTGAGGGATCCCACCTGCATTCTGACCGTACTCCCCAAATCAACCTTTCACAGTCCACCCTAGATGACCTTCCTCTCAATTTATTGTTCATCCCCAAACCAAAAATAATTGAAATAGGAACCCCTAGAAAGGGAAGGCCATGGTTACAGAGGAGTTGGAAAGAAACAAATAGCTCTTGAAAAATTTTAACGTGAAATTGCAACAAGTTGGTTTTGACCTAGCCAAACTTATTTAAGATTGGAATGCATTACATAGGCAGGCCGAAGGAACTATCCAGGAGTTTATCCACTCTACTCAACCCCCTCTGACCCCTACTATGACCTCTCCTAAGGTTCTAAAATCCCCCCTAGGCTTCCCCAAAGGATTCCTTCCCAAACAATCTCTAGTATAGGTAAAAGGTAAAAAATGCCCTAGAATGATCCTCCCTGGTAAAGCAGTTGAAGGCCCCAAAAATCATACCCAAGCCAAAGTATATAAGGACAAACTGACCATCTAAGCAAAGGACTCTATTGAAGCTAAAGACCCTTGGGAGGGACATTCCTCCTATTTCTACTTATTTTTCCTATTTTTTGCCAACATTTTAAGTACTGGCTTTTTTTTTTGGTTTCTTAGCCCTAGTTAGCCTATTTAAACTTCTATATTGAACTCTCATGGTTCCAAGTCCCTGTAAAACCTAGATTTTTACCATATCAAATAAAAAATCAATATCAAGGGAAAATAACATTCATACATAAGGCTAATGATGTGCCTAATTTATAAGCTAAGAATGAGGCTAAGATGGTTAATGTAGTTCACAACTAAGTGATAAGCTTACCTTTCCCACTCTTAGACAAAATAAACAATTCATAACATTATCAACCCCACCACATGTAATATTAAATAAATTACTTAAATATAATGTGATTTACTTACCAATACTTTTCCAAATGGATATAACCAAAACATTGCATATTAAATATGATCCTAATCAATTTTTTGAATATCATAGAGCTTCAAGACATGGAACTAATAAATGTTTCAAATCATGACATAAAATCCAATACCTAATTGATAACAATACTATTATCATTTATGACAGTAATTCCTCATTGAATTAATATTTTATGCATCTTAATAAACTCATACAAATCTTTATAATTTGTTACCAAATCTTTAAAAAAATGTGCATATGACAACATCTTGTTTTATGTTATTTTGGATTTAGTGGTCTAAAAAAGCTAAAACATTGAGTCCAATTTACATTGTATAATACATGTCTAAATTAATAAAATATTATAACTAATTTATTATGATTTTATATTTATATAAATGACATATAAGATAGGGTACTTAGCTTGTTTAGGTTATGTTATGATGTGATAGTGTATAGTTATCAAATAAGTTCTGCAAGGGATTTGTTTTGACTCAAATCAAAAAATAGATAGTGGAACTTGTTGGGATGAATATGGTAATACTTGGATGAATGTGGAAAATATAAACATTTATGTTCTTCCAAATTCATCTAGGAGACCTATGATAATCAGTGGAAGTTTAGATTATCGTGCTTGTGGCTGTAACTAGATATTGTTTATTTAAATATATTCAGACCTATGTAAATAAATTTATTTTCATCTCCTTGCCTTAAAACCTTAGCTTGCACTCTTGAGACCAATGTGATCTAGAAAAATGGGTTAGAAAGGATAGGTTGAGATAACCTCAACCACTCCATATTGAGTTGTTAAGCATTTCCTATGTTCCAATACTCTGAAGAGGGCTCAACTTGCACATAGTTCTCCCACTTAGTTGTGTGTTTACAATTAGTATAATACTAACATGTTGTGAAATCCTATGTATGGATTTAAACACTTGATAATCTATGATTTTGACCTTGAAATGGTAATCATACTTGGCTCAAGGCTAATTCCTTTTAGGGGTTTTATATTTAGAATTTATTGGATAGTTCCTCTCAATGTGCAGATGTTTTCCAATGATAAATAGATTCTCACTAGATAGGAATAGACTTAGGCTTGACATGCTTAAATATTTTACTTTATAGGTAAATTCCCTCTGAACTAACATGTAAAATTCATGTGCTACCCTAAAGGAAGATTTGAATTTGGGAAAAAACTTTTAAAGGTCACATGGACTAGTCCAACCAAGGTAGATAACTCTAATAACAAGATTTGTCTAATTGTGGTTGAAACCATCCAAAAGATAAGAAATAATGATATGATATTAAGAGATAGTTTGAATAAGATAATAATTTGTTTAAGTAGAAACTAGGAAATTGTATGTATTAATAATGATAATTTGGGAAGGTCGCGCCTATAGATAGGTGAATGACTAGGTCAAAGTCTGATTAAGAGTCAATTATGTGCACACAAGCTATGTATATTAAGGGTCTATCACAACTAACATTTTCAAGTGTCTAAAAAAATATGAGTGTCTATGCATCTACACATTTATACATCACTCTACGATTCTACCTAAGCATGAGATTTACAACTTTATTAGATGTTATCTAGTTCTAAAAGGCATATGCCTTGCATTACATTTCATGACCATGAGATGCCTAAATATGCATCAAATTATGTTCTTATATATATACATGGTTTTGTTGATTATCATCCTTATATCACACATGGAATTCTAATTGATAATGGTTATATAGAAAACCTTATTTTAATGTCATTCTTATGTAGTTGAGGCTATAATGAGAGATTTACTTAACATAACTATGATACTATGTAGTTATTATGGTATTACATGCACACCCTTAGGTGATATTACCCTTATAGTTGTAGTTAGTCCTTAGACCACTTTAGTTTGGTTTTATGTTATACCAGATGCAAGATCATCTAATATATTACTTTGATTCCCTTATCAGATAAAAGTAATACCTTCCACATTGCATATTTATGATATTTGTTTTACCCTATTTTTTTAGCAATAAATATGTTGTACTAATAGGTGTAAAACTTGATAGATATAAAATTATAAATATGTATAATAATTAATAGTTCTAATTTTAGAAATTAATAAATATGGAAAACTACTACTTTTGGAAAACACTAAGAAATGTACTTAGCTTATATCAATATTTTTGTTGACTATTTTAGATATCTAAAAGTGGAAATTAGAAAAAGATATGATTTTGCATGTTCATAATCAAGAATAAAAACTCAAACTATTTTTAGACAAGTTCATGCTCCCTAGGTAACAACGTAGGCCAATCATTTCTAATGACCATAGACTTATCCCAATTGTTTGTGACTAAGGACTGATTGTAAAAGATATAAAAGTAGAAAATTGATAGTGATATATTAGAATTAGAATTTTAGAAAGTTCCAGGGCAAGACCGTAGCCCCTAGACAATAACTCAATTCACTCACATATTTTTAATATGGACTTATTTGTGTTGACTGTAACATAAATTTGATTGTTTCACCACTTACACCTATATTATTTAGGTTTATTGATGGACTTTCATATTTGAAATACCATGCATGTATACCTACCACATTAAACCTATTTTAATACACATAAACTAAATTGATATTAAATAATGGGGGTGTCAATTAAAATGGATTGAGTTGAGATGTTCTTGGTCAATCTCCATTGAATTACCAAGCATTACACTACATTTACAATACTCTAAAGATGGCTCAAACATGAATTTAGTTCTCCAAATTACATGTACATGTAAAATTTTGAATGAAAATATATATGTTATTTATCCTATTTTACCCTTGGCACAAACATGCAAATGTGAATTCATCCTTTGAAAACTTTGAATCTAGCTACAAATAACCTATAGATAGAACATGAAAATATTTAAATAGATTTTTAGAGTGTGGAGCATTATCCTTAATTCCTTAGAGTTGATCCTAAACTTATAAGCTTTGGTTGAAAGATAATTCAAGAAACAAGAACAACACACTAACAATAATGCTATCTCTGAGAAGAGATGTTTGATTCATCAAAATTTACAAATCCAAATATATGCTTATCTTTGAGAAGAGATGTCTGATTTCCCTTTCAGGTTACATCTTCATTTATTCACATTTTGAATGTAGGAGGAGGATGTGGAAGGTCACCAATCTTTATGGAGATCAAGTGGTTTGACTTCCATGATTTACAACAATATAGAATTCAAGAAATTACTATTTTTAGAAACTTACTATTTTTAGACTGCACTACTAAAATTGAAATTTGGAGCACTTCCATTGGGTTTTAAAGCATAAAAATCAATTGATCAGAGCTCAATTCCATCTCACCACATTCTCCTCATTCTTAGCTTTCCAACGGTTCAAACGTTGAGTCAATTAGAGCTATGGTGCAAAAGTTATGGCTCCCATAAGTTTCGTCATCAATTGGGGTAGAACCGTCACCCAAATTATCACCTAAAATGTTTCTCAAATCAAGAGTATCCTTATATTTATAGAGGTTTTGATTTAAAATTATGGTACTTTTTGGTGTGCAAATTCAACACAAAATAAGACCCAATGGAATAAATAAGATTAAAATGAAACATGACACAAATGAAACTATGTAAATTACATATAGACAAGTTCATGCTTCACAGACAAGTCTACAAGACTTGATCTTTCTATAAATAATAGACTTGTCCAAAATTAATGAAAACCAACATTGGGGATCCCTAAGAAAATTTAGAAAGATGAATAATAATATATACAAATGTATGAATAAAATATATAAAACCCAATTAAAATTGTGCCAATATATACCTTATTCATTTTGTATACTTTATATGTGAAATGCTATAATAAATGGAATTAAATATGGGCTTATACCAAATTTAGGTGTCTAAACAATACAATAGAGTGATGCAAAATATGTTTCAAGGGTTGGCACTATCTTGAATTAAGCAACAATAAAATTAACACTTGATTCCTTTCTTATACCTCTATATAATGGATTGAATTGAATTGGTATAAATAAGATGCTCTAGGACATGTTTTACACTTATGCTAGCTCGAGTAATAGTAATAAGCCATAATTAAGGCACATGGAGCACAACCAAAGGCATAAGGACCAAAATATGATGAAATATAATATTGATAGACTAATTATTTCATTCCAATTGAAATTATAATATGCAATTTGAGTAGAAGCATAAGGATGTGTGAAAATAGGCATAGGGCTTATAACTGATAGACTTAGATGAATTTTTAAGGATTAGGAACAAATGAGGGGTATTTTAAGGTAGGATAAGTCCTAGAAATAATAAATTATATGTAAGACTTGTAACCAAATTAGGTGTCTACAAAATACCCCTACTTTAATGTGTATGTGAGTGAATGCATATTTTTATAAAAATATATAAAGTTAAATAATTGAATTACACACTTTCACCAACTTATGAAAGATTGGAAGGACTGAATGATATTCAATATGGGCTCCATCTACACTTAATTTATAAATACACATGAAAACAATTTACAAATGCTAAAATTAGAGCATTGTAATAATAAATTTGAACTTTGAATTTTAAAATTTTAATTTTAATTTCAAAATACAATAGGAATGAATACATGTCCTTTGTATTGAACTATATGATTCCACCATGTGAAAACAAAATTCCTATTCCAATTAAAAACTTTCTAAACAAGTGTTGAATCCTAGCCAACACTTCCCTTGAGGTTTTATGAACCCATTCCACTTCTTGATGAAGGATGTAGATAAATTTTCTCATCAAAGAGCCCTAAATATTATTTATCAGCCTTCACAATGTGGTGGGCTGAAAATCTTTGCATTATGGTGGATTGAAAATGATCATTCATGAATTTCTCTTAGGAGGAAAGTACTCTAATATTTCTCATAATTTTTTTGTTCCATTTTTTTTCTATATACTTTTTTTTGAAAAACTCCTTGATGTATGCCCCCCTTTTGAGGCAAGGGATTGAATACCTTTTGCATGCATTTAATAAACTCAAAATAAATATAGCTACATGTACTATGTGTAATATGATTGAAAATAATTGATACAAATTTGAATTTTGGATAAAATACATGTAACTATTCTAAAATACTACATACAAAGATCCACGGTAAGATATAAAATCATCTATTCATGCTTCAAATGCTATATAAAAATAGATAAATGTCATATATAACTCAATATCCATTATGAAACTCTAATAAGTATAAGTTTCATATTGTGTAGGAAAGATAACATCATGTAAGGATACAATTCTCCCTATAGCAAGCAAATTATAGACAAATAGCACACCCCAAATGTAGTAAATATACTCCTAATAGGTATAGATATAACAATCAGAAACATACATGAGTGTCATGCCCACATATATGCATAGTGTAGATTATTCAACATATGCACCAAATAAATATATTGTATTATGTATGCATGATATAGATCATGGAACCAAACATAGTATAATAAGAGGCATGATAAACATCATTGCAATAAAAATAGGATATGGCAATCAATAACACCCAAGATAGTACCACATAAGTTAGTGAGATAACACGTAAGGATAGGACTCACTAGACACGTTAACAATAGGATACTCTATGGACAAGGACACACAAACATACGTAATACTCATGCATTCACACACAAGTACTCATGCATAATACTCAATGTAACCAATCATAATGTAACTAATTTATGTAGATATCCATATGGAACACAAGAATATATCTACTAAAAATATATGTATAGTTTATGTAAAGTAGTTCAATATGGTAAATTTATAGTAAGGAAAAATATCACCACAATAATATGTTGTATGAGGATACCCCTAGCATAAACATGTTATTAATGTGATCATGTCCACTAGGGTGTTGTCCATATAGATGTAATACATCTGAATGATCTAGTATCATATTTTTCTAGTATATATCCATAACACCCACTCAAAGGAATACCATGAGGAGAACATGTTTATGGATATGAAAAAACTCTAGTATAGGTTGATGTAAAACTAATGATAAAGTAATATTATATTTTTGAATTTTAAATGTTATAATGTTTTTGAATTTTTTCAACTTTATAGAAGAATATAGATAAATAAGATAAGAATTCACTAGGGCACATGTGATTAAGGCTAAATAATGAAAAATAGAATCCAAAGGGTACAAACAAGAGGAAAACGATGAGGAGGATTCCAAGCACCCTGCAACTTCCCTCAAAAATCAATGTATGTAATGATAGACAATCTTGATATATATGTTATTGTCATTGATAAGATGACTCAAATTATCAAAATAAAATCAATAATCAAAAGGGATAATACCAATGAAAAGTAGTAAGCAACATAAACTAAGTAGCTAAAAAAGTGTCAATGTAAAGGAAGGCTAGTGCCAAGTCCAGAAGATAGAAGAATGTAATCAAAATCTAGGGAGGAAGCACATGATATACATAACATATAGAATATGAAGCTATGTATAGTGATAAGGCTATAGTAAAATAAATATTTATTAATGAATCTCAAGGTGTGGGATAAGATGACTAATAAATAATTTGGTATATGTCTTCAAATATATGATAATATGAGTCTGATATGTCATTAGATGTATCTAAAAATGATCCTAAGATGTGAAATAATTGCCATGATCCCCATGAGGAATATGCATATAATGGGATTAAGGATCCACTACAAACTACATAGGAATATATAATGGTTACTATTTTATCAAACTTAGATATTAAGATATATTATTATAATTAAGACAAACAACTCGGTAAAATCAAAATGTTTAAGATATGCAATAAATACATGACTGATTTGGAACTTACTATTTATAAAAATATGTTAAAAAGGGACAGTATTAAATATGATTAACTTAATTGGAACTCATATTTGATAGAGTGCAACAAATACTATGTAATCGATTGTGGTACTATGTAAGGTCATTGTGAATCAAGAACAAGGCTTTGTTTGGTTCTAGGACAAGGTCAAGCTATCTAGACAAGGTTGGCTTACATTTCATCTATAGGGTGTGACAACATCATTTAGGATTTTTCCATTTGTGAGATTTTTGACTAGTGTGCCTTTACCTATACATCATGTGTATATATTCAAGGTTAATTAATTCACAACAGGAGCCATTGTCTACCTTCTTATTCACCCTAACTCGAAATCAAAAAATAATGAGGAATAAATGTAGTAAAATGGAAAAAAGGGTTAGGGTTGAATTTGTGTTTAGCCTTAGCACCCCTTTTGTTGAGAATTTCCTACATACTAATACTCCAAAGCAAGATCAAATTCCATGTATTTATCCCATGTTATGGTGGTGTGTGTGAAATATTGGTGTAATGTTACATGTTGATAAAATCTTAGTGTAATTAACTACTTAAACAATGACTTAATATTAAGAATAAATTAGTAATAAATGTAGAACAATTTCATACAATCATAATAAAAAGATCTATGAATAGGGATACATAAAGAATATAAATTAAAATTCATAACAAGAAGACATAATTTAATGCAGTTCAACCAATATGGGCTACATCCACCAAGAAACACTTAGATTTTATTACAATCCAACAAGAGTACAATCCACTCTCAAATTAGTGTTCTCACAATTACAATGCACAAATATTGTTTGGAGCTATGCTCAATAAAATCTCTTAAATTTACACCTGAATTCACATGCTCTGTTCTTCCTTCTCAAACCCAGATCATCTTGATGCATTACCTACTATATTTCCATCTATAATACATCAATAGGTAATACATTGTGGTTTTAAAAAATAATGGATACCAAAACCATGGGCCAAGTCAACCCATAATGGTTCCCCATTAAGGGGGTCCAAAAAAAATTTTGGGGGGCTACTACCCCCAAACCCCTACTCAGGGCCCAGCTCAACCTCAAAACCTAGTAAGAATATATAAAGAGTGTCCAGTACATTTTAATGTACAATATTTGAAATACATTGAAATGTGGAAATAGGCTCCACAACATAACACTTATGACCTTAATGATGTATTCTTAATTAGTTCAAGGTTACTTAGGCTATACAAACTTAGAAGTGGGAATAATAGGTCTTTTCCTCTCAATGTGTAGTTAGATAATTATGGGATTTACAATCATGATAGCCTCTAGTGAATAAATGAATAGAAAATATGTTTATATAGTGATCCTTTTGGGATTTCTAGTAAACGGAATTGTGAAATGTGCAGGACAACCTATGAAATGAATTTAAATTTTAGTAACTAGTTATTATTTTGGGGAGGGACAAAACCAATAGCTTCAGACATTACTAGTGAGTGGGATTATCCTAAAGGAGTAGCCTTGTCTGAGGAGCAAAGTAAACCAAATTAGATGTATGAACCATTCAAGAGATGAGCTCAAGGAGTTTGGAATGAGTAAGAAGAATAAATAGTATGATATTTACTTTAAGGTAGAGGTTCATCTACATAAAAGTAAAAGAAAAGTGGTTTAAAACTATGAATTTGAGCATAGGTTAAGTGTGTATAAGGAGTGGTCACAAGTGCATTATTTTAGCATTGAATGTTAATTTTAGTGACTAGATTTTTCCCCCTTTTATTCTAATAATGTAGCAAATCAAAAGTAATAGAGTAAAAGAAAGAGAGTTATACACGAGCTTACCTATATTGAGTAGGCTTGGATGTAGACCATAAGCTAAATTATGCATCATGTAAACTAATAGTGAAATATGTATTAATTAGTTCTTACTTGGGATAAAAATATAAAATTAAAGACAAGAAACTTATAATTCAAATAAAAGGATGATTACACATTTTCACATATATGAACCATTATGTTTTCTGGTGAAAAATTAATGACTGTAGAGATTGAAACCCTTGGAGATTTTTTTTCTTGTTGAAACAATTGGATTTGACTATGCATGACCCAATCCAAATAGGTATGAGAATGTGATTAAGAACTCAAGATACACTTAAATCCATCATTTCACAACTCAAATTAGTATTGTAGTTTGGAAACTCTATATGAATTCTAATAGATCATTATGGTGTAAAAAATTGGTGAAAATTAGGTATAAATATATGAATCAATTGCTATATATGGACTAAGATTCATTTTTATTATAAAACTGGTGAAAAACTAATGCAAAAATAGTATGATCTAATTCTTGTATATACAACATAAAGAATGACATGGATCACCATTCCTTTTACAAAAATTAGTTGAAAAACTGAGCAAGAAAGTGATCATGCACCATGCATATGCCCTTAATATGATATTTAAATATATTGATTTTGTTAACTACGTAATATCATTTGAATTTATAAATAAACCTATGTAAAATCCTTGAACACATGCCACCCATGATGCCTCTAATCTGAGCAAAATCTATGATAATCCTATGTATATATTTGAAAACTATTTCTAAGTAACCACTGAAAACAATTTTATAGACCGAGTATGATTCTAAAAAAAAATTAAAATGTTGTCTTTGACTACTAGGATGAAAGCATGTTATTTTGGATAACTACGGCCTACATTGTTGTCCAAATGACATGGTGTTGTCTAAATATGCTTTCTCAAAAAAATTGAGTATGTAATGTGATCAATTGAGTAACTAATATCTTTTTATATATGTAAAATGGATTGTTTAAACTTAATCTCTAAGACAAATCGCTATGTATGCCCCCTCTTTTGAAGTGAGTTGTGAATTTTTCACAATAACTTAGCTCAAAATAAAAATTTATGCAAATGATGTTATAGAAAATATTGAAATCTGAAGTAATAATTATAACAGTTGGATATCATAGATTCATATGAATAATTTGAACAAAGTAGTAATGTATGATACATATAGAACCAATCATACATATTGTCATGTATAGATATATGTTATCAATTTAAGCATTTAGTGAATAAATTATCAATACTAAATACTTGGAACTGATATATAACTACTTGGGGAAGTTGCATGATATTGATCATGGGTTCAACAAACTAGGGAGATGCAAGAATTTTATCACGGCATTGAAAACTAAGAAAACAAGAGTAAACAAGAGTCATGTCCATGATACATACATAAAGATCACACACAAAACATGAAACACATATAAGGGACATATTCAAATGTCACTCATGCACATAGAAACACATAATAAGGATTAGAGTTGCAAAGAAGGACATGATAAAATATCCACAATCTAGAATACTGAATACACACAAAACATGAAGCAAAGAAGCAAACACAATAAGCATGCATGAATAAGTTAAATTGATCTACATAAACAATTAGTAACATCATAATATGCATCAACTTAGGTATCCATTAAGATAACAATGTGAAAGTGAGTGAGTAAATATGGAAAGATTTACGTCATTAACTGTACTACATTAGGAACAAAAGGGATAGTCATAGAGTGATAAAACCTCAGTAAAATATGCCCCCAATGAATTTATTGTGATACAAAAAGTTTTAGAAGGCTTGTGACTATTTTGGATCTACTAAATTAGATCTAATGTTCACTAGGACAAGTTCACTATAACTGGATAATAGCGTAATGCATTACTATCTAGAAAAGAGTGGTTTTGTTTATATAAATATTTTGGGTCTGAGATAGTATCACCACCTGTAACTACATCTAAAAGTGACAAATTATATGTTCTACAACTCACTCAAGTACACTTGTGAATTATATTTGATATAAAACTAGACATAGAGAATGGTTGTATCTAATGAAACATAAATCAACTGATGTAAATGAACTACACATATCATGCATAGGTCCTAATTTTTAGATTTTTTGAAATATTATATTTTTTTATTTTTGAATATATATAATTAAAAAAGGGACATATTAACCAATGACTCTTGTAAGAGCCTCACGATTAATAGGTCTTGTATCTAGCATAGGAAGGATGCCCTGTCACAAATGGAAAGTATCATGCCACTGTGAAGTAATTGATCTCAACTTGGAATCTGAAAACTAATTTGGATCTATAACATAAGTTACACTATCATAATTATAATATTTAGTTTATTATGTATATTGTTTAGCATGGTAACCTTTAAGACTCTTTGGAACCCATCATAGATTATAGGAACTTTACATTGGTGTTAATTTCAAAACACTTTTAATACCCTATAATACCAATATGCTAGAGTAGAGAGTGACTCTATAATCTGTGAAAATTCACTAATTAAGTGGCTTTTCAAGGATATGTCTCCTTTGAAAGTTTCCCACTTGTTTTTTATTTCTTTGAATAGGTTGAACCTTTTTAGGTTGCTCAATTGTTATCTACGGTGTAGGAACAATATCCTTTGGTTGTATGGGGTATTCATATGGAGTACCATGAACTGTTATAACTTCATTAGCAAAAATATATTTCAAACATCTATAAATTATAGAAGGTACTGCACAATGTTTTTAAATCTAAAGGCATCCATATAACATATTGAAGACTCCTACACTGGGTATTACTATAAATTTGGTGACCATATGTATTAAGCTAACCAATAATGGTTATGTAATCCCATCACTAGAACTCTAAACATGACCATTAAATCCCTTGATTAATTTTATTATAGGAAGTATATCTTTATGTGTATCTAAAATGAGAGATAAATGTGATAGTGTACATATTCACACTTGAACCATTATTAACCATGATGTTTTGTATAGCTTGATGATCAATGTAAGCTCGAATGTACAAAGAGTGTAAATCAAAATCATCGTCAACTATCTCATGCTTTGTGAATCTGATAAGTGGTTTAGATGGCATTAAAACATGATATGTACCAATTATTCCATTCAAAGGATGTTACACCTCTATATTAATATTATAAAAATATATTGGATGGTGTGCATTATATCTATAATGCACTTATAATTTATATGTTGTTTCTTGACCTGTATGCTTAGGTAAAGGACCACTGAATATCTTCATTATTCTACTCTCACTTTGTTGTGCCTTTGTAGTGTCAGTAGATTTATCCATGTTACTGATGATCTAATATATCAAATAATGTATCTTATGTCCCAAGCCAATGCATTTGTTGGTAGTATGACCTAGTGCTCTATGAAAATTACAAAAAACATTTTGATCAAATCCTTTTGGAATAGGTTTACTCACATTAACCTATTTAATGGGATGGAACAATATGAGGTGGCATTCCAATAAATTTTGTAACACCTTGTAGGGAACTTATGGAAAGTTGGTAAATTATCTCCTTAGAGGAGCAAATAACATAACATGTAGATTAGGGTTATAAACTACATTCACTATTGTATTTTAATCATTCTTATTTCACTTAGCTTTACCTTGTATGTTGGTTTACTTGAATTATTTTGATGATAATTAGAAACTGGGTTGGTTACATACTTTAGCTTCTTCATTGCCAACAATTTAACCTTTTTTCTTTAACTGTGTGACATAAAATCATGAATGATAGAAACTTCTTAAACATAATATATTCATGTGGAGGTGGGTACAAACTCTAATTGAATATGTCTTGCAATTCCCTTTCTACCATAGGCTTTATCATTTTGGATAGCATGGTATATTTAAATGTTTGATTTAATTTTATTGCATATGATAAGTTTTAGTATGTTAAAATATAGTTATAATGTATATATTATAATCATGTAAATAATTATCTATAACCTATATAATCATCTAACTAACTTGAATTGAATAAAAATAGTGAGCCATACTTATAATTCTGCATATATCAAACATTGTACCTTGGTTGTGGAAATACCTTATTGTGAATAGTTGTAGTAAGAATCTAAGTAACATCTATCAAAAAAATATTTATCAGTTGTCGTATTATCAATGTTGATTGATTTTTATTTCCTTTTATTACAATATTGATATATGTTGGCTTATATTATTATACAAGATTCCATTTTTGTTTAACTAGTGATACCATTGTCTCTTATAAATTTGTTCTTTGGATGCATTTCTAACTACATGATGAGTGACCATTGGTTCCTTAATAATAACATGTTGGGATAACTCATGCTATAATGTGATCTAGATAAACTAAGAGAAGGAAACTTGGATGTCCCCTTATCAAATAAGATAATGCCTTTGTCAACATACTACTCAATCTTGTTTTTAAGTGAACAACAATCATTATCCCAATGACCATTAATGCAATGATAGTTTTAATAAGATCTATTTATAATTTTATCCAATCGATGTGCTAGATGATAATTATTGGGAGGAAGTGTAATAATCCTCATATCCAAGAATTTCTTAAGAATGTCATGAGGCCTATCTCTGAATGAATCAACTTGAGTTTTAGTTACTATAGGAGTTGATCTGAAAATAGATTCTTTCCCTTTATTCAGTACCTTAACTTGTGGTTTTTATTTAATCTTTACTCTAGGAAGAGGTTGATTATGCTTCTCAACTTTATTAGGTGACTCTAGTGGTAACAACTCAATATAAAACTCTGCCTCTTTATTTATTTGTACAAGTCCTAATTTTTCCTCTAATACAATGGTCTCATAACAAAGAGTCTTAAATTACTTAGATGTTTGATATAATAAATTTTCTTTAAGGGTAAAATCAAGACCCCTACAAAATATTTATTGTCTCCAAATTCTTTGGTTGATAAATTAATGGTTGCATACATGTGTTAAATCATAAGATATAATAACAAGTTGGTTCTAACTTTCCCTGATGAAGGAATGATAATCTCTCATATGCAACTTTGGGTCCTTTATTCTGAATAAATTGTATAATAAAGACTTCACTCAACATATGTATGTAAATACCCATTGGGAAGATAATGATGAAACCAATTTAATGCATCACCCTCTGAACTCTTTAGAAATATATGTAACAATATCCTACTATCATTACAACCATTCATAAAAATAAATTGTAATCTTTGATATGTAAATAATGATCCTCACTTCCATATAACTTACAAAATGTGTGTATATTAAAATCACATGGTAATGGTGTGTACATGATATTTTTCACTATAGAGATACCATATATAGTATTTGAATTAACCCAAGAATGACATGCCTTACTTTCTAAGGTGAGTTGATCTGATTTATGTTGTAAATCACCAATGTCATACATTAAGGAAAGAACCTCTTCTGAATGCATACTAAGATATTTAAGGGGATCATTTAAGGGGCTCATTGACTAAATTATTCCTTAATAATGGTGGGTTTGGGAGATTCATTGGTATTTAATATATCATTAGTTTGTAAAGGCATATTACATTATATTTAAATAGAATAAATAACACTATTATTCTCATATTTAGAATCAACATGTTCACTCATTTTATTTCTTAAAGGGGAATGAGGAACATAATCATGATTTACAACACCATTATCATTAGGCAAACTATCATTTGACTTATAATGTAACATATAATCATCATTAGAATGAGGGGAGGGTAAAGAAGATATTATATCAGGGTTAGTAAAAACATTCTCCTCTTCACTATACACATAATAATAGTTATCATTCCAATCTCCATTATGATCGCCATCTTTTTTAGATTTATAATCAACATTTGAAATAACAACATTTTCATTTTCATAAGAAAAGGAGATAGGAGATTCTTTAACAATTTTTACTTTATTCAAATCATCATCAACATTTGAATTTTCAAAATAAGAGGTGGTAAGAGATGTATTTACACTTTATACTTTATTAAAGCCTCATCACATGTAAAATGAACATTATTGTAACTAGGATTCAACTCGTGAGATGTGCAATTGTCATTTTTATGTAATGGAGTCTTAATTTTCTTTGCTTTATATTTTGAAATGTTAAAAAAGAGACATAGCAAAAAATAAATAAAAAATCTAGGAGTATCATTAAAACATGCATCACCAATAAGAGGTTCATTTGAAACTATATTGTTAGTTTATTTCACATGTATTTTCAAGGAAATAATAGAAGTAGGAGAAGAACAATCATCTATATTACTATCTTTAGCACATTGATCATCTCTTGAATATTATTCTTCGTTATCATCATTATAAAAATAGTCATTGTCATCATTGTATGCATAATTATGATCTTCATTAGTATCTAAAACTCAATCTTGATAGTTAGTTCATTATTTATTATAATTATAAGGAATACCTAAGAAAACATAAATGGGATGATGATGAAGATATTATTTATTAGCAATTTTAAATTTTCCAAAAACTAAAACGAGAACAAGAGAAGAGAGACACGTGAATCTTAGCAAACAATCTAGCATGAGAAGGAAATCAAAATTTAATTTGAAACCCTAGGAACAATTTTTATAAGGAAAACCTAATGAAAACTAGGGGTTGTGATATTCAAAAAATAAATCAAGTTCACTAATATGTTTTGTCAGAATTGGGGATTAAGAGATATTAATCTAATTAATACAAATAGGTGAGTAAAATTAGAATGTATAAGATATGCAATAAATACACAAGATATATTTAGAACTTAATATTTATATAAATGTTATAAAATATGAAAGTACTAAAGACAAAGAACTTATTTGGAACTCATATCTGATGGACTACAAAAGAGATTATGTAATCAATTGTGGGAGTTGTAAGGTCAATGTAAATTAAGAAGAGGGATTTTTTTGGTTATGGAACAAGGTCACTCTATATGGATAAGGCCAATTGACATTATCATCTATAGGGTGTGTCAGTGTCCTTTAGGTTTTTTACCTTCTATGAGATTCTTAATTCATACTTTTTCACCTGTAGATCTTATGTGAATATTTAGGGTCACTCTATTCACTATGGGAATTATTATGTGTCTTCTTCAATTTAACCCTAGCTCAAAGATAAAAGAGGAACAAATGCAGTAAAAGGGATAAAGGAGTTAGGTGATGAATTTGTGTTTGAACTCAACACCCCCTATGTTGAGCATTGCCTACATACTAATACTCTGAAGAGGGATCAAATTCCAAGTATTCTCCCATGCTAGAGTGGTGTGTTCTAAATATTGGTGTAATGTTATATGTTGATGCAATCTTGGGGTAATTAATTTCTTGAAAAATGACTTGTGACCTCATTTATGTATTTAAACTTAGTGCAAGGTTATTTAAGTTGTATGTACTAATTTTTGGGAACAATAGGCGTTTTCTTCTCAATGTGCAATTAGATAATTCTTGGATTTCTAATTATGATAGGATCTAGTGAGAAAATGAGTAGAAAATGTGTTTATATAGTGATCCTTTTAGGATTTCTTCAAATGCGACTTGTCAAATTTTCAAGAAAACCTGTTAGATGTTTTTGAATTAGAGAAACTAGCTATTATTTAGTAGAAGGATAAAACTGATGGATTTAGACACTACCAGTGAGCAAGATTGTTCTAAAAGAGTGTCCTTGTATAAGGAGTAAGGATATTCAAAATGGAATTACAAATCAGTTAAGGGATGAGCTTAGGCTATTTGGAATGAGGAATAGGAAGAAATAGTATTACATTCATTTTAAGGTAAAGGGTCATCCATATAAAAGTAGAATAAAAGTGGTTTAAAACCATGAAAATGATCATAGGTTAAGTGTGCATAAGGAGTGGTCACAAGTGCATTATTTTAGCATTAAATATTAATTTTAGTAAATTTAGTTATATAATTTCTCCATGTCTCAAACCCACCTTGGTACATAGATGACAAGGTGGTCTACATCTCACACATGCAATTATAGGAAATAGAGCTCTAGGATATTTTATACTATATGGAGGTATCTTAGTCTCAAATATAGTAGGTATTATATACAAATAAAAATGTAGCTAACTTATTAATCAATCCTAGCTTGGAGAAGATAAATCCTAGTTACACTTTCATTTATTGATACATTATACATTTGGGGTCATGACCAAGATGGATCTAATAAACCTAACCAAGGGTTATCTTACCATAATAATATCACTAGAGAGGGTTCCAAAGCATCTAATCAAGAAACACTTTACAATAACCCTAGCTAGTTCCTATGTTTTCATATTCAGCAAGTAAATGACAAGCAAATTAAAATCTAATTTAGTGTTCACCAAAGCTTGTGGCACAAAGTGGGGGTAATAAACATAAAAAGTAAACATGTATAGAATAATTATAATTAAGCTATGTATAGATATAACCTTAATTCATGGAGAGAGTAATATATTCAAAATCCATTACTTATGCTACTTATATCTACTAAAATATAAGAGTAAAGTTAGAGATATTTACCTTGAAAGATGAACCTGTTAAAATTCAATCTTTCCCTTGGCCAAAGGTGTTTTTTAAAGAGCTTGTTATGGTTTGTAAGGATCATTAATATAGGACTAATCATCCAAGACCATTCCACAAGACAAGATTCTTCTCCAAGTATAAACCCTAAGCAATAACTTTTCAAGTATAATGGTCGAAGAGCAGATTGTAAAGAAGCACAAATAAATAATTAACTTTGTTATCTCTCTAATAAATAGTGAAATGAGTGTGTGTATATATAGCTAAATATAACCCTAAACATTTCTCAAAGTTTAACTGATAGGGTCATCCCAATTAAACTCTATATTTTTTATTTATAAAAATAAGTTAGGTCCCGGTATAGGGCGTCCAAGGCTGACAATATATTGTAAACTTTATAAGGGTTTTAGGCTTAGGTAGGTGTTAAATAAGGCATGGAATTTATTGGAGAAATGTTTAAGAGAGGAGGTAAATCTTAGGGAAGTGTATAGGAGAAGGTTATGTAGATATCAAGTGGTGGTATAGGGGACAACAATCCTATGAAGCACCAATGGTCTACCCACCCATTTCCCAATGCACCCTTTAAGGCATGCACTCAGAGAGATTGAGACTTGATGGGTTATCACTAGAGAGAAAGCATCAATAATTGATAAAGTTTGAAAATATTATGTGTATACATATGCCCCACTCAAATCTCATCACATGTCACTCAAGTGTAATAAGGGATGGTGCTTCAAAAAAAGAATATAGTAACACATAATGTTGAAGCTAAATAAATTACATTATTTTAAATCATAAAATAATTAAAAGTAAATGACGAAAAATAAATAGCTAAAAATAAAAGTATTGTATGCATAGCTTGACATACTATATCACTAGATGGTTGTCTATTGTGTTTGTAGTTTTGATCATGGAGGGCGTAGAGACTGCTTTGGACAAACCCAAGGATACAAAACTAAAGAGCAGAAACAAACAAATGAAGGAAAGCCAACATAACTAAAACTATGTATGCATGATGTACTTGGAAATTTGGTAATTTAGGGTGATAAATACTAAGTTGGGACCAAATGACCAAGTCAAAATTTTAGAGTAAATCAAGTAACTAAAAATCTAAGGCTACTAAATGACAAAAAAACTCTCAAACAAGTAAACCTTAAGTACAAAAGGCAAACAAAACAATTCAAACTAAGGATAAAAACCAAAATGGTAATCAAACAACAATGGTAAAACAACATTGATGAGTGAGTAATAATAGTTCATACTCAATCATCAATGTGAAAGTAGTAAAAATCCTTAAACAAATATGGGTAAGAAATGGTAAAACAACATTGATGAGTGAGAAATAATGGTCCATACTCAATCATCAATCAAAAAAGTACATGAAAGGGAAAATAAAATTGGTGAGTGAGAAGTAACAAGCCAACTATTAGCAAACCAAATAACACCCTACTTGAAGGCTGATAGATTTCTCTGAAACTCCTTCACACCTAGAATAACATTGGAATGATCTGAGGTGTGGAACATCTGAACTTAGACTAGACCTATAATTTTGATGAGGTTAGCTCCTCTGATGTATCATTTTTCTCTACTTACTAAACTACTGATTTTTTGGATGAAAATGGTTAGAAGGAAACTAAAAGGGAAATCCAATTCTCCTATTGGTGATACACCTATATTTTTGGTTCATCCACTTTATTTGAGATCCTAAAACATTGATAAGATAAGTATATAACTGAATTTACAAATCCAAATGACTCATATGCATCATTATTTCATGTAGAGGTTTCATCTGGTGATCTAAACATGAGGGAAATGGTGGAATAGGCCTAATTTAAGGCACTAACTAATCAATTATATCCATGGTTAGCTCAATAAAATGACATCAAACACTAAACATGACCTACATAAGTTAGCATACTAGTAGTTAAGTGAGATTAGGACCTGACAAGGGATAAAATGTTGTCACATGTTTAAATCAACTAACATAAACACACTATACCAGAATAACAGAATCTGAAAATAGACATTTTTATTATCTCAGAAGGTTATAAAACTCAATCTTGGCAGAGTCTATTCATGCCCAAGAGAGGGATGCTGAAAAATGGCTTAAAAGCTTACACATATAGCCAAATTTGAAAATCTCTAGCCAATGTGGCATAGAGGAGAGAAGGATAAGTTAATTGAAGTTAACTCAAGGCAAAAGCCTTTTACATTTATCAACAATAGTCTTTAATTTATCATATTCGTCTCAAAAATCTTGCATGAAGCTCCCTTTTGTGTTGAAATTAAGGTGGTGGTCCCTTTGAATTGTTTTTTAAGCTTATTTACATGCTTTCTACGCTAATCTTTGGTGTGTTAACCCTATTTTAACTAAGTTTAAACTCTGTGAATGTCCTTCTTTGCATGAAGTCCATGAAAGATGCATGAAGATAGTCAATTAGTCAAGTGAAGTGATGATTGGTTCTTAATGACTAGTTAACTCTACTTGAACAATAGATAAGTGGCATTGAAACTCTATGTTAGCTCCTTGATATTCATTCAATTCCAATTTCTTCTTTGATGTTTGCTCAAATAGGCCTACTAGGCCAATTAGGCCCAGTAGCCTACTTTTTGTACTTTAATTCCATTATAATCTACAAGAAAATCATTAGACCTAAAAAACAAAGAATATTATACATGTAACAACTCCTCAAACTATGAGATAGGTGATCTTGATGAAGATAATCTTACCACTTAGTCACCATGGTTGACTAGGTCACTTCTACCTCATTTTCCTATAGACTGGTTGTTTTGGAGGAGATAATAGGGGAACTTATAGGAATATTTTATACCAACTGATGATTTGAAAATGAATAACAAGTCCCAAGCTTCAATCTCCATGAATTGGATTTCATGTAAACTACCTTATACCCTATTTTTCATGTTTTTTTTCAAAAAAACTTAATTTTTACCCTGATCCATATAGTTTAGTACAAAAAAATGGCATTTATGGGATCATATCTGAGTTTACTTTATGTTTGAATAGGTTTTAATTTGATCCATTAGGTTTTGATGGTGATAGAATCAAATTTTCTCAAAACTAGTCAATATGAGGTTTTATGAGGGTTTTGGAGATGAATCTTCTTAAGAATGATTCATGAAGCACAAACCTCTAAATACAAACTTATTTCCATTAATATTTAGTATAAAAACCCCATTAATATCCTTGAAAATATTGGGTTCCCATACAAATGATATGAAAAGATATCATGTGAAGGAAATTTGCCTATAGGGTTTGCAAGCATTCTAGACATGCTTACGCTCATAATGATTATTAATAAATAAAAACCCCTCAATAAAAATCAATTATACATGAATTATAATTTCATAATGTTCCTCAAATAATGATAATATATTTTTGACAAACTCTTCACGTGGTGAAAGATACAAAAAATTTATTAGGTGGCTTGAATGGGTGTTTAGAACTGTAGAATTTGAATTTTTCCTCATGGATGAATATAACTCTTCCATTAATTTTCCCTAATTTAAATCATCGTCATGGGACTTTTACCATGTCATAAAATCACTCTAAAATTTTCATCTTGCTTGATAGGTCAAAAAATGCCTTATGGAGTTATAGATTTAGGCATAAAACTGAGTTTTAGCCTAAAATTGAGTTTTGATATATGAGTCACCTATGGGGATGAAAAATCATCATGAAATATTGATTCATACCTCTTCCTAACTCTAATTATCATCTCAAAAGACCAAGATTTTAGCCTTGCTCTATCTTGCCTTTGAGACTGCCTGTAGACAAGCAATTGACTGTGCTAAAACATCAAGGTTCTCCACCTATGCAATGGTCCTGATGATGATATGTAAGATTTATCAAGTCATTATTATGATTTGTACCAAATTTCAAGTCTTAATTCCAAGTTTAGATGCCAAAAAGTCTCAAAATTACTTCAAAAATGCCTTTTTATGCATTCACTGAGTGTACATTTGACTGTGTTTATGCATGTTGGAGGTGATTTCATGGGAAATATAAGCTTTTAAGATCAATTTAACACAAATTTATCTCTCACAAATCCTTTGACCTCACTTTAAATCATCATTCACCTCCAAACTACTAGCATGTTTTCTCTTCTAACAAGATCTCTAGGCTTCCCATAGTCCAAAATATGTATAAGTATGTGTATTATACCCTCATATCATGATTTAAGCAGTGATTTAATTCAATTGACAAGATTTGAAGATTTATATGGTCACTTGGTATGCTTAAATCACCTCATAGTTCATTTTACTAGAATGAAAATACCTATGACCTTACACCTTGTTAGTAGTTGACTGCAAGAGAGAAAAAATCTCTCTTGGTTGTAGGTGGAAGTAGTTAAGGTGTATAGGAGAAAGTGAGGTATTTGTCATGATGCTTACCATAATTTATTTCTTGTACACCTCTTATAACACTCATAACCTTCCTCTCTTCCCCTTAATAATTTCTTGACTCTTATAATTGTGTTTTTAAGCCTCACACATCAAAATTCTCTATAATAGACCTGTAGGTGTATGTACTTGGGATGGATGAATGTTTACAAGTGCTTGGAGAAATTCTCCTCTTGATTACATCCACCTCACTATGATTTGGCCTTATGACCCATCAATACATCAGGAAATAATTTAATTAGACTATTATCCTTAATGTTTTTCTTTCCAATTTCAAGGTCCTTTAACCTTAAGATGGTTGTAGCTAGTTCCTTGAGGTTGAAACCAGCCTATAGCTTGATCTTAAGGCTCTTTATATGACTATTTATGGGCCTAAAACATTATTTCTCCTTGATTTATCTTCTTTTTAACATCAAACCTTCCTTGAAACTCACTACTAGTTGACCCCTGCAACTTGGAGTTATGGTTGTAGGTTAGTATGACTATAGGTCACTGTCAAGAGTGAAATGATTGTTTCTTAGCTTGACCTTGACTGTAGCACTAGATTTAAACTTCCTCATGATCTCTATATATCATCATAATTTTCATGAGACATATTATTGAGCATTTTATCTCCTTAGAAACCTAGACCACTATGTTTCACATATATTGATGCCAATTTAGGTATACGACTATGTGAAGCACAACTATAGGTGAGTTTTTTACTATATACTTAATTGTAAGATAGTGCTTAGATTATGTCCATCCTTCATGCTTCTTGATCTCATATCACCATTTCATGATGTTATGACTTTTCTTTGGCAATGAAGTTTTACCACTAGTTTTCCCATCATAAAACCTTCAAAAGATGACATATATGATTGTGTATTGTACTCTTCCATGCTTGTACAGACTATGAATAGGATCCTTTAGGGATTGGAGAGTGTGAACAAATCATGAGGTCTATTTTAGTCTTAATCATGATAAATATGATTTAAAAACAATACCCTCCTCTTTATAGGCTCAAAACTCTTGATGAGTACTTCAACCACCATTTACCTACTTGACTGTAGCTCCTTCTAGGTGGCTCAAGTGGTCATTTCCATTATGTTCAAAGACCTAAACTGAGTTTGATTTATCATTAGATTACCTTTGATACAAAACATTGTGTACATTATCTTAGAGTACTATCTCCCTCATATCAAACCCCTTATTTCCTATTTTGAAGACAAAACTCTCATACTCCATGGATATGATTGTATTTTTTTATGACCTATCTTTTGTATGGATTGAATACCAACCTCCAGATTTGAGAAAGTATAAAGTGAAGCTCATGATATTTTCTCTCTTTAAACAATAGTCTTTATATGTCTCACTACTCCCTCAAAGCTTTATGTACTTTAGGATTGTTCAAGAACCTAGTTCACCTTCATGATTGCACCTTTGGCCTTAGGCTGACTATAGGTCACATTTCCTCTAGGTTTTTGACAAGAAAAGAACAAGGCTCACTGTGAAGCTTCACACTAGTCCATTATTTGTATGTATTTTCCTTTACAAGACCATATCTTCATTTACACCATACCACTATCATGATGAAAATAGACCATTCTATTCTTATGTTTGACTATACTTCTTGTTGTAGTATGCTTGATAACTCCTTGATTGTATCTAGGTTGACTATAGGTTAACCTTTTATTGCCTTTTTTGAGTCATATGGTGTTATTTGATTTAATTCCTAGGCCATCCACTTCATCTTGATTAGTCATTTTATTATAAGAGACATGTAGAATGTTCATGACATATACTTTTTGTAGGGTGGCCTCATTCTTTAAGGCTTGTAGACAATGATTTGAAGACACTTAATTGTCTCTCCATTGTTCCTTAAAGATTCATGTGATGAGATGGGTCTTAATTGTATTAATAACCTCATCTTTACATGTTCCTTTTCTCCTTTCCACCTCCACATTGTTCATCCCCATATTATTGTTATACACTACCTTTTTCACACTGTCACCCTAAAAATACTCAAGAGATGAGATAGATCCAATGGTGCTTCCATAGATGTTTGATTTTGCTAATTAGGCTACTAAACCTAGAAAACTATCACCTCCTCTTTCTATTAAAATTTTTGATGAATGTCTTTCCATGAAGGAAAGGCCTTGGGCTCTAGAGGAGGGAGGGTGGGGGTTGAATGACATTGATAGTGACTTCAAGATTTTTGTTTTAAACATTTGGGCTTATGCTTGGTTTTTGTATTTGATTCTAGGTTGGAAAATTGGATTTAGGAACCCCTGATATTAAAGGTATTTTAGCTTGAGGCATGATTGGGAAATTTTCTTGATGAGTTGAACTTGGAAACCATGGATATTTATATAGGGAAGTAGGAGGTATTAACTTTTGAGACTAAGATTAGTTACCTAATTATTCTTATTTGTAGGCTAATATTTCTGCAGAAATCATTTGGTTTACCCTTTTCATCTCTTCCATCTCATCATGAAAATTTAGTGAGTTTTGGAAGGGTGGTTGATCTTGGAATGGATATGGATCATATGGATTAGGATGATGTTGCATATGGATTATACTAAAACTATTGATAAGGAGATGAATGATGGAAACATCCTCTATAAGCTGTCATGGACTAGAAAACACATGAAAATAAACTAAATTATGAATAAAATTTGTCTTTACCTTCAAATAAGGACCATAAGATTGCTTGAAAACTACTTCTAAAGACCAATATGCTGTAAATTTATACTCCAATAGCTGAATCTATGTCCCACTAGGCATGCCAGAACTATTACCAAACTAAATAGCACCCTGCTTGAAGGCTAACAGATTTCTCGTAAACTCCTTCAGACCTAGACTAACATTTGAATGATCTAAGATGTGTGACATCTAAACTTAGACTATACCTCTATTTTTGATGAGGTTAGATCCTCTGATGTATCAGTTTGATCTGCTTACTAAACTACTATTTTTTGGAATGAAAAGGGTTAGAAGGAAATGGAAAGGGAAATCATATTCTATTATTGGTGATACACCTATATTATTGGTTCATCCACTCTATTAGAGCTCTTAAAACACTAATAAGATAAGCAAATAACTAAATATACAACTCCAAATGACTCTTATGTATTAGTATTTCATATAGAGGTTTCATCAAGTGATCTAAGCGTGGGGGAAATGGTAGAATAGGCCTAATTCAAGTCACTAACTAGTCAATTATATCTATTGTTATCTCAATCAAATGACATCAAACACTAAACATGACTTGCATAAGTTATCATACTAGTAGCTAGGTGAGATTAGGACATGACAATGGAGAAAATACTACCACATGTTCAAATCAACTAACATAAACACACTATACTAGAATAATCAAATCTGAAAATAGTCATTTTATTATTTTAGAAGGTTAAAAAACTCAATCATGGCAGATTCTAGTCATGCCCAAGAGAAGGATGCTAAAAAATAGCTTAAAAGCCTATATATATAGCCAAATTTTAAAATCTCTAGCCAATGTGGTGTAGAGGAGAGAAGGACAAATCAATTGAATTTAACTCAAGATAAAATCCTTTTATAATTATCAACAATAGTCTTCAATTTATCTTCTTTGTCTCAAATATCTTGCATGAATCTCCCTTTTACATTGAAATGAAGTTGGTGGGCCCTTTGACTTGTTGAAGCTTCTTTGCATGATTTATACACTAATATTTGGTGTGTTAACCCTATTTTAATTGAGTTTAAACTATGTGAATGTCCTCCTTTACATGAAGTCCATGAAAGATGCATGAAGATAGTCAACTAATCAACTAAAGTGATGATTGGTTCTTAAGGACTAGTTAACTCTACTTGAACAATAGTTAAGTGGAATAAATCTCTATGTTAGCTCCTTGATATTCATTCAATGCTAACTTCTTATTTGATGTTTTCTCAAATAGGCCTACTAGGCCAATTAGGCCTAGTATCCTTCTTTTTGTACTTGAACTCCACTATAACCTATAATAAAATCATGAGACCTAAAAAAAAATGAATACTAGAATTACAACAACTCCTCACACCATGAGATATGTGTTCTTGATGAAGATACTCTTGCCACTCAGTGACCATGGTTGACTAGGTCAATTCTGCCTCATTTTTTGGTAGACTAACTATTTTGGAGGAGTTGGTAAGGGAACTTCTAGGAATATTTTTGACCAACTGATGATTTGAGGATGAATAAAAATTCTCAGGCTTCAATCTCCATGAATTGGGCTTCATGTAAACTACCTTGTACCTCAATTTTCATGTTTTTTATCCAAAAAAATTGATTTCTTCCCTAATCCATATAGTTTCGTATAATAAATTAGAATTTATGGGATCATCTCTAGTTCAATTTATGTGTCAATAGGTTTCAATTTTATCCATGAGCTTTTGATGTCAAGAAAATCAATTGTTCTCAAAACTGGTCACTATGAGGGTTTGGGAGGGTTTTGGAGTTGAATCTTCTTAATAATGATTCATGATGCATAGACCTCCAAATCTAAACTTATTTACATTAATGTGTAGTATATAAAACCCCTTAGCATCCCTAAAAATATTGGGTTCCCATGAAAAATATATGAAAAGATTTCACGTGAAGGAAATTTACCTATAGGGTTTACAAGCATTCTAGATATACTTGCACTGTTAGTGATGGTTCATAAATAACTTCCCTTCAATCAACCTCAATTTTCCATGAATTATAATTTCATATAGTTCCTCAAATCATTTTAAGACAATTTGGCCAAACTATTCACGTGGTGAAAGATATGAGCATTTGATCAGGTGGCTTGAATAGGTGTCTTGAACTATAAAATTTGAATTTCTCCTCATGGATGAATCTAAATCCTCCATTTATTTTATTTGATTTAAATCATCATCATGGTATTTATACCATTTCATTAAATCACTCTAAAAGTGTCATCTTTCTTGATAGGTCAAAAAATGCCTTATAAAGTTATAGGCCTGCTAGGCCTAAAACTAAGTCTTGGTGATTGAGTCACCTATATATTATATGGATATGAAAAATCATCATGAAAAATTTATTCATACCTCTTCCCAACTTGAATTATCATCTCAAAAGACCAAGATTTCAACCTTATTCTTTCTTATGTTTGAGATTGCTTGTAGACAAGCAGTTGACTATGCTAAAACAGTGAGGTTTTCCACCTATGAAATGGTCCTAAGGATGATATGGAAGCTTTATCAAGTCATTATTGTGATTTTTACCAAATTTAAATTCTTAATTCCATGTTTATATTCCAAAAAGTCTCAAAATTCTATCAAAATGCCTCTTTATACATTGACTGAGTTTACATTTGATTATGTTGATGCATGTTGGAGGTGATTTCATGGGAAATTAAAGCTTTAAAGATTGAAATCACACTAATTTATATCCCATTAGTCATCTTACCTCACTTTAAATCATCATTCACCTCTAACCTACTAGCATATTTGCTCTTTTAATAAGGTTTTTAGGCTTCCCACAATCCAAAATCTATTCAAGTCTATGTACTATACCGTCATGTCATGATTTAAGCAATGATTTAGTTCACTTGACAAGATTTGAGGATGTATATGGTCATTTGGTATGCTTAAATCACCTCATAGGTCATTTTACTAGAATGAAAGTACCTCTGAGTGTACACCTTGTTGGTAGTTGATTGTGAGAGAGAAAAAGTCTCTCTTGGTTGTAGGTAGACATAGTTAAGGTGTAGAGGAGAAATTAAGGTATTTATCATGATGCTCACCATCATTTATTTAATTCAAACCTCTTATAACACTTATAACATTCCTTTCTTTCCCTTAATAATTCCATGACTCTTATAATTGTTTTTTTAAGCCTCACACATCAAAATTCCATACAACAAACCTATAAGTGCATGTACTTTGGGTGGATGAGTGTTTACAAGTGCTTGGAGCACTTTTCCTCTTGATTAAATGCACCTCACTATGATTTGGCCTTACTAACCCTAAATACTTCATGAAATCCTTTTATTATACCATTAGCCTTAATGCTTTTCTTACCAATTTGAAGGTCCTTTAACCTTAAGATGGTTGTAGGTGGTTCCTTGAGGTTGAAACCAGCCTATAACCTGATCTTAAGGATATTTATATAGCTCTTTATGGTCCTAAAACATTATTTCTCCTTGATTTATCTTATTTTGAACATCAAACCTCCCTTGAAACTCACTTCTAGTTGACCCCTACAACTTGGAGGTATAGTTGTAGGTTAGTATGACTGTAGGTCACTGTCAAGAGTGTAATGATTATTTCTCAACTTGACCTTGACTATAACACTAGTTTGAAACTTCCTCATGATCTTTGTATATTATCATGATTCCCATGAGATATCTTATTGAGCATTTTGTCTCATTAGAGACCTAGACCACTATGTTTCACATCTACTAATGCCAACTTAGGTATATGACTATGTGAAGCACAGTTATAGTGAGTTTTTTATTGTATACTTAATTGTAAGATAGTGTTTGGAGTCCATCCATCCTTCATGCTTCTTGATCTCATAACACCATTTCACGAGGTTATGACTTTCATTTTAAAATTAAGTTCTACCACTAGTTTGCCCATCATAAAACCTTCAAGAGATGACATATATGACTATGTATTGTACTCTTCCATGTTTGTACAGACTATGAACAAGGTCCTTTAGGGCTTGGAGAGTGTGAAAAAAGTAAGAGGTCTATTTTAGTCTTAATCATGATAAATATGCTTTGAAAACAATACTCTCCTCTTTATAGGCTCAAAACCCTTGATGAGTAATTCAACCACCATTTACCTACATGACTGTAGCTACTTTTAGGTAGCTCTAGGTGGTCATTTCCATTATTTTAAAAGACCTAAACTAAGTTTGATTTGTCATTAGATTACCTTTGATACAAAACCGCGTGTACATTATCTTAGAGTACTATCTCCTTCATATCAAACCCATTATTGCCTATTTTGAAGAAAAAACTCTCATACTCCATGGATATGATTGTGTTTCTTTGATGACATGTCTTTTGTATGGATTGAATACCAGCCACCAGCTTTGAGAAAGTATAAAGTGAAGCTCATGATATTTTCTTTCATTCAACAATAGTCTTTATATGTCTCACTACTCCCTTGAATATTTATGTATTTCAGGCTTATTCAAGAACCTAGTTCACCTTCATGATTGCACCTTTGGCCTTAGGCTGACTGTAGGTCACATTTCCTCTAGGTTTTTGATAAGAAAAGAAGAAGGCTCACTTTGAAGCTTCACACTAGTCCACTATTTGTATGTATTTTCCTTTAGAATACCATATCTTCATTTACACCATACCACTATCATGATGAAAATAGACCATTCTATTCTTATGCTTGACTATACTTCTTGTAGCATGTTTGATGACTCATTGACTGTCTCTAGGCTGACTATAGGTCAACTTTCTATTGCATTTCCTGAGTCATATAGTGTTATTTAAGTTAATTCTTAGGCCATCCACTTCATCTTGATTATTCATTTGATTGTAAGAGACTTGCAGACTATTCATAACATATGCTTATTGTAGGGTGACCCCATTCCTTAAGGCCTATAAGCAATGATTCGAAGACACTTGACTATCTTTCCATTGTTCCTTAAGACTTCATGTGATGATATGGGTCATAATTGGATTAATAACCTCACCTTTACTACTCCTGCTTACCCCACCTTAATCATGACATGAACCTTCAAAGACCATGCCTTTCTCCATTATAGGATGACTATATTATGTCATATTTGTATGGGTAGATTGTGTTTGACCTTGGACTAGTCACCAAACATGAACATGTTCTCTGTTTTTCCAATATTACAACTTGAAGAGGTGGATTATATCTTCATCATATGGTATCCATAGTATTTAGTGCCCTCATTTCAACATTTTCATGAAATATATGTTGATTATAGGTGCTTAATTGTATGGTCATCATAACTTGGCTATAGCTTGATGCTTTGTAGTGCATGTATAACCTCCATCTTTAATGAATATGACAACCTCATTATTTTTACCCCCTTATATGATGAATGATGTGATGGAGGTGAGTGGAAGGAGTGGTGATGGATGGGGGATAAAACCATGGATGGGAGGTGGATAAGAGTGAAGATGGTATGAAAAAAGGCAGTGTATAACACTAATATGGGGATGAACAACATGGAGGTGGAAAGGAGACAAGGATAATGTAAAGACCAACCTTATGAGTCTAATGGAATCATGTAACCATCCTCTACCAGATATATCATTTTGGAAGCCATTGGAGGAGGGCAAGATGATGAAAATAAAACATAGGTTTCTGCTAAAACCTTAAAATGTGTTAGAAAACCTTAAACAATGCTAAATTGGGCTCTCTTGGTAATTATTAAGAGCATATAAATGGTATTTTGATATGAAACATGGAGAAATTTTGATAATTTTTCTTTGAGAACACAAAAAACATGAAGAAGGCCCTGTAAACACAAATTCAAGAAAACTTGATGTTGCCTTCTCTCTCCATGATCATACAATTCTTCTTTAAGCATGTAGACTCAATAATTCAACTCCTCTTGTCAAATATCCTTTGTTTAACCCTCAAACATATAAAAATGACCTATATAATGTCATGGGAAGGTATATTAGGTTCTTGAGAAGCTCCACAAAGTGGAATTTTCCTTAAATGATGCCCTGGTGAGGAGAATTTGAAGAAAACCAATTGCCTTCCTAGTTGCAAGACTGTAGAATTTAGCCTCAATTTAAATGGATTATTCATGAGGGATAAGAGACCAATTATATAACCAATTAATCCATCATGGATCCCTCTGAGTCTACTTTCTTTTCCCAAAATTTTAGACCTATAACTTCTCTCTCCAATCCGTACCATCATCAAACCTACAAGGCAATATCTATGTGCAAAATAGCCAATTATTGGAAATTATTGGTTTTGGATTTATAATGCATCCAATTTCCATGAAATTTTTATAAAATATTATTCATTTTCTCCTCCTCATATTTAATTCTTTAGTTGTACGTAATTCTGTATGGATATGTACTTCTCTTTACAAAAGGAATAAAAATAGCTCTTTTCTTGCCTTTTATTCACAAGTTGAGCTTTCAACCACCAAAATTGATTAATTAAATGGATCCCATGGGTATTTAACATTCAAAAATCAATAAATAAACTATTTCCACACTTTTAAAGCTAAGAAATTGACACGTGTGAGCTAGAAAAGGGCCTTCTTGGGCTTAAAAACACATGAAATCACCTTTTCTTTGTATGAAATTTTGGAATTAGGATAATATCATTAAAATTAATATGGTAAAAAATCATTTACCTATTTTATTACCTTTTAATACTAATTTTATCATTTAAAGACCAAAAATCTTCCCTTTTAGGCTAAAATGCTCAATTTCAGACTAGTTTGAATGGGCTCAACAGTACTATGAAAAGTTTTAGATTGTAGGGGTTGGTATTTGGCCTTGATAGACCAAAATACCAAAATTTATAGTGAATAATAGGGGTTTACCATCCTTTTTTTTAAAATAACTCATTGGATTTGATATGACAATGATAATCTAAAGCATAACAACTTGACTTGATGACTCTATGGATGTCAAACATACTCTTTTGGGCTTTGTAACTCCTTTTTTGACTATGAAAATAACAAGACTAAAAGGAAACAACAACAAAACTAGAAATAAATGACAAATAACCTAAGGAAATATGAAAATAAAACAAAGGGGAAGCATACTACTATTTGTGTTATTCACTTATTAGAATAAAACAAACCTATAATAACTAACCTGAAGTGAAAAAGTTTCCTCCAGGATCAAATGGAAAGATGGATTGTCTACCATGGAACCTTGAAACATATTTTCCATCTCTTGATAGCTCACTTATATATCTAAGAGTAATTGGATGTTCATGTCTTCTTGATGATCCAACTCGACCTTCTACCTCCATTCTTAGGTGTATAGATTGAAGATATGGTTCCAAGACCCAATCATCCTCTTCTTAAATTCTTCTTTCTTGCATCAATAATGTTAATTTTCCCTCATTCATAGGATGATCTTGATTTGTCTCATTCTCATTCAATGATTTTATTGTCAAATCAAATGATATACTTGGATTAGTGTCTTCATTATGCTATATTATATGTAGTGTTTTGTCAAAGTCTTCAACTTCTAGATAGATGTTCAAAGATGGCTATAATATGTCTTTAATCTCTTCTTTATGAACAGTTACAATAGTATTGTTTACAATACATTCTTCAATCTCCATGTGGGTTGGATATGGACTATCAAACTTTGAACAAAATCCCTCCAAATCATCCCAAAAGGCCATTTCATAATGATCAATTGAAAAGACATGGAGATCATTAGTATTATTACCATTTGAAACATGTTGATCACAAATTTCCAACCTTTTGATGGATTCATATGTAGGTTCTTGATTTTTTTCACTTGTTTCATCTTCATCTTTTGTAGAGAATAGAATCTCATCTATCCAATCAAGCTCCAGCTCATCTTGCTTTAGTATATCTAGAATAACATTGCCTTTTAGAAGCTCCAAAACATTGGTGGAAACCTCATATGAATCTCCAACATGTTGTCCTATCTCATGATCCAAATCTACCATCTTAAGCTCTTCAATCTCACTCAATAATTCATCGTACAACTGTTGACAATGATCATATTCTTTACAAATGCTCTCCATCTTAGTAGTGGATCGATGTGAGTGTTCTTTATGGATGCCTTCTAGAGAAATATTTGTGTGTACTTCAACTAAATTAGTTGTTACAAATTCTTGAGAAAAATCTTCTTTTTTGGCATCATGAAAGACTAAAAAATGTTTGTCTTTTCCAAGTGGTGTCCCAATCATGATTTCTTCTTATTGGTCACTTAAGTCACCATCATTTTATGTCTATTTAGCTACATATTATTCACTTGCCTCATAAAGGATAGGCTCTTGATCCAAGACTGGCATGTTAAATCCCTAAAAATACTCAAGAAGATGAGATGGATCTAATGGTGTTTCCATAGATGTTTGATTTTGCTCATGAGGCTGCTCAACCTAGACAACTATCACCTCATATTTATGCTAAAAGTTTTTTTGAATGGATTTCCATGAAGGAAAGGCCTTCGGCTCTGGAGGAGGAAGGGATGGGGGTTGAATGACATTGACAGTGACTTCAGGATTATTATTTTCAATATTTGGGATTATACTTGGTTTTTGAATTTAATTTAAGGTTGGAAAATTGGATTTAGGAGTCCTTGATATTGAAGGTATGGCATCCTAAGGCATGATTGGGAAAATTTATTGCTAAAATGGAATTGGAATCCATGGATATTGATATGGGGCAGCATGAGGTATTGATTTTTGAGACTGAGATTGGTTACCTGATTGTTCTTGTTTGTAGGCTAATATATCTTCAGTAATCATTCATTTTACCCTCTTCATCTCCTCCATCTCATCATGAAAATTTAGTAAGTTTTGGAAGGATGGTTGATCTTGGAATGGTTATGGTTCATATGGATGAGTATAAGATGCATATGGATCATAATAGAACTATTGATAAGGATATGAATGATGGAATCCTCCTCTATAGGCTACCATACCCTAGAAAACACATGAAAATGAACTAAATTATGAATAAAATGTCTTTACCTTGAGATAAGAACCATAGGAATACTTGAAAACTACTTCAAAAGATAAATATGCTACAAATATGTACTTAATGGCTGAATCTCAATCCCACCAAGCATGCCAAAACTATTAGCAAATAAGATAGCACCCTTCTTGAAGTCTGACAAATTTCTCTTAAACTCCTTCACACCTAGATTACCATTATAATTATCTAAGTTTTGGGACATATAAAATCATACTAGACCTCTAGTTTTGATGAGGCTAGCTCCTCTAATGCATCACTTTATTCTGTTTACTAAACTAGTAACTAGTTTTTGGGATGAAAAGGGTTAGAATGAAATTGAAAGGGAAATCATATTATGCTATTGGTGATACACCCATATTATTGGTTCATCCATTCTATTTGATCTCCTAAAACACTAAAAATATAATCAAATAACTAAATCCACAACTCAAAATGACTCCTATGCATCATTATTTCATGTAGACATTTCATCATGTGAGCTAAGCATGAGGGAAATGGTGGAATAGGCCTGATTCAAAGCAATAACCAGTCAATTATATCCACTTTTAGCTCAATAAAATGACATAAAACACTAAACATGACCTACATAAGTTAGCATACTAATAGATAGGTGAGATTAGGACCTGACAAGGGAGAAAATGTTGCCACATGTTCAAATCAACAAACATAAATATACTATACCAGAATAAGGAAATCTAAAATCAATCATTTTTATTATCTCAGAAGGTTACAAAACTCAATCTTGGTAGAGTCTAGTCATACCTAAGAGAGGGATGCTAAAAGATGGCTTAAAAGCCTACATATATAGCCAAATTTGAAATGCTCTAGCCAATGTGGCATAGAGGAGAGAAGGATAAGTCAATTGAAGTTAACTCAAAACAAAATCCTTTTACAATTATCAACAATAGTCTTCAATTTATCTTCATTGTCTCAAAAATCTTGCATGAAGCTACCTTTTGCATTGAAATGAAGGTGGTGGGCCCTTTGACTTATTATTGAAACTTCTTTGCATGTTTTATATGCTATTATTTGCTATGTTAACCCCATTTTAACTGAGTTTAAACTATGTAAATGTCCTTCTTTAAATGAGGTCCATGACAGATGCATGAAGATAATCAACTAGTCGACTGAAGTGATGATTGGTTCTTAAGGACTAGTTAACTCTAATTGAACAATAAATAAGTGGCATTGAAACTCTATGTCAAATCCTCTATATTCATTCAATGCCAACTTCTTATTTGATGTTTTCTCAAATAGGCCTACTAGAATAATTAGGCTTAGTAGCCTTCTTTTTATAATTGAACTCCATTAGAACCTGTAATAAAATCCTAAAAAAAATAGAATACTAGACTTGTAAAAACTTCTCACACCATGATATAGGTGTTATTGATGAAGATATTCTTGCCACTCAGTCACCATGGTTGACTAGGTCAATTCTACCTCATTTTCTGGTAGACTGGCTATTTAGAGGAGTTGGTATGGTCACTTCCAAGAATATTTCTGACCAACTGATGATTTTAAGATGAATAACAAGTCTCAGGCTTCAATCTCCATGATTTGGATTTCATGTAAACTACCATATACCTTATTTTTCATGCTTTTTTATCCAAAAAACATGATTTTTTCCCTAATCTATTCAGTTCCATATGACAAATTGGCATTTCTAGGATCATCTCTAATGTACTTGATGTTTGAAGAATTTTAGGTTGATCCATGAGGTTTCTATGGCCTTAAAATCAACTTTTATCAAAATTCATCACTATGAGGGTTTGGGAGGGTTTTGGAGCTGAATCTTCTTAATGATGATTCATGAAGCATAGACATCCAAATATAAACTTATTTCCATGAATGTGTATTATAAAAACACCCTTAACATCCCTGAAAATATTAGGTTCCCATGTAAAATATCTGAAAAGATATCATATGAAGGAAATTTGCCTGTAGGGTTTGTAAGCAATATGGACATGCTTATGCTCCTAGAAATTATTCATTAATAATATCCCTTAAACCAGCCTCATTTTTCCATGAATTATAATTTCATATATTTCCTCAAATCATGCTAATATCATTTGGCCAAACTCTTCACATGGTGAAAGATATGAGCATTTGATCAGGTGGCTTGAATGGGTATCTGGAACTACAAAATTTGAATTTATCCTCATGCATGAATATAACTCATCCATTTATTTTCTCTAATTTAAATCATCATCATGTTACTTTTACCATGTCATAAAATCACTTTGAAAGTTTCATCTTGCTTGATAGGTCAAAAAATGCCTTTTGGAGCTATAAGTCTGCTAGGTCTAAAACTAAGTTTTAGCCTAAAACTAAGTTTTGACGATTGAGGAACATATATATGATATGGGGATTAAAAATAATCATGAAACATTTATTCATACCTCTTCCCAACTTGAATTTTCATCTCAAGATACCAATATTTTAGCCTTGTTCTTTCTTGCCTTTGAGACTGCCTGTAGACAAGCAATTGATTGTGCTAAAATAGTGAGGTTATCCACCTATGAATTGGTCCTAAGGATGATATGGAAGATTTATAAAGTCATTATGATTATTTTTACCAAATTTAAAGTCTTAATACCATGTTTAGATGTCAAAAAGTCTCAAAAATGCTTCTTTATGCGTTGACTGAGTGTACATTCGATTGTGTTGATGCATGTTGGAGGTGATTTAATGGGAAATGTAATATTTCAAGATCAATTTCACACTCATTTATATCCCATAAGTCCTCTTACCTCAATTTAAATCATCATTGACCTCCAAACTACTAGCATGTTTTCTCTTCTTACAAGGTCTTTAGGCTTCCCACAATCCAAAATCCATTCAAGTTTGTTTATTGTACCCTCATGTCATGATTTAAGCAGTGCTTTAGTTTATGTGAAAATATTTAAATATTTATATGTTCACTTGGTATTCTTAAATCACCTCATAGGTCATTTGAATAGAATGAAATTACCTTTGAGCATACACCTTGCTAGTAGTTGACAATGAGAGAGAAAAAGTTTGTCTTGGCTATAGGTAGACTTAGTTAAGGTGTAACAGATAAATTGAGGTATTTATCATGATGTTAACCATAATTTATTTTATAAAAACCTATTATAACACTCAAAACCTTCCTCTCTTTCCCTTAATAATGCCTTGACTCTTATAATTGTGTTTTCAAGCCTCACACAACAAAAGTTCATACAACAGCCTGTAGGTGTATGTACTTGGGGTGGATGAATGTTTACAAGTGTTTGGATCACTTTTACTCTTTATTAAATCCATCTCACTATGATTTGGCCTTATTACCCCTCAATACTTCATGAAACCCTTTTATTAGACCATTAGCCTTAATGTTTTTCTTGCCAATTTGAAGGTCCTTTAACCTTAAGATGGTTGTAGGTGGTTCCTTGAGGTTGAAACCAACCTATAACCTAATATTAAGGACCTTTATATGACTCTTTATGGGCCTTAAAAATTATTTATCCTTTATTTATCTTCTTTTGAACATCAAACCTCCCTTGAAACTCACTGCTATTTGACCCCTGCAACTTGGAGGTATGGTTGTAGGTTAGTATGACTATAGGTCACTGTCAAGAGGGCAATGACTATTTCTCAACTTGACCTTGAATATAGCACTATTTTTAAACCTCCTCATGATTTATATATATCATCATGATTCTCATGAGACATCTTATTGAGCATGTTGTCTATGTAGAGACCTAGACCACTATGTTTCACATCTATTGATGCTAACTTAGGTATATATTGTGTGAAGCACAGTTGTAGGTGAGTTTTTAATTGTATACTTAATTGTAAGATAGTGGTTGGTGTCCCTTAATCCTTCATTCTTATTGATCTCATATCACCATTTCATGAGGTTATGACTTTGCTTTGGCAATGAATTTCTACCACTAGTTTTCCCATCATAAAACCTTCAAGAGATGACATATATGATTGTGTAATGTACTCTTCCATGCTTGTACAGACTATGAATAGGGTCCTTTAGGGCTTGGAGAGAGTGAAAAAATAATGAGGTCTATTTGAGTCTTAAACATGATAAATATGCTTTGAAAACAATACCCTCCTCTTTATAGGCTCAAAACCCTTAATGAGTACTTCAACCACCATTTACTTACTTGACTATAGTTCCTTCTAGGTAGCTATAGGTGGTGATTCCTATTATGTTCAAAGACCTAAATTGAGCTTGATTTTCCATTGGATTACCTTTGATACAAAACCTCATGTACATTATCTTAGAGTATTATCTCCCTCATGTCAAACCCTTTATTGCTTGTTTTGAAGACAAAACTCTTATACTCCATGGATATGATTGTGTTTCTTTGATGACCTTTCCTTTGTACAGATTAATTCCAGCCTCTAGCTTTGAGAAAGTATAAATTGAATCTCATGATCTTTTCTTGATTTTAACAATAGTATTTATAGGTCTCACTACTCCCTTGAAGCTTTATGTACTTTAAGCTTGTTCAAGAACCTCGTTCACCTTCATGATTGCACCTTTGGCCTTAGGTTGACTGTAGGTCACATTTCCTATAGGTTTTTGACAAGAAAATAATAAGGTTCACTTTAAAGCTTCACACTAGTCCACTATTTATATGTATTTGATCTTCATTTACACCATACCACTATCATGATGAAAATAGACCATTTTATTCTTATGATTGACTGTACTTTTTTTTGTAGCATGCTTGATGACTCATTGACTATCTCTAAGCTAATTGTAAGTCAACCTTATATTGCCTTTCTTGAGTCATATGGTGTTATTTGATCTAATTCCTAGGCCATCCACTTCATATTGATTAGTCATTTGATTGTAAGAGACTTACAAAATATTCATGAAATATGCTTGTTATAGATTGACCTCATTCCTTAAGTCCTGTAGGCAATGATTTGAAGACACTTGATTGTCTTTCCATTGTTCCTTAAGGATTCATGTGATGATATGGGTCATAATTGGATTAATAACCTCACCTTGACTACTCCTCATAAAACCACCTCAATCATGATGTGACCCTGAAAAGACCATGCCTTTCTCCACTATAGGATGACTATATTATGCCATATTTATACAAATAGACTGTGCTTGGCATTGGACTAGTCACAAAACATGAACATGTTCACTATCTTTCCACTACTAAAATTTAAAGAGGTGGATTCAATATTCATCATATGGTTGCCATAGTATTTAGTGCCCTCATTTCAACATTTTCATGAAATATATGTTGATTATAGGTTTTTAGTTGTATGGTCATCATAACTTGGCTATAGCTTGATGCTTTGTAGTGTATGTATAACCTCCATCTTCAATGAATATGACAACTTCCTTATTATCTCCCCTTATATGATTAATGATGTTATGGAGGTGAGTGGAAGGAGTGGTGATGGATGGGGGATGAAACCATGGATGGAAGGTGGAAAAGTGTGAAGATGGTGTGAAAAAAGGTAGTGCATAATAGTGATATGGGGATGAACAACATGGAGGTGGAAATGAGATAAGGATCATGTCAAGACCAAACTTACGAGTTTAATGGAATAATGTAACCATCCTCTACCTGATATACCATTTTGTAAGCCATTGGTGGAGGGCAAGATGATGAAAATAAAACATAGTTTTCTGCTAAAACCTTAAAATGTGTTAGAAAACCTTAAACAATGCTAAACTGAGCTTTCTTTGTAATACTTGAGAGCATATGAATGGTATTTTGCTATGAAACTTGGATAAATTCTATGAATTTTTCTTGGAGAACACAAAAAACATGAAGGAGACCCTCCAAACATAAATTCAAGAAAACTTGATGTTGCCTTCTCTCTCCATGACCATACAATTCCTTTTTAAGCATGTAAACTACATAATTGAATTCATATTTTCAAATATCCTTTATTTAACCATCACACATGTGAATAATACCTTTATAATGTCATGGAAAGGTATATTAGGTTCTTGAAAAGCTCCACAAACTAGAATTTTCTTGAAATGATGCCCTGGTGAGGAGAAATAGAAGAAAATTGGTTGTCTTCCTGGTTGCAAGACTATATAATTTAACCTAACTTCAAAGGGATTATTCATGAGGGAGAAGATACCAATTATAGAACTAATTACTTCATCATGGATCCCTCTGAGTCTACTTTCTTTTCTCAAAATTTTGGACCTATAACTTCACTGTCCAATCCGTTCCATCATCAAACCTACAATGCAATATCTATGTGTAAACTAGCCAATTATTGGAGATAACCAATTTTGGGCTTGTACTGCATCCAATTACCATGATTTTTTTTGAAAATATTGGTCATTAACTCCTCATATTTCATGCTTTAGTTGTACATAATTATGTATGGATCTATACTTCTCTTTACAAAATGAATAAAAATAACTCTTTTCTTGCCTTTTATTCACAAGTTGAGCTTTCCACCACCAAAATTGATGCATTAAATGGATACCATGGGTATTTAACATGAAAAAATAAATAAATAAAGTATTTACACACTTTTTAAGCTAATAAATTGACATGTGCGAGCTAGAAAAGGGCCTTTTGGGGCTTAAAACACATGAAATCACCTTTTCTTTGTATGAAAATTTGGACTTATGCTAATATCATTAAAATGAATATGGTAAAAATTAATTAACCCATTTTATGAATTTTAATACTAATTTTATCATTTAAATACCAAATATCTTCCCTTTTAGGCCAAAATGTTTAGTTTCAAACCAGTTTGAATGGGCTCAATAGTACCAAGAAAAGTTTTGGATTTTAGGTGTTGGCATTTGGCCTTGACATGCCAAAATACCAACACGAACCTCACTTAATAATGGATAAAATATGTAAAATTATAAATGGACACACTTGTCTATAAAAAGGAGAAAATATAACATAAATATAAAATTGGATGCAGTATTCCAAAAAAAGCAAGCACAATAATGGATTTTTTTTCAAAAAAAATAAGGCAATTCTAGAAATGGAAAATAATGGTGTAAAGAGAGTAATCCACTATTACTCGAGCATATTATTTTGTTCTAAGGGTATAAAACCAAAAAAAATTAGTGCTATCATGTTTTTATTATGTGAAAAAGAGGGAATATAGAAGTGAGAAAATAGATTTAGATCAAACTTTCTTATCAAGGGGGAAATGAAATGGGTGGTGGGTGAAATGAAGGAAAAATCAAGGTAGAGAAACTCCATATTAAATTCAAGACACTTAGAATTAGGTTTGTCAAAACAAGAGGACTTTCGACATTAAGGATTTGAAGAAATATTCCAAACCACTCAGATCTTGGGTCACCAAATGAAGTATGAATATCATCCCATGAAGGTTATATGCATGAAAATTAAAAGGGATCTACCTTTTCATAACATGTTCCCCATTCCTCAATACCCATTATAGATTCGTTGGTCTACTTGAAATATTGGGTACTTGCATGATAAAGTAGGTATCACCATAGATTATTTTAAATTATCTTATCCCATTCTACTAGCCTACCACACCCTGATGGACCTCGGATCTATCATCAGGCTAACTATGGAATTTGATCTTCAATTGGTAATATGATATATGATATGAATCATATATTTTAGTGTTATTTTAACTTTTAACTTTGTATGTTACCTTTTTATCATGGCCTTTTGTTTCAAATGATTTAGCTTTTAACTTTTGATGACTTTTTGTATTCCTCCTCCGTATGGATTTGGAGAACCAAACATTAGTGTTAAAAATGACTATTATTTAAAAACTTTGGACTTGGTTACTAAGAAGTATAAATTAGATGACATGGTGTCTAAGAGTCTTGTTTATTCATGTGAAATAAAAGTGTTATCTTGATTTCGACCTTGTTTTATCTAAAGTGAAATGAAAGGAAAGGAAATCAAGGGGAATGAAACATGAAACAATTTAAATTACTTGAAATCACAAAAATATGTTAACAAAGGTAAAAATAGATACAATTATAGTAAATTATGATTTGTTGTCATAAGAATGTGTGGAAGTGTAGGGAAAACATGTTAGCATAGTTTATTATGCAGGTTTTATCTTAAAAGAAGTAAAAACTAAAGCTAAGAATATGGGATCACAAACTTGTAGCCAATTCTTAGCATTCAAAAAAATGAATACGTGGTGGAATAAAGGATATTTTGAAATAAAATGGTAATTTTTTGAGAGCCTGGTCTTATCCATGGTCTTACACTATAACTCATAAAATATAAAATCGAAGAGACTACAATAAAAGGAAAAAAAATGGTATTTATGAGGAGGGCATGGTCTTATCCATGGTCTTACACTACAACTCACAAAAGAGAAACCCAAGAGAGTGAAAAAATCATTGGTAAATAAAAATTCAATAAAATAAAAAGGAATCAATGAGGAAGACCAGGTCTTATCCATAGTAATATAATGCAACTCGTGATAAAAAGAAACTAAAGGACCAAGAGAATGAACTAAGGTTTGTGGAAAGATAAGACTGCTGTAGATGGTGAGAACCATGTAGAAATCCTAAAAAATATGTTAGTAAGATATCATACATAAATATGATAAAAATATCTAAGCAAACTATTGCTTTAACAATTACATGTTGGTGGGCTCTTTGAAAACATGACCTTCATTAGTTTGAAGGTGATAGGTGCTAGGACCAAGAATACATTTCACTAAATAAGGGTTATATTATTTTTGTGCATATTTGCCTTCTTTGTCATGGGTATAGTCTAATTTAAGGACTAAATCACCAACATTGAAAGTGCAGACTTTAACCTTTTTATTATGTTATTTGGTGATACGAGCCTTGTATTGGTGATTATGTTATAGCGCTACTAAATGGTGTTCATCAAGAAGATCAAATGCATTAAGGTGAGATTTGCATAATTCCTCATCAGTAATCATATTGTGTAGAGATATAAATAAGAATGGAAGCTCAACATCTAAAGGTAGGACAGACTTGAAACCATAGACTAGTGAGATGGTGTTGCCCCTGTGGTAGTATGAATACTAGTATGATAGGCCCAAAGTGCAAGATATAAATGAAGATGCCAATATGTGTGGGTTTCACATATGGACTTTTGAATGATTTTATTAATAATTTTATTATTAGCTTTGACTTGACCATTACATTATGGATGACAAGGTGTGGAGAATTTGTAAGATATTTTGAATTTAGCATATAACTGCTTCATGTCCTTGTTCTTGAAATTGTCTCCATTATCAAAAATTATAGTATGTGGATCTCTAAAATTAAAAATTATTTGGTTAAGAATAAATTTGGAGATAGTAGTTTGTTATGATCCTGGTGGGCAATTCACTAACAGTCCGGGCTTTTGTTGTAGCAGTTCGTTACATTTGGTATCAGAGCAACCACCCGTGTTCGAGTTGCAGAGCGGGTGGGTTACACCGGCATTGCAGTGTTCATCTGGGGCTCATACACGTAGTGGATCTCATGTACATGCACAAAGCCAGCCCAGAGTCTGGGCTTTGGAAGCATGGTGGGATGTTATGATCCTGGTGGGCAGATTCACTAACAGTCTGGGCTTTTGGTGTAGCGGTTCGTTACATAGTTCCTATGAAATTAATGAGAGCCATGTATTTTACCCTTTTGCTAAAATATTTAGTTGTTGTGATGATAAAAACATGCCCATCTTATGAGCTAGGTAGTTTATCGATGAGATATAATCCCCACATGGAAAATGGCCAAGGATATTCCATAGATTGGATCTTGGTTGGGGGTGAATGGATTATATCATCATGGAATTAATAAGGACTACACTTTTTAGTGAAATCAATAGCATCATTTTTTAGAGTAGGCCAAAATTACCCTATACATAGGCATTTGTGTGTTTTAACATACTCGCTATAGTGACCATCACAAATTCCCCCATGTGCTTGTTCAAGGAGAGGAGGGACCTCTTATTTCATTACACTTCAGAGCAGGGTACCTTTAACATTATGATAATAAAGGGTGTTATATCAAAATACATTTAAAATCTTATTTGTGAATTATGATCTTTTCATGAGAATCCATGATCAAAGGATAAGTTTTATGTTTGGAAAATTGGATAATGTATTTATACCATGGGCTTTGTCGAATGGTGACAACATAAATATGAAAAATAAGTGAATCTTATGATTGGATAGAATATGGGGACTTTCTTATTAGAATAATAATTTGAAAATCACTAAGAACTTGATGTGGATGATAGATAAGTGAATCTTACAATTCTAATCGAGGAAGTGGTTCCTCATTGGTTTTCGAAGGTAATTTAGTGGTTAATATCTTTGAGAATTTGCTTTTATAACAATGGTTTCTTTGGTTTGGTAATGGGACCTTTGTGGGTTGGTTTGCATCAATAATTGACCTTAGCTACATTCACATATTAGGAATTGGTATAATATTGATCATAATCAGCATCAATCGTAAAAATATCCTTATTTTATTGTTAAGGGTTATATGTAGAGAATTTTTTTGGATTGTTAAAGGAATAATCTTTGGAAAATTGTCTCTTTTTAGAAGCATTAACATAATCTTTATGACAAATTTTAATCATGGCATCATGATTGAATGAATCTCTTAGCATAAACAAATGGCAAATTTTATAAGCCCCCAACATGTTTCATGGGAATGACCTATATGGGCATGAAACCAAAAAAATTTATTAGGATCATACCATTTAGGGGGATTATTAGGATACGTGAATGGGTTAGAAAGCATTAAAAGTTATTTCATTTGTTACATGGTTAATGACATATGGGAGGATTGGGATTTTTCACTTTGGCTACTCCTGGTTTAGGTTAAGGAAGATTATAGATTAGTGCATTAGTTGAATGTTGGAAAGATACCTTAATGATTTTAGTGTTAGGTTCAAATTTTTTCATTAGGAAGTCTTGACGCTTAGCTTGGTCAAGATTATCATTTAAAGTTTGGGGAGAAAAAATTCAAACCTTGTATTGGAGTGAAGTTGTTAAAGTTGTATGAAAAGTTTAAATGAGTTTTCATCATTCATGTTGTGATTGGCCTCGTAAGCAAAATATTTCCATCATTTGACAAAGTCATTGATGATTTGGTAAGATATTGCTTAGAATTAATGAAATGATAGATAATTTTTGAGAAGATCATTATGTTGAAATTCTTTAACTAAAGGATTGACTAAATCCTCAAGTTACCATATATAATTTTGGGAAAGTTGGTTATACCATTCCAATACATAACCAATGAATATTTTAACTAAAAGTTTAGTTGTGGTGAAGGTATTATTTTGGATCCACTCTTTATAAATATTATCAAATGCCTTAAGAAAAGATGTGTGGTCTTTAGTCCCATCATATCTAACAGTTAGAGATATATTACCAATATTAATATAAATAATGAAAGGGGTTAAAGGCTCATTTTTAATGTGTTGAGTCATCTTATTATGCATGATAGGTTGAGGAATAACATTTCCCACAGCATCTTTAAGAGGTGGAGGTATAAAATTTTGATTATTTTGGGGAAGAAGAATGGGAGGCTAATTAGCCATGTTTATCAAATGATGTTTTAGTTGCATCATTTGGGAGGTGTTAGATGTTTGCATGATGTTCATTTGTTGTACTATTTGTGCAATAATTTGAATTGTATCAATTGGTGGGTTGGTATTGGTAGGAGGATTACCCAAATTAGTATTAGGGGGAGTATTGCTAGTCGGAGGATATCCTATGGAGTTATTTGTTAGGCTTGTATCAATGGTCCCCACATTATGGTAAGATGTTTGGAGGTGGGAATTATCTTGATAAGTATGAAAAGAATATGATACACCAATCTCATATATTAGATTGATTTGAGCCATGTTGCAATCAAAGGATGAGGGAGGAGAAGAGGTGCTCTAAGAGTGAGGATCCTCTTGGGTAGTGAAGGTGGGAAGAAAAGAACATCCCATATAGTCTCTAAATGGATTTAGGTTATCCAAAAAGATCTAGATAAGGGATTTCATGATGCTTTAAGAAATATTTAGATATCAAAAAGCAAGAAGAAAAAATAGAGATAAAGTTAGCCACACACATAATAGTATCGGTGAACAGGTATAGAGTTGACTAGATTGACAAAGTATATGAAAAAAGGTCCACAAAATAGGAGGAAAAAGACACAATCAAATGGGTTAAATGTGTGTTACAAAGGATAAAATTGAAATAGGTTAGAGGGATACACATTCATATGGGTTGGTTGTGTACTATATAAATAGAATGAAAAAGAGAACATAATCAAACATATCAACTATGTTCTATAAGATGGGAAATAGAACAGGCTAATAAGAGACACAGTCAGATAGGTTGACTATATACTGAAGGGAAATAAGATGAAGATTTTGTAAGAGACTATGTCGATAGAAATGATAGTGTTCTGAAAAAAGAAATAAAAATCACAATATAGTATCTAAGAAAATGAAGTGAAACACACAATCAATGGGATCAATGTGATGGATCCAATTCGAACACACAACACAAACCTTACACTAACATTGGTTAATGTAATTTTTGAAATATAAAATACAATGATCAAAGAGCAAGTAACGAATTGAAAGTAAATGTTAAATAATTTTTCATTTTTATATGTTGTTAATTTATAATAAAATTTAAAATTAATGTGATGGAAAGTTGGCTACAACAAAGAACTAGAAATAAATCTATGGATAGTTTCAAGAAGTTTATACTGGAAGGGATTTGTATTGGTGATGGTACTAGCTTGATATTGGGGCCTACCCCTCACTTCACAATCCCACAATGATAAGGATGTCAAGTGATTTTCTAATATAAACCATCAACTACATGTTTATACTTGGCCATAAAACCAAGTCAGCTTCCCCCTTGGTGATATAATCCAAGTAGGCAGGCCTTGGGAAGAAAAATGTTTAATGTTTTTTTTTTTAAAGTGATGTAGAAGTTATGCAAAAGGGAAAATCAATGTGACTAAATTAGTAAATTAAAAAATGACATTTTTAATCTTTATTTGTTACTCTAAGCATGCAAGCAATTGAAATGAAAAGTGAATTAATTACTAGTAAAAATAGGTTAATTCATTTGATTGTGAAGAGTACAGAGTCAGTTTGGGTGACATTGTATACAAATAATAAAGAATAGATTCACTAGGGTCTGTATTATTTTGTGTAAGAAAGATCTAGAATAACACATTCGAGCAAGTCGACTATGTCTTCTAGATAGAATACATGCTACATAACTATGTCGAGCTAATTAACCCAGTTCATTATAGGGTTATAGTTTTATAAACTGCAAACTTGTGAAAAATATTACTATATATGAAAAATTAAAATGATAGATAAGGTAAGAATGAACCTTGGTGGTTTTGAGGATGCCTAATTTTTAAAAAAAAGTGTTGTGTTTCTCAAGTATTGATTTAAATATTCTATGAATAGAGTTGAATGGATCAATAGAGTTTGCAAAACCTGTGTCCTAAAAAAGAATCTACGAATAGAATTGACTGGCTCGACTATGTCTACAACTTATATGTTGAAAAAGAAAAATAGTGAACAAAGTTGACTGGATCACCTATGTATGAAATCTTGTAATTAAAGAAGAATATTGTTTCGAGATGATCGATCCAGTCACCTATATTTAGAGAAGACCTGCATATATAAAATAGAATCATTTTGGGGAAACTATGTTAAACCTATGCACAAACTATTAAAATTATACTAACAAGTTCAATACAGTATTTTAAAAATAAAAAATATATAATATGATGATAAAATGAATGCATAAAAGAAAAATAAAAGGGTTTGATTCACGTCAAGTTAACCAAAATGTATACAAAGGAAAATACAACTAACCTATTAATCAATCTTAACTCAGAGAAGATAAATCTTACTCCCACTTTCATTTGTTAATACACTTGATATTTGGGGTCATGACCAATATAAATCCTCTAAACCTACCCAAGGAATCTCTTACCACAACAACATCATTAGAGAGGGTTCTAAAGTCTCTATTCAAGCAACACTATGCAATAACCCTAGCTAGGTCCTATGTTTCCATATTCACTAAGTAAATTACAAGCAAAGTAAAATCTACTTTAGTGCTAACTAAAGCTTGTGGCACAAAGTGTGGGTAATAAACATAAAAAGTAAACATGCATAGAATAACTCTACTTAAGTTATGTATTGATATAATCTTAATGCATGGATAAAGCAATATATTCAAAATCCATTACTTATGCTACTTCTATGTACTAAAAAAAAGGAGTAAAGTTAGAGATACTTACCTTGAAGATGAACCCATTGAGATTCAATCTCTCCCTTGGCCAAAGGTGCTTCTCAAGAGGTTATTTTGGTTTGTAAGGATCACTAAGATAGACCTAAGCATCTAAGACTTTTCCACAAGATAATATTCTTCTCCTATTATAAACCTTAATCAATAACTCCTCAGGTAAAATGGTCAAAAAGCAAACTATAAAGAAGTGCAAATGAGTAATTAAATATATCATCTTTCTAATAAATGGTAAAATGAGTGTGTGTATATAGATGAATCTAACCCTAAACCTTTCTAAAAGTTTAGTTGATAGGGTCAGCCTAATTTGACTATGTATCATTAATTGATAAAAATAAGTTAGGTCTTGATCTAGGTTGGCCAAGGTTGACCTAGACCTGTAATATTTTTTATCAATTTGAATACAAGGTTGACCCAAGTTGATGGTGTACTATAAACTATTAAAAGTAGTTTTAGTCTTAGGTAGGTCCTAATTAAGATGGTGAATTACTTGGAAGAATGTGTAAGAGAGGAGGAAAAGCTTATGAAAGTGTATAGGATAAGGTTGTGTACATAACAAGTGGTGGTATAGGGGACAATAATCCTAAAAAGCACCAATGGTCTACCCACCCCTTTCCTCATGCACCCTTTAAGGTGTGCACTCAAAGAGATTAAGACTCAATGGGTTTTTTCAAGAGAGAAAGCATTAGTAATTGATAAAGTTTGAAAAAATTATGTGTATATAGGTACCATACAAGATTATGAGGTTACAGATGTATGGATCACATAAGGATAAATTATTCCTTCCTTTTTTGGCTCACTAGTTGGTTACATATGTGATCTCTAAGGTAAGATAGGTCTTTGATAAGTATGACATGAATAGTATGTACTTCATTATCATACACAAACTTATTGTAGACACCAAAATCTGGTACAAGCCCATATTTAATGTCATTTATTATAACTTTACACATATAGACTATTGACAATGAGCATAGTATCTATTGGTGCATTCTACTTGGGTCTTCTCTATTTAGTTCATACATTCTTCTATCTTATTATTCATCTTTCCAATTTATCTCAGTGATATATAATCCTAGTTTTCCTTCTTTCTAGACAAGTTCATTGTTTACAAATAGGTCCAATCCCACAAACCTATCCTTGAAGTGTGAACTTGTCTGAGTGTGATTAGTGAAGTTTATTTTGGGTTATATTTTAGTTTAATACTATTTTTATTTATTGGGTCTTATTTTGGGTTAGTTTATATGCATCAATAAGTCCCCTAATTCAAACCTCTATAAATACAAGGCTACTCTAAGGCATTAAGGATGGCACTTTACACTCTCAAAATCTATTCAAATGTTTTCATGATCTACCTATAGGGTTTGATGAAGCTATATTCAAAGTTTTCAAACGCTAAATTCACATTTTAATGTTTTTGCCAAGGGTAAAATAGTAAAAAGAGCATCTAGGCTTGCATTCAAAATCTCAAACATACACGTAAGTAGGGGAACTTCATTCAAGCTTAATCCCTCTTCAGAGTATTGGTATTTTAGTGTAGTGCTTGATCATTAAATAGTGATTGACTAAGGTGGGTCCAAATCAATCCCTTTTTTCTAACACCCCCTTTATTTGATACCAATTTGACTTATGTGTAAGAAACTAGGGTTTGGCATTGTAAATATCTCTACATGATATTCCAAATATGAAATTTCGTCAACAACCCTAAATAGTATAGGTGAAAGGGGTGAAACAATCATATTTATATCACAATCAATGCAAACAAGTATGTAGTAAAAGAATGGAAGTGGCATGTACTCTTATCCAGGGAGTGTGGTCTTGTCTAGGAATAATCTCAAACTCTACTTCTGATATGTTACTGTCAAAGGTTTTTTTGTATCTTTTCCTATCAGTCATTAATCACAATCAACTGGGACAAGTTCACAATCAATAGATACAACTGACATGTATTATTATCCAAGGAGCATAGACATATCCAAAAATAGTTTTAGACTGTGTTCCTAATTTTAAGCATGAACAGTCATAGCTTTTACTAATTTTCACTTTCAAATATCTAAAAAAATCAATATAAATCATGATTTGAGCTACGTATATTTATTCTTAGTGTTTTCTAAAAACAATAGTTTTTTATATTTATCAACATTCAAAATCAAAATTGCTAATTATTGTACACATTTAGAATTATCATATTGATCAAGTTTTACACCTATTATTATAACATGTTTGTTATTCAATAAAAAATAGGTTAAAACATATTGGTGAACCCATGCATTTGTTTTCAAGAATTACCTTATTTTTCAATTTTGTTTTAGGGTTTCAACTAAATCCTTGATTTCCAAACACTAAGGAGAAATTATTATTGACCTTAGGGCTTAAAAATCCTTAATTTTCTTACACAAAAATATTTAATTTTCATTGGATTTCAATTGCTTTTTCTTTCTCTCTCTATATAAATTATGTTTCAATAGTCTTAAAAATCATAGGAGATATCATTTTGGAAAAATCAATCTTCAATTTTACCTAAACCATGGTATGAAGGTACTTATCCAATACTTAATCCATTATACAACACTATATATGAATTTTATTTTCCATGTAGCTCATGGTATATCAAAAATGCATAGGGTTTTACTTTTCAACCATAGGAAACTTTTGATCATTTGTTCTTTTAGTGCACCATAAGTAATTAGCCTAGGGAAGCTACTCTCAACATACCCTAGAGATGGGATAGTATGGCTATGAGACATTGGAATCCTCCATAGTTATTACCCTTTGGATTATGTTCACTATTTAGTAGTATGGTCAGTATATCTAATAACCTACAAAGTAAACACACCTTACCTAGTTATACCTTTTAACATCCTTTCTTTGTTAGTACAATCAATAATTTACTAGCAGTAAGCTTGGTGTTTATCATATTTTCTATATTGTGGGTTAATAAACATAAAATGGCTTCTAAATATGAAATGTCCAATGGTGTTCGTCCTTTGGAATTTCTCCTCTCTAACATTGTTTTAGATTAAGGTAAAAGCAGGTTTTGAAACCCTTTACAAATCAAAGAAAAAGAAAAAAAAATAAAGCAATAAAAACCGCCATGACAGGCAAATTCACTGAAAAATAGTGAAAAAACTAGGTTTTACATGGACCTGAAACCACCAAGATAAACCAGACAAAGCTCCCCAGGTTTTACAAGGACCTGAAACCTAAACGAAAAAACCAGGCATAACGACCTGAAATAGAAATGGAATTTCTCCTCTCTAACATTGTTATACCATATGCTTATGATAATGAATGAAATAATGATCATAGTTATACAATTTTTTATTCTTCTTATGTCAATAAAGATCATGATTATGATAGATATGAATATGAGTATGGTTACACTAGATAAAAATTAAGATGACTGGTATAATAGTTTAAAATATAGTGAAGAGGAAAGTGAGCACACTAATTTAGAAATTGAAAAAACAATTCCTCTCTTGTATTCCTCTTTTCATAAAGTAGAATAAAAAGAGCATAATGATAATGAATATCTTCTTTCCCTTAAGCTCTCACAAATATCCAAATGTGAATAATCAATAATTAGTGCACCTTGTTTACCTTTTAAGTTTGTTACTACAATATAACACATTAATCAATATAAACTACAAAAGCATATCCCTTGCATAGAAATGGAAAACAACATGAATGAGTGTGTTATTCCCTCTCCCTCTTTAGAAAAGGTAGATGATGTAAATGCATATGATAGCCCAAATTATCCTCTAGACATGGTTAATGATATATAATATTGTGATAATCTCTCTAATCCCGTTAAAGTTATAAATAATGTTATGACATCTAATGATAATGTTGACCAAATTTGACCCTACAGCTCACAATGGGACCCTGCTAAAAAATTGATTTTTATATGTTTTAAGGAGTATATTATAATTTCATGAAGTATGTCATAGCTCATTTGGTGTGATTTTGTGTATCTAGCCTTGGTCATAATATTTTTAGTACTTAGAGTCATTTTGGGGGTTAATATAGAGCATTTAATGACTTATACGGCCTCTTTGGGTAAATTGAAGGTGTAAAAAGGTGATTTCATGTTTCATGTGTCCTATTTTTCCTTAATCAACTATTTCTAACTAAAAATTGGTAGGTTCTTAAGAAGAAAGAGTAGTTTTTTTGGAAAAAGGAAGAGTTTGGCACTTGTACAACACATGAGAGAGTGTGATATGTGGGAGAAGGTTGTGTAATGTCACTTTAGCTTCCTTAGACTTAATTACACATTTTAAATGCTCTGAAAGTGTAATAAAATGTAAAACATTGTTCTACTCTTTTATCATTCAACCATGCACACAGAACTAGTCAGTAGGTTTGTGCTTAGTACAGCCCACAGGGGAGGTTTCAAGAAAAATGATTTTGGGGGTGTCTTCTACACTCAATCATATTCCATTTGATGTTTAGTTTTAGAATAATGGTGGATTTTGCTTTATGAACCATTCTTAAGAAGTTGGCCTATATAATTTGCTTACCAATCTATACATCTTATAGGTTTTGCTTTAATTTGGACAAGTTCGTACAATCCAACTACTATAATTGACTCTATGTTAGGAACTTGGAGTACAATTGATTACTTTTGTATAAGCAATTAAACACAAAATTAACCCAGAAGTAATAAGTAACTAGAAATCAGAAATAGCAAATAATAGGAGATATAAGAAACAACCAATCTTGCATTAAACTCTTGCAGAATACAATGAAGAAATCTCACTCTTCCCACACTTCTTAGGTGTACAGTATTTCTCTCTCAATAGTTCTCTCTCTCTCAATCAATTACAATCAACTCAATAACCGAGTTGTTATTCCCTCTTTTCTTTCTTCTTCATTATAATACTGCCCCATGTGTCTCTTAAATAGGATCTAAGGCAAACAATAATTAGAAAAACAGACTCAAGACTAAAATTAGTCTTTACATGCAAACCAATTGTTCTCCTAAAATTAGAACAAATCTAATTCTAGAAACACATGCAAATGCACAGTTGTCGGTGTCGGTCTACAAGTGATCGATGTCAGCTGACCCCTGACTATTATCGATCGATCTTGTGTCTATTCCTAACCAATGTTGGTGATATTGTCGATGTCGATTGACTGTGTAACTGATGTCGATTACTATGTAAATTCATCAACCTCAATCTAGCTCATCAGTGAAGCTTTTAGCTCCACAACTCAACAATCTCCCACTTAGAGATAAACAGTTGCACCTGTACCTGTATAGCAACATCCTCTAGCTTGTTTCTGGCTTGTTTCTCCATCTTCAAGTTCAATCTTGAAGACCAAAAAAAGTTGAATGAAGATTCAACTTCTCCTTTGTTATCGGCTTTTTTAACATATCTGCATATAGAACCTCTCCAGCACCTTATTCACATAATCCTCTTGAGACAAAATCAAACTGTGATTTTTCCTGTCTCTCTTAATACTCATGCCAAGTATTTTCTTTGTTGCTCCTAAATCCTTCATGGCAAATGTGTGAGATAATTTCACCTTTAGCTCAGTAATTTCTTACATGTGTGAACCTGCAATAAGCATATCATCTACATACAGCAACAGGATAATATAACTACCATTATCCAATCTAGTAAAATAAACACAATGGTCAGATTGACATTTACTAAAGCCATGCTCTGTCATAAACCTGTCAAACCTTAAATACCATTGTCTTGGAGCTTGCTTAAGACCATATAAGCTTTTCTTCAACCTGCACACAAGTTTCTCCTTACCTTTGACCTCAAAACCTTCTGGCTAATCCATATATATATCTCTTCATCCAAATATCCACGAAGAAACATTGTCTTAACATCAAGCTGCTCAAGATGCAAATCCTCAATAGCAACTAAAGACAATACAGTTCGAATAAAAGTCATCATTACTACAAGAGGAAAAATTTCACTAAAATCAATACCTAGTTTCTGTGCAAATCCCTTTACTACCACCCTGGTCTTATGTCTCATTTGTCTATTCTCTCCTTCCTTTAACCTATAAACCCATCTATTTTTTAGTGTTTTCTATCCAGCTGGCAACTCAACCAAATCCCACGTATGGTTCTTTTCCAAGGAATCAATTTCCTCATTCATGCCATGCTCTCACTGTTTCCTGGATTCTACCTGCATTTCCTCATCAAAACTTTTTGGTTCTCCACCATCAGTGAGCAACAAGTAGTATAAAGAAGGGGAATAATGAATTGGAGGTTTACTTACCCTTTTAGACCTCCTTATGGGTGTTTAAGACTCATTGACAGCTTGTTGTTTGCCCAAATTTCTTTCTGTCAGTGACCGATCTCGGTCATCTTTGGCTGATGTCAGTCTGCACCTGATCGACATCAATTCTTCCTCGTCACCGACGTCGATTTCTTGACCAACATCAATCTCTACCTAATCGACGTCAGTTTCCACCTGATCGACGTCAATTTTTGTGTTTTCCTATGAGTGATGATTTTTACCCGTGAGCTCATTTTGGATCATAACCTTTTCCAAATCAAGATTGCCCTACTCAAAATTATTCAACCTCTTGAGCTGATCACTATACATCACCTTCTCATTAAAAACTACATCCCAGCTTCTAATAATTTTGTTAGTTTCTAAATTCCACAACCAAAATCTGAAATCTCCAAAACCATAACCAATGAAAGTGCACCGCATAAATTTAGCATCTAGCTTCTTTCTATTTTCTTTACCAACATGCACAAAAGCTTCAGAACCAAAAACTCTGAGAAATGAAAGATCTACCTTTTTACCTATCCATGTCTCTTCTGGAATTCCACCATCCAGAGTAGTAGAAGGTCCTTTGTTAATCAGGTAAACTACAGTATCTACACCTTCTGTCCAAAACTATAAGGGCAAACCAGCATGCAACCTCATACTCTGCACGCTCCATTATTGTTCTATTCATCCTTTTAGCAACTCCATTTTACTGAGGTGTCTTTGGAACCATCCTTTCCCTACGTATTCCACTCATAGAATAGTAATTATTGAATTTATTGCTACAGTACTCACCACCATTGTCAAATCTAAGGCACTTCAATCTCAAACCTGTTTCATTCTCAACCAAAGCTTTCTATTTCTTAAATGTGTCAAAAACATCAGATTTTCTCTTTATGCAATAAACTCATACCTTTCTTGTAGCATCATTAATGAAATAAACATAATACCATGATCTTCCAATAAAAGCTACCTGAGCTAGTCCCCACACGTCTGTGTGAACAAGCTCCAACTTGTGCTTCTTCTTTGTTGACCCAGTTTTGAGAAACCTCACTTTCTTCTGTTTCCCAAAAATACAATGCTCATATAAATCTAGATCTATGCTTTTCAAATTTGAAAGCTTACCTTTTGACTTAAGAATATCCATTCCCTTCTCACTCATGTGACCAAACCTGTAGTGCCACAACTTTACATCTACATCTGAAGTAGATGAAACAGAAGGAGAATAATCAGTAATACAAGTAGATAGATAAAGTGTACCTACTCTCTTACCTCTAGCTAATACAAGTGCACCCTTGGAAACTTTCCAAGATTCAACTGTGAGAGTTACTGTGCAACCCTCATCACTCAACTTTCCTGCAAAAATTAGATTCCTCTTCAGGATGGGTACATGCATGACATCCTTCAACACGCATGTGTTGCCATTCTGCAATTTTAGCTGCACTTTTCCTTTGCCAACAATTTGACAAGGCTCATCATCTCCTAAATAAACTTTTCCAAAATCTCCATGGACATAATCATTGAAAAATTCTCTATTTGGGGTTGCATGGAAAGAGGCACCAGAATCTAAAACCCAAGATTCTATTTTATTATCCAAAGAAAATATAAGAGCATCTTGTGCAATAATCCATGCAACTTTTACTTTTTTATCACCTTCATGCTAATTTTCTTTGTTATCCTTCAACCAACAATCTTTCTTTGCATGCCCTTTCTTTCCATAATTCTAGCAGGTTATTCTTCCATTTCTAGATTTGGATCTTCTTCCCATCTTTGACCTTGATTTCCCTTGCTTTCCCTTCTCTCTTTGCCTTCCCCTACTTTCAAAACTTAAAGCATTACCTGATGTTTCCCCTATGCTTTTCCTATAAATTTCTTCATTCAAGATTACACTAACAACATCATCAACTTTCAAGATATTTGAAGTAGACGCAGTATTACTAACTGCCATTACCAAGCTATCCCAGCTTTCAAGTAAAGAGCATAAGAATAAGAGAGCCTTAATTTCATCATCAAAAAATTATTTTGATTGAATTTAACTGATTTACAATACCATGGAAATCATTAAGATGACTAGATATAGATCCACCTTCCTGCATTTGCAAATTAAATAATTGCTTCATAAGATATACCTTATTTGAAGCTGAGTGTTTTTCATATAAATTTGCCAAAGTATCCATTAGCTCTACCGTTGTCTTTGCCTGTGATAAGTTTGAAAACACAGAAGCTGCCAGGCTCAGCCTTATAGCTCCAAGAGCCTTTCTATCAAGAACATTCCATTCTTCATCTTCCATATCTGTGGGCTTGCTTGCAACCCCACCCAATGATAAGTACAGATCTTTCTGATACAGATAATCTTCAATCGCATCTTCCATAATTGATAATTCTTGCCATTAAATTTCTCCATTCTTAGTTTATTTTATTCTGCCATTGCTTTACTCCCACTCAATCAGAAACCCCTGTGAATGAATTCTGTAATCAACAAATACTAACACACTCTGATACCACTTGTTAGGAACTTGGAGTATAATTGATTACTTTTGTATAAGCAACTAAACACGAAATTAACCCAGAAGTAATAAGTAACTAGAAATCAGAAACAACAAATAATAGGAGATACAAGAACAACCAATCTTGCATTAAAATCTTCCATAATACAATGAAGAAATCTCACTCTTCCCACACCTCCTGGGTGTACAGTATTTCTCTCTCAATATTTCTCTCTCTCTCAATCAATTACAATCAACTCAACAACCGAGTTGTTATTCCCTCTTTTCTTTCTTCTTCATTACAATACTATCCCATGGGTCTCTTAAATAAGATCCAAGGCAAACAATAATTAGAAAAATAGACTCAAGACTAAAATTAGTCTTTACATGCAAACCAACTATTCTCCTAAAATTAGAATAAATCTAATTCTGGAAACGCATGCAAATGCACAGTTGTCGATGTTGGTCTATAGGTGGCCGATGTCGGCCGACCCCTGACCGATGTCGATCGGTCCTATGTCTATTCCTGATCGATGTTGGCGATACTGCCAATGCCAGTCGACTGTGTAACCGATGTCGGTTACTGTGTAAACTCAGCAACCTCAATTTAGCTCATCAGTGAAGCTTTTAGCTCCACAACTCAACACTCTAAAGGACATGGAAATCTCCACACAATGTTTTCCATGCTTGTTTTAGTGTTTCAAGGTGTTTGGATAAGTTAAGTATCTTAGGTTGTAAGTGAAGACACTTTTTTATGTTGTAAGCAAGTTTCCACTATCTACAAAATCTTCATGATTTGATAGTGAATTTAGAGGGTTACGATAAGTTAATTACCATGTTTACAATTCCATATTCATCCCCTCACCTTTAAATATATTTCCCCAAAGTAATCTTCATGAAATTAAAGTCACAAGCAACATACAATCAGTTGGCTCCATGACTATCAGGCACAGTCAACTGAGTGAGTTGGGTTAAAGATTTTAACACATACATAGACTTATGAATATGGTCTTGAAAGGTTGAATACATTCTCATAGTAGGAACAATCAAGTAAATCCTTTCACTTACTAGAAGAGTGACTGTGACAATCAACACAGTCACTCACACAGTCTCCTACCATTAACATACACCTATAGGTATATCATGAGGACTAATCATGTTGAAAAGGAAGCATTAGAACTTGTTTCAGATCCTTTCAACTATGAATAATACATTTGGATATTTTGAGATAGACATGGAACCCATTTAATGTCAAATGTATACATAATATCCATCCTCAGACTCATTACCTGTACATGAAAGTGACTGTACTCAGAGGTTGGGAACATGGTCATAGAGAAGTATAACATACTTGGAGGCTCCCATAGCATTGGAAATAGATATTGGTGCCTTAATAGTCATGATAAAAACATTAAATAAACTCAATAGGAGTGAAGAACCATTATAAGATCCAATGACTGTGTTCAGGGATCAAATCCCTAAAAACACAAAATAGAGGCCTAAGCCATTTTGGTAAGGTCATATAACAAGGTTTTCAAGGTTGGTAAGGTCATATGACTGAAGAGCAGGGTGTTGATTCTAGGGGAACTGTTGATAATAAGGAGAAGATGCATGTAGAAGAAGCTGGTGAGGATTCAGAGAATGAGAATGATTGGAAAATAGATATTGGGGCCTTGAAGGTCCGCATTCAAAAGCTGGAAAAGGTCTTCGCCAAAGGCCTTCAAAATAACATTCTGTTGAATATGACTATGTTGAAAGCGGTGGGTAATCCAGGGAATGCTAACAATGCAGACAATGAGAATCTTAAGGATCTTGTTAATTCTACAGTTATGTAGTTTCATCCTTTCTAAATCTGGTCTTTCTAGTGTTTTGTTTTGCTTCCGACTTTGTTTCTCAGTTGTGCCGTTGGTTTGGTGCTGGCATCTTTTGTTTGCCAGCCTTCTTGTCTTTTTTGACTGTATAGGGTTCGGCCCCTAGTTTGTCACCTTAATTAATCAAAAACAAGGTTGTCAATACTTTTAGTGCATCCTAATAACTAGGACTTATAGCCTCTACATAGGATAAGGACTTTGAAAATTTTTTAAGGTATATGATTAGTGGAAATTGATTTTTTGGGGCCTTAAAGTTGTTATTTGAACACTGAATTTCTCTATTGACATCTACAGGATTAGAAGATTTGAGTGACTTCGTATTCCAAGTTGGTAGTTTAAACCATGGCACCATGGTTGAGTGGTTACAAGTAGTTTAAATTATCATCTATGATCTAAAATATCATCAAAAGGAGATGATATACTATGTTTTGGATCCTATACTCACCTACAGGTTTCTCTTGCGTAAGAGATTGACCTACAGCTGATTGCAAAGTCCCATAGTCCAAAGTATGATCTTAAGCATGGAAACACATACATTAGTCTATGTAATATGATTCCAAATGGATTATTATATTCAAATGTGACATGAAACTTATTCTAAAAAGAATCTTCATCTATAAGGTCTTACTCCTAACATAGTTGACTATGTTTGACTGAGAGAGGCAATGAGCATAAAGGATAATGTTATAAGTGTTGGTATAGCCCAAATATGAATAAAGAGGTGAAAATTTATAATATATGATCTAGGAATATTTTAATAAAACTCGTTCACTATTTTTAAGTCTAATCCATGTAAGGTCACCTACAGGTGTCCTTCAAAAACAAAGACATAGTCAAAAAATTCACACAGTCTTGAAAGTTCAAGGTGTGTGAAGAGGGCCATGAAAGTATAGAATGATGAATGTATTGGAAACACATCCATAATAATCATATAATATTAAATATTCTCTTTAATATGAAAATCATTCATAAAATAGACTCACATTAAGTAATATACAATCTACATTCCAAAATCCTACACACAATCCCTTTTCTAGGAGTTTGTCTTAGAATTTGGAGTTAGGGGGTTTATTGATCTAATAAATGGACAAATTTTTGTGTATATGGTATCAATAACTTGGATAATCCCCTTAAACATTTATTTTTTTTGGGAGAATAGGGGAATTACCCTCTATTTTGTCTCAGACAGAGGGTACTTCCCTAGGTTGCAAACCCTACAATCTTGCGGATTAGAGATAAAAGGGTGGACCAAGAGATAAGTGAATATTTTTTTAGATTAAGGTAAAAACAGGTTTTGAAGGGGCCCCGAAACCTTATACAACTCATGAAAGATAAAACATTACAAACCGCCAAGGAAGGCAAACCCACTAAAAAATAGTGACAAAACCAGGTTTTACAAGGACCTAAAACCTCAACAAAACCAGGTTTAACAACCTGAAACCATGATAAAAAGATATATCAACAGAAATAAGAATTAACCATGAAAAAAAAACCATAGAATACGTTAGGTTTCTCTGTCACCAAGAAAGAAGAAGGCACCATCAGATCCAGCAATAAGGACAGCCAAACCCGGGTTCTAACCATCAAACCCAAAAAATGCACTGCCCATAAAAATAGCAACATAAACAATGAAACAAGCTCCAAAACCAACTCCACCAATGCCCAATCCGTCCACCCGATCAACTTCCCAAACATCCCCTCTGCAGAGGCAATGCCACCATGGCAATCGAATCGTCGAAGAAATCCCCAACATCTGGAAGCACCTCTCAATGAGCAGCGACCCAGTAGACAGGATATGAAAGTGAATAAAGTGGCCACATAGGTTAGGGCTTGGATCAATACCATAGCCATGAAATATCACTTTGTACAGCTCTCCCACAGGGGTTTCCCCCCACAAAACCTACCCCCCAGATCCATCGCCACCACGCCCAACCCATCAACCCTGAAGTCTGCAAAGATCATCCCCTTAACCCAGAGGAATCGCCGCCATGGCATTCAAAATCTCCCTAAAAAAAACATTGATCTGCTCAGATCAGGGTCCTGGTCAACACAGCAACCGCTAAATGGAAATCCGAGGTAAAAACAACAAATCCGTGCAATAAAAAATAGTACTTTCAACACCGCGCCCCTGCACCATAGATCCCTCCATTCCTGGCAGAGATCTGGTCTCAGAGATAAGTGAATATTGTATATAGGTGTAGGAATATTAATAACACCTAAAGAAACATGTAAAACTAATCAAAAAAGGAGTAAATTCAATAGGGTGATCTAAATCCTCAAGTATGCAAGCAGGCATGTTTAGGCCTATAATCCAAGAGGGGGGACAACTTCATTTATAACCTTAAGTGATAACTCAAATAGATTAGAACATGTTTATAGGTTTAATATAGATTTATCCAAGCTTCCACCTTATATATAAATCATAAGGAATCCATTTTTGATATCAAGACCAATTCAATGCTGCATGAAATGAAGAATCAAGCTCGATAGGCTAACTTTGAGTGCTCACATATTCATTGAGGATGTGCATAGAGGTCAAGGGAGTTTAGAGAAGTTGACAGGTGTCATAAAAATTTATCTTTTTGAATTTTCTTACAACTCCAATGTTCCATATTTATGAACGATACTTAAGGGCTTAAAGGACCTAAAACCCTTATAAACCCTTAGATAATGACCTGATTGGGAAGATGAGGAAGGAGAGAAATTCTAATGGACTAGAATGGCATGGAAAGTGATTAGATGATGTAGGGGGCTCTCTTAGGATACTCCCCATCCTTTTATACTGTATAAAATTGCATGGATGGAGTAAAAATAGGGTTTTCTTGACTTTTCTATGTGTTTTGCAGGTTATAAAAGGAGTCTAAAGATGCCAATCACATGGGAGGGAAGCTTGAGACTTAGGCTAATTCCCCATGAAAATTTATTGCTTCATAACAAATCTTAGGTGCTTCAACGGGATCTCTCATCTCAACCAATTAGAACTGGCATAATGAACATGATAGTGAGAAGGGTGAAAAATTCAAGTGGAAGTCTTTTTAAGGTGTACCTGAGCAATATACGACCATATATGGCCTTAACACATTCCATTTACGCCCTTGTCTATATTTTCATGAGAAAAAAATCATGAAATACATCATAGTACATATCCAACATCCTTTGAAAATAATCTCAGTAGCCAATTTATACGGACTTGCTTAGAATGAAGCAAAACCTACAAGGTTCATAGATTTGCAAGCAGATTTGGAAGTTGAACTTCAAATAGATGAATCATAAAACTCAGGCCACCATTACTCAAACTTATTATATTTATTTGAATTTATATGAGTTTATAATATTCCCCCAAGATCATTTTTCTTGAAACCGTTTGTGTTAGCCATATCGAGCAAAAACATTCAAGTCACTTCAGTCTGCTAAGAAGAGTGAAAAAGAGATAGAATGGTTTTGAGTAATAAATTTTAGTTTTAGATCAAACCAAATATGTATTTTAGTATGTGGAAGGTGAAGAGTCACATTTACATGTTTTCCAAGTGACACACTTCCTAAGGAGGTTATACAAGTGCCAAACTCACTCTTTTCTTTAAAAAAGCTACCTTTTATTGAGTAACCTGACAGTTTTTAGTTAGTGACAATTAATACAAACCTCCTAGGACACATGGAATGTGATAAAACTCTTTGAAACTTGCACATTTCCAAAGAAACCTATATAAATCATTAAATGCACATATTTGACCCCTTAAAATGACTCAAAATGATAAATGGACTAATGAAATAAGTGACCAAGGTCAATATAACATTGAATATAATCAAATAACCTTTGAAACATCTTACAGCATGATATTACACCCCCTTTAGACCTAACAATTCAATTTTTTACCTTAGGCTCCCTAATTTCAGTAAAAAGCAAATTTGGTCAACACAAACCATTGTCAAAAGCTACTTTTGAGTATCTAAGACAAAGCTTGGGTGTCATTTCTTTCTTTGTGAATCAATAAAAGGTCTTTGGTTAAGGGGGAGAAATAAGTTCATGAAATTTATCTAGAGGTTTGTGAATGAGCTATAGTACAGGGTCAGATTGGTTGTTTTTAGGTGGCTTAATAAGATTTGGTGAGTAGCATGATGTTATGTTCTTGTGGTAGCTTGAGAGAGAATGTTAGTAAGCATGTGTGGTGGTTCTTCATGGTGTGTGGAGATATAAATATGCTCAAAAGGTGAAATGGCTCAAAAATATTAGGGGGAGTCCCTCTTAGATGTTTCTTGGTGAGTTCCATCATATTCTAGTGGGTTTTGTGTTCTTTCTTCATTGGTTGCATTAATTGGTTGAAGATAGCATTGGCATGGAATAAGAGGAAGTTATCAAGGTAAGAAAAAGTAGGATCAAGGTAAGGGGGAGTTTATATCATCATTATAAGGTGATCCTCTCCTATTGGTGGTATTTTTAGGTCCTCAGGATTAGATTGTGCCCACTTTGTCATTATGTCAAAGGGGGAAAAAGTTTATGTTATGAGAGTGCTTGAAAAGAGAGAAGGAAGGTGAGTTGTATATTGTTATATGATGGTTGTTGACATCAATTACAAAGGGGGAGATTGTTGGAGAGTTGTTAATGATGTCATGGTGATGCCATAGAGGTGTCTATGGGAGTGGATGAAGTGTCTTGATAGTCTAAGTGACAATGATAAAGTGTGCAATGTGCTTATTCTAGTAAGCTTGAAGGAAGCTTGGTTGATCTTCTATTTTGGCATGGTTAGAGATGTTCAGGGATGAGTATGGAGTATTGAGCATGTGAGAAAGGTCCTTAATATGTTTTTTAATCTTTGAGTGCTTCTGTGCATGAGTGGATTTCATCTGGTTGATCATTATTGTCATCTAAACATTTTGGGTCTAGTGGCAAAAAATTTGAGTAGGCAGTTTGATGACATCATCATTACCATGCATTGATGAGTTAGGGGGAGTTGGTCATATGGTTGTGATCACATTAGTCCCTAGTTGATTTTCATTAAATTTTAGAACATGTACCTAAGCGTGTCAAAAGATATGCAAGTACAAAGTTGGGTTCTCAAGTATTTTGATAATGTTTTCCCATACTTAACCAAATTAGAAATATGGCAAGAAGAGTCAAGTAAGTATTCTTATGGTATCATATCTCACACATGTGGATGATTCAGGGGAAGGTGATCATATGGGTTTGTTTAGTTTTTTACCTAGTTGATTTACACTAAGTTTTAGGTCAATCATCATAATGCAACAAAAGATATGCATGTTCAAAGTTGGCCTTCCAGACAAGTTTTTGACACAGTTGGCTTTATGAAAAAAAAAATTAAGTGAGAATTTTTATGTCATTATATCTCATAATTTGAGGATTTTAGGATCAGTTTGATACATGGTTGGATACTACTATGTGAGGAGATCATATGGTCCAAATTTGAGAACTTGCAAGTGAGAAAATAAAAATATATGACTATGCAAAGTTGGCCTTCCAGACAGATAAGTAAGGTTCTCATACTTAGCCAAATTTGCACAAGTTAAAGTTTGAGCAACATCAAGGGAACAAATTGCTCCAATAAGTTAGAAAGAAACAATATGGTACCAAGTGTTCAATGTTTAACGCTGAGCAGAGATAAATATAAATCTTTTTCCAAAGATCAATGGTGAGTGGGTGATCATACAGATAAAGATCAATGGTGTGTATTAAAGTCCAGAGGTCAAAGTGATATCTATTTAGTTTTGTTAAAGACAAATCTACGTACATGAGATCGATGGAGCATATGAGGTCAAAGTTATAAGAGTGCAAGAGATGAGGTCAACATGTTCAAGGTTTAACATTTTGGCATTGGTGCTCTATGCATTAAAGTTAGGAGAAGAGTAATGGTGCATGTTTAATCTGAGTAGTGAGGACATGAGATGTGAGCATGGTGACTAAGGTTTAACTATGACCATTTGCATTTGAATATTTGAACTTAACAAAGAAAAACTAGTGTTGTGTATTTTGGCTATATCTTTCGATTTAGATAGAATTTTCTTATGGTGTAAAAAATGAACTTGTAGAGGACTCCATGATGCATCTGGAAATATAGATTTTAAGATATGACATTATGTATAGTCATAGTTATTAAGATTTAAAGTTGACTATGTGTTTGTGCTTATTTTGCAAGTGACCCGAGAAGGATATTTGAGCTTGTGAAGATATTGTTTCGACGTTTCATGATGAATTGGCTATTGGGGAGCGTTATAGACTCCATGAAGATCATCTATGTGAATTATGAAGGTTTGACCAATCATATTCAATATGAACAAAGGTTTAGAAGCCAACTATGTATTTGTTTATGGTGATTGTGTGCATAGAATGTTGATTGAGCTTGTATAGAAGAGTGAAATGATGACTGTAAGCATTTGATGATGACTAAGGGGTCATGTAGTGTGGACATATGCTTTTGGAAATGGTCATATGTTCTTGTATTACTTGTTGATTCATTTAATTGGTGAATAGGTCTCCATGAGACCTATAAGAGCTACAAGGGCCTTATTAAAAGGTGTAGCTGCTTAAGGGTGACCCATAGATGTTATGACTGGCCTATGAAGATTGTATTGAGTTGTGTCTTGGTGAGATAGATGCCTTAAGTGTTAATGAATGCTTAATGGTAGACCAAGATGGTGATGATCATGCTTTCTCTATAAATAGTGAAACCAAATGTATTGGTTTCTAGACTTTGAGAGAGATACTTGGGAGAGATTTGAGAGAGGCTTGTGTGTGTGAATTTTGGAGTGAAGGAGAGGTTGAGTTCCCAATGGATGAATTAAAGACTAGAACATATTAAGGATTGTTTGTATGACCTCTAGGTCATAATTTTATTGGCAGAATAGTGCTCTTGTAGATTGAGTGTGAGCGAAGGTGAAGAGTGATAGGTAGAGGTCCATCATCAGGTGTTTTAGACATCAGTCCAAAGGTGTATGTTTTCATAGGTGTTGTTATGGTAGCTCAGCATCTAAGAGTTTTATAACCTCCTTATAAGATGAAACTTACTAAAGGTCTAGTTATTATGGTAGCTTAGCTAGATAGGTGTAGTAGCTCCTTATGAGATTACAGTCTCACTAAAATAAGGGATGGTAATTCATCAATTAGTTACAATTGGTCTAAATTATTTCTTGTTATAATAAGATAGAAGTCTAATTGAAGGTTCAAGTGGGTTTTATCTCTCAAAAGGGTTTCCCACATATGTCATGTGTTATGTAATTGATCTTGCATTATCTCTCTTGCTCATTGCCATGAATGATGTGTATGCTTCATGAATGCTTATGTTAATTGATTAAGAACTTGAAATTGATTAAAATTTAAGATACATTATTTGGGCTCATTGATTCACCCCCCCCCCCTCTCAATGATTTTACCTCTAACAAATTTGACACTTGCATGAATGTCTCCATCTACTACCCATGCATTTTCCCCACAACAAATAATTATTTCGGACTTTGTGTTTTAGACCTTTTCCCATGGACATTTTGTCTCAGACAATTTGTTTGATGAAAATGACTTTGAGCTTTTTGTATTTAGGACAATTTCCCTGAAATAATTATGCCTTGTACTTTTTAATTTAGGTACTTTATCTTTGGGCTTTTTTGCAAAGACATTTCCTTCGAGATTTTGCTCAGGACACTTGTTATGGACAAAATGTTTGAAATAGTTAAGTCTTAAAGAAAAGTGTCTTGGACAATTTTCTTGATACAACTGCACTTAGCTCCTTTTTTCACAGACAAAATGTCTGAAAGAAATCACTCTTTGAGATTTTTGTTTGGCCACTTTCCTTGAAAGAATTAAATCTATGGCTTTTTTGTTTCAAACAAAATGTCCAAAATAATTTGTACTTAGCCTTATTCCTTCAAGACAATTTATCTAAAAGAAATCTAATACTTACCCAAACTTGAAAAATAATTTCCCTAAACGAAAACTATTTTTTGCGTTGGACAAAATGTCTGAAAGAAACATGCCTTCAAGAATTTTGTTTCGGATAAAATGTCCAAAATAATTCCCAACCCTTTGTCAAAATAGAAAAGTCCACAAGAATTAAACTTGTCCAAATAAGAGCCCAAATCAATGTGCCAAGTAAGGACTTAGCCAAATACAAGGGTTTTGCACTTGGCCCTTTTGGCCTGCAAGCTCTTCCAAACTTGTTCGATAAACTACTCGGACACCATGAAAACCTACTTGGATCCCTCCACTTGCAATGTTGAGCCTACTTCTAAGCCATTTGATCTTTCTTCAATTGGGACCCTGTTAGGACTCTTTCTATGTCTAGGTGAAGCTTGGTATATGGGCCAAAAATGGCCAACATTTTTGGTGACTCAGCTGGCTTGATAAGCATGTTGGTCATGGAACGTAGTTATTTGACCAAGCTTGCTCATGATGACTGAATGAATAAGGTATTACTTACAAAAAGGACTCTAATTTATTCTTGAAGCACTTTTCAAGAAATGGGGAACCCACAATAATAATAAATCAAGAAAATGAACAAAAACTAACTAAACAACAAAAAATTGTAATGTGCAAAAGCACTTAGAGGAAAAGAAAGACATATTTACTTATGTACAAAGAGCTTAAAATCAAACTAATAGTAGAACTTAAGATACCTCCCATTGATAGGGATGTGAAGGATATCTCCATTAAATCTAGCTAGCTCAAATTCATTGTTTTCCTTATAACTTGTGATGACATAAGGTCCACTCCAAAGGTTGTCACACTTGGAATGTTTTCCTGGCTTTACATTGTCCTCATCCCATTTAAGGACTATGTCACCTTGATGGAATGTCCATGATGAAGCTCTTTTATCAAAAACTTTCTTGACTTACCGCTAGTTAGACTACATGATATGTATGGCATCATCTCTTATCTCCTTTAATTCTCTTAGTTCATTCATCCTAACCTTCATTGCATCACTTTCTAGAAGCTCTAGCTAGTGTGCAAGTTCCAAAGTTGGGAGATCCAATGAGACAAGCAACCTCGCTTCTCTTCCATAAACTAAAATATAAGGTGAATGACTAATGGCCTTCTTAGGAGTGATCCTATCAGCCCATAAAGTAGTCTTCATCTTTGTATGCCAAGATCTCTAATTATCGTCCAATGTTCTTTTGATGATCCAAATCAGGTTTTTGTTAGTGGACTCAGCTATTCCATTACCCTATGGGTAGTAGTTTGATGAATATGTTAGATAAATACCTTGCTCAAGAGCCCATTCACATACCTTTGCAATGTTTAATTCCAAAGCATTGTCTGATATTATAGTAGAAGGTACTCCAAAATAAGTGACTAAACTCTAATAGAACTCAAGCACAAAGTTCTCATTTGCCTCCTTCAAAAGTATTGCTTCCACCCACCTAGTGAAATTCTATAGCTGTAAAGACCCACTTATGACCACCACTAGATGGAGGATGTATCATGCCAATGAAGTCTAAAGCCCATTGCATGAAAGGTTGTTCAAACTGAATAGGCTTCAATGGCATAACAACTAGTCTCCGCTTTCCTACAAACATTGCACACTTTGCACACTTCTTAACCCATGCATGTGCATCCTTAAATAAATTAGGACAAAATTAATCAACTATAATGATTTTTGTATCTATGGTCTTGGCTTCAAAATGGCCTCTAGAAGGATTATCATGAAATTGTTAAAAAAGCTTGTCAAATTGATTATCTTTAACACGCCTTAAAATCATACCTCCAATGTCCTTTTTGAAAAAAACTCCATCAATTAGAATATACAGTATTGATTGTAGTCTGAAATGTCTTTTCCTTGATGCATCTAAGCCGATTTGACATTTTCCTATTTGAAGGAATCTAGCAATGTCGTGTGTCCAGCTGGATGGAGGAGTAGTTTCATCTTCCTATTGGGTGTCTTCCTTTTCTTCTTTCACATCTTCTACAAGTTGTTCACACAATATTTTACCTCAAACTCACTTTTTGACCTTCACTTTTATATCATTTTCCATGCACTTAGTGACTCATCGAACTCTCTTTTCACTTAAGTCTCTATTAAGGATGAAATCCTTCACACTAGGATGAGCTACTATTAGTATAATCTTATTATTTGAAAACAAATGTCTAATTTTTTTAAAACCTCTTATAAAAAAAAGAACATGTTTTTCAAAAAAATAATACCTCTCCTCATAGTCTCCCAAATCTTGACTGAAAAAAGTAATGGGTTACTTTAATCCTTCACTATTTTGTTGCATAAGCATGGTTGAAATTGTACCAAATGTAGAAAAAACATACACAAAGAAATCCTTACTGAAATTTGGATTGAGAAAAGTAGGAGCTTTGTTGATTACTTGTTTGATGGATTCAAATATTCTCTTACCCTCCTTACTCTAAGTGAATTATTGATGTTTCTTCAACATTTGAGTGGTTGGCCTTACCGATTCTGCAAATCCAAGAATAAATCTTCTGATGAAAATGATCTTACCTAAGAAGCTTTGCAATCCTTTCTTATGTTTTGGAAATGATAGAGAAATTATTGCTTATATTCTCTCTAGATCAATAGAGATACCATCTTTGGACATGACATGCCTAAGTAGTCTACCCTCATGTACTGAAAATATACACTTCTTTGGATTCAATGAAACTATAAATTGTCTACATCTATCAAAAACAACTCTCAAGTGTGTTAGATGATCATTAGGATCATTTGAAAATATAGTAATGTAATCAAGATAAATTATGACCATTTCACTCAAAATACCTTGAAAATCAACATCCATTACCATTTAGAAAGTGGCTCCAATATTAGAGAGCCCAAAAGGCATCTTTTGGTAGGTGTAAGTACACCATTTGGTTGTGAAAGTTATTTTATACCGATCTTGATCTTTCACTAATATCTGATTATAACCTAATTACCCATATAGTAAGGAGAACCTTTGTGAACCTAATGTTATGTTGTGGAGCTAAAAGCTTCACCAGGGTGCAAACAGGAGGAGTTAAGGAGGTTGCAGAGTGTTTGCTGAGTGTTACAGTCACTGGCGTCAGTCAGGACAACCGACGTCGGTAGGGTACAGACAGAAGGCAACCGACATCGGTCAGAAGTCGGCCGGCGTTGGCACCCCCCAGGCAAACAGGGACTGACGTCGGTCACCTGTGTGGTTCGAACTACGAATGTTACGGGCAGTTAGCTAACGAACCAAGTGTTTGCATGTCAAGAGCCAAATTTAGACTAGAAGCTGCGGATCTAATTATTGTAATTAGGTGTCTAATTATTGTTTGCATGAGATCTATTTAAGAGACTCATTGGTTGTATTGTAAACTTGTGCTAGAGAGTAAGAGAGCAAAATAAGCTCCTTCAGAGAGAGGTGAGCAATGGTGTGTTCCTCCTAGTGCCACAGTACCAAGTGTGGGTACTAGTTTGGAGAATCAGAGGGGTTCTTCATGTTTGTATGATATTGGTAAGCAGATGTGCATGGCTTCTTTTGGAGATCTACAATGGTGAGTAAGGTCTAGTGATTTGCAGGTAACAGCAGAGAGTAGGAGATCTACTTGGAGTACGATTGTGTACTTGGTGTACTAGCAGCGTGTTACTGACTGGTTGGAGAGGTGAACATCAATTCTATATTTGATTTGATTGTTGGGACCAAGAGAGAGAGGGAAGAAGGTCTTGAGGTGTGGCGAGCCTTTGAGGTGGAAGAAGAAGTGGCATCTTCTTTATTGTATTTTCTTCTGAGTAGTTAATACAATTGTGTATTGTCTCTCAAATCCTGTGTTGTTTCATATTTCTAGTTACTTATTGATTCTGGTATAATTTCATGTTTAGTTGCTAATACAAGATGTAATCATATGTGCTCTAATTGAGGAGTAAGATCTTGACACCTAATACCCTTTGTAAGATTTGATCCATGGAAGGAAGAGGATAGTGGTCTTTCAGTGACACTTTGTTCAAATCTTTGAAATCCACACATAGTCTTATCTCTCCAATTTTATTTCTCACTAGTATAAGGTTTTATACCCATGTTGAGTGCTTGATATGAAATATTATAGTTGACTCAATTAGCTTTGTAAGCTCCATTCTCATAAGAATTTAAACCTTGAGGTTGGTGGGCCTTTGCTTCTATCTTATTGGTTTTGCATCCTGCTCAAGCTCGATAGTATGTTGTGCTAATTTGAGGTAAAACCCTTTCAAATCATAGTATTCCAAATATAAATACATCCATATACTCATTACATAATGAAATGAAAGCTACTCTCTCATAATTAATGCTCAGTTTACCCCACTTGAGTTTTTACCTTCAACTATGTGAACTTGTTCATAATGTTCTTCCTTGGAAGAGATGCCTACCTTGTCCTTTATAAGTTGATCAAATTTATTGAAATTTCTCTCCAAGGTTACTAAACATTCAGGCATCTTGTTTGATCTCAATTACATAATCTGATCTTTAGATTGGCATTGCAATTTATTTTGATTCTTTGAGCAAAATTTTGCCTCATTCTGTAGGAAACAGGCTATATGTTTGTCACTATCAAAGATTTTCCAACTCACCTCATTATTTATAAGTGAAGGCATGTATAAAACCTTGATTAGGGTCCAATATTTATTGTTTTTTATCTGGTCCACTATATCATATTGTGCTCCTATGGCAACAAGTTTATTTGCATGTTGATTGGCTTCTCTTGGAATGGAGCTGATATCAAATGCTAGGAAATATTCTACGAGGTCCAAAACTCTATGTTTTTAGGCCTTTAAAAGGGTTTATTTACTACAATTAAATCTCTAACTTATTTCAATATCAACTCACTATCACCTTTCACCTATCAAAGTTGAATACCTCTCTTTCTAGCCCATTGAAGACCATGAATAAGAGCTTCATATTCTGTAGTATCTGATGTACAACTAAACTAAAATATAATTAAAGAATAATACCTTTGATTTTGAGGTGAAACAAATATTTCACTAGATCCACTCCCATTCTTTGATCTGGATCTATCAAATTATAGATTTCATAGTCCCTCTTGATCTTGCTTTGAACTAGCGAGAAGGTAATGAGTCACCTTCTTCATGCATGCAGTAAACACCAAAACCAACATCTTAAATACCTTTGTATGGGTCATACCCATGGTTATAAGTATCCCACTCATCCAATATTAGATCCGGTATGCCTTCAAGTGGCTTAGAAGGTTCTTGATCAATAGTACCCTCATCTTCTTCTGAAATAATGCAATTCATATTAGACGTATTTGGCATATATGGTTCAAGGTGGAATATATAAATGATATTTGATCTTATAGTGACTTTGGTTCCATATCTGGTTCTAAAAACCATGTATGACTAATTTGAAGAAAGTTAACGTCTTATTTTAGTGGTAAAATCTCTAGATATGCATAGTGCAAATTATAGAGGTAAAACAACAATAACTATATCCTATGAAATGGTGAAATTTGGACAAGCAACAAGTAAAATCTTGAGATCTTTGAGGATACCCATAGTCTTAGTAGGAAAAACCTCTAATTATAACACTCCCTTTTCATGAGGTTCATTTTTAAGCCCTAGTTTGACAATTAAGGATTTAGGCATGACAAAAGTACTAGCTCCACTATCAATCATACAATTGTGGACAAGATAATCTCCTATGATAACTAAAAGATAAAATGGAGGAGGATTAGTCACCTTAAGAGCTTAAGGCTTAAAAAATGGATTAGATTTTTTTATAATAGCTCTTACTCTTTTATTTTTAGGTGGTCCATCAGAGATATTGAGCTTTGGAACCTCCTCTTATAGATACTCCTTTTGTCCTGGGATTAGCAGTGTATCCCACACTGAAATTGATACAATAGTTTTATTCATATGATCCATAACACTGAGTGGAGAAGTGTTCATCTTTGACTACAATTTAGGAATAAGAGGGGATCCTAGATGCTATGTGAACTGAGGAATATAAGGCCCTTTCACATTCTATTCCTTTGGATCTTGAACCTGCTAAGTTGATGTCTTTTGAGGCAGTTCATGAGTGGTGATCCTTTGTGATGGATAAGAAGGAGAAGGGGTTGCCTTATTAGGCCCTGAACCCTCACTAATTACCCTTTTTTTGGATCGAGTATGGGATGCAACTAAATTATCAACATTAGGCATATTTTGACTTTGATTTGCTATTATGTGCTCAAAAACATTCTCACCTTCCTGAAAGTTTGCAAATGTAGTTTCAATAGGTGCTTTACCATTCTCTCCTTCTTATTGATTTGGCACTTCTACTTGAGTGAATGAAGTAATGTCTCTATGTGGTAGAGAGGCTTCCTCATTTGACTAGTTTTCATGTGGAGGAGCTAAACTCTGCTACATATAAGACTGATGTGAGCTCTCAATAATTGTCACCATTGCCATGTCATTTGTTAGATTCCATTGATTATTCCATTTCCCTTCCTGAGCATAGTTATTCTGAGTTGGCACAACAACTATTGAATTGCTTAAATCATTAGAATTGTATTGCCTTGACTAAGGATTATGCCCTTATCCTTACTAATTAGATTCATAGGGTGGCCTATTATACTGATAATTCTAATTAGTATTCTGATATGGCCTGTATGGTAGAGCTTATATCCTTTCTATTGTAACCAACTTGTTATTTTGAGCTTTGAGAAGACTCTCTATCTTCCCCAATCTATGAATTTAATCACCTTTTGTTTGATAAAACTTTATTGAATCTGGAAGTGGAGTAATAGTTGGAGCAGGAGGGTGGATATCTAGAAAGAGAGGCATCAATGGCCTTGGAGACAACTTGGCTGCTTGTATAAGGTAATTTTCAGCCTTAAATGCTAGTTTAAAAGCCTCAGGTAGAGTGTTCCCTCCCATGGATTGAATCATCACAATTACGTCTAAATTGAGAGCCTTCAAATAATATAGAAAATCATAGTTGGGTGAAGGCCTAATCACTGCAAAAATTATGTCCAAAGTCTTCTGGAACCTGTAATTGAAACCCACCATGAATTCATGATTGAATCTCTTGATTGTTGTAAGCTACTCCACAAGTGAAAGGTGGTCACTATTGTCTTCAAAGTAATTGCATAGGACCTCTCCAAATTTATCCTAGTTATTGGTTGATGCAGGAGTCAATCCTTTGTACCATTGAAGTGTTTTCCCTTTTAAATAAGTTGCTAACAATCTCATTGCTACATTTTCCTAAGTCACATGATGTACTGAACAAAGGTTAGCAATATCTGCAATATGGTTTATATGAGTAACTAGATTTTTTCCTATAAAATAAGGAAGAGCCTTCAAATTTGAGACTAAATATCATCTGATTGAGTAATATTCAGAAGACTACCATCATTGAATGACACAAATACTTGTTTTCTAGGAACATCCATCTGAGGTATGGGATTTATAATAATGTTTGGTTGAATAATATTGGCTTGAACAGGAAGATTTTATGTAGGTGTAAGATTTGATTGAGAGGATTTCTTCTTCAGGAATCAATCAGAGTCCTTTTTCATTTAGTCATCATGAGTAAGCTTTTTTTGATAACTAGGTTCCATGACCAATAGGCTGATCAAGCTAGCTGAGTCACAAAAAATGTTGCCCATTTTTGGCCCACATACTAAGCTTCACCTAGACCTAGAAAGAAGCCTATTAGGGTCCCAATTGAAGAAAGATAAAATGGATTAGAAGTGGGATCAACATTGCAAGTGGAGGGATCCAAGCAAGTTTTCATGGTGTCCGAGCAGTTTCATGAACAAGTCTGGAAGAGCTTGCAAGCCAAAAGGGCTAAGTGCAAAACCCTTGTATTTGGACAAGTTCTTATTTGGCACATTGCTTCGGGATCTTATTTGGCTGAGTTCAATTCTTGTGGACTTTTCTATTTTTACTAAGGGTTGGGAATTATTTTGGACATTTTGTTTGAAATAAAATTCTCGAAGGCATGTTTCTTTCATACATTTTGTCTAAGGAAAAAGATAGTTTTCTTTCAAGGAAATTGTTTCCAAAATTTGGCTAAGTGTTGGATTTCCTTTAGAGAAATTGTCTCGAAGGTAGAAGAATAAGTACATTTTTTTTTAGATATTTTGTCTAAAATAAAAAAGCCACAGACTTAATTCTTTTAGGGAAAGTGGTCAAGTAAAAATCTTGAAGAGTAATTTCTTTCAAACATTTTATTCACAAAAAAGGAGCTAAGTGCATTTATGTCAAGAAAATTATCTAGGATAATTTTCCAAAGACCTAATTATTTTGGATATTTTGTCCACAACAAGTGTCTTGAGAAAAATCTTGAAGGAAATGTCTTTGCAAAAAGCTTAAAGACAAAGTGTCCAAAACAAAAAGTACAAGGCAAAATTCTTTCGAGGAAATTGTCCAAGACAAAAGTCTATGGGAAAAGGTCCAAAACACAAAGTTTGAAATAATTATTTTTTACAAGGAAAATTCATGGGAAGCAAATGGAGACATTTATGTAAGTGTCAAATTCAGGCCACGTCAGGTAACTATTGAAACTCAAATATGTAATGATGGGTGTGCAAACATCATTGATGTTCATGCAAATATCAAAGTAAAGCTCATCAATCATCCACTGGGGGTCCAAATATTGATGGTCATGTAGATGTATTTGATGTTCCCATGAAATTCAATTAACGAGTGCACAAACATCAATTTTAAGCCCCGTGGAATAGCTATTTGGATTCAAAAAAGTAAGATCAATGATCAATGTTTAATCATATGGGGGATCCAATAGCGAGTGGCCACTAACAGGTTAATGGGCGCAAGTAGATTAATGGGTCATGTTCAATCATGAATTTATATCTAATGACATGCAAGCAAGTCAAAAGTTCAAGGAACTTAGAGGCCACCATGTGGTATAAGCACATGAGTAAATAGACTGACAACGGATCTTAAGTACAAATGTGGGGCTACCAAAAGGCACTAGCTCGGTTGGAGTTGATAAGTCAAGGGAAGATCCAAGGGCTCACATTAACCCATGTCATGAACATTAGATGGAGTGAGATAAGTTAAATGGTCAATGATCCAAGTCAATTTTTGACAAATAATAAGTAAAGGTGAGCCAAGATATTTTTGATGAAAGTCAATATGAAGGAATTGAGCTTAAATATGAAGGAACTGAGCAAGGTAAATATGAAGGAACTGAGCTTAAATTTGATCTGGGATGGATCCAAGTTGAACCAAAGTGGGGATGCCAAGACCAATCATTTCCAAGAGATCTTTATGGAGGTAAAATAGGTCTTTTAGACCTAATATAGACCAAGGGGGTGGCAGCTTATTATCAAATCAAGAATATGCACCTGATGAACTTCTTTTATCGATAAAAACTATAGGAAAACCAATAGTTTGGATTGGTTTTCATCTATATTGGACCCAAGTTTAGATGCCCAAATATGAGAAGATAAATGAGTTATGGTGGGGGCTTCTCATCCTTCAACATAGTTGTAGCTCGACAAACCACTACCCAAAGTATTCATCTCATGGCTCTGTTAGTTTTGAGATATGAGGATATGGTCCTCATAATGATTGACAAGTTGTAGATGGCATGGAAAATGAAAATAGACATGTAGACTTTAACGACTTCATTGCTAGAGCCAACTATATGAAAATGACTTCTCTCTCTAATCTTGCATGCCTTGACAAACCAGTAAAGAGCAGTTAGCACCATGACAAAACCTTAACAGACTGATTCAATTGTGGTAACTAAATTGATGCTAGAACTTAGCTCCCAACAACTTGATCCCACCATTGTAACCATAAGGAAGCATCAATGAAGGAATAATGTAACAGTGCAACAGACTAGAGTGACTTGGATCAATCAAGAAGCTTGAATGAGCATAAATGAGGAAGCAGTTGTAATTGTAGTTCAAATGGAGTTGTGTTCATTTTGATTCTTTTTTTAGCACCAAAATCCCTCTCTCTTGCTCTCCTTTTCTATAAATATGGCCTTTGAGCTATTAGTAGACATCCCTCAGGCTGGTATGACTAGACTCTACCAGAAATTATATTTTGCACCTCTTGGAGTAATGAATAGAGATTTTTACAGTTGTTTACTAATATATGCTTAGTGTTTTATAATTATTTGATATGTAAAGGTGGTTTTCATCTTCCCTTTATAGGTCCAAGTTTAACCTAAGTATTGATAAACCCTCCTTGTAGGTCATCTAACATGTCTTAATGTTGATATCTTAGGTATAAAGTGGATTGTTGATTGTAAGTGTTTTCAATCAGGCCTTACTCTCATCGCCCTCTAGCCTATGTCCACCAAATTTACCTCTAGGTGAAGTATTATTGCTTGGAAACCATAGTAATCATTTTATTAGTTCTTTTCATAGTCTATTATTGTGTTAATGAGTTCAATATTGAGAGTGGATCTTTAAACATTTAGCGCATCACCATATTATAATAGGTTTTATTTTATGCAATCTCTTAACTCTTTTTACCCCAACATGTTTAGATTTTATAAAGAGAGATCCAAATTGTCCTATCTGAGGAACTAGCCTCATTAAAAACCTTAGAGGTCTCATCTAGATATAGGCATCCTATAGCCTTAGATCATTCCCATGTTAGTCTAGGTATGAGTCAGACCTGAACAAATATGACCTCTATTGGGTGCTATCTGGATAGCTAACAATAGGGTAATGTTTTTATTTTTTTTGTTTGATCACTTTATAATATTTTTGTGTTTTTTGGATAAGCAATGCAATATAAACAAAGGTTCAGAGAACTACTTAACTGAGGAGATGCACTTCCATGGGTAAGAGTTCAAATAATAGCTAAATCGACTGTAATGAGATATGATAGCTAAACTAGTTATAATGGTGTATTGATCCATATGAAGGCAAAATAAAATACCAAACAATAGAAAAATAAGAACAAAATAATATGTAGTGTTAAATAAGACCCAAAAAACTATCCAATAGATAAAAACCATATGTTAACATACCCTGGTACACTTGTTTATAAAAGAAGATGCATATACTAATCAAGCTAAACTACCTCATAAAACATTCTCTAAGTGTGTTTAGAATGTTTGTAAATCATAATTAGGATCATAATTGGTATTGGGTACAATGGTCTAGGTGAAAGTATAATTAGTCTAGTGGAATAGAAATGGTCTAGGTTATAACAGTCTAGGTTAAAATGATCCAGAATTACAATGATCTAGAATTACAATGGTCCAGAATTACACTAATCCAGAATGAAACAGTACAGGGCATAATGGTATAGAGTCACAATAGTCCAGGTTATAAGTATAATGAAATGAGTTTGGCATAAGTTGCCCCCAAGTAAGGGATCTTGTAGAAAATGGTTCAAAAGGTTTTCAAGCATAAAAATGCTTGAGATGTACAATGTTAATGGGTTTTAGGAGCTCTTCACCTATTGGTGTAGCCAATCTATATGCCCCAATCCATAGTTTGTTATAACCACATATGGGTCTAGCCAATTAGGTTAAAACTTACCCTTCTTCTTGTGCTCAACATTAGTGTTCTTTTGGTTCTCTTCCAAGACCATGGCACCAACTTCAAAATCTCAAGGGAGAATGCATTTTTTATAGTTGTGATACAATCTATTCTAATATGCTCTCAAGTTGTCTAGGGCAGAAAAATGCTTGCCATTAAGGATTTTTTATTCTTGAAATTTGAAAACTTTATAATCTTCATCATCAACAATGTTCTCCAAAGATACTTGCAATGAAGGTAGCTCAATCTCAACTAGGATAAGAACTTTTGTGCCAAAAACCAAGGAATATGGAGTGGCTCCTGTAGGGGTTCGATGACTAGTTCGATAGGCCAAGAGGATAATAAATATTTGTAAGTGTCAATTACAGCCAATGTCATTGATAATGTTTTTAAGGATTACAATAATTATTTTTTTAGATGACTCAGCTTGACCATTACCTTGTGGATTATATGGTATGGACTTCTTGTGTTCGATTTTGAACATGGTATAAACAAATTTTACATCTTTCTTAAAAAATGTGCCACCATTATCAGATATAATTTGAGTTGGGATACCATATCGATAGATGATATGGTAATAGATAAACTTGGCAATCTACTTCCCGATGATGTAAGTGAGAGGCATGGTCTCAATCAACTTAGTACAATATTCGATAGTAGTAAGAATGTGTTTGTGGCCATCAGAATAGGTTGGGTTTATTTTATCGATGAGATCAAGACCCCATGTAGAAAATAACCATGGTGTAGTGATCAGTTATAGTGGTCAGGAAGGTGTGTCTATCAAATTACCATGTTCTTGGTAGGAAACACACCTCCTGACATAATTGTAAGCATGTGTTTCCATCTTGGGCCAATAGTACCATGTTTTAAGGAGTTTATTGGCTAAGACTACATTGTTTTTGTGGGTCCCACACATTTTTTTGTGGACCTCCTTAAGTGTTAATGTTGATTCTCTCGAATATAAACAATGAATAAGTGTTCCATCATAACCCTTACAATAAAGCATGTTCTTAAGGAATGTATAATAGGCTAGGTGATGAAGGAAGATTTTTTGGAAATTGTGTGAAAGGTCAGGAGGAAAAACTTGGTCATGAAAATAATTATAAATGTCTTGGTACCAAGGAAGTTCAAGTGGGAGATCGGACCATCAATTATACATACCCTTTCTAAATTTGGAAATATATGAGCATGATGTAGAATGTTCTCGATGAGAAACAAATACTCTTTGACATTATTGACAACTTGTACCATGGACCCAATTATTGCCATTGCATTAGTTGATATGTTATTGGCCCAAGGCTCCTGTTCAAATTGTAAGGACTTAAAATGTGACTTGAGATTGTCCACAATATGCTTGTAGGGTGCAAGATTTTCATCTAGAGTCTAATATTGGTTTGTGATCTGATTAACAATTAATTGAGAATCTCCATAAACCATTAACTATTATATATCCCACTGTATTGCAAGATGAAGTCCTGCAATAAGGGCTTCATACTCAGCCATATTGTTGGTGTAGTTGAAGCTAATATGAAAGGCCCAGGGGATGAGGTCCCCTTGAGGTGTAACCAATAAAATGCCAACCTCAAATACATGTGAAGTGAAGGAGCCATCAAAGTATAATTTCCATTATTTAGGCTCACGAGTCACTTCTTTTATCATCATAATAAAATCATTTGGGAAGTCAAACGTGAGTGGTTGAGTATATAATAGGAGTTTCAACAAGTTAATCTGCAATGACCTACCCCTTAATATTTTTTAGGTTTTGGTACTCAACATAAAATTCACTCAAGAACATGGCCCATTTATCCATGCGGCCTATAAGAGTTGCCTTGGACAAAAAATATTTGAGAGGGTCCACCTTAGCAATAATAATAGTTTTATTGTTCAACATGTAGTGTGGCAACTTTTATGAAGTGAACACCATTACCAAACAAACCTTCTTAATAGGTGTATAATTATGCTCGTATGCTATGAGTGTTCATCTCAGATAATAGACTGCATGTTCCTTTCCTTGCTCATCATGTTATGTCAAGAGTACCTTGAATGCATGTTTTATGGTTGATATGTAAAGACGTAATGGTTGTCTAAGTGTTGGCAGTCTTAAGACTAGTAGGTTGGCCAAGTATGCCTTGAGCTTCACAAATGATTACTAATATTCCATATCCCACTAAAAATTACACCTTTCTTTAAGAGGTGTGTAAAAGGATGACACTTGTCTACCAGCTGTGATGTAAACCTGTGAATAGATTTGATCTTACGCTGTAGGATGTGAAGTTATTTTAAATTGGAAAGTGGAGGCATTTTCATTATAGCATTGAACTTAGTAGGATCCACTTCAATCCCTCTTTGTGATATAATGAATCCTATAAATTTACCCAAATTAACACCAAAGATACAATTCTTAGGATTTAGATGAACCTTGTACTCATGAAGTCTCTCAAAGATTCTTCGTGGAACATTATGATGTCTAACACGGGTTTTGGACTTTGCTAGAATGTCATCAACATAAACCTCAACTATATCATGCATCCTATCATAGAAGATGACAGTCATAACACATTGATAGGTGGAACCAATGTTCTTCAAGCCAACAAGCATGATTTGGTAATAGAATGTTCCCCATGGTGTGGTGAATGCAATTTTATGTCGATACTCTCAGGTTATCTTAATCTAGTTATATCCTGAGAAGTCATCCATGAGGGACAACATCTTGTACCTAGAAATTGACTTGACAATCATGTCAATGTTAGGTATAGAGAAATCATCTTTAGGACACACTTTGTTGATATCTCAAAAATTAGTACAAATGTGTATGACCTGTGGCTTTTTGCTCACTAGGAGTATATTTGATATCCATTCGGAATAGTCCAGTGGTCTGATGGAGCCGGCTCCCAATAAATTTTCTAGCTCCTTTACTAAAATAACAATGAGTGGGTGCATTTTTCTCAAATTTTTCTTAATCAGCTTAGCATCTAGGTGTATAACAAGTTGATGCATGACCAAGGTAGGGTCTAGGCCTTGTATGTTTGAGTAAGTACATGCAAAGATATCAATAAAATCCCTTAGAATAGTGACAATATAGACGCGCTCTTCATCTGTGAGGGATGCTCCAAGATAAATAATTTTAGGATTTTCATAGGTTCCTAGGTTCACTTCAATTCTATTGTTTAAAAGGAGTATGGAACCATCCTCTAGAATAGTGGGCAAGTTTAATCCTCTTTTTCTACTTTAGCTTCTAGTTGTGAGCCCCAAAGCTCATCATAAAGAGAGGAATTTAAGTTTGCCAATTGTGGTAATGGCCAATTGACCAATTTCTTTGGAAAATCTAAAGCAAGATGCTCAAAGGCTTTATGGTATTCAGAAGTGATATTGGCAATGGCTGTAGAGCTTGGACTTGGTGCACACTATGCTTCCTATGGAGATGAGCAAACTTCCATGTACAAGAGTGCTTGAAACAAGTTTTCACTCAGGGGTTTGTCTTTTTTTTTACTTTTTCCTTGATCAACGAGTACCTCAAATAAGTTTTCACTAAAATATCTTGGTGTTTTATCTTTTACACAACCAAAAAAGTCTGCCTACTCTCCAAAGTAGGTGGCAGGGTCCAATTAGAAGTCAAAGCCTTATTTGTGATCATAGAATACCAATCCATCTCTAAGGCCCATGTACTTAGCAAAAGATTCCTCATTTTAAAACTTATCGAGGGGTATAGAAAAAAATTATTGGTCCCAATCCATGAGCTCAAGATGGAAAAGGGTAAGTGGATAATAAGCTATGATAGTCATAATAGAATTGGAGTCAAATAAATCAGTGTTGGTTAACTCATCATAAGTACTATAATGGGATGTTGTGTCACTATCAGGAGTTTTTTCATCAGTCAATAAAGAGGAATCATTGTCAAAATACATGAGGTCACCCCTAGGTAGTATAAATTTGAAACCTTGATTCATAGTAGGTTTACTTGTAGCTAGAGGTTCCTCTCATGGTCCTAGACCCTTTCTTGCATAATCGAAACTATCCATAATTCAATTACTGATAGGGTGCTTGGGATTCTAAAAATAATTAGCAAGGCCATCAACATACAACCTATCTCCTTCAATAAAGTCTTCCTAATCTTGATTTGGTGAAGTTGTTGGTATACATTCCGTTGGTTGTTTCTATGTGTTCTTCTTTTGCCAAATCATGTTGGGTCTGCAAGGGTTTTCAACGGGTTTAGGTCTGCCATAAAACTTAGGAGATTTGGGAAATTTTGAATATGAAATGCATCTTTCAAATGGTAGGTAGAAATGTCAGTGTCCTTAATAGTGAGCTAGTTCACAAAGGTTAAAAGAAATGGATCGATTGAAGTGGAAGTAAGATCACTAGGGTCAATATAATTAGACTTAGATAGTTCAAAAACTATTGATTTGTTCTTTTTGGCCATAGATTCAGAGCCATGACAATAGTTATAATTATGGTATTCAACCTCTAGGTGTTTGCAATACTGGTATGGCTGAAGATCAACATAAATGGTGACCTCAATTCTCTAATGGGTAAACTTGAGGAACTGATGCAGGGTGGAAGGAATAACACATAATTCATGGATCCAAAGATGACCAAGAAGTACATTATAAGGTAACTCAATGCCCACAACATGGCACATGGTATCGTGGGTTACAGGCCCAATAATGATTGGCAAGCAAATAGTCTTTGAAGACTATCTTTCAAAATTGTCCTTAGTGGTATATCCCAACTGTTATATCACCTTTAGTGACACTATATTCAAGCTTGAACCATTGTTTATAAGAACCTACTTTATCTTATCGTGAGCGATAACGACCTCAATATGCAGGGGGTTGTTATGTCTAGGATTAAGGGAAGACATATTTCGTTGATCGAATGTAAGTTGTTGGCTTGGAGATAGATGCCCTACAAGTGTTTGGAATTGGGTAGGGTTAATATATTTAATAATATTAGACTATTTAAAGAATTCATTTAGTATGGTCTAGTGAACTTTTAACATACGTAAGATATTTAAGATAGAAATTCACATAGAAGTTTTGCTTGATTAGCCCTGAATACTATATGGATTTTCAACAAAAAGATGAGAGGGTTTGGCCTTGGTTGATACAGTGTTCAGTTTAGGATCAAAAACATAATGTTCATATTTGGTTTAGTGTTGGAAGAAGGCAAAGGGCCTTAAAGGGTGACTAGTGAGCATCTAGTTGTAACTACACAATTTCAAGTCAGCAAGGAGTCATTATAATTAGAAGAAGTAAAAGGCATAGGGTTTAAATTTGGCTCAACAATAGAATAATATGAAGGGCCTTGAAGAGTAACTCGTGAACATCTAGTTGTGATTTTGCAATTTTGAGTCGATAAGGAGTCATTACAATTAGAAGAAATGGATGGTGGTCTAAAAATAGTAACCTATGAAAACTGAGGTTCAATGGAATTGCTTGAACCTAGTACGATGTTACTTGAAGAAGAGGGTGTCAACCCTAAAATAAGGGGATAACACTTCAAGAAGTTTTAGATAGTTCATAGGTTTTGATTGTAATAGTTGTAATTTGATTACCAAAAATATGTTCCACAGTGTTATTATAATCATACGGTATGGTGTTGTAACCCAGGGTATTGGCTTGGGTATTATGATTATGTTGATTCAGTTTCTAACCTTGCCCTTGTTGACATTACCCCTGACCTTGATTCTAATTATTCATCTATTACTATTGATTATGTTTGGGAAAGGGGTCTTTGTAGATGCCCATATCATGATTGGTATTTTACATGTTTGTTTCACTTCAATTTCCCCACTTTTAATCAGGTCCTTAATAAGATGTCTTAATTATATGCATTGATAAACGACATGGCTGATAACATGAAGGAAATAAAAAAACTTATCTTCTTAATACCAATTGGGTTTAGGTTGATCTTATGGAAATGGTTTTGGTATAGGCCATAAAATCAAATTAGCTATCACAAGCTTTTGGAATACTACCTCAACAGGTTCTCCTAGTTTGCTAAATGGTCTATACTTGTTGAACCCTCTACATGGAAGTGTTATTTTTAAAGTGGTTGGTGGATTGGGTTGTACATTTGGAGCCAATGGATCCTGCATTGTTTACATGTGTCTTGATTTTGTCACTCCATTTCCCACTATGCTCTTATTTTTGTTAAAAACCTTAGTTTTTATGTAGTAGTAGCTTAAATAGGTGGTTGAGTCTGATTACACATTTGGCCTTGAGAATATATTTTCACAAGGCCCTTAGCTATACGTGTCTTCTCAATCTACACACCTTTCTCAATAATTTAATCAAATGTCTTGTCACAAGCGAATCTTAGATTGTGAGCTACTTTGGGCTGTATATTCAATGTAAAGATATTGACTAACTATGAAAGCAACCGACTGATGCTCTCCACCATTGTGGGTACACTGCAAAGCTTTCTTCATCTCTTTGTCTTATTTTGCATAAGTCAACCATTGTTAACTCATGCCCAATGTTATAAGATAAATGATTGACAAATTTTATAATAGCTCATTCCAATCTATCATTGATCACTTAACTAATTTGAGGAGCCAATCTAGAGCTTATCCAACCAAGATGTGTGAAAATAAGTGGAAAAAATAAACATTATTGTAGGCTACTTTTTAGCATAACACGAAAAAGGCTTGAATGTGTCCTCTAAGATAACCTTTCCCTTTGTACTTACCAAACTTGGATGCCTCAAAATGAGGTGGAAAGGGAACCAATAATGCTTAAGTCAAATGGATAAGGACATATCTCATCAAACTTTCTTAATTCAAGTGCCTTTCTCAAGCCTCGAGACTATTTATTTCATTGAATTTCACTCTTGCATGTTTGGTGAATTTTTTAATGGAATATAATTTTTTTGGGTAGGAATGTACCCCCCTACGTGGTCTTATTAGGGATATGAACCCTTTGGCCAAAATTTTGGTTTCGGGTTACTCTTGAATTTGAGTAGGTCTGACATTATTGGTTCAATAGATTTTATTGTTAATTCACAGGTGTTTGATATTGATTCCAAAGAATTTGTTGCTGTGATCTATACAAAATTTGCTAATTTTGGGGTACTTATTGTCGATTCATCAAAGTTCATTATTTTTGCCGGTTCATAATGGGAATTTTTTATATTTGATAAGAACTCACTCAAGCGTTTTATAAACCACCCCCAAATCTATGATGAGTCCTTAGAAACTTATTATTGCGAATGGGTAAGAGTCTCCTGATGGTTGAAGAAAGTATGCTCTTTATCAAGTGGAACTTGTTGTGAAGTGTTTATAGGTTTATTTTATTTAGGATAAGCCCCAATGTCTATTGTAGATGTAAGATCAACTAAGGTTTGTTTCAGTTGGTCTAACATTTATTCTTGCTCCCTAAAAGTGGTATTATCGATTGAAGTCACAACTAAAGAAGTTGTTAGGCCTATGACAAGTTGATCAGTAACCATTGATTGATTTTTTGGATCTTGGTATCAAGATCCTGATCATTTGGAAAGGACTCCATAAGTGGTTCTTCTCCATTGCTAGCGGAAGCAACGTTGGATTTTATAACATAAATAAGAGGTTGCTCTAGTTGTTGATCCTATACTTGAACAAGCACATACAATTATTCCATTGGGAAATTGGGTGGCAATCTAGCTCCTGATTCTATTAACCTGAGGAGAGATTCATCGTTATCCTCTATAAGTTGTTATTCATAGTAACCATGTTCATATCCTATTGTCATTAGGATATCGTCAAACATAAAGGAGTGTTCTTCTCCATCATAATAATACTCTTCCTCATAAATAGGCCGTAAGAGACCCCACTACGAATATACCTTCGTATGTTTAAAGATGGGTTTTTACGTTTGTGAAGTGTTTTGGATTTTGGTTTACAACGTTTAAAATGTGTTTTTGGACTCTTCAATCAAACAAATACAAGGTAAATTGAGACTATAATTAGAAAGTAATGGCATGATGCCACACAATTAGAAGAAATAGGTAGTGAGAATACTCAACCTTGGTTGGTCAGAATTGGAAAATTAGAAGAGGGTAAAACAACCTTGAAGCTTAAGGTGTAGGCTAGCACAAGAAAACCTAAATTCAAAGTATGCTAATACTGTAAAAAGCTGACTACAACCCTGATAGTTCGTGATCAATAAAATTAGAAGAAGGCCTTTTAGATCAAGAATCTTAGGATGAGAAAAAAATAAACTTAAGATGCGAATTAACACAAGAAATCCTAAGTATAAAACCCAAAACCAATGGGCAACATAATGACGCACCATGAAGAAGAAAGTCGAATGGTCTGAGAATTTAGAGCGTGAGTGAATGCAAGATGACCTAAGTGTAAAACAATAATATAATAGGCAAGTGTCTAGATAAATGACCTTCAAACCAAATAGAAAATTTCACTTGAATTACTCAAACCAAGTGCAAAAGGTGAACCACCCAAGACCAAGTTATAGGCAAGACTCCAGTGTAGACCAATTGCATTTTGGATTAGAACTTAGAAAGGTGAAATTTCAAATTTGGGTTAAAAGGGCTTTAAATTTTGCAACTGGTAAATAATCTAGACTCAAACAAACAACATAACGATATTTTTTGGAAATACCAACACAAATGATTTAATTCAATTTTGATCAAGGCTATAATGTTTTGAATTTGACCAACATATGCCTCTTTGTTCAAAATATGGTGTATAACAAGTGTTTGGTTTTTTTATGTGTTTTGGTTCACATGCAAAAAAAATTTAGACTCAAAAGATAATGCAAGCAAACAAGAACAAGAAAAATATCAAAGTGTACGTCCTATCTTAGAAACTGACAAGGTGGCTTCATACTCTTGGATTCCATCGATATACTCCATCTTGAGAGGAAATAAGTTCTAAATCTAATGAATTTAGATGCACATAAAAAATAGGGTTTTTATGCCCCCTCTTCTCTCAATAGATCATACGATGATATGGAACTTCAAGCTACTTGCCCTGCACCAATAGTACTTCACAAAAAATGAGTTTTATCTAAAAACTATAAGTTTTGTGTGTTCTAGATGGTCCCAAGTGTGTTTAACACTATAGATGCAATCACATCAATTGAGTTCATACCAGTTACCTTACTATGTAAGTGTTTATTCTTTTACATAGTGACTCTATCCGTGTACTTCTTAGTGGAGTATGATGTTTAGCCAGACTTAACTCAGGTTTTTATTATGATCAAAGAGGCTAGCACTCAACCCCTTATCAACTGCAGTATCTCATGCCTTGATTTACATACCCTACTGTGTAGTGGGTTTGAAATAATGTTAGGAGATGAAATTCTGGGTCAACACTTCCCTAAAGAACTCATGGGGAGGTGATGAACTCCCACCCACAAGCCAAGATGTAAGAAATAAAAATATAAAAAGACTTTGAGGTCGGTTTGGGATTACCTAAGTTACTCGAATCTTAGGGAGTGCCTTTGTGACATTACTTTTATGCTTGGACCAAGTAATAAAAGCAAAAAGTGAAGCGCTTTTGATCACCCGAGTCCCCTAAAGGAGACGAGGGAGAGCATACATGCTAAGCTTGGTTTGCATAAATAATAATCAAGTTGAAGAACTTCAAAACTAGTTTAACCAAAAAATATATGATAAAAAGTAAAGACTCTTAAGATTCCTAAGCTATGATGATTGTTTGTTTTAAGCCCAAATTCAAATGTGATTGAAATTTGCCTTTGTTGTTGTAAAAAAGAAACTAGTGAAGTGTCTTAAATCTGCAAACTAGAGTGTTATAAGTTTATAAAGGGGTATAGGATGTCAAAATAAACTTGAAATTTTTATTTTAACTCTCTCAATTTTTAACAGAGGGTGATCTCATCATTTTGCAGAGTCGCCATTCAATAGGATGATTTTGTCATTTATAGTGCGATTTTGCTATTCTATAAGGTGATCCTACTGATACACATAGGAGCAAATAGATTATGTGGTGATCTCATCAATTAATAGGATGATATTACCAATTAGCAAGGCAATCTCATTGAAATTATAAAAATTCAAAACAAAGCAATTACTTGTAAACCTAGTCCAGGATGATCTTACTGATCTTTAGATGACTTCATCGTTCCACAGGTTGATATTACTAATCTTCAGGTCAATATTGCCATTATAAAAAAATACATAGAAAATAGAAAAAACACAACAGTCAACTCCACCATTTGCATGAGTGATCTCAATGTTACGTAGGGCGATCTCGCCATTGCACAGAGCGATCTTGCTAATGTTTAGGACAAATTCGCCAATTATAGTTCGATTCTGCCATTTGGTCTAGAAGACATAAAACACAAAACTTATAAGAAAAGAAGAGAAAAATAACCTCAAAAGAGGGTCTGAGAGTTAAATTAGAAGGATAAACTGATATATGAGATGCACAATCCTCACATGAAACTGCTCGTTCAGGATAACTTTTCTAGCTGGGCATGTCCAAATCCACTAGTTTCATCTTCCTGTCAATGAATGAATATTTTTCCCAAATTCAAATTAATTACAATGGGTCAACCCACATGTTTTGTAAGCCTAATTAAAGGAAATCCCAAATAGACAACTTTATAAGCACATTTTCTACCCATCTGTTCACCAGATGATAAGAGGCTCGAGAATTACAAATTTTAGATATATTCTAATTGCACATTAAAAGGAAAACACTTATTCTTCCCAATTTTTGAGTATATATATCCCAAGTAGCCATGAGTTAAGTCTAAATACAATGACAAGGTCACAAGTCATTATTCCAAGCACTTAATCACACTAGGATTGCACGAGCCTATAAATTTCACCAATATTGTACACACACCACTGTGACATGGGAGAATTACATGGAGTTTGATCCCTCTTCAGAGTATTGGTGTGTAGGCAATTCTTAACAAACGGGGTGTTGAGGTCAACTCCAACCCCAACCCATCCTATTCCCTCATTTTATTGCATTTTTTCCCTCTCATCAATGGGCTAGGGTTTTGAGTGAAGAAGCAGGTACACAATGGCTCCCACATTGAAGGAAATGTATATTATATATACACTCAGGATCTAGAGACAAAGGCATGTCAATCAAAATTTACACATAGGGCAAAAACCCTAAAGGATGTTGACATACCCTATAGACAACAACACAGACCAACCTAGTCCAAATAGCACAACCTTATTCCAGGATAACATGAAACCCTGTTCTTGATTCATAACAACCCTGCATAGCCTCACAATCATCATTGTAGTTTTGCAGACCTAAGTGCCAACTAGGTCATCCATATCTCAGTACTTTCCCCTTTAAGCATATTTCTAAAAATAGTAAGTTTTAAATTGGTTATGTATATTTATTTTATATCTTATGCAGTCTGATTTAATCAATAGTTTATTATAATTAGATTAATACCTCTTAATCTTTAATTTTGACCAAAAAAATTCATATTTCAGACATATGAACATTGATCATCATTCTCAGACCCTTAGTGGTAGTCAGGACATTCATGCAGATAGCGAGGAGATAATTTTTTATATTTTGCAGATTGTATGAGTTGGGTTTTGTGATAAGGTAACCTATTTCCTCCTTTTAATTTTCAATTCATTATCATATCTGGGATTAACTTCAATCAATATTCATATGCTTTAGACAATTTTTTTTTAGCCTTCCAAGTGCATTTGTTTGTTTTACTTTGATATGTATGCACACACACACACACACATCAAAGTGGTGCAATATGTAAACACCTCACTTTGGTAAAAGACTAGTTATTTTCTACGGTATTGGAGTATTTATTTGCTATGGTATTAAAGTATTTATGTGCTTTTGGAACATTGGTTCATAATAGGTTTTTATTGACATTTTTATTATAATTTCATAATGTTTGCAACATTTATGACATATTTCTTTATTTTTGTGGATCTTTATTATTCTCCATGTGGCCATGTTACCTCTCTTTGTATTCTTCATATTTTCTCTCTCTCTCTCTCTCTCTAGAATTTTATGAGTCTTTATTTATTTTCTTCTTTCTCTATTTTTATTCCTATTGATTTTGATTCTTGATCGAAATCAAATAGTTTGATGTTGGTCATGACCAAAATCGAGTTGTTAGATTTCGATTATGTTTAGGATCGACAATTCAATTTTAGCCATTTTGTTTTTTGTGGGCCCTTTAGTCCTTATTTCACTTTTGTTAACATTTGTGCCCATTTTCTTGACTTTTTATGACTATTATATGTTAATTTTGCGTGTTAATAAGGCTTAGTTTGAATTTCAAAAGTCTACAAGTACATGAATGCATTGATGTGTTTGGGACAAAATTTTTTCGTAAGGAGAACATGCTTTGATTTATTTGATAACTCATCTATTGAAATTTAAAATGCAAGATTGCAGTGCCAGAGAAACCCCTTGTACCAAAAGTTATATTGAAGTAGTGAAAGAGCATATGAAATCTATAAGTCTCTTGCATCTCATATTCAAGGATAATGAACATGATATTTATATTGCACACAACTACTTGTTGGATTGCATAATTATTGATTTCCAAATTATTTAAGAATAAGGGTCTAACCAAGGCAAGCCCCTCATAACTACCTCAAATTTTATGTTCTTACAAGGTCCCTTAGAGTGGATTAGAGAAGAATTTAAAGAATATTTGTGCATTAATATGAAAATGTACAAGAGATTTTTTGATTAGAAGGCATAGATGAAGGTTCTCGCAAAGATTAACATGATTATGACAATATTTAACTGAGATCGAAGCCTGTTTATGAAATCAAACTTTAGCTTACCAACATCAACAATACAATTTCAATTATTACCAAAATTAAGTCCTTTAATTTTGGTTATTTTCTAGAAATTATTTGACTTGCACCAAATTTCTACATTACTTTGGGACTACTTCCAAACCAATTTTATCCCAGTTTCAGCCTGTGATAGTGCACAAGGAAGTGATAATCAAGGCATTGATTCTAATAACCCTTCTTATCAAATTTCACAAAAATAACAATTCCTAATTTTTCACATTTTAAATTTATGTTTGATTGTTATATTATTGTATTCAGGGAATATTTGCCCTGTGCACCCTATTTGATGATTTAGTGTACTACAATTAGCCTAAAACCCCATTTGTGCACTTTTCATCAAAATAATCACTTCTAATCTATCGTCACAATTTAAACTTGTCCACATACATCTACCACCTATCATGCTCACCAGGGCTTAATTTAGGATTGAAACAAAGACAATGTTAGGACTATACAAATGATTTTGGTGAAACTATACGGTCCTGACAAAACCTATAAACTTTCACTCACTATCATATTTTATCGTAATTGCACATTGTGACTCGTGGCTTCATGAAATGAATTATCTTCAAGTTTAAAATGGACAAGGGTTGGTTGTAGAGGTTTGCATAATATGGTTAGTTGCTAGTGTGTGATAAATAACCCTTATAATTTGTCAGATCCTACAAATTGAACATAAACATCGATAACATAAAATGTAAAATAAAATATGCCATACATTTATCCAATATATACTCATTATGATAGGTACATACTTGATTATTAAACAAGTTACCTCACTTGTCTATTTATAAATGATTGAATTCAAATTTTGATGAAATTGATTTATATGCAGACCACTAACATTGAAAAGTTAATAAAAATGAAAAAATCAATAAAAAACACCCAAATTTAAATAAAAGCTTAAAAAATGAAAAGATCAATTAAAAACATCTAAATTTAATTGAAACATAAAATAATAAAATACAATCATATCAATAAACCAAAAAAAATAAAAAAATAAAAAATATCATTTACATAAATAATTATTTATAAAAATCATTTAAATAAATAACTAAAAGATACACAAATTAAAAAATAAAAAACCAACTGAAAATTAATATCTTATCGAACTCAGACCATACACACATAATCCTGAAATGAAACCATTGAAGGTCAAGACAAAGGAGATTAAAAAACCATGGTATTGTGCGTTCCCTAGAAGATGACAAGAAATCTGTTTAAATGAGAGAGAGGGTTTCTTGGCCACACCTCGCTTAACGGTAAAAGCGTAAGCCCTATCCCCCCTCCCATGCAACCACCAAATTAAAAAACCCAAATTCCATTCCCATCCCATTCCATCCAATTCCATCCAACACGCTTTCCCTTCTCTATCAAGCGTTCTTCCCGTGTGTTTCAATGGCTTCTACAACAACAACGGTAGCGATGACGCGAATTGCTTCCACGCCAAACCTGAGCAACTTTCAAAATGTGTCGGCGTCGGCGTCGGCGTCAGCATCCTCATCGTCGTCCATCCGCTTGTTGACGGGGAGCAGAAGATGCAACAGTGCCTCCGCCTACGCTGCTTCGCCACCACTTCTCCGCTCGTTAGCTTTTACAGCCAGTGCCAGTGCCCGATGTGGGTTTCGATCCAGCTTCTTCACCTCCGAATACGATGTGGCCTGCTCCCTCGCAGCGCATGTGAGCAAGAGCAATGCAAGGGGAAGGCGGGTCGGTAAAGTGCTGTGCATGGCAAAGAAGAGTGTGGGCGATTTGAAGGAAGGCGATCTCAAAGGTAAGAAGGTATTTGTGAGGGCGGATCTTAATGTGCCCCTCGATGACACCCAGAATATTACCGATGACACGCGTATTAGGGCAGCTATTCCCACCATTAAGTACTTGATCGCAAATGGCGCCAAGGTCATTCTTTCCAGCCACCTGGTCAGTATACAAATCTCAAAATTCTCGTGCTCTTTTGTGTCCAATGTCTAACGGCCCATTTGATTCACTTCTACTAGCTTTAGAAATCGACCACTGCCTTTTTTTCCCTCCATTAGCGAGGATAGGATAGGGTGCCGTGTTCATTTATGTAAGTCAATGTCATAACACTATTGCAATTCATCTTTACTTACAAGTGATAATCAACCACTAAGCACTCACTGACATTGGTTTCACACAGATCATATATAGGTAGTCAACATTGTTTAAAAATTTCTTAACCAACAGCATTGTGGGTCACGACGTACACCATTATTGGATTCCACCTCAAACAATCACCCGCCGTAGTCACTATAATATGCCTTTCGTAACAATGGGGATAGATTCTCCTCGTTTTGTCTGTTGTTAATAATCCACGCTTTTTTTCCTTTTTAATGGAAATATATTTTAGTTTGCTTAAAAACCAAATACTGTACAAGGGAAACCGATTTTTGAAGGTTCTAGCCAAAGATTTTCTCGGAGATGGAGGTCTTGTTGCTCTTTTTCTGTCTTTTTGACCATCTGAAAATGATTAGTAGTAAAGGCTTTCCTGATCAGAGGAACTTGTGTCTTTCAATGATTGGAGAATGAGATTACAGCGGCTCCTAACGATCTTCCATAGTGTTGTTTCCCACTGGAATAGAGCCCACGGGTGCATTTGGAGATGGAGGGCACTTACAACCTTCATAATATTCAATATTTGGTGTTGGCAAAACAATCACTCTAGGAAAGAAATGTTTAATTCCTTTTTGGGTTGGTCACAAACTCTAGATAAATGTTGAAGTCTGGACCATAGCTGTGTGATTCTCCAAGTCATCCGTAAAAATTTCCAAGTCCAAGTAGCACTCACATATGACAAGCTGAAACAAGAGATCAACTCCCCAAGTTTGTTCAAGTTCTTGAGTTTCGGTAATACTCTTTGAGACTCAAGCATTAAACTGGAGTGCCTGAAAAACATATAAGGAAAAATCTCGTTTGGAATAGGCTAGTCTTTTACCGAGTTTTGGCCAATTTGATTTTGGTCAAGCGAGATTCAACTTAGCGTACAGGTCTTGATGAGTCCAAGTCTGGCTACACCAGGGTCTGGACTGAAGTTTCCAACATGTTTTGGATTTCCATTGGTCAAATCAATGGTCCGATAGGTGGTGCTTGCTTTCAATTTTTAAAATCTTTGAAGTTCAACTTGTTTAGTTTGTTTAAGGATTATTTATGAGCATATCAAGTAATAGGCTGCTTTAATGGATTAAAAACAACACAGGCATTCAGAAAATATGATTAAAATATTCTCCTGCAGAAACCTTAGACTCAAAATGATGCTGCAATGTCAATTATGATATGAGTAACAACAAAAATGAGGTTTATATAACATAGTTGTTAAATCTTGTTTCTTTCTTTCCTCTCCAAAAATTCTTTGTCTGGTAAGACATTGCTCATATTAAGTTCAACACAGATCCAAGCATAGTTCAATGTGGTTGTATTCATAAGGCTTTGAGAAATGGACACAAATCTTCCCATGGAAGTTGTGGCATTGTAGTTTTTGATGATATTGATTTGCAGTTGGGCTTGACATTCTAATGAACTATTCAACACGGATCTACATCGACTTATGTGTTGATCCAATGTTCTATGTTACTGAAATCAATACTTAAGGCTACAAATTGATGGTTGTTATATCTATGGCTGCCATTACATCTTATATTCAATGTGCATTTTTATGTATGCTCACTTACATGCCTTAAATGATTATAAACCCATATTTCACACCCCTTTTTATGCTACTATCAACATGTGACCTTTCCAATCAAAAAGACAATGTAGTAAATAAGTATGCTTATTATTTTCTATTGTATGGTAGAAATCTACCTTCTATTTGCTGTTATGATCAAATACCATGCTTGTAATCAGCTTAACATAACATTTAGATACTTGTTTAAGTCCTTTTCATATGTGAAGTAATTGCCTAGAATGAAAATAAGCAAGTAAATTAATTAAACACATATGAAAAGAGAAATTAACACAAAGTTTTACCCTAGAGAGACCCAACTTGGGAAAATTCCAAATGAGTGGGGCTGTAACTCCTCATCCCCACTATTATCTAGCACTCCTACAATGCTTTTGGGACATTGGGGGCTTTCTCTAGCATTCTACAATGCTCTCCCAACTTGCCTTGATTTGGATTACAGGCTTGATAGCTGCACTCAGCTGTACAATCATCTTTTATCTTAGGAACTCTAAATTGATTGCTCGAGTGACCAAGTCATAGAGAGGATTCTACATGCCTCTCACACAAAGAGATGGAATATAAATCAATTGGAATTCCTTTTGGATGCCTGGTTTTGATATCTTGTCCTTTATGAAGTGGGTTTGTATGTAGTAAAACTGATCAGAAATTTGGATCAAGAAGCCACCGTTTTAAGTAGGTGGCGGTTTTGTAACCACCCTGTGCAATGTTATGTGGTCGTTATGTAAATGCCCCAACAATTTCGCCTTGCATAGAGTGGCGGTTTTGTCCGCGTTTATTGCACAGGAAGTTTAAAAGACAGAGAAGTGTTTGGGCTTCAGTTCTGACTCTTGGGATTCAGTTCTGACTCTTGGGCTTCTTGTTCAAGCCTAAGGGATGTTCTTATGTACATATGAACTTGTAAAGTTCATAGCATTCATTCATTGATTCATTTGTGAGTGGCTTCAAACATCGAATGATCAGATATGTGCGGTTGATAGTAGAGGAAGCACAATGAGTGAATGGGAGCTTTGTAAAGTGTAGAGAAGGCAGTCAAGTGCAGAAAACCTCTGAGATGAAGACTACAAAGCTGAGATGGCTGATTTCAACAATCTTTCTTGCTAAAGAAGCAAGTCATCCATTGAAGAGTGCAGAGATCATCACGAGTATATGAGCCATTGAGAAGTTGGCATCCTTTTAATCCCAAAAAGACAAAATCTTGTAAACTGCAGAACATAGTGGAGATGAGGAAGCATGACTTTGCACTTGTTGTAGTTTTTTCACATTGAGTTTCTCTAGGGCGTCTTGTGTATCTCTCTTTCATGTTGTATTTGATTTCCTTACTTTCATGTTTTCAATAGCTTGCTTCTAGTCTAACACATCAAACACTTAAGAGAGCTCAAGAATCAATTAACCCAAGCATAGTACTTGTTCATAAAGTTTAAAGAAAATTAACATTTATTTTGCACTTTCATTCAAACACATTGAATTGCAGTCTTGTATGGAGTAGTAGGATGGTAGAGTGTGAAGGAATGTATGCAATGGATGTAGCATGTGGGTATTGCATGTGAAGGGTTGCATACTCTTTTGTATGCCATAGATGGCAATCATAAGAACTGGATTTCATTTTGTTATACCATTTTTGGATCTTGTTCTATGGCATGGAACTTAGGGACAACACTTGTTGTAAAGGATTTGCATTGGTGGAGTTTGGCGTGGAATATCCATCTAGTTTACAGATCAAAAACCCATTTGAGTAAGATTGTTTCATGTTGTACATGTTTGTACTGAGTTGAACCTGCATGTCAGTTTGTACCTGGTTGAACCTGCCAACTATTGATTGTTTATTCAGTTGATGTGGGCTCTAGGATGTCTGGATCATCCCTAGGCCCTCTTGCACCTCTACCTTGCCTTTGTTCTAATTCTTTACTTTGTCTATCCAACTCTGCTTGTTGGAGTGAATGAAACATACCGTAGAGCACTTCATAAGTCATATGAACCAAGAAATTAAGCTTATCAACTCAATCAATTGAATTATGATGTTTTTCCAAGATCCAACTCAGATCACACCTACCCGTTACAGAGGCTTTTGGTGCCCAAAAGCTCTTACATGAAAAAATGAGTATTTACATGCCACCTTCTCAAATGGGATACCTTTCTTTCTTACTTTCTTATGAAGTGAAATTGATTTCTCTTTTTGGAGTGTCTTATTCGAACCTGTTACTCTGCAAAAATCAGATTGGTTTTCGAGTGTTATTGACCCCTTCAATTGTTTGCCAAATGATGTCCTTTTTGCACTCTTTGGTGTCTTGGTGTGTTTTTTTGGCCCTTTTGTACAGCATATGTGCTTGTAGTGCTCTATTTTTGGAGATGCTTGATTCATCATCTTTCTGCCAGGCACATGCTTAAAACAAGTGATCGAACATCTTGATTATGTGAGTGGTCGAAATCATGTTGTCTTCTACAAGGCTGCCCCCTCTTAGGTTTTACAATGCAATGTTTGCATCAAAAATAAAAAATGTAAACGAATGGAAATGTCTTTAAGGCAGGTGGTTTTTATGCCCAAACTGTACACCCATGAAATCAGTAGTCTTCTAGTGGAATGCTGCCCCGCTTTAAATGCTTTCTCACCTTGCTATCATCATGCTTCTTCTCTTGCACCATGGAAGAAACTCTTTGGTCCATGAGCATGCTTGTATATGAATCAATGTGGCGACTTCAATTGTTGCCATACAAAACCAGATTTGGCTGCAACCATGTGTCATTTGCATACAACTCCTCAAAATGCATGCTATATTAGTGCCAAATATATATTTCAACTCCATATGGTGCATACCAAAATCATCCAATTTGCACAGGCATGTTACATTGATGCCGAAATCAGTCCTCTACACCATTGTGATGCCCAAATACATGCTACAACTATGTTTTGATGCTGAAATCAGACATATACATGTATGCCACAATCATTGTCCTACTCTCATACATTTTACAACCATTGTGATGCTAAAAATCAGAGCTACATATTCACGCTGCAATTATTGTGATGCTGCATCACTGTGATGTCTAACAATGCCAAAAATGTGAATAACAATTTTTTTTTTAAGAACAAGTGAATTGTAAGGGCTTCTATGCTTTAAATACTATGAGGGTTTGGATTGCTTAAATTGAACTTGAAGTCCAGAGTTTTCGTATAGGTTTTTGAGTGTTGGTTATGTCTAGGCTTAACTTCTACCTAGTTTGTATCCCATATTGATGTAAAATAAAATCATTAAGGATAGTTGTCTTTGCATTGCAAGTTTATAGAGTTTGGGATAAAGAGAGAGAGACAAAGAGAGAGAGAGACAAAGAGAGAGAGAGAGATCTTCAAAATACATTAACTCATGTTCAAAGTTGTTGGGATCCGCATATTTCATACATGCAAGATCTCTTCAAAACATTGCATTCGTCTATTCTATTTTGCTTTAGAGAATGCACCAAAAGGAGACATCCAACCCTGCTTCTAGTTTCTTTGGATCGATTCTTTACTAAGACCATAAAATCACTACTTAAGATAGAGCGAGTTGGTAATAATGAAACCATATTTGGGTGGCAAACCCTAAGAGCAATACTTTATAGTTGAAAGAGCATTCTATGAAGTTTTAACTGAGAAACCATTGAGCTTGAGGGAGGGGCTAAGCCCAACGTCACCTCATGATACAATTAGCTAATTACCCCAAGACACGCACCATGATTCATTGGTTCAGAACACGACACTTCTCAAGAGTTTGCAATTATACCATCATCAGGTTATGGAGAAAGTAATGGTGTGAAACAGGAAGCATAAGCATCACACAACTAAAAAAAGGAATCTATCTATGAACTAAATTAATTGGTGTGAGGGTTCATAATGCATCGTCTTTTTATTTTTTTCATTGAATGCCCAATTTTTTTTGATTGAAAAGTGTCTTCCATTAATTAAATACAAAATGAGACATCACCAATCTTACAGAAAAAAGTGAGTAAGGAACAAATCGAGAAAGGAACAAGTCACTTTAGAAAACTAATGAAATAGTTAAGTAAAGGTTTATAAAAAACTTTTTAAATCAAAAAATATATAATAACTTGAGCACATGATATAAGGCCCGCTAGCATCCAAAAGCCAAAACACAAGACCATCAAGCAAGTAGAGCAATTAGAGCAGATGATGGCGGCAAAGAATCAGTTGGGATATCACCCCAATCACCACCAACAAGTGGATTTGGCGTATCAAGTACCAGCTCCCACCCACCATCATTGGTTTCATTATCTTTATCTTCTTCCTAATACAGATTGGATGAGGAAATTGCAAGAGCCAATCAAGGGAATTTTGCTTGGTGTTGAGTCTTCCATCCACTAGTGTTTGGAGAGGCATGACCAAACCCCCCACCTCTATTATTGTGGCTAGGTGAAGGGTGCCGAGAACACGACAAAGTACTCGCCGCTTGTGCTGAGAGCGGTGCTTGCCCTTGCCCCCATTTTCATGGCCTTGAGAGGGAGATTGTCAGTGGGGAGAATTAGGAGGAACCCGACTAACAACATACATGGCACTACCCCAATGGTCCAAAAGAGATTGTAGATGCTTTACCTCCAACCAAACCTTTTAAGCTTTCACTTGAATCTGAAGCATTACATAAGAAATCACTTGCACTTTATTAGTAATAGAGAAATAACCATCAATAGAAATGTGGTTAAATATAGCATTATTCCTTTATTTCCATAACCTAAAGAATTTCAAAACGAAAAATATGCCAAAGCCGATTGTATTGTGCAGGTAACATGGCTGAGTCCCCTAAACACCATTTTATAGGAAAAAACTCTTGACAAAATGGGCAAAAGAGGGTGTGTATCCATTTATAGGTTGAGTGAGCATGTTTGCAAAACCAAAAAAGATACTTGAGAGACTCAGGTTGTTGACATGAGGGCCATATAAGGTGAGAGACCCCTAAATGCACTAGCTTGTTCCCAAGAAACAAGCCTTGGTAAAGAATGCACCAAGGAAAATGGGCTTGTTTGGGCCCATTGAGGTCTTCCCAGATGATGGCAAACCTTTGGCCAGGGTTGCAAGATATGGATATGGATATGGCATTGCTTGGATACGATTTGGATAAAGTACTCGGACATATCTAGATACAAGAATATAATTAGGCCGTGTCGGATGTGATCAGATATAGTATGCAGGGCATCCATAGTTGTATCTGATTTAAATGTTTAAAAAAATTTAACTTGAAAAAATACCCTTTAATATACTAAAAAGATAATTAAAAATTATAGACAACCCTCTAAAATTCATTTTAGCATTAGAAACTAAGGATGTGGAGGTGAACGAATGTTGAGTCACTCTCTTCCTTTAAAAGGGCACATTGGCTTTGCTCAACTTGCTATGATTTCATTTGATCTATTTCCTTTGGCCTAATTTATTTCTTTTCTTTCATTTTGTTTATTTTTATTTGGATTGCGCAATCTGTAATGTTTTTTTAATCCACAAAATACCCAACTTCCTAACTTAACAATGGGCTTGGAGTGTGTAATTCACATGCATTCTATGAGGCTATGAATGGAAAACAAATAAGTCATTTAATGTATAAAAATTTAAATATAATGTATACATATGTCATATCCAACCGTATCCTTATCAAGTAGTCTTAAAAAGTCCCAGTATCTGTATTCAATATTGTATCCATATCCGTATCCATGCAACTATGCCTTTGGCCCCATGTATTATTAGAAGGATTCACCTTCCAGTGAGCATTCAAAGTATCAAATTGAATGTGTTGTGAAGAGAGTAACTCGGTATATTAAAAAACGCGAGTACCTAGTGGGTACCCACGAAAAAACTTTTTTTTTTGGCTCAAACAGGTAGATGGCCTGAAAACTGTTGGCCAATTATTAGGCCAAAAACCATGGTTTTCTAAGAGTGGTTGCCCGTTGAAAATCACAGTTTTTGGCCTGGTAACTGGGCAAAACTCGGCTACCTAGAAAATATAAGGAAAGTTCCTAGTTTTTAGCCTCAATAAATTTTTTTCTTTGATGATCTTTTTGGGCATACATCTCAACTTTTTAAACCATATTCTGAATATTAGCTTTTGAAAGTCCTCCGGATGTGTGAATGGTTATGGCCTTTTCCTTACCAGTGGCCTTATCACGTGCAAATACATTAAATATACCATTTGCATCAATATCAAACATAACTTCTATTTGAGGAACCCCACGTGGAGCTGGGGGAATGCCCACAAGATTGAACTGACCAATAACCTTGTTATCAATTGCCATTTCACGTTCTCCTTGAAGTACCTATATTCCAAATTGTGTCTATCCATCAGCTGCCATGGAGAACACTTGACTCTTCTTGGTTGGAATGGTTGTATTTCTAGTAATGTGCTTTGTAGCCACTCCTCCAAGAGTTTCTATTCCAAGAGACAATGGATTGACATCAAGCAATAACAACTCTTTTACATCACTCATTTCATTTTCCTATGTATTTCAACGTATTTTATGAATTTAAACTAGCGATAAAAGTGCCAAGTAATTGCCGAGTCTTGAGTACGAGTCACAATTTTTGGTTGTCGAGTAACCATGGTTCCCAAGTTTTTCTACTATGGACTAATTAATAAACAAGCTGGGGTTTCTACTGGGAGAAGGGGGTTTCAACCGTCAAGTTCTAGTTTTTCCACCATCAAGGTGATGATTGCACTCCTATTAGGTACAAATCTTTGGAATAGCCCTTTGAATCTTAGTGATTGATTGAAGGTCACTATTGTTGAGCTGAGGCTGTTCTTGGAGGGAAGGCTATGGGACCCAATCTCTGGAACATTTGCAACATAGGTAAAAAATAAGCTTAAACACCTTTTTAAACAACCCGATACTTTTGACCCAAGGGACCATGGCAAAGGGAACACCATAGTAAGAGAGCATTGGGGGCCGCCATAGTAAAAGTTTTCACATAGATGGAGAATCAATAATCTGCATATTGCATTATTTTAGAGGCTCAGATATAAAGCCTATTACATCTCCTACAATGGAGGAAGGTAGGCATAACAACAATTAGACATGAAGCTACAAATAGGCTTGACTCAAATAACAACAAACCAACAATATAACCAAAAGCAAAAATAGTTTGTTTGACGTATCAACAAACTATTTACAATATTAAACAATAAGCTTAATTATTCTAATACCCTCCCTTGATGACTGGACTAGAAAAAACTCCAAGATTATCTTGGAATTTTACAAATTTGTCATTATACAAAGGTTTAGTCATTATGTCAGCTAATTGTTCAGAGGGAGGACAATAATAAAGACATGTCTTCATTATTAACCTATTGTCGAATGTAGTGGTGATGAACTTCAATGTGCTTAGTCTTGACATGAAAAACTAGATTCTTCATCAACTTTAGTACACTTTGGTTGTCATAGAAGATAGGTGTGGGTGCTGATGAATCAAGTTGGAGATCTTCTAATAGTGATTGAATCCACATCAATTCTCGACTTGTACTAACAACTGCTTTGTACTTTGTTTCAGTAGAAGACAATGAAATGGTACTCTGAAGCTTACTCTACTATGAAAATGCTTCTGAACCAAGAGTGAAAACATAACTTGTATATTTTTTAGATTCAATTGAGCCTGCCCAATTTGGATTAGTATGCCCTATTAGCTCAAAATCAATAGATATCTTATATAAAATGCCAAAGTCAAGAGTGCCTTTGACATATCTAAGAATCCGTTTTGTAGCTTGCCAATGTTCTTCATGTGGTTTAGCCATGAAGCGAGAAAGTTAACTCATTGAAAGCACAAATCTGGTATAGTAGTAGTAAGATAAATCAAATCACCTATTAATTGTTGATGCACTGTTTCATTGACCAGTGGTGGATCAGTGTTAGTTGAAAGTTTTGTCCTAACTTACATAGATGTAGCTTCTAGATTACAATCATACATTCTGAATTTGTCTAACAAGGATTTGACATATTTTTGTTTGGGATACAATTTTTTTATAACTAAAATCATAACATTGCCAAAATCTACATGTAGACAATATTGAAGCAAGCCTAGATTAGTCATTTCAAACACATAACAGATGTCGGATTTCACCTATTTTAATCAAATCAATACTGCTTCCAGTGATGACAATCCCATCAACATATATAATTAGAATCACTATGTCATCACCAACCAATTTAACATGGAGAGTAGATTCTGCATCACATTTTTTAAAACTAGACTTAAGATATTTATTAATTTTGACAATACCAGGCTTGAGGAGCCTCCTAAAGTCTATACAAGGACTTCATTAACTTGCAAAATAGATGTTCTTTTCTAGGAATCTGAAATCCTTGTGGCTGTACTACTGCCATGTACACCTCTTCCTCTCAAGTCTTTGTTTATGAAAGCACTCTTTACATCCATCTGATATACTTGCCAACCAAACTGAGCAACAGTAGAAATAACTATTCTGAATGTCACCATTTTTTTCATAGGAGCAATTGTTTCTTCACAATCTACTCCTTGTGCATATCTGTTAGCAACAAGACGAGCTTTATGCTTATCTAAAGAACCCTTTGACTTACATTTTACTTTATAAATCCATTTGCAACCAATGGATTTCTTACCTTGGGGTAGATCAACGAAAACTCAAGTTCCATTTTTTATTAATGCATCATACTCCACCTTCATAACAAATTCCCATTTAGGGTTTCTTTTAGCACTTGCATAAGTATTTGGCTCAAATTTGTGAAACATGTGAATTGAGAGCAAACTTTTTTCTAGCTTAGGATTATGTATCCTTGTTTCCCAGATCTGGTGGATCTACCTTCCAATGATATTGGAAGCTCATCTTGCTGAACATTTTGCAATGTGCTATAGTATCACTTTGGCTTTTTATACTCATTAGTTGAGTCACTGTGTTTCACTATATCCTTCCGTGGATCTAGACTTCTTCAGTGTTTGCCTTTTTAAGTCTTGTCCCATTTTAGTACTAGAACTTGATTCACATTCATCATTTGGAATCCAAAGTTTATTAGTATCAATAGGTTTACCAAGTTTTGAGAAATATGAAATTTTCTCATCTATTTTGACATCTCTATTTACTATTGTTTTATGTGTGGAGATATCTAGTAACTTATATGTTTTGTATTTTTCACTGTAGCCAACAAACGTGTACTTCTTAGTCTTTGCATCTAAACCACTCATTTTCTCTTTAGGAATTAATACAAAAATAGTACAACAAAAAATACTCATTTTCTTCTTGACCATGCTTCTAGAGTAAAATTTTGCACAAATTTACATGGACTCCTGTTTAAGATGAACATTGTAGTATTGAAAGCTTCTGCCCAGTACCGAAAAGGCACATTTTTGCTTTGCACCATACAACGTACCATCCCCATGATAGTTCTATTTCTCCTTTCCACTACTCCATTTTGTTGTGGGGTGTAGAGAGTTGTATACTACCTATGTATACCTTCCTGTGTGCAATATGCATTGACCTGTTTGGAGACAAATTCTCCATTATTATTGGATCTAAAGGCTTTGACCTTTTTATCTTTTTGATTCTCAATCGGTGTTTTCGATGCAACAAAGTTAGCAAAACACTGATTTTTTCTTTAGAAAATACACCCATATTTTTTGAGAATGATCATCAACTATCAACAAGAAATAAAGAGCTCCAGATACAATGTTGGTTTTCAAGGACCATGAAGATCTGCATGTACCAAATCTAACATATTTTCTGCTCTCCATGCTTTACTAGTAGGAAAAAGTTGCCTTATTTGTTTATCCAATTGACATCCTGCACAAACATTTTGATTGTCTTAAATGGATGAAAGTCCATTAACCATTTTATTCTTACTCAGGATATTCAAATATTGGTTACTAAGATGACCATATCATGCCCAAGAGTACTAGTTTGCTCAACTATTGTTGAAGCATATTGTTCTACTGTTTTATGATCTACAAGTTTGTATAGATCCCTTTCCCTTATACTAATAACAACTATTTCATCATTGAGTCTACCTACTTTACATTTGTTTCCTTCAAACTTTATTACCATTTGTTTGTTTTTGGTGATTTTACTGATACATAAAAGATTCTTGTTCATATTAGGTACATATCTAACATTAACAAATGTGTATTTGTATTTGTTATTCGATATGATTTGCACATCCCCACATCCGTTAATATCATGTGTCCAACCATCACCTAAGGAAACAATTTCATTACTACTAGTATCCTCAATGAAGTTTACATACCAATCTTGATGACACATGTAGTGTTGTGATGCTCATGAGTCGACATGCCAAGTGCGAGACTCACTGGATTGGTCATGTGATGCTGCAAAGACAAATTCAATAGATTCTTCTCTTTCTGCTTCTTCAGCAACATTAGCATGTCTAGAATTCTTGGTTGCATTAACCATATCTTTTTGTCACTTTCGACAATCTTTCTTAAAATGTCCTAGGTGCTTACAATAAAAACATTTCCATTTAGTTTTTTTGATGCACTTAGGTACATTGGTTTTTGAAGAGTCCTTATTTGCAAACCATTGTTTTTCCTTGCCTTTTGACTGTGCCAAGAATGCATTTTTTGGAGATACTGATGTTGAAGCAATTGAATGTTCTTGTCGTCTTTCTTTCTGCATGAGAAGTGCTGACAACTGCTCAAAATCTACTGTTGGCATTTCTGCGATCATATGCAATGACTTCACAAAGGGATCATATGACAATGACAAATCCTGCATGACAAGTGCAATTAAGTATTGCTCATCCATAGGTTTTTCCACTGCTTTTAAATGGTCACATATGTCTTTCGATTGCAATAAAAACTCATAAATAGACTCACCTTCTTGCATCTTAGTGGAAAATAACAAATTCTTTAAATATAAAACCTTGTCAGTTTTATAAGTTTGATATTTTGTTCTAAGATGTTTCCATAAATTTGATACAGTGGTAGCATTTCTAATTTCTGGTATCAAATTATCGACTACTGAAAGTTTTAATAGTATCAAGGCTTTTCGATGACGTTTATCATAGTCATTAGGTTGAACATCTGGGCTATTCTCTTTAGCGAGTACAATTCGATCATGATTCCGATACTCATAGATTCTAAGTATCTTATGACTCTATAAACTAAAGTTTGTCAGTTTTTGTGAATTCGACAATAACAAGTGTTGTAAACTAGCCATTCTTAACTAGTTTTTCATTAAAACAATTAAATATGAAAAACTACAATAATTTTGCAAAAATTCTTTTTGCACATGGATTCTATCCTAAAATTGGACAATGCTGCCAGTTTTTAGCAAAAAAATCCTTATAGTTTATGAGAAATTTTATTAACTAGTTTTGTAAAATTGTCTAAAAAACATGAAAACAATTAAATTTCAAGTTTTACACACTATTTTACAAAATATTTTTGCGTGCGGACAAGGACATCAAAACGAACAATGTGGCAAAATTTTAGGTGTTTTCAAGTTACGGTTTTCTGGCAACGTAATTAACCATGTAATTTTTCTGGGAAACACAATTTATTAAGGCAAAATAAAAAAGTTAAATATTTTTAATCTTTGCCCTAAATTTGTATGAACTTTTAGAAATTTTGGATAAAAAAAATATAGTTTTCTTATCCAATCAACAAAGACTTGTGTAGTTGCAAAGAAATGCGTTCTACTTTAACTTCTACATATGGTGCTTTGGCTGCTTCTCAATGCCTCCACTAGTGTTCCTCTCCTTTCAACCAGTATGAATGTTGTACCATTTTCTACCTTAGATCAAGGTATTTCACTCAGATTAATGGAGAGTGCTGCGCCTTCCTTCAGTAACAAAACACAACAAAGTAATGAAATGGTGTAGAACAACAAACAAAATACCTTGCCATATATATGAGAGGCAGATCAAAGATAAAATGCCTCTTTTGAGACTTCCACACACCTTTATCACGCCTCTCCACCTCTATGTAGGCTGTCACGCTTTCCTTGGGCTGCACCCTCTACCTGGCTAAACTGGTGTCTTCCACTTTTGGCTCAAATTGGGATGCCACACACACTCCTACTATGTCACTCTAATGAATACAAAACTCTACTTAAGATTGCCATGCCTCAATCAAGATTCTGTGGGAAAGGCTCTCTCTTTCTTGATATAAAATAATGTATGCAAGTCTCAAGGTGCGTTGGCTCTCCACACGCTTCCTCCCTCTCAGACACATTCAACTCTGACAATTTCTCTACCTCACAACCTTCCTCCCTGATAACCTTAGGCTTTGATTACCATAACATTTTTCACATAGATGGAGAATCAATAGTCCTCATATTGCATTATTTTAGAGGTTCACATATAAAGCCGATTACATCTCCTACAATGGAGGAAAGGAAAGGGAGGCATAGCAACAATTAAACAATAAGCTACAAATAGGCTTGACCCGAATAACAACAAACCAACAATATAACCAAAGCAACAATAATTTGTTTGACATATCAACAAACTATTTACAATATTAAACAATAAGCTTAATTATTCTAATACATAGGGGTTGAGAATTTTATGAGAGACCAAATCCAAAACCACCCCAATCCCATATGAGATGTGGTTCAAGCAGCTCACAAGCCTTCCATATACTTTGAGTAACAAAGGATCCAACAATTTTGACTAGCACACGTGTAATTAGGAGGGAATGTCAACCTAGACCCTTGCATTATTTTTTGTCATAGGGAGTGCCTTGGGAGTGCGATTGCATAACAAGATCTTTTAAGGTTCATTTCCTTCAAGAGCTCAACTAATCGATTTGATATAGAGGGTTGAGCCTTGAAGATTGATGTTTAGAAGGCCAAGACCTCCTACCTCCTTAGGTCTACAATAAATATCCCAAGAAACCCTATGAAATCCTTTGGAGCCCTTCTGAAATGGCTAGAGGAAATCCCTTAGGAGGCACTCCAACTTGGAATAAGCAGCCTTGGATGGTGCCCATCATGAGGAATAGTAACATAGAGATAGCTACAAGGACCTTAGATCAAACCTAGAACTTACCAGCTAGGCAGAGAGGTTTGGTTACTCAAAAGGCAATTTTTTTCTCATCCCTTTGAACCACATATTTCCATAGGTCCGAAGGAGATACTTGAAAGGCAAGGGGAATACCAAGAAACTTGATCTGCTCCTCACGTTGAATCCATTTCGACTTGAGGCCTGACAACCAATGAGGTACGAGAGTGTTATATTATTTGTAGTATTGTGTTTTCTTCTAGTGAATAGAGGAACCTAAGGCAAGCGAAATATCTCCAGACACTTCATGGCATTGGTAACAAATGTTTCTTCTTCAACAAGAGTCACGAAGGAGTCATCAACAAAATGCCCATTGACCATTTGACTATTGGTTTGAGGGAGAGATATCTTTAACTAGTCCTTTAGAGGTGTAATTAGTTGAGAGATCGTTGAAACCTTTATTTGCAAGAAATTAGAGGGAGGGAGCTAATATACATCCATGCATGGTAGATCTAAATAGCCCAAACTTGTTAGATTGGGCACCAATGATGGTAATATAAGCACAAGCATCTTGGAAGAACTTGTTGACCGTTTGAACAATCCTAGGCCCAAAACCAAGTGTTTTAAGCATAGCAATAATAAAGGGCGACTCAGTTATATCATAAGCTTTATCAAAGTCAATGATAATGAGGGCTTTCTTTTGAGAGGAATGAGTCCATTCCATACCTTCCCAGATTGCAATAACATTGTCTAAAATGTTTCTGTTGTGAATGAAACTAGGTTAATTTGGTTGGTTGCTAAGAGGTAGTAAATACCTCATACTTAGAGCAAGGGTTTTGACAATAATCTTGTAAGAAACATTTAATATCATGATAGGGCACTGGTTGGTGATGAGCTTTGGGTCCCCTACCTTTGGAATGGACTTGATATTACCTTGGTTGAAAAATTTAACAAGAGAATTGGTCTGAAATTGCCTCTAGATAAATATGTGCAGGTCAGGGCCCACCGTATCCCAAAGTGTTTGGTAAAATTGACAAGGGAAACCATCAATCCGAGGAGCCTTGTATGTGGCCATTTAGGATGTTGACTCATAAAGGTCTTCTATAGAAAGCAAATGGTCACAAGAGATCCTTTGACCCTAAGAAACTTTGCAAGGCACCACTTGAAGACATTGCTTGAGAGCATCCTCACGGGTCAGAGATGTTGGTTGGGTGGCAAAGTCTCCATTATAGCGAGCTACAAAAGCTTCTAGAATATTAGGTGGTTTTGTGAGATGTTGATTGGTGTCACGGATGGTCTACACTTTGTCAACTACCTGCCTGGACTTTAGGAGGGTGAAGAACTCTTTGGAGATTCGGTCCCCAACTATCAACCAATGCATACTAGCACAAATTTGCGCACCACAAGCCCTAAATGCATATTCAGCCTTGACTTTCTGTCTCCATTTGGTTCTCTCTTTTTGTAGGCCCTCATTAAAAGGGGATAGCTCCAACTCTTGTGAAGATCCAATAAACCCATAGTATGAAGCCTCATGGACCTTCTGATGGAAAAGTGCCACCTGTTGGCCATAAACAAGGAGAAAAGTAGTGGTGTGTGAGATGGCATGCCCCCTTCATCCCACCAAAGCTTTGCAAAACGCTGTGGAGCGATGTTCCAAACACACATGATATGAGAAAGCATCCGTTCATGGGTCAGATGTGTAGTGCTAAGGTAAAATTGGGACTTGACCTTTTACACTTGGGGCATAGACCATTCAATGCAAAATTGGATGGGGAGATGATCAAACAAAACGACCCTTGCAACCATAGAAATTGGGCAGTTCGTGTTGGTAACAAATGAAAAAAGGTCTTGCTGTACTAACATTGCTCTATTGAACCATTTCAAAACCATGTCATTTCCTTGTCCATGGTTGGACCAGGGAAATGAAGGCGAGTTAGAGGAGTGACTCTGGTGGTGATTAGGATCAAACATGGGAAACAACACGTGTTTGTTGTGCATGTAAAATCATGCCTCTCTCACATGTGCACCATTGCATTGGGCATTTGGAGGAGCTTCTGTCTTCGATGGTGGATTCAACCATGTTGAAATCACCGTAGAGGATCCACTTGGAATCCAGTAGCGTGTAAGCAATCCAATGCCAAAATGCCACCCTCTCGACGAGATCATTGGAAGCATAAATGCTAGCACTACCAAGGGAGCGATCATCAAAATCAAAAAGGGTCCACACCTCCCAATGAGTGGGGTTAAACCCATTTGACCATGTGTAGATCCAAGTCAGGCGCAAGAAGCATGACAATCCTGCGACGTCCATTATCATGGTTAGACACATGGCACACTACTCCCGATCAAATAGTTTTGACGGTGGAGTGAAGTAAAAACCCGAAGATCTTAACTTCTTGTAGACACAACATCTTCATATTAGAAAAAAATTGACATGTGTCTCTAACCTTATACTTATGGGATGGATCAATAAGGCTGCAAACATTCCAAGAATGAACCATCATGGGGGAGCATCAAAGTTCATGTTTGTCCCATTGTCCATGTCTTCTAGGGCGACAAAGCTATTGGATAGGTATGATTGTTGATTGCCTTGCAAATAATCTCCTATTTGGAAAGTGAGCCGCTTTTCTTGTACATAAGCGCCATCATCAGTGAGTGGCGAGGGGTTGCAAGAGTGGGCATAACTGTTTTGCCAATCCCAATGCTTTCGCCTCCGAAGTAGGTTGTGACAATTGAGAAATGGAAACCTGACTCTGAGGTGCGAAAACAATTGTTGCTGCCTGCGGGGTGTGAGATAGCAGCATTGCCCCCAGAGTAGTAGTAGGAACTAGTTGTTTACTAGCCGCAATTGGACCACTAGTGGGTTTGTACATAGCAGCTGAAGTTTTGTCTGCTCCTCGAGCTTGTTGGTGAGATTTTTTGTTGGTTATAGTAGTCCAGCCCTCGGAAGATGCAGTAACATTTTTTTTCAGCTTGGGGGAGGTTTTGGGTTGTATAATTGGACGTGAGATTGCCATAAATGGGCATTCATGAATCTTATGTTTCGTGGCTTGACCCCCGAAGAAGGTGTTAAACATGTTAACATACAAGATGCGTTGGAAGATACGTGTTGGGATCATGCATTGCTTATGAGCTCAAAAGAAAGCAAGTGACCCGATGAAATTTTATCGGCATTTGATGCCTATTGTTCCTCGTCTCTATTCTCCCTAGCCCAGACAGGAGGGCGCAGATCAATCTAAGTCAACTATTTGAATATCAATAGGTTCCTTGAGATCCTTGGGAAGGTCTATTTTGTCAACCTCGACATAGACTCACATTTGCAGCCGAGCGGCATAGAATTTACTTTGCTCATGGCAGATAAACCGACCTAAGGGCTTAACAAGCTGGTCAATGAAACCCCAAAGCGGAAGAGGAAGACTAGGAAATTCAACCCAAACATGTATTTCTAAGTTTGGCTTGTTTAGAAACAACGAGATCCCTAGACTAGTGGGAGAAAACTACAAGCTGATGCGGTAAACCAAGGGCCATGTTTAACTATTGCATTACAATGCTCAAGATTGAGACAAAAATAAAAATAAAAAACTTTGGTTAGGATTTACACACACTCAAAGCTTAACACTGTCCAAATATTATATGCCTAGCTTTTAAGCATGCTGTTTGAGGGGATATAACCAACAAAATAAGCTACCAAAGATTTTTTTTCAAAACAGTGACATGCATTGTCAAACTCAGGCGAATAAAAAACAACATTAGGCATAGAGTTGACTGAGATTTGTTGGTTACCTCATGGAACACTTTCAGGATGAATTTCCTAGCTCATTTCGGCGCCATGGTTGTTCGGAGCTCTGCTGGGCACACCTGCATCAGATGATGCAGGAGCTGAGGAGTTGGTCATGATATAGATGGCAGACCTTGGGCAGAGGAATGGTTGGTTCAGCGCAATTAATATGATAGGACTAAATTCCTGCCTAGAAAGGCATATGACGGCTAAGAGAAAAAGCACCAAAAAACTAGAGCCACTTCTCAAGGCAAAACATTTCTTTAACTTTTAGACCATAACTACTTATTTCCTTCACATCTTAGACAATTAATATTAAATGCCTAATTTGAAAATAGTATCAGCCCAATTTTTTTCAATAATACCTCGAGTCCGAAAGCCCAATTTTAACAAGACTTATTTACTGCTCTAATCTACAGGATAAAAGGTGATACCCTTCACACAATTCTATAGGAGTTAGATACGTAAAACGGTTTGATAAGTTAGGTCAAAGTGAATTTACCAAATCATGACTAATCTTTATAACCTTGATATAAGATCTGTCACACCAAGCAAGGAGGCAGAGTATGCTATTTTCAATGATCATTTATTTAATGCAAGTATTCTTGAATGCGAAACTGTTGATAAAGTTCATGACTGCAGGGGACAGTTTCTATTTGTTATGTTAGTTGCTGACTAGTTCATCAACCTTCAGTGTTATTCTAAACAACTTTTTCTAACATAAATGGTGCAAAACTATATCAAGATGTATTCCTTAGTGTCCTTCAGATTATACCAATATTGAATTGTTGAAGCTTTAAAGCAAATTAACTCAGAAAGCATGCAGGAGTACAGATATACCAGAAGTTTGGACCAAGTGGACTTATACTGCACCCCTGTTCTAAACCTCTTTTTCCATAGTTGTGTATCGCTAATGGATAACTTTTTCCATAGTTGTGTATGGCTAATGGATAACAACACGACTTTATGAGAGGTTTCACATCACATACAAAGCTTCAAGCCTTGAAGGGTTTGTACGAGATCATGAGCATAGATAACTAGTGTAAAGCTTAATCTCCTATCGAATTAGATAGTATAGATAGTAAATTGTTTATAGGAAACATGATCAGACATCTATATAATATATATGCATAAAACAGTTATGTCAGAAGACTTCGTAGATTGCTTACTATTTGTAGAAGTCTAGAATCCATTGTTCTTATAAATCTCACTGGAGCAGCCATCAAAGCCTTTATTGATTGCAGCTCAAGTATTCTACAGAGAGAAAAAATTCTACGTCTAGCAAACTTACAATCCATAGGTCCAAGATGAATCAGTTCCAACATACCTTAGCCTAAAGGATTATCTAAATCACTCCAGAACAGGAGATTACAGTGTGGACGCTTTCCAATTACCAAAATGCTGATAGACAGAAAATTTCAGTATCTAATGGTGCCCAATCAGATCTTCTAGTCTCTTAAGCATTTTTACAAGAGTTGCATACTACAATCTTGGTGTTCTACAGCTAAAGTGATTATTACATAAAGAAGAAGACCCATCTTGAATAAAGAACCACCTTCTTCATTACAACAGTGATGATGGTTAAGTTTGTTGGAGGCATAACCACTATCTTCTCCCTTTAAGCTCTCTTTAGAAGTTCATGCTACAATATTCTTATGTCAAGTTCTTTGAGAAATCTAGGACCGTTACTTAATGTAACCATGTTTAACATACCACCGAGAGTCTTAAACAACACATAAGACTGCAATGAAAGGGTGAAGAGATCCACTCCTCCTCTGTGCAGGGGTTGATATGATTACAATTCTACCTTAAAGTTACCAGAAGGCAGAATGCCTTTATATGGGCATCATCTCAGCTCTATAGGTCTTCTATCCATCCATGAAAATAAAATTAATATAACACAGCCTTGTTTCAGCAAGTGGACTAAGTTCACCAAAACTTTAAGATGTTTCCAAAAGAAAAAGGATTCCTAGTAGAGACCATTTTGGTATGATCCTGTAGGCTTATAGGGTCACTGCTACAGTATCAGTCTTCGGGACAATACTATGTTATCTCAATCTTTTGCTTAGACAACTACTTTATAAGGAGATTCTCAAACACCTCCAGCAAGGTTCTATAGAGGATAACTTAATCTCTTCGGTAAAGTGCAAGCATGAACTGCTGTTGGATACTACTGTAGGAATCACTGCATGGAGCTTGTTGAAACCACTCAACCTTTCTTGTTCAACAATACAGCAATCAAGAATGTTTCTAATTTTCCTAATTCAGAGTGCAAGCTTGGGTACCTTCTTCAAAACAGGGCATAAGCTTAGATACAATATTAGTCTATAACAAAATGAACTATCAGGAGAGAACACATCTTTTAACTCTTTTGTTCATGCAACTAACTCATTACTTATAGTTAGGCGAACTTTAACTCTTCCACTGATCTGATGGAACAGGTGGGCAACCACGGCTATGCAAAATCCATCCCAGTAACTAATTTACAAAGACTCAATTACCAACCAATATCAATTAATCATTTTTTTTGTTTTACAACTAACTTATCAAACCTCCAATGGAGTTCAAAGCAAGCTAAGAATGTTGGAAGATATTAACTTTATATCGCAATATTACAATTGTTCCTTATAAGTTTACAATAGTACAAGAAACAAACTTAAGTAGTGCATATACTGATGGTTTTGATCTTGATATGCCAGTCCATTGCCTTACCAGCCACAAAGGTTTGTATATCTTTTCGAACAACTCATTGAACAGATCGATACACCACTTATACAAGAACTGCTCCTAAAGGGCCTTGAGAAGTTACATAAATGTTCAAAGGGCTGCTAAGTGATCAACACTTAAGTGTTACAGTGCTGCCCAGCAGCAAGCTTATAATTTAGAATGATTGCAGTACCTTCCTTCAAGGATATATCTTACTGAAACTGTAAAAGTTTACACCTTTGTTGACTGTGACTATACCCAGCACAAGAAGATTATGAGCACAAGTACTCAACAGACATATTCAATGCAAGGTATTTACAATTGTATAAAACCGTGGTAAGTTTTAAAAGTTATTCCTGGTCTGTCCTTCAGGAATTTGTCTCTTAAGTAAAATACATGACCATGCGTCAATCCTTAACATGAGAAAGTTAGACTGGAGAATGTCTACAAGTGTCTCGTGAAGAAGGGTTGACATCAAATAAAGACATCGTGAGATATTAACACTATACAGTCTGATCGTGAAGAAGGGTTGACATCAAATAAAGACAATTTGAGATATTAACATTATACAGTCTGAGGTATCAAGTTTGTTGCCTATAAACAAGATTTGAATCATGTTGCAACCAGTGGTTCCCTCAAGTGATGTGATTCAATGCATCGCGCTGACCTGAATGCCAAGCAGGGGAAGATGGATTATGAGCCCTCCATTAGTGGCCCACTCCATCCCAATTACCAACAAACACGTGCACTGGTAGCATCACAAAAGGGGACTGTGTCGAACACCAAACCAACAAGAACTAATGGGATGTGTCTTAAGGTCATCATTAACTACTTTTCAATCTAGGTTTTCCTGTTTTCAGTTTGTGTCAAGATAAAAGTTAAATGGTGGAAGCGGAAAGGGTTTTCTATAATAAAATCTGAGTTAGCAGGACAGGTAAGCCCTGAATACAAGGTTCAACCACAATACATGAATACCAAGTCCCGAAAGTTTGTAATGGATTTGGTCCCATGTTAGTAATCCAAGCCCCAAAAGCATACCAGAGATCTGGTTCCATACCAGAGATACAATGGTTTAAAAGACAGATTTTGGGCACAAGAAACAATGTGGGCTACCATCAGCTTCCCCCATATCTTGGCCTATATGACAAATGACGAGCTTTCATCTCATTTTTTGTTATTGTATTCAAAGCTAGGTTTTAAAGCATTCATCCCAAGTTTCCACATAATCAATATTGCCTATGTCTTCATGTCTTCAGGATTTATCTCTGAGGTTCAAGGGAAAAAACTAGGGAAGTCCTTGCTAAGAAAACATCAATAGAAAAATACCCTTAAGTGCAGTCGTCACAACAGAACTTGCACGGTATTTTCAGTCATACAAAATACAAGACCATGGTTTTTATTCAAGTTTTAAAAGCAAACAAACAAAACATAGGGTAGTGCTACTTACTAAACAACCTCCAGTTTGCAATATTCTTCACACTATTATTTCCACGTTTCCTTCTACTCCTTTCTTCTTCCCATGCATTTCTTTTCTCCACCGCCCCCTTCGCTCCCTGCCCCCGCTCCCCCCCCTTCCACCCCCAACTTCTTCCCATCCTCTTATACCTCTGCCGTGCCCTAACTCCACTTACTCGTACCCTTCCCCCACTCTTCTCCCTCTTTACTTCACTCCAAACCATTAGTTCATCTATGAGTTTTGAACTGCACGAAGTAGGATTGCAACAACTCTTAATGGCAGTTCATTGATGCCCTTGTGGGCTTTGGAAGTGTGGATTTGTCCTCGTTCTTCTCTCCTTCCTCTTGACTTCCTCATCCCCATTTATGACTTCTAGGTCCAACAAATGCTCCATGCAAGTTTCTTCTAAACTGCCCAAGAAGAGTGACATCACTGTGAGGAATGGGCTGCAATGATGCCTTCGTGGGTTTGAGCTTGACTCCCTTTTACCTTTTCAATATCCATCATGCCTTTGAAAACTTCAAAGCGTTTTAACAACACTCCTATAATCATGAAATGTGCTTCCTCCCCCAAAATGGCTTTATTCAAAAATTAGACTGCATACTAATAATCACACAAACACTTTTGACACACTGATAATTCCCAATGTAATTAAGTCATGTTTTAACAAAGCTCTCAATTAATACTTTGCTGTTGGAGTGAGCATGTTCACACTCGCTTAAGGCGGTAAGCTTAAATTAGGGAGTGGTTTTATTTGTTGGAGTGACAACTTGGTGTGTGCACGTACAATTTGGAACGGTGCACTAATTAAGGTTGTTACCCTATCTTGTAATTGGGCACAACAACCAAGTGGTTGTTGTGAAACAAACTCATAGCCTATATAATAGGCACTCCCGAGTGTATATCGTATATAGAGAGGATATAGCTGATTGTAAATATGAACCTACAATAATGGAGACATTTTTTAGGCCAAAGGTCTATTGTGCAAAGCTATTACTTTGTGTGTGATTAAGTTGTGGTAATGATTTGCTAGAGAGATCTTGGACATATGAGAAGATTTATCATCTTCGACATGGTACCAGAGCAGGATTCCACAACCGTTACTCAGTGACTTAGATTATGGCCATATCCAACATTTGAAAATTTGAGAGGCTGTACAGTTTCTAAAATCATCAAGTGGCCGTAATGGCCGTATGGTGCACTCCTTGGCAACATCTGCTTAGTCTTTGTTGTTTGGGAGGACTTGCGACCTCCCTGCTATTGTGAACAAAGCAGGCTACTAAGAATTGATGACGTTAATTATATTTAGAGAGTTGGACAGCTCCCCAAAAGTTAGCACAAACTTCTCATGTTTCATTATGCAACTGAGAAGATTTGACCGCTGCTGCCTTCTCAAACCTTCCATGCTCGCTTGTACAGGCGATCCACTCGCGTTTTCAGCAGATCTAATTTGAGGGCTCTTGGTTTGATTCAATTTCTTATGAGCATGAATTATTCAATTTGGTATGGCTATAGTGGAAGGTTGAAGCCCTTGCAGACGCTAGCATATATAAACATCATAGTTTATCCCGCCATTGACTGCTTACCATACCTGTCGTTTTTATTCTTACAAATAAGTTTATCATCCATGAGATTAAAACTTTTCCAACTTTTGGTTTATTTCACTCTTTATATCCATTTTTGCAACTGGTATTTCAGAGTTGTGCTGGAGTATGGTTGGGATTGACGAGTGGTGGAGAAATGAATAGTTTTGGGTTATTAGAGATGATCATGGCGAGTTTGTTGAGTTATATGTTTTCAAGTGGACTACTCTTCTTATCCCTCCGACTACTCTACTTGTCGTAAACCTTGTTGGTGTGGATGGCAGTGCTTTAGAATTGTTTTGATGAGAAATCACCGTCTTAGTGATTTGACAATATATTTGCATTTGCTTTTTTGGTGGTGTGTAATAATAGTCTGAGGTTGGTCGCTATCCCCTGAAAGCTAGCAGAGTTGGATAAATTTTTAAACGTGCAAAGAAAAAGCAAATATTTAAATCATAAAGGTTAGTGTTAAACGAGTCACAACAAGAGGGGTGTCATCCTCTAAAGCCTCTACAACTGCCTCCATTTTACCGAGCACCCAATAGTTTAATAGTAATCAATATTGGCATTGTGGCGTAGGTGATGTTGGCATTTGAAGGCGTTTGAGCTCAAAAGATTGGCATTTGGATTAACATTGTTGGTTTATTCAATTTTTTTTTGTTTTGGAATCAAAGTTGGGTTGCATTTTTTGGAGGTTCTTCGCCGTTACTTGCTGACACAATAGGTGCACTCCCTGCTCAACGTTTGGCATCAATTGTTGCCTCATTGAATCTCCTCCTTTGCCATAGGTAGTGGTCTTTCTCAATGTGTCACCTCATGCGTGACATGGACTGCCCTCAAGATTGTCGACTCCCCTCTTGTTGTTGGCGACTCGTCTCCCTCTAACCAACTGTCGAAATTGACACGCGGCCTTGCCAACTCAACATTGTCACTGCTAGTTGTTTCCAACCCACAATGGCCCAACCCTAGAAAAATGTTTTTTCAATTCTATTTTTTTTTAAAAAGTTTTTATTAAATTCAAAATTTTAAATATATTTATGTCCACAAAATTGACTTAGCTATAACGTGGCACGATGGTTATTTAAATTTTGATAAAACACTACACATGAGGGAGGTCAAGGGGTCAAGCTCCTCCCCCATCTTCTTGTGATAAGTTTTATAAAACAAACAATTTTGTTTGAATGGGGGAATATTTTTCAAGAGAGGCCGTATACGATTTTTTGAAAGTGGTGGCAATTTTTAGAACGGTGGAATATTTTATTTGTAAAGAGAGCTTTAATATTGTCGAAGGGGCATATTATAAATTATGAGGGGAGATCTTTTTTTGAGACCAATATATATATATATTTTAGAAGGAATTTGTAAAGGGGGTTTAAACATTTTTTTAAAGCGAATTTTTTGTGGGGGCTGCCCTTGCTCCTTGGGTCCTATATTGTACTTCCACAATGTGTTTCCTTTCGAGTGTCTAAAATTGGAGGGTGAGGCCCGATTTGACAAGGGGTCAGATCCCCTCACAAAAACACTTTATTTGTATGGAGATACATTGTCGGAAATACCTGACGTCTGTAGATGCCATCCGTTGTCCCAAGAGGGGCCTTTTGTAACATTTAGTACTCTTGTGATTCTTGGCATTTTTTCCTTTGCACTCTATTCCCTTTTGGGGGAAATTTTATTGTGCTTGGGCAAACTATTGAATCACAGACACATTATTTGGCGAACCCAACGTTTGCCCTTTGGGTGTTGGTTTCCTTTGCACGTGTATTGCTTCCATCATGGCTTGTTGTGCCAATTGTCACACACTTAAGCTAAAAAATGACATGTTATTTTTTGAGATTTGTTTAATTCACGATGACATGATCAAATTGGTGGAAGAGAACAAAGAAATAAGAAGACAAAACTCTTTTGTACACTTTCCTCATTTCTGACAAGGACACCCTCATAATTTCATTGCAGAAGAATATTGAACATTTATAGCATCAATTTGATGCATTGGACTACCCTGAGCCTAGTCCACCTATAGTCAGAGCTTCTACTCCTACTGACCCTGATTCGTCGATATATGAGCCACATATTGTATTAGATGCTCTTGTTTTTCAATTTGGTATGCATCCACTTGATGCGCTTTTACAACATGACCTACTAGGTCCCACGCAACCCATTGTTTTTGTTGCTCCTATCAGCTTCTGCTTCTGTGCCTATTGTAGTTGCACACTCTAGTTATCCCATTTCATATTCCCCTGCATATCTGCTTGCCTTTTTTGAGAGGCATATCATTGCCTTTGGCTCCCACATGCTTCATTCCATGGGTCACACTACTAGACTTGGGGGAATTGGGAAGTATATATAGGGCATTGTTACCCGTATCCAACTTGTTACATTGGTTATTCAACAGGGGTTAAATCTTTGATGGGATCATTTGATGACAAAGTTCCATTTTTTGTTCGTTCCACTCTTCGTAAGGATATTGAGCTATGCGTGAGTTCTGCAACACCTTCACTCAGGTTTGAAAACCCATAGATTACAGCTGTCAGACATGATCAACTGGGCACACATTCAGATGCTTTCTCGTATCCCCCTGTTGTGCACTTTGCACTCACTCATATGCAAGTATCTTCATCCACCATCTGTATTCATCTGGGATCGATTTCCTATCATTTTTGGCATCGTCAGAAGCATTCTTGACGATGGGACTACAAATGTGGCACCTCCACTATTCGACTTCTCAGTCCGCTCTCCGCTCCTTCTGCCTTTTGATGCTCCTTAGTTGTATTAGCTCCCTTTAGGTAGTTGTTGTTTTGGAGCATCTCTCATTACATAGATGGTGTCTTCGACAGATTGACAACATTTTGGAGGTTTCTTGCGTCGCTTGGTGAGGTTATTTGTTGTATGGAACCATTTTGTAGTCGTATTGAGAGTCATGGATTTTTTATTCATGCATGTGTGCTCCATGATGATCGCTTTCTTCTCTTGTTCAGTTGCATGACTATCCCGTCACCACCAGGGCCATCTTATCGAGAGATTGTATATGTATTATTTACTCCTCTTGTTAGTCATGATTGACAGTCTCCATCTTTGTAGTGGAGCTTGTTCTCCTTTTGAAGAGTAGTAAGTTTGGTGAAGTCTAGAGTTAGTTTGTTCGTGTTCGAGTAGTTGGCTTCATCCACTCATACATATTTATAGCATCACTCTACCCATTCAATAGTATGGGAGAGAATGGTGTTGATCCGACTTTTTTCTTTTGGTGTTGTGGATCTTGCTAACTCTTGGCAGACCACATCTTCTGGTAGATCAAATTGAGTTTGGTGAACTCTTGCACTATCGACACCACTGACAGTCTCCTTGCATGGAGCTAGTCTGGTGAAGCCTGGTGCTAGTTGTTTTGTTTTGTGATCGAGCAGTGGATTCAAACCACTAGTGAAGAATGAGTTCGTTAAGTGACTTTTCGTCTACCAAACATCTACTTCAACGGCATTGTGCTTGAGCTTTGAGTTGTGCTTCTTGGTATGCTTTGCATCATAAGTTCTCTCTCCACTTTCGCTATTGTTTTATTGGTTTTTGGGTACCTTGCGGTGACTCATTTCATCCTTGGTGACTCTTTTTTCGTAGTTGTTTGTAATGGATACCTGATCAGGCCTCGTTGTCGGGACCCATATTCGAGGACCAGTCTCCTTGTCTTCCTCTTTTCTCACTCCCAATTCTGCACTTAAGGGAGGTTGTTGGAGTGAGCGTGGTCACACTCACTTAAGGCGGTAAGTTTGAATTAGGGAGTGGTTATATTTGTTAGTGACAACTTGGTGTGTGTACGTACAATTTGGAATGGTGCACTAATTTAGGTTGTTTTGTTCCCCTATTTTCTAGTTGTTCACAACAACCGAATGGTGGTTGTGAAACAAACTCATAACCTATTTAATAGGCACTCCCAAGTGTATATTGTGTATAGAGAGGATATAGTGGATTGTAAATATGAGCCTACAATAATGGAGACATTTTTTGGTCCAAAGCTATTACTTTGTGTGTGAATAAGCTATGGTGATTATTTGTTGGAGAGATCCCAGACGTATGAGAGGATTTCTCTTCTTCGACATTTTCTCCATTACCCCCCTTCATAGACACATATGCAACTCATGACATAAATTCATTAAATCTCCTTTAACTCTTTAACTAAATCTTATTAAGAACTTCCCTTAAGTGCATTCAAATTCATAACTTAAATGTGCTCGTTCAAAATTGATCACAATCCCTTCCTAGAAAAAGTGATTTCTCAATCAATTAAATACTCAAAATGAAATAGCGTGTGGTGGTGGGTGGGGGTTGTGTCTAGAGCAAAATATATGTCAGGGTGGAGGTTTAGAGTATAAGTTATGTCTCTAAGGGTGGCGATGTCAAAGTATCAAGTTTGGGTCTATGTGGTCCACTAATTATGTCTCCAAGGGTGGCGATGTCAAAGTATCAAGTTTGGGTCTATGTGGTCCACTAATGTTGGCTGGCATGGTGTTGTCATTGTGCCAAGTTGTGCAGTTGCCAGTGTAGGCATTACCCTAGCTGGTCCAATCCACCCTTGCCTTTACCCTGCATTCAAAAAATGGAATCAGTAGCATTTGTCGGATACAATACAAAAAGCAAACACTAAAATACCTATTTGTAATGCATTGTATCAAATTCCTAGACATCTCCATGAAGTACATCTTAGTAATCAAAAGACCTACGATCTTAAGACATACTAGAAATGACATTGTAAAGGCCATAAAACATGGTCAGATATTGCATAATAAAAACCATAACCATAATCATTAGACAATTAATCATAATCCAAGAAATAATGTGTGCTCATTGTTATAATAACATGAGAATACCAAAAAGTAAAAAGGGTCACTAGAAGGGGATATGATATGATGCTACAACCAATGTGATGAGCTAAAAAACTCATATACCCACGCTACAATAATTCTAATGCCCACATGCATGCTACAACCATTATCACGAGAGGATAACTATGCTACAAGTGATGCTATTTCAAGTCTACTTGGATTTGCATGGAGAAATGTAAACTAGCTTGTTGCCACCTCTGTGATACTTAATTTTCAATGCTTGTATACTTCCCAATTTAGTAAAAGTACTTGCCGTACTTCTTGCTTGGAGTCCTTGCTCAACTTGGTTTGCTTCTCTTCTACCCAGTGTTCCACGGAGATGTGTCCCCCTCTCGAAAAACCCCACGTTTTCGAGACGGGAATGTCCCCGGGATGTGAGGACATTAGGGGGACATCCCCCAGCGGTCCGTCCACCTCCTCCACGAACCGCCGCTGTCTCCGAGACGTTTCCCTCTAAGAGTGGACGTCTCCGGGGTGTCCTTTCAAAAGGGGGACGTCTTGGGGACTTTGGGACGTCCAGGGGACGCCCAAACATCCTTTGACCCTTTAGGAAACGCCCAGGTATCCCCCGTACAGGTGGGATGCCAATTTTTTTTTTAGCTCTCTACCCTACCCCTAATTGCTAATGGTTCCCACCTCCACCTCAACACACGTACAAGTAGAGTCCAATAGCCGGATGGGATGTAGAGCTAGAGGAGCCAACACAAATTGATGATGATGCTACACAGACAGGGCTGGTTGATATTGGTTTGGAGGAGCTTGAACATGTGGAGTTCAACAGTTCTAGCGATGAGGAGTTCGACGAGAACTTTGGGGATGATTAGCCATTGATTCATTGAGTCATTTCTATTTAGTATTTAGTATTTCACTATTTTGTTTTTGAACATTGTTGTTATTTGATTGTAATCATGAATCATCATTATGAATTTTGAAAATTCTGAATTCGATATTTAATGTTCAATGTTGATTGGTTCAAACTTGAAACTTCGTTGTTAAAAATAAAAAGATAAAACTTAAATGATTAAATCAAAATGTTAAATTGTTGATGTTCAATGCAATATATTTTTCCTTATATATCTTTTTCAAGTACTATATGTATTTGCTCCGCTCCCTCGTCGCCCCCCATTGCTGTGCCCCCATCGTCCCCCAAACTTAGGCCCCCCATCCCTGTGTCCCCCCTAACCCCCTGTCAGGAAACTCCGTGGAACTATGCTTCTACCTTGTTGTGTATGCTACAAGAAGTGGTGAGCAAAATACGTGTGACTTGCATATCAACATGAAAATGTGAATGGCTAAAAATGATACAACCTTTGGATGCCCATACTTGTACTCACCCTTGATAAGTGGAATGCCTCCCTACTTGCTCATACAAGGGGAGTTAGTTCCCTACTTGCTCTGGCCAACAAATGTAAGTATAAAACAACTTTGAAGGTGTCTCTTGAGTGCTCCTTATACATGTAAATGCAAATCAATTTCTTTGTGTTTATTCTACCAAACAATCTAAAATGGACTTCTTAACATTGCCCACTTGCAATGGTGATGAGAATACCTCTATGGATTGATCCCTTTTGATGGCTTCTTCCATTGCTACATCTTGGCTTGTTGGTGCTTGGATTATTTCCTTCTTGGTTTTAGATGCCTCTTCCTTCTGATTGCTCATTACAATTTGTTGGGTCAAATTGAGGATGAAGTTTCTAACATTCTGCATGCTAATGCCTACTCATGTTGCAGTGAGGAAAATAATTCTTGTCCATTCTCTTGGACATCTTCTTCTTGCCTTGCTATTCATGATGACTTGAAGAGTGGCCCTTGAAACTCACTTTCTTTTCGCTTTTTATGATAAATTGCATGTAGAATAAATGCAATACACATACGCAGGTAGAATCCAAAATGTAAATGAACTAGCAAAGCATACACAACTAGATTAATGAACTCATGACACAAGAATTTACGTGGGAAAACTTCGAGAGGTAAAAAAACCCGCAAAGATGATATTCATATATGAGGATCTATTGACCCCAATACACAACATTCATCCATCCTTCTTAGTTCTTCTCTAATAAACCTTCTTCACAAAGCCTTTTACAAATTTTCCACACACAAATATCAATTCACTCAATATTTGAATGTTTTCATCGAGTGTGTTCGATATGAATTACAAGAGGGGTGAAACCCTATTTATAAAGGGTATGAAGGGAGGTGACCGTTGTAAGCAACGGATCCATCTTTCCTCGAGAATCATTTAATTTAATTCAGTAAGTAATAAGTAATTTATATTTTATTATTTATTTACACGAGGTTTTCACCTCGTGTTAATAAATAATAAATTATTATTGTTTAATTACACAACAAAGTATGTTAAGGGCCTAAACTAGTCCACTTAGACATTAAATGTTCCAACACTCTCCCTTAATGCTAAGTGGAAAAAAATGTCAGTCATCTTAATACATGAATTATATTGTATATACAATTGAAGTATTTAAAAACCTTCATTATGCCAAACATTACCTTTTGAAACAAAAGAAATTATAATCCATAAACTACTATAAAGTAAGTCTAGGCTAGCATAATCGTGAGATTACATCTCAAAGTTTCTCATAAATAATCATCTAAGCATTTTTGAAGCCTTTTATAACATAAGGGCCTCTATTACAATATGCTTTTAAGTATTGAGGTGCGAAAGTAAACTTCTACATGAAGTTTATAAGAATCACAAAACTTTCACATGAAGTTTACAATGTTTTACAATGAGAAGTATAGAGAAGAAGGAACACATGGCCATTAGGAAGTGGCATTGTCATGCACACTCCCTCTTAATAGCAATTCCGTGAGGTTTAGCATTGTGCGAAATTGACAAAATTTAGTAGCACCGAGTGATTTTGTGAAAGATATTTGCCACTTGTTCATCTGTAAGAAAAAACTGTAGATCAATATCACCATTGAGGACTTTCTTTCGGATAGAATGCATATAAACTTCAATATGTTTAGTTCGTTAGTGCTGCACTGGATTTTTCGTTAGAGTTACACAACTTTGGTATCACAATGAAAGATGGTACTATGAGAATCATCCAAATGAAGTTCTCTTAACAACCTTCGCAATTATATGGCTTCTTTAGCTGCTTCCATAAGACTTATTTACTCTATTTTTGTATAAGAGATAGAGACAATAGGTTGCTTTTTGTTGCTCCAAGTGATAACCCCTGCACCAAATTTAAATACATTAAAAAATAAATTTATGATATCGCATCATAGTTAGCATCACAATACCCAAATACAATAAGATAGATGATGATATATGTTTATTTGTGATATAACATATTTTAAACAATCAAGTCATGTTCTAGACAAACTAGATCACTTTTTTAATTACTAAGTTAGTGACACACAAATCATTGTATGAAATTCATTGTTGGACGTTTTCAATATTGATAAGATGGGCGTCCCAATTGTCTTGTGATGTACACACAACAATTTAAGTTAGCCAAACATTAGATATCATATTATAAATAACTCTTTTTATAATATGAGTTTAAAAAACTTTGCAAGTTTAATATGATTTTTGCTATTTTCCTATGATCTAGAATTAGATTTATCAGAAGATTGAGTTATGTAATCTCTCATACATCAAATATGGATAATTTTAGCATGATATGTAATCTTTCAATCAAATATTTATGAGACTAAAACAAATAATTTCATATTTTATGAATGTAATACTTAGTACAGTAAATGATGAGAATCTAATTAATGATACAAACTTCATTTACACTTTGCATTTCATAACATATCTTATTATTAAATGAAGCATCTAAGCATGTTAGCATGAACTTTCCCACTTATCAAAATAAAACATTTAGCAATTAAAATACAAAAGATCCTCTCTTACTGAGTATGATCTTATTGCCAAATGCAATAACTAAACATGATCATCTTGTCAAAAGAAAACATCTTAAGAAATGAAATACAAAACACACTTATCAAAAGAAGCCATCTTAACAATTGAAATACAAAAGATCCTCTCTCACTGAGTATGATCTTATTACCATATACAATAACTAAATATGATCATCTTGTCAAATGAAGCACGATGTTATGTATATAATGTATTTCAATGCTAACTTATATGAATTGAAAATAAAACATAAATATAATCATTTTGAAAACAATATAATGTCTATATATTTTCTTTGCTTTCTTATCTTAGACCACTATATATCTAATACAATATAATTATAATTAGCATTTTGCAAGAATCAAACTAAATGGTATTACTAACAAATACTATTGTAATCGAGACACTATCAATTTAGTTAACATATAAAGAACTATTTAAGAGATGCAACTTGTAGTGGTTTTGTAACATCACCATGAATAAACTCTTAGAGGATGAGAGGAGTGGCATCATGATTCTTATGAAAGGGTTAGTGTGTTGCTTACCACGTAAGTAGCCCTTACAAGTTTCATGCTGAGAAGAAATAACGAAGAGAAAAATCATAAAATTATGTCGAAACATATTATATAAATTTCTAAAATTAACCCGACCTAATCTTTCACGCCATAATTGAGATTCATTTTACTATGCAATGAGAGTTATTATACTGAATTCCTTCAACAATTAGAAAACCAAATTGATTCTTAATAGATCATTTATCTTTAATCAAAGTTACTATGACATTATCATTAGTAAGTTGCGAACAAAATAACATAATTTTCTTAAGTTTAGGAACATAAAACACATCATTTATAATAACATTTGCAATTTTTTCTTTTCCGTGCTTAAAAAATGAATTATCTCATAAATAAATCTTTTCAAGTATATTTCTAGCGAATATAATAGCTTTTAGGAAAAAACTGTCTTTTTATTTAACTCGAAGTTTTGGATCACCTCTGTGATCCTTCATCAGGGGAAAATGATTAATGTATCATGGATCACGGAGGTGATCTGAAATATCGAGTTAAATAAATAGTTTTTTCTTGAAAGCTATTATATTTAGTGTATGAACTGTGAAGCATAAATTATTTAATATATTTCTAGTGTTAGATAAATACTTGATAAAAATTTATATGATGCGATGAATCACTACCTAAACACAATTCTATTTCATTAGAGCAAGCAAGGTAGCTTACAAAGCAATAATGTCAGGATTATGATCTTGATTGTTGTCTTGATCTTGGTTTGGATTTTTTTGTTGATTCTGATTAGAACATTTCTTCCCTTTATTATTTTTAGAACTTTTCTTTTTATAACATTCTACCCTTCTATGATCAAATTTACCACACAAATTACAATTCCCATTAAATTTAAGTTTATGATTCTTATTATCAAATTTTTTTATACCTGTTTTTTTCGTTAGTTGAATTAGGGTTAGATTTTTGGTGTCTATTGTTCTAAGAAATAGGGTTGAGAGCGAAAAGTGTCTGAGTGGCATTCTTTTTATAATCAAAATAGACATCACTTGCTCTTTTTGAATTAGAAGCGCTGACAGGGTAATGAGGTCGAAAATATCTTGCTCTGTTAGTACATTGAATTCAAAGTTGAGATAAAATTATAATTTTTTCATAGATGTTAAGCTAAATAATGAAATATAGCAATTGATCTTGAATTAGATTACAATTGCATCCATCTAATTGAGCTTTAATATTATTAATTTTAGGAAAAAAGTTAATAACTTTTTCATCACCTTTCATGGGTGTAGTAAACAATTCAAGAGTCAATTTAATAATCTTAAATAGACGAGTGCCCTTATGCATAGATTCAAAGAGTTTCCAAGCATCGTTAGAAGGCTCTTGGTTACCAAGAACCTAAATAGAGTTTGAATTCAGTCTTAACACTCAACAAAATAATTGATATGGCTTCTTGTGATTTCTGTTGAAACATATTTGAAAGTTCGGGGGTAACATGTCGTCCTGACGAGGTTTTTCCAGTCCCAACGACAATATTTCACAACTTTTGAACCATAAATTCTGCTTTAAAGTGGATTTTCCATATATTATAGTTTGATTCATTAAACATTTGAGATTTATCTAATACAAAGTTAGATGAAGTTATTGCTTCCCTTTAAGAATGACAGAAAAACACTAGATAATGATTAAAATTGAACATTTTTTTAATGTGAATTTTAACTTTTTCTAATAGTAAAGCAAATTACTAGCGTAAACAAGTAATAGTTATTCAAATAGATGTGAAACAATGCAAAAAATTATAAGAATTTGCACTAGATTAGGGGTTGCAATTGTTGCATACCGAACAATGTTTTTTTTAATAACAAAAAATGGACCACATAAATACATTCAAAAGGTGCCAAAACCTAGGAAATGATTGGTCACATGACTATGCTTGACAAAAAATTCACTAGATCAAAAGTAAAAAAAAAAAGTCAAAGTTATAGTAGGGTTTTGCACGTCAGTTATTCTGCACACAAACCAATTTTTTTTCTTAATTGACCAAAAATGAATGAGTCGACCAAAAAAGAAAAGAGCTAGTGGGTTTTGAACACTAGACCTCTTCCTTACAAGGTTTTAGCAAAATAAGAGCCACCAACCCTTCGAGGAGACTAGTTGAAGATTTACATGCACAAAATAATATTTATACCTTTTCTATCTGATTTTTTAAATTAAAAAAATAAAAAGAAAAAGAAAAATAAAAATAAAAATAAATACGTGCGTATAATTTTAAAAGTAAATCAATATTACTATTTCTAACTTGCTGGGAAAAACAAGTTAAAACAAGGTGGGGGCCACTTATGGGAAATAAAAATTTAATAAATAAATTATTTTTTAAATATTTTTTCAAATTATATGAAACAAAATTCATTCTTGTAGCTTCATGGCATTGGTATGGAACATCTGTAGATGCAACAATGCTCACATAAAATAATATAAGTCATAAGAGACCTCCAATTTTGCCAATCTTTTTGAAAGCTTGAAACAAGGTAGAATAGAGCTTCAAAATTGAATTTTTGATGAAAAATTCAATATTTTCAATTACCCACACTGTACTATGGTGCCCAGGTGACTGAGAAAAAATCACAGATTTTTCAAAACGTTTTTTGGCCTGAAACTTTGTAGTATGCCTTGAAATTTCACTGTGATGCAACCAGAGCCTTAACAAAAAACTTTTGAAGCTAAAAAATAGATTTTTGAAAATTTCCAACTCCTTAGGGCCGTACAACTACGCCCAGCCAGCAAAAGACCTCAAAAAATTGAATATTGGTTGCTTGAGAGGAGTTTATAATGCTTGAATGGAGGTTTAGGTGATCAAACACCAGATTGACAGGGCTCCATAGAGATTAAGAAAATTCTTCCTCCTATGCTGTACTAGACCAAACCAGAGTTGTAAAATAATTGAAATATTCTTTGAATTCGAGTATTTATCAATTTATAATATACATATAATAATTGACAATATACTTGCCAATCAAATACACCCCATTGCTTTGGTACCATGATAAATTGCATGTAGAATATATGCAATACACATACATAGGTAGAATCTATAATGTAAATGAACTAGCAAAGCATACACAATCAAAGCAATGAACTCATGACACATGAATTTACATGGGAAAACTTCGAGAGGTAAAAAATCCACAAAGATGATATTCATATATGAGAAACTATTGACCCCAATACACAACTTTCATCCTTCACCAAAGTATGTTAAGGGTCTAAATTAGTCCACTTAGACATTAAATGTTCTAACATCTTACACCTTGCTCTTCTCATTGGTTTGGAGAGTGGTGTGAGCATCTTGCTTTATTTTTAAATTACTTGAGCTTCTTGGTGCTTGATTCCTTCTTCCAACACATGGCCACACAATTGATGCAGGAGCATCCAAGGGTTTGTGCAATCTTGCATTAACAAAAAGCAGTGGCGTGTGTTAGTTTAAGATTTTGTGTGTGTGTCATTTGTTGAAGTGATCTTGTTAACATTTGAGAATAATGTTGTTAAAGTTTTCCTTATCGTGAGAATAGGGCGGAGATCTTTTGTCTGGTTTTGTTAGTCTTCGTGGATTGTTAAATCATAGACATTGGTTAGAATGGTTTTTCAACACAGTGCATAATTGGATGGCGAAATTTGGTGAGGTAATAGAACTTGACAAGTACAGACTATGCATTAAATTTGAAATTATTTGGAGTTACAGTACTAATATATCGTCTGTTTTTGTCAATTTGCGTCATTTGTTTAGTCGCGACACTTGGCAAGAGGGTTCTCTATTGCCATAGGGAATTAGATTGCCAAATTTGGTGAGATGATAGAAATTAGTGTTTCAAAATTTCAGATTAATTGGATAAATAGCAATAACTTTATGATATTTTTGGTAACTATTATTTGCCTTGAAAATGTTACTTGAGCACCCAAGAGTTAGCAGTTTGGTTCTTTATTGCAGCAGCATTTGGGAAGCTAAGATTTTTGGTGGTGCTTGGTGTTATACTATTCTTCCTACATACCAAGTTTCACATTGTGAAACAATACAACAATAATGTTTGATAGTTATGTGCAACTGTCTTTGCTTTGTGACACGTGGAAGGAACCATTATTGACAGGTTGGTGTTTAATCTTGAAATTGAAAGATGCTAAACTCTTGTACGTTATGTTGAGGTCAGGGAAGCCGAAGAGACATCCCATGAAGCTTGGTACGTCAAGGGGATACAAGATTGAATGAAAGAAGTGAAGTTTTGGAGAGAGGGACAAGCTTTGAAGGAGTAGAGTAGATAGTTGTATCAGTCTAGGAGGGATTGTATGAGAGTTTGAATATTATTCATGCATTATAATAAACTTATCAAGGCATATATGTGTTTGTATTCCGCTATGATGTTTTAAAGATGAATGCAATAAAGATGCTGTGTTAATGAGTCAAGTTTGAGTAATGTGTTAATGTGTGTCCATGAGTGAGTGTTCGATCCAAACAACACAAAGATAAAGGCATTCCTTAAGTGGATCCCCTCTCTAGTGTTTGCATCAATTGGTATCAGGGCAAGGTTTTTTCCTTGCAGGTTGAGTGTGTAAGGTGTGTATGGGTCAATTGCAGGGTGTGAAAAAAAAGCTTGCTGAACGAGCTGCAAGTTATGAAAAAGAAGTTTGTATAATAGTAAGGATGAGTTTGTTCCAAGTGTGAGAGAAGTCCTACAAGTGTAGTGGATGTGTGAGAGGCTCTTTGTTTAGTTTATTATACGCTGTGAAAGAGAAACCTATTGGTTGTGGAAAGATGGCAGACAAAGGAGGAAGAGATTGAGGAGTACAAGACTTGACAAAAATGGTGAAAGAATTCCAAGCAAGATTGGAAATGGAGATGACTGCATAAAGTGGAGATGTTGCAGCTATAAGTGAAGAGGATGAAGAAACGATGATGATAGGGTTGTTTCTACAAGCAAGATTAGATGCTTTGGAGAGAGATCGAGTGAGCGAAGGAAAAGATCTCGACAGAGGAAAAAAACCAGTAAAGGTCATGGTGACAGAAAGAGGCAAGTCTATTGTGATATTGATTTGTTTTGTAGTAGAGTCCCGATAAGCTCATGAAATGGATAATAGAGTTAGAAATGTATTTTGAAGATGAGAATATTGAAGATCTCATGAGGGTAAAGAATGCATGCAAGAAGTTGTGTGGACATGCAGCTGTATATTGGAGAGATCTCTAGGCAAGGAGACAAGGAAAATGAAAAAAGAGGTGAGTGGATGAGAACATATGGTTTTCAAATTGATGGATCATTTTGTGCACCCAAAATTGCTGAAAGAGTGGATGAAGAAGCTTCTTGTGTTGAGGCTTGAGAGAGAAGATAAGAACAAGATTGTCATGAAAGACAATATAAAAAGGTGGTTTCCATGTGAGCAGCTCAAGTCTACTTTGAAAACTAGCAAGGAGAAGGATGCTTGTGTAGAGAAGAAGATTGTATTGAAAGACAATAAGAGAGGTTTTCATGTGAGAAGCCCAAGTTTGATTTCAAAAACAATAAGGAGAAGGAAAGTTGTGAGAAGCCCAAACTTGATTTTCAGAACAAGGAGAAAGAAGTTTGTGAGCAACCCTTAGAGGAAAAAATCCTCATGCAAGAGGATATGGAGGTGATAGTAGTTGAAGCAGAAGGAGACTCATTGTTTGATGATGGGAATAAGTTTGTGGTATCCCATAAGTGGGAAGAGAAAGAATCACCCGTGGTGAATGAAGATAGCAGCCATGATGAGTTGTAGGTTTCCATGAAGGAAACAATAGAGATGGTTGACTTGCAAGCTAATGTACATGAGAAGAGTATAGTTGCAGACCATCCATTTGGAGGAAACAAAACATAAAGAAGGATGTGGAGAGAACAAGCATAGAAGGTGTTGAAAGTGGGCCTTTGGGAGTCCATTATGAAGGAGAATTTTGCATGGAGGATGTGAGCAACAAAGAAGTGTTGGACAATATGTCCTTGAGGCATGATAAAGAGGTTGAAGAAGTGATTGTGGGAACTCTTGATTCCCTTAATATGTTTGTTCAATGTGCAGGTCCAACAAAGGAGATGGAGATGAAGGTGGTGGACATGATTATACCAAGAAGATTGAAGGATGCCAATGGTGGGGCACATGTAGAAACAAACCACATAGATATTGGAGGAGAGGCTCTTATGAATAAAGGTATGTATTATCATTCTATGGGCAAGGAGAGTGCAAAGTTCTTTGCACATGACATGGAGGAGATGAAAGAAGAAGAATGCAAACAATTTGGAACTAATGCAAAGAAGTAAGTGAAGAAGAGGGGAAAAAGCAATTGGTTTCTGAATCAGCGAAGAAAAATGAAGAGGAGTTGTCAAAGGGTAACTGAGCACTGTTTTGAGGAGCAAGCAGAGTGGAAGAGGTGTGGAAGAGCCCAAGCTTGGTGGAAATCAAGATAATAGTGTGAAGATGGAGAAAACACAGATTTGTGACTATAGCCAGTGCACAGGTACATAATTGGAGAGGCGAGACATTCAAAGAGGCCTTCCAAGGTGAAGAGTTGAAGCTAGAAGTGCAAAAGTATGCACTCATGAAGGAAAGTGAGGAGTAGCTGATTTGTATATCAGCCAAAGTATGTGAAGAATTGAAGGTAGAAGAAAAGTCTTTCAAGACTCTTGTGCATGAAGCCACAAGTGAGGTGGTAGTGGTAAGGAGAAAAACGGAGGAGATGGCAGCCATAAAAAAAGTGGAGTTGCAAACAACGAAGAGTGACAGAAGGAAGAATCTAACAACAGGTTGGATATTGAATACACAAAGCCAAGAAGCCTTTAGGAGGAGGTGGTTGATCAATGGTGGGTTTAAGCTCACAAGGAAGAGTAAGATGCCAGAACAAGCATCTTGGTGGAGGTGGTTGGACGAAGGTGGGTTTAGCCCACAAGAAAATGGAGGGCGGAAAAGATGATCCTTCGGCGAAGGAGGATGGATTATGGTGGGTGTAATCCCACAAAGGAAGGAGACTATGGTGGGGCTAATCCCACAAAGAGGGAAATAAAGAGCAGAGAAGAGAAAAAGAAGAGTAGAGGAAAAGAAGAGGACAAATTGGAGCCCAACAATGGGAAGTTGGAAAGGGAAGAAAAAAAGTGGAAAACAACTAAAGTACTTGTTGTGTTGGAAGGGAACGCCATGACCATTATGCTTCACGGTCAAGAGTGGTTTTACCATTTTTTCCATCTATGTAAGCAAGAGCTTACATTTTATAAACCTCGAGTGTCTGATGCAGGAGCATCAAAAGGTTCGTGCAGTCTTGCATCAACCAAAAACATTGTCGCATGTTAGTTTAGGTTTTTGTGTTTGTGGCCTTGTTGGAGTGAGTTTATTAAGTTCTGAGAATGATGTTGTAAAAGTATTCCTTGCCACAGGAATAGTGCTGAGATCTTTTGTTTGCATCTATCAATTTGCATGGACTATTAAGTCACGAACATTGTTTAGAATGGTTCTTCAACATAGTGCATAATTGGATGGTGAAATTTGGTGAGGTAACAGTACCTGACAAGTACAAGATATGCATTAAATTTCAGTTAATTTGGAGTTACAATGGCAATGTACTGTTCGTTTTTGTTAGTCTGCGTCATTTGTTTAGTCTATGACACTTGACAAGAGGGTTCTCTACTGCTATAGCGAATTGGATTGCCAAATTTGGTGAAGTGATAAAAAATTTAGTGTACAATTTGTGTTTCAAATTTCAAATCAATTGGATAAAAGCGGTAAAGTGATGATAGTTTTGGTAATTGTTCTTTGGTTTAAAAGTGTCACTTGAGCACCCGGGCGTCGACAATTTGGTTCTTTACCTCAGTAGCACTTAGAAAGCTAATATTTTTGGAGGTGTTTGATGTTTTACTATTCTTCCTACATACCAAGTTTCACATTGTGGAACGGTACAACAGTAATGTTTGATAGTTATGTGCAACTGCCTTTGCTTTGTGACATGTGGAAGGAGCCATTATTGACAGTTTGGCATTTAATCACGAAAATTGAAAGATGCCAAACTCATGTATATTATGTTGAGGTCAAGGAAGTTGAAGAGACACCCCATGAAGCTTGGGATGTCAAATACGAGATTGAGTGAAAGAAGTCAAGTTTTGGAAAGAAGGACGAGCTGTGAAGGAGCAAACTCTCTAGAAACAAAATAAAGAGTTGTATCAGTCTAGGAGGACTGTATGAGAATCGAAATATTATTCATGCATTGTAATAAGCCTATCAAGGCATGTGTGTGAGCAAGTGTGTGCGTGTATTCCACTGTGATGTTTTAAAGATGAATGCAATAAAATGTTGTGTTAAATGAGTCAAGTCCGAGTAATGTGCTAATGTGTGTCCATGAGTGAGTGTCTAGCTCAAGCAACACAGAGATATAGACAATCTTTAAGTGGACCCCCTCTCTAGTGCTTGCATCGACAATGATAACTCATTCCACAATATGAACATGGACAAGTATACTAACAATGGAAACAAACAATAAAATACTTGTTGCTTGCTTACCTTCTTGGACTACCCTTATGCTTGCTTGCACAAGGTGTGAGATTGTACATATAGATTAATAATTGAACAATAGTGAAATACTCGTCGATAGAAGTTAGATAATGCAATTGTTTGATGGTGTCAAAGGACACTTAAAGAAGAATAATATAATATAATAATAGAATGAATAAATGAGATGGTTGATTAGGTGGAAGGTACTGCGTTTATATATTCACCTATCACACCAAATCACAACAAATCAACATATGACTAAAGGGTAGGCCGAACTTTAATAAGACATTAACCCCAACACATTATAATTATATTATCAAGGTACACATTAGATTATGCAAGGTAATATCACAAGTTGCACTTAATTCATTGGACCCAATAGGTCCATTGGAACACCACAAAAGTTGGTGATTCAAAGGGACTTGCAAAGATGGGTTTTATATTAAAAAATTTCCTTAAATCACAACTTGGAGGGTCACAAGAAGGTGGCATTAACAAGCCCATTCTTATGAAAAATAAGATTTGACATCCAATCTTAATGACAACTTATGAAAATCCGAGTAGCTCCAATCTGATAAACTCCTCAGTTCAAAAATACTCTGAATGACTGAAGTAGCACTTGCACCTTGAGAAAACCCTCCTTAATGACAAACTTTTGAAAATCAAAGAGTTCCAATTTGGTAAACTCCTCCTTGGTCGTCAATGCTCTAAATTATTGAAGTAGCTCTTGCAATTTGGTAGTCATATAGTTGGATAACTCAAGTAGCTCCCTCATTGTGGCAACCTCCTCACAAATCCTCAAGAGTCTAAGATTAAGTGTCTGTTATGCCCCAAAGTGAAGAATGGATGTATCATCCATAAAAGGATTAACTACCATCTCAAAGTGAGATTTTCCTCACAATCCTCATGAGTCTAAGATCAAGCATCTGCTATGCTCCAAAGTGGAGTGGATGCATCATCCATAAAAGGATCAACTTCCATCTCAAAGTGAGGGAATCAAGAACATGCCCCATGAACATTGCTCCCAAAGATATAGGAATTAAATGTGGAGATTCTACCCAAATGCAAATGATAATCAAATGGTGAAGCCTCATGTGAATTAGAACAAGAAGTACATCATTCAAAGCTATCACCTTTGTGTACAAGTTTCAAAACTTGCAGCCTTTGAAATAATTGCCAACATTATGAAATAAGATACTGAAATCACATTATCACAAAAGCTAAATCTAACTATGCTTCACAAAACATTGAAGTAAGAACATACCTTAGGCTCGAAACAAAATCTCAAGAGTTAGAAATTGAAGACAAAACGTACCCCATGCTCCTTCAACTTCTTGTAACTGAAAAGGGTGGTGATGCTATGCCTTTTTCTGATAATGCTCGTCGGTGTTGCGGGTTTTCTGGTAAATGTGCTGCAACTTTTGAAGGCCTTAACTTTTGCATACAAACTCAGATTGACATGCCATTTTCTTTGAACTTGCATTTTTTTCTGAGAGAAATACAAATATGTACTCTAAAAGTACTTTTGATGCCAACCACACTGATCTATCCCTTGTATCAGAAACTAATTATTTTCAGGGCACTTTAAAATTCTATTTGACAGTCGATTGTCTTATGACTGAATTTGATGATCTTCTTGACTCAAATTTCGTATCATATGCCCCAAATTTGAAGGTGTTTGGTCCCACAAAAGCTCTATAAAAAGAAGATGAAGATATACCTTCCTTATTCTCAAGTGAGACACCTTTTAATCATACTCTTGGACTGTTCTTTGATCCTCTCTCTTGGAGAATGACTGCCTAAACTGAAACCTGCAAACTAGGTGTCCATGATTCCTTTCAAACTCTGCCAACTGACCCTCTTGCAATCTTTGGTGTCTCAGGTTTTTCTCTGGGCTGGTCCTCTTAGCCTCTTTTCTGCAATGCACATGCTTGTAGGCTAGAGTGAAGCTCTCCCTTAGGAGATGCTGATTCAACATCCTCCTTGCTGTTTAGACTCTTTCAACAAGTGAAGAAAACATGTTGCATAATGTAAGTGGTATTACAAGTAGACACCATATTTACAAATTGCCCTTATCGTGGTTCTTACAATTTAGTAATTCAACATTCATGGATTGAAAATACAATTCTATTTACAAGGTTGCTCATATATTTCAACTCAAAACTTGAGTAAAAACAAATGCAACATACATTGAATGAAACATATTCAATGAAGAAACATGGATTTCAAATCATACATCCATCACAATCAGCAGTCTTTGCCTGCAGTGCTTCTCATTATGGATGCACTTCTTACCACTTACTAATGACTTGATGTCATGCCTCTTCTTTTCCCTCCATGGAAGAAATTTGGGCTCACGAGCATGCTGTAAGATGCTCATCAACATCTTTACCAACTGCTGTCATACCAAAACTGATTTGTAGAACCTGTTGCAACCATCTTCTACGTGCATACAACATGCTACAAACTTTGCTACAGCTGTTTATAGGTTCATTATGTGCATATCAAAACTAACATACAGATGCTACAACAAATCTGATTACAACCACCAGCCTATACCTCCATGCTACAATTTTGTGAGTTCTCAAATGTGTGCTAAAACATTGATAAACAACTAGACATGTTACATATGATGTATTTCTTATCCTGCATTGAGAGGGAAAGAAAGCCAATAAACTGTCATCTTTGTGATACCTTGGTCTTCAACTTGTGCTTGGATCTCTCTCTCAACACAATGTGTCGCTTCTACCTATCTTGCCATATGCTACTAGAACGGTAAGGAAAACATGCAAATTTGCATATCCACATGAACATGAGAATGTTGAAAATGAAAATCATACATGTGCTGCTCAAACTCAATGGCTGCTCCATATCCACCATTAATGAGTGAAATATAAATGAGGTTAGTTCCCCTCTTGCTTCTTTCAACAATGGAAACCAAAAAATAATTTGGAGGTGCTTACATATGCATGCTAATCAACATCTTAGCTATGCAAAACTCCCAAGAAACCAATATTGAATGCTTGCCATTACCCACTTTCAATGGTGGTGAGGACCTCTATGGGCTGCTCCCTCTTGATGGTTTTCATCATGGATAGTTTTTCAATTAGTTGCAAATCAAAATTTAAGTTTTGTAACTATCCTTCTAAGGATTGATTTATTACCATGTTTACCTCTTGGCAATGGTGATGGGTGCTCCTCTATGGCCTGCTCTCCCTTGATGGATTTTCCTTAGATGGGTGGACTTCTTCATTTGCTACCTCTTGCCTTATAGGTGCTTAAAGAACTTTCTTCTTGCTTGTAGATGCCTCTTCCTTCTTGGAACACTCTTTGCAATTCTTTGGATGAAGTTGTGGATGAAACTTCCAACATTTTACATGCCAATGCCCACTCATGTTGCAATGATTGCAATGGTTTTGTCCACTTTCTCGGACAACATGCTCTTCTTGCCCTTTTCCACATTTTTATTTGGAGAGTGTCTTTACAGTTTGCATCCTTCCTCTTGTGCTTCTTACTGTTGGATTTCTTCTTCCAACATATAGCTACACAATGGTTATTCATTCCACAAAAAGAACATGGGTATGTATACCATTTTTTTTTTTTGTGTTACATGGCTGATCTTCTTACAATTGAAGCAAGCAATGGAAGACTTGTTCTTTCCATACCTTCTTGGGCTGCCGTTTGTGTAAGTATGACGAAGTGGTAATGTGTTACCTCCTCCTCTGGGATGTTCTCTTATATTGAGAGATGCTTTGCATTCTTCCTTGATGTTTTTCTCATTCTTGAAGGGCTGTCTCCTTGGAATCAGCTTACATTCAGTCACAGTCATGGAGTGACAATGTGCCATCTCCTTCGTGCAACTGCTTTCCTCTTTTTGGAGACTCTTTTTTGGCCCTTTGAGGTTGCACAATGCTACCTTCCTCTTCATGGGAGAACTGACCATTCTATGGAGAACCAAACTCCTCATTAGATTTGACAAAATAAATGGTACCATCAACTTGCATGGGCTGTTTTTGTTGAGCTAGTGGCTTGGGCTCTTTAGCTTTGTAAGCATGTCTTGCTTCAGATGTTTTGGCGCATTTTCCAACTCTTTTACGACAAACATATCCCAAACCTGCATAGAGGCCTTTTCTTAACCTTTATGGGATTTGTCATTCCTTGTCCATTGATGCTAAGGCCCTTTCAATCATAACCCATCTTGGTTAGCAACTTAGAGTCAAATCTCTTAGTATGCTTCTCAAATTTAATAAAGGAAGCATTTAGATCTTGATGGAAAGAAAGAGAATATGGTGGAGCGTTTACTCCGTATACCTCAGTTATGGTTTGTGCATCTTTGGTAGAGAATGGTCTCCTTTTCATGGTAGACTCTTCTCTCTCTTTCACTCCTTCGCCATCATCTTGGAACTTTGCCAAAATATCTTTCCTTGGGTTACAACTCAAGTTGCAACTCCTCAATGATGCCAATGAGTAATTCTCCATGGCTCATCAATCTATTTCGCAACTCTCGATTCTCATTTTCCAAATGATGCAACATATTTCTTACTTCAAAGTTTTCTGTTTGAATTTTCCGTTGTGTATTTTTAAGCTCTTGAAGCCTTTCTCTTCAAAGCTTTGCCCATGGTTGAAATATTGCAACTAAGAACTTGCAATTCCTCGTTAATAAACAAATATGGAAGAATATATAACACAATGCAAAAATGTGTTAGCAACCCTTTCGAGGCAAGAGGAAACCTTGCTATGATACCAAGTGATTCGTAATCGGCATGGATATTCCATAACAAGACTTACCAAACATAGATTTATTCCAATAAGTGTTGTTCCCAAGTCCTATGGGGCATAGAACAATGCCTAAAATGCTATAAAAGATGTATTCCAACGCTTATAATTGACATCTACAACATATCAATGACCATGCAATCCTTCACATGCAATTCCCACATGCTATATATGTATGATAGAATCCTTCATAGTCTACCCATGCCGCTACTCCGTACGTGATTGCAATTCAATGTGCTTGTATAGAAGTGCAAAACAAATGTGAAATTTAACCTTTAAGAACAAGTACTATGCTTGTGATAGAGGATTCTTGATCTCTCTTAAGTGTTTGCTATGTTAAACTAGTTGCAAGGAGTTGAAAACATGCAACCAACGAAAACAACTACAACATGAAATAAAGATACACAAGACAATAACGTTGAAAAACTCAGTGTAATAAAAATCCAACGAGAGTGAAGCCATGCTTCTTCATCTCCACTATGTTCTACAATTTACAAGCTTATGCCTTCTTGGGCTTACAAGGATACCAACTCCTTAATGTCTCCTACACTCTTAATAATCTCTGCACTCTTCAATGAATGACTTGCTTCTCTAGCAAGAGAGGCTACTGAACTCAGCCATCTCAGCTGTGTAGTCCTCAACTTAGATTTGCGCTTGCACTTGACTGCCTTCTGTGCACTTCACATATCTCCCATTAACTCATTGTGCTTCCTCTTCTATACACTCAACATGATTTCTGCACTCTTCAATGGATGACATCCTTCTTCAGCAAGAGAGACATTTGAGCTAAGCCATCTCCGTTGTGTAGTCCTCAACTCAGAGTTGCTCTGTCGTTGACTACCTTCTTTGCATTTCACGGATTTCCGATTCGCCCACTGTGCTTCATATTTTGTTAATTGCCCATCTTTGATCATACTTGCTTGAATCCACTTATGAATCAACCAATGACCGAACTCTATGAACTCTATAGGTTCATATATATACAAGAACATACCTCTGTCTCGAAATAGAAGCCCAAGAGTAAAAAATTGAAGACAAAACATCACCCATGTCCCTTCAACTTCTTGTGACTTTGAAGGGTGGCAGCACTGTGCCTTTTTTTGATAATGTACAGCGATGCCACAGGTTTTTCTAAAAAGCTGCGGCCTGGCTATAGGAAAATGTTTTGCCAACTTCCAAAGGCTATAACTTTTGCATACGAACTCGGATCGACATACCATTTTTTTGAATTTGCATGTTTTCTTGAGAGGAACACGAATATGTACTCTAAAATTACTTTTGATGCCAACCATATATTAATTTGGCCCTTGTATAAGAAACTATTTATTTTTAGGACACCTTAAACCTTGTTTGACAATGGATTGTCTTACTGTCTGAATTGGATAATCTTATTGATCCAAAATTCGTGTCAATATTTTTGTGTATTGTCAATTGGACTAGTGGTAGAACTCCTAAGAGGTATTACAGCATTGCGAAACCCTATAAATTTGTAAGCTCTTAGACCTTATCAAGCAAACTGGATACAGCCACATGAAAGCTATTGTTGAGGTCTTTCTCAACAAACTTATCAAGCCAGAACTCAACTTTCTTGCTTTGTTGAGTTAGTTGATAAATGAATAATAAATTCATGCTCAAATTTGGTACATGGTACTTATCTCTACTCATGCCATCCTCTAGCATAACATTAATGTTGCCAACAATAGAAAGAGTAGAATGATCTGTTAAGCAAACTCTTTCATTATCTACCTTGCCAAGAGATTGGAACAAACTTCCATTCTTGGCCATGTGCTGAGTACATCTAGATTCCGTAAAATCACACCTTGAAGAGTTTTTAATGAAATGAAGTATGCATAATAAGGACGTTACTCTTACTGTTACCACTTGGCTTGCCTTGGTGTTCATTGAGATCGTTGATCTCTTTCTCAAGATCCTACATCTTCCAATACGAATTTCTCACACGCCCCTGCTTGCTACAGTAACTACATTTGTTGTTCTTATTCTTCTTTCCTTTGCGACCTTGCTTGTGACTGTCTTCATGAGAACCAATTTGTTCTCATCTTCATTATTGTCTTGGTCCACTTTGGAACTTTGTTCCCCTCTTCCCTTAGTCCAGGGAGCCTGTTGATTGCAACCAAAAGAATCCATCTTGATGAGTGTTTTTTGGTCTGCAATCAATTGGGGGCATATGCTTGCCAAAGACATGCTCTTACCTTCATCCCTCATTACACTTCTTTGACAATAATGTGTAGAAATGATCACTGCTTATGGAAGCTTCAAGTTGTCCATGGTAACTCAATAATTTGAATATCCTTTTTCTTGTACTCTTTGATGCACTCCTCTAATTCAAACCAAATATCCTTCCCAAGAGTTATTCTTCAATCCCCTCAAATAATGATTTCAAGCTTGTTTAGCTCTCTATTCAAACTGTGAGCCCTCGATGAATCAACTTGCCTGAACAATTTCTTTAAGTCATCCCACCTCCTTTGGGTTCTTTGATCCCTTGATGTGAAAGTGAAGCACATGCGCAATACAGGTCCATCATAAACCTAATAGCTTGGTCTTCTATGTTATAATATGCATCCTTCTTCTGTTCATCTGAAGGAGGCTTTTCTGTTATCATATCTATCAACTATAGATCTTTGGTCCTTAATTTGTACTCAATGGATGACTCCTACATGTGATAGTTGTGCCCTATTAGCACCACAACCCCTAGAATCACCTTCATCTTCCAAAAAACTAAGACCACTTTAGAAGTGTGCAAAAGCCATAAATAATGATATCACTGCGAAGCGCCTGGAAATATGTTTTCAATGGTTCAATAAGGGGCTCAGACAGAGGCCATATGCAAAAGTTATTGTTGTTTGAAGTTAAAGTGCAATTTCCTTAAATGCATGCAAATTTTGAATTAAATAATACAATTTTTTTTTTTGAATTTTTGCAGGAAATCTCCTGGATGCACTACTTGTCACTTTTAGAACTACTAATTGTGCAAAAATCCTCTTCGCTGACTCGACACTGACTGCTCTGCTCTTCTGACACTTGTCCACCTGTGATTCACGTGAAAAATAAATTCTCAAAAATACATAAATATGAATTTGTTTTTTGGAAATTTTCATCTTCTCTAATTTTGAAAATTTCAGGTCATCTGTATAGTTGTTTTGAATCCATATGGAACCAATTGTTGTGAGCCACATGGTAGCTCTCAAGTGCTAACTGCCAGCTCAAATGCCAAGTTGAATGCCACACTGCCAACTAATGATCTGTGGTTTCGAACTGTCTGTGGCTGAGCCACATTAACGAAACAAGCGAAAGGTCATGAGGTAGGCAGGGTGGGGTGGTAACCCCCTAAACTCCCCTACCTGGGTGCCTAGCTAGCATCGAACGTTCTGCACAATTATTTATTTTGCACGACGGTTTTATTAACTACCACGCACCAAACTATCAGTTGATCTGCAGTTGGTTGCATGACCGCTTCCCCCATGTGACCAGTGCTCTGCACCTTTAGGAGCCCTTTGCACCCAGTGATGGCCATCAATGTGACTGCCTGCCAGCTCTAGGGTACCAGAGACTCTGAACTTTTGAGGGCAAAACGGATGAATTAGGAAAAGTGTAAAAATGGACCCCTGCCGATTTTTTGCAAGGAATCCAAAAAACGCAATCAGATCTGAAAATGCTATATCAAAATGGGACTTTCTTTAGAAACTGCCTTTTCCCTATACAAAGAAATCTTGTGTCAAAGGAGCTCCACAAACCTGAATTTCTTCAAATGAGTTTTTCTGGACTCCAAATTCCACAAATCTGAAATCAGGACATGATCATTGCTGACTAATTTTGCTGGATTCTTTTTCTTCAAAGATTCAACCCCTTATAGAGAAAAAATTGTGACAAAGATTCCTTGCCTCTTCTCCACACATGCTCTTTGTATCGCCTTGTTTTCCAAAGTGGCAGGTGAGTCTGTTTTTAAAATTTTGAATTTAATGACTTGCTCTGAGAATCCCAATCTATATTATTTTTTTGTTATATCATATCTATTGTCAGGTTGGTTTGCTTGTCTAATACATATTTTTGTTTGTGATTGCCGCGTTTCCTCCATTTCTAAAGTTACTGCTTTTAGTTTTTGTTCGTTCTGTGCAAATATTTGTAATTTATATTGTGGTTCTCTATGATGATCATTTTGTTTTTTTAAGAACTCATTTTTACACATCAATATTTGGGTAAATCTCAAGCCATGACTTGGTATTTCATGAATTGCAGGGACGGCCTAAGGGTGTTACACCAAAGTACAGCTTGAAACCTCTTGTGTCCAGGCTATCAGAATTACTTGGAGTCAATGTATGTATTATATATTATTTGAAATGCTACTATCTATCTACAACAAATTAATTCTCTGTTTTAATTGTCTGATGCTCACTAGCTTTTGAGTAATTGCTTATGCAGGTACTGAAAGCAGATGATTGCATAGGAGAGGAAGTAGAAAAATTAGCGGCATCTCTCCCAGATGGAGGGATTTTGCTTCTTGAAAATGTCCGATTCTACAAGGAGGAAGAGAAAAATGACCCCGAGTTTGCAAAGAAGCTGGCTGCTGTTGCAGACCTCTATGTTAACGATGCTTTTGGCACAGCTCACAGAGCACATGCTTCAACGGAAGGTGTTACTAAATATCTCAAACCATCTGTTGCCGGTTTCCTTCTACAGAAGGTAAGATTCTGTGTCTTCGATTTTGAACATTGGAAACTTAGAAGCAGTGCTGCTTGTTTGTTCTTTGCTAGATGGAATTCAGAGGGTTGTAAGCTGCCAGGATAATTCAATAATACAATGAGAATTCAGTGGATGCTTAGAAATGGCATTAACTCTTTTAAGCATGCATCGTCTTTGAGGTTGGGATGATTCATCAGCTGGTCGTTGCATACAACACAATAAATTTGTTGAAGATGTCTCCTATGTCATTGCTATCAGCATACATTGTGGTACTGCTATATCTTTGAATTTTGGCAGAGAAAATTTGAGTACCTATTCTTTCTAATACTTTAAAATTGTGATGTTGTGTAGGAACTTGACTATCTTGTAGGTGCAGTGTCTGAACCTAAGAGACCATTTGCTGCCATTGTGGGAGGATCCAAGGTGTCATCCAAAATTGGAGTTATTGAATCTTTACTTGGGAAGGTCGATATTCTTCTTCTTGGAGGCGGCATGATTTTCACTTTTTACAAGGCGCAAGGACTTAAAATTGGATCCTCTCTTGTTGAAGAAGACAAACTTGAACTTGCAACAAGCCTGATTCAGAAAGCTAAAGATAAGGGTGTTTCGCTTTTGTTACCAACAGATGTAGTGATTGCTGACAAATTTGCTCCTGATGCAAACAGCAAGGTTTGTGCTCTGTATTGGAGTTACGAAAATACTTTTAACTAGGAATTAAGTATATCATCCAAGATTTCTTCTGAATTTTGAAGTACACATATGGTCAACTTTCCTTCTTTTATTTCCTTGAAAGATAGGTTCTTGGTAATTAGTCCATTCATATCTTGGTCTTGTATGTGGTTTATAGGTTGTGCCGTCTAGTGAGATTCCAGATGGGTGGATGGGTCTTGATATTGGACCTGACTCCATCAAGACATTTAGCGATGCTTTGGACACGACTAAAACTGTTATCTGGAATGGTCCCATGGGAGTGTTTGAATTTGATAAATTTGCAATTGGAACTGAGGTTTGTGCAGCTAGACTTCTTGGTTGTTAACCTATAGATTAATTTCTTTATGGTTGTATGAATGGATTGGGATACTAATATATAGCACATATATTTGAATACAGGCAATCGCAAAGAAGCTTGCAGAGCTAAGTGGGAAGGGTGTAACCACAATCATTGGTGGAGGTGATTCTGTTGCTGCTGTGGAGAAAGTAGGTGTGGCTGAGAAGATGAGTCACATTTCAACAGGCGGTGGTGCTAGCTTGGAACTATTAGAAGGAAAAACCCTGCCCGGTGTTCTTGCCTTGGACGAAGCTGTTCCAGTAGCAGTTTAAGTCATTTAAGCAAAATATCATATTGCTATTTTTCGAGAAGAAAATTTAGTTTTAGATGTTCCAGTGGGAGTTTGTCTTAGATTGAGTGATGCAATGTATGCTAGAGGAGTACTGAATATCTTCAAATCGCCTAGGAATTCATATTTCCAAGTTCTGTTCAATTGTTAATCACTTCGCAGTTAAATAGAAATTTTCAACTCTGTTTTCATGAGTTTATGATCATATTTTATTGAGTGTTGTGCACGCAACATAAAAATGAATGCCTTATTATAAGTGCTAGTTGTTCAGGAGTTAACTTCAGGTTTTCAATAATAATTTAATAAATACTGGCACATATTGTAAGCGAACATGGTAGGATATGAAATCTATGAACAAGACCATAGCAATCAGTTAATAACTTCAATTCATCCAATCCCGTTACAGGTTGTTTATGAATGGTCATTGCCAAAATTGGAGTTGACAGGGAACTGCAAACAATTCACTTTAACTTCTCCAGCACAGAAAGCAAATAAAAGTTTCATTTAAAAACACCACCATTTTTGCTTTAATAGTACATTGACATTTAATGTTTTTAAAGCTATCAATATATCTGATCATAGATTACAATTCAAATGAATGTCTCAATGCCCAGCAAGGACTAAGGAGTATGACTCAGTTAAAATCCATCCCTGCTGCCGTCTCTTAATTAAGGAGAATACCACACAGAAATCAATTGAACAATTGTCACCCAGCAAGGACTGAAGACTACAACTAGGCTAAAAACCATCCCGGTTGCCACCTATTAATTAATGTCATGTCCCCCTTTTCCAAAATGAAGATATGAAGACTTGAAGACCCTTAGCTTTTAATTGTGTTCTAAAACGCTAAGGAGTGATTATAAGGAAAAGGGACATGGAGTCTCTTTTTACTTTTTCTAAAGAGATAACTTATATTTTGAAGTTCACTTAAAAAGGGGACCTTTTGGAACCTTATTTATTTAAGTGACTTTTTAAAAAGAGATCATAAGGGCCTAAAAGTTATTCTCCCTTCCCCAAACTTGGGTGCTCAAGTGGGGAGTCTATTTAAGGCCAAAAAAGGATCATTTGAAAGGTTCATGTTGAATTTGGATAAAAAATCTCTCAAAGTCTAAAGCACGAACAGCTGGACTTATTCTTGAAGAACGGAAACCCTTCGAGGAAGATTGGATTGAGGACGAAAACCCAAGATCCAGACTTAGGCAGCTTCATTCAGGAGTTGCGTTGAGCAGAAGTAAGTTGGAAAGGTGTTTTCAAACACCAAATTGATATTGCAGGTGAGCGATCTAGCTCAAAGGAGGAGCGTGGCAATTAGAGGGCTGAATTAAGGGCAGCGAAGTCAATAAAGGGCAGTGACACCTTGCTAAAGGGCAGCGGACCACTAGTGAAGACCGGCGACCCATCTTGGGGTCTTGAAAGAGGAAGCAGGACTGTGGAATCAGCCACAGTAAATTTCCAGAGTTTTGTATTATTTTTTCAGTGCGAAACATTCCGTAAAAACCAGGTTCTTGGCTGCTATATTTTGATAATATTTATCAATTATTTATTCTGCTATTTTTGGAGGATTTAATATAATATTTGGAGCTGTTTTTGAGGGTTATCTTCTGCTGTACTTGCAAAATCAGAATTGCTAGGGTTTGAAATAAATCTGAAATATCCTATTTGCTAAGTGGATTATTAGAATAATTTATTGTTTAACCTAATATCCCTAAAAGGGACAATACAATTAATGAGAATAGTGCGTACAGAGATCTAGGGCTGGACACTCCCCTCCATCTGCCATTAACCGGCTCCAAAAATGGTGCTATTGTGTTTTGTTGGATAACTTTCTCACTTCACCTCAAAGAAATTGTCATGCTCAGATTGCAGGCAGTCCCTTCTTGGTGAATTTTCAACTGAACATATCACTCCAGAAAAAAATTGCTCGCTTGCTTGCTGTGGATCTTTCCAAGTATTATTTCAAAATGATCTATAATAAAACACCCATGGACCATAACCCACTTTATTTTTTGTTTGGACAGACTCGAAGCATGCACGACCTGAGCAGAGCAGCTGCATTTGCAATTGGTGCTGCTGATACTGATATGGGAATGACCGTTGCAGTTTGTGTATCTATAGCTTTGATTACAGTGATTCAGCTTTCCATTATATTTGAAGCTAGGTCGCATTAATTTGTGCACCTAAATAGGCAGCAAAATGGGCATTGCCCCATGGGCACTAGTGCCTAGATTTAAGTCCTTCCCTGCGGGCCCCACATTTCCGTTAGTTAGCTTGGCGGAAACGGGAAATGGAGACGTTCTCTTCTGATGTGGTCAAGGCTTGTGGTTTGTGCCACGTAGGAAATGAAATCGTTGAGTATGTTGATGTTTATAGCAGCGGGAGATATTTTTCTCCATCAAATTCAAATAATATTAATGTTAAAATATCTCTGGCCGACTTGCTATTTTATTATTCAAAGTCGTATCCTTTGGTGAAGAGAGGCAACCCTTCATGAAGAGACATCTCAATGTGTATATATACAAGGCGTTTTCACTTCATTTGGTAATCTGATTGAAGCAAGAAGAATTTGCACTTCAAGGAGGAGATCGATCACCTACAGTGGATTGACATTTTGCATCAAGTAAATTATTAAGGAGAAACCATATTATTTGTATATTCGTGCCTAGGAAAGGCACTACGTTTCATTAATGTGAATCAATCTTGTGCTTGGGCCATATTGTAAAGCAGGCTTTTGCTCTTATTCCTAAAATATATAAGAGATATATTTTGCTAGGTTTTTCTCCCTAGAGGAGGGTTTTCCCAAGGTATCTACTGTGTTCATTGCTCTGTGTTGTAATTTTGCTTAATTCATTTCTGATCCTAAAACTAACATGGTATCAGAGTGGGTTTAAACAAGATTGTGATCAGATTTGAGTAAGCAGTGAAGTTATTTACTCATCTCATTCCAAGGGAGTTTATCCAAGCCTCGAAAATGGTGAACGGTCTCAAGGTTGAAGATAGACTTGACGGTGCATCAAACTTCACCTCTTGGAAATTCAAAGTCTTTATTGCACTAGAGGAAAATGATCTTTTGGAATTTGTGGAGAATGATGTGCCCGAACCAACCGATGATGCTGAGAAGACTCAATGGAGGAGGAATGGCACTAAGACAAGAAAGATCTTGATAAATTTCATGAAGGACCACCTTGTGCTTATCATATCTAAGTTGAAGACAACCAAAGCCATGTTTGAGACTCTACAAGGCATGTATGAGATTAATAACACCAGTAGAGCTCTTGCATTGAGGCAACAACTTCATCACATCAAAATGGCTAAAGGAGAATCTATCATCTCCTTCATGAAGATCACTGAGTAGAAGGATCAACTATGTGCCTTTGAAGATAGGATCGAAAATCGAGATCTGGTTATGTTGGCTTTGAATGGCCTTCCTCAATCTTGGGAGCCCTTCATTCAAAGTATAAGTGGAAGATTCAAATTGCCCAAGTTTGATCGCCTTCGTGCGGATTGTATTCAAGAGGAATCTAGGCTAGCGGCAAGAGGAAATGGGCGAAGTTCTATCAATGAAGAGAATCAGGTTCTTGCTGCTCAAACCTCAAAGAGGAAAGGAAGAGAAGGGAGAAAAGAAAATTACAAGAGGAATAGAAACAAGAAATCAGATGTGACAAGTATGGTCACTATGTGAGAGATTGTGCAACAAGACCAAAGCAACATGTTGCTACTGCAGATGTGGATGATGTCTCTCTTCAAAAGGAATCAAGAGATAATTCAATTGGATTTCTATTTATCTCAGCTCTATCAAGTAATGTCCCAACCGATAGCAGCACATGGTTGATTGATAGTGGCGCTTCTCGTCACATTACAGGATATAGAGAGCATCTTTCAGAATCGGTGGAGAGAGAAACCAACCTTCAAGTAATAATCGGAGTTGATGCTTGCTACTCAGTCAAAGGTGTTGGAGCCTCTTCTCTTCACTTAGATTCCGGCATCTCTCTTCATTTGAGTGATGTCTTGTTCGTTCCAGGTATCAAGAGAAATCTTGTATCAATTTCAGCCTTGGAGGACAAAGGATATCAAGTTGCATTTTCTAAAGGAAAAGTTCTTGCTTGGCCAAAGAACTGTAGCATCAAGACACCTTGAGTGATTGGTGTTCGGCAAGAGAGTCTTTATAGACTTTCCATTCGTCCAGTTCAAGCATTAATGCATGATTCCTCCAATTCGTGTGAGCTAAGGCACAGGAGACTTGATCATCTTCACTTCAGAGCTCTTCCATCCATGGAGAAGATGGTCATTGGCCTTCCAAAGCTCAGTCAGGAGCATGATGATACTTGTAAAGGATGTGCATTGGGTAAGAATACTAAGGGTCCTTTTCATAGTAGTGAAAGAAGATCAAAATGTATTCTAGATCTTATTCATTCTGATTTGTGTGGCCCAATGTCTGTGGCATCCTTGATTGGTTTTTGGTATTAGGTAATTTTCATTGATGACTACTCTAGAAAGACTTGGATTTATTTTTTGAAGTCTAAGGAATCTGAAGAAGTGCTTGAAAAATTCAAAGAATTTAAGGCTCAAGTAGAAAGTTTGTTCGGAAAAAGAATCAAGGTTCTGAGATCTGATAACGGAGGAGAATACACTTCTGGAGACTTCCATCACTTCTGTATTGAGGCAGGGATCAAGAGGGTGTTTTGTGTTCCTTACAATCCACAACAAAATGGAGTTGCAGAAAGGAAGAATAGATCTATAGTTGAGGCAGCCAAAGCTATAATCCATGATCAAGACTTGCAAATCTTCTTTTGGGCAAAAGCATCCAGAACTGCAGTGTATGTTCAGAATCGGAGCCCTCATCGTATTTTGGAGAATATGACTCCTGAAGAAGCCTTCACAGGGGTGAAGCCTGAGGTTAGTCATTTGAGGATCTTTGGTTGTCTTGTTTATATTAATGTACCTAAAGATAAGATAACTAAGTTAGAACCATTTGGAAAGAAAGGAATATCTGTGGGTTACAGTGAATCATCAAAAGCCTACAGAAATAGATAGAGATCAAAAGGAATGTCTCTTTTAAAGAAGATGTTGTATTCAAAAGATTTTAAGGTTCATTCATGGAGATAGATAATGAAGACCAGGAGACTCCTCAGGGCATGGATGTTGATCATACTCCTGAGATTCAGAGGGAGTTTACTAAACCAGAAGATGTTATTGATCCAGTTGAACCTTTGGAACCTATTGATGGGCCAAGAGATATTGTCATAGGTTGAAAGAAACCTCTATGGGCTAAGAAAATAATGCAGGAGCCAGAAAAGTTTGCAGTTCCTAAAGGCACATTCAGAGAAAGCAAAAGACCATAGAAGTTTCCAGGGTATGTAGCATTAATGAGTTATATCATTGAGTCTGAACCTTCCAGTGTTGAGGAAGCATCCAGTCAACAAGTATGGAGAGATGTTATGGCTGAAGAATATCAATCTATCATCAAGAATGATGTTTGGGACATTGTACCAAGACCTGAAGGAAAATTAGTTGCATCTTCTAAATGGCTTTTTAAGAGCAAGCATGCAGCTGATTGAAGTATTGAAAAGTACAAAGCTAGATTTGTGGCCAGAGGATTCTCTCAGAAAGAGGGAATAGATTATGAAGAAACTTGAGCTCCGGTTGCTCATTATACATCCATCAGAACTATTATTGCTACTGCAACAATTAAGGGATGGAAGCTACATCAGATGGACGTGAAGACAACATTCTTTAATGGTGTAATTGAAGAAGTTTACATTGAACAACCTGATGGTTTTTTAATTCATGGGAAGGAGTCTCATGTTTGTAAATTGAAGAAGGCCTTGTATGGTCTTAAGCAGGCTCCTCGTGCTTGGTATGAGAGGATTGATCGATACTTGGTAAGTTTGGGTTTCTCCAAGAATGATGCTAATTCAAATCTTTACTTCAAGATAGTTGATGGTGAGGCCTTAATCTTGGTTCTTTATGTTGATGATCTATTTCTTACTGGAGTAGAATATCTCATTATCAAATGCAAGGAGTTAGCTTCTGAATTTGAGATGAAAGATCTGGGTTTTATGCATTACTTTCTAGGATTGGAAGTGTGGCAGAGACCCAATGAGATTATTATGAGTCAAAGAAAATACACCATAGATATCTTGAAGAGATTTGGGATGATGGATTGTAAATCCATGTCTACTCCGATGGAAACTAATTTGAAGAAGTTAAGTGAGTCTGCAGCTAGTTCAGGGTTGGTCGATCCTACTATGTACAAGGAACTGATTGGATTGTTGATGTATCTAGTCTATACTAGACCAGATATTTGCTATGTAGGGAGTGCTCTCAGTCAGTTCATGTGTGAACCTAGGCAGATTCATTTAATTGCAGCTAAGCATATCTTGAGATACTTGTGGGGCACAGTTGGATATGGCTTGAGATATACTTCCAGTACAAATCTAAATTTGCAAGGTTATTCTAATTCTGATTGGGCAGGGAGTGTAGTTGATCGGAAAAGCACCTCTGAATGTTGCTTTAGCTTGGGGTCTGCAATGATTTCTTGGTGTAGCAGGAAGCAGTCTTCAGTGGCACTAAGCACTGCAGAGGCAAAATATATTGCAACATGTGTTGCAGATCAAGAAGCAGTGTGGCTTCGGAAGCTCCTTGCATGATTGTTTGGAAAATCATTGAAGCCAATCATTATTCATTGTGACAATCAAAGTTGTGTGAAGCTATCTGTCAATCCAGTGTTTCATGATAGAAGAAAACATGTTGAGATCAAATATCATTACATCAGAGATATGGTATTGAGGAAAGCTATTTAGTTGAGATACATTTGCACTGATGAGCAGACGGCTAATATTCTCACCAAACCTCTCTCCAGCGTGAAGTTTGTGCATTTTCAAGACAAGCTTGGAATATTTGAGAATGAAGCCCTTGCTGAGAGGAAGACTCAACATCAATAATCTCTTGTAACTTGAGAAAATGCATCTTTCTCTGTGACGGAGAAATTTGGGGTGAAAGCCCTTAATGCATCTTTCTCTGTGACAGAGAAATTTGAGGTGAAAGCCCTTGTTCCACCCTCTGGGAGTCAATGACAACATCATGTTGAGAGACTTCGTGATGATTTCCTTGTGTCTATCCATCCTCTGGGAGCAGCCATGGTGGACGTCATGATGAGATGACGACATCACGTTGAGTGACTCCGTGATGGGCACTTGTGCACATGTTCTTTCCATACATGGGAGTAGCCATGATGGATGATATCATGTCGTGAACTCTTGTACATCTCTGAGACGAGGATTATTAGAAAAATACCTCCCTAGCTAAGAGGGAGTGTTGATGTTTATAGCAGCGGGAGATATTTTTCTCCATCAAATTCAAATATTATTAATGTTAAAATATCTATGGCCAACTTGCTATTTTATTATTAAAAGTCGTATCCTTTGGTGAAGAGAGGCGATCCTTCATGAAGAGACATCTCAATGTGTATATATACAAGGCGTTTTCACTTCATTTGGTAATCTGATTGAAGCAAGAAGAGTTTGCACTTCAAGGAGGAGATCGATCACCTACAGTAGATTGACATTTTGCATCAAGTAAATTATTATCAAGGAGAAACCATATTTATTTTTATATTCGTGCCTAGGAAAGGCACTACCTTTCATTACTGTGAATCAGTCTTGTGCTTGGGCCATATTGTAAAGCAGATTTTTGCTCGTATTCCTAAAATATATAAGAGAGATATTTTTCTGGGTTTTTCTCCCTAGAGGAGAGTTTTCCCAAGGTATCTACTGTGTTCATTGCTCTGTGTTGTTGTAATTCTGCTTAATTCATTTCTGATCCTAAAACTAACAGAGTAGATGTCTTTTCAGAATGGCCATGCAGGTGTCCAATCTTCGCACACTCCATGCAGTAATTTTTGCCAAGGTCAGAGCACCATTTCCCATGCATTCAAATCATGGCACCTAGTTATGAATTGGAACTGCTCTCATTAAGGCATCTGATTTTAACATTGGGTTATGCGATTAATAAGAACTCTTACTTCCTTTATTTATTTAAATGACCCGACTCACCGTCTTTCCATTGCAAATTGCATTAATTATACAAACATATGTGAATTTAAAAAACCAAGCATTGCCCAAATAAGTGGCAGCGGTCCTGCGTACTTAAATGACCAGCCAAGTCATGAAGGAGGTGATTGGTTTGAGTATCAGAATCAAGAATGAGCGAGTTGGCTCACATGGATAGCCCTTAATTTTTGATGATGGTGATTAACAAATATTGCTTATGGATGCTTGGCATTTGTTACACGTATCCGATTCAGACTCAATTGTGCAGTCGACATTTTCAGGTTGTAGATCAATGGGCATGTTTTTAACGAAAATATCGAATAAATTAAAATAATGTTCTTGTTTAAGCATGAAATATCTGCCATATTGTCACCTAGAAATGTTTATTGGGTATGCTTCAAAGGGCGACAAAAAATGCGTTCATAAATAAAAAATCCCAACTCATATTACATTTGATGCTAACTTGTGGCCGCCTTGCAATGTGTATTAGCAACCCAAGTCCCAGTCAGACGGTCTGATAAACACTGCATGTCAATTTTTCAACAAGGTTCCCATCGCTTGGATTCTTGGGCATATACCTGTCAATTTTCCAAGCTGGCTCATTGTTCCAGTAAGGGCCCAACCTTCCTGCAAGACAACCTCATCACAGTTGCATTTTTAAACTACACCGGGACAGGGCCATTATTGGATGGAACTCCATTGGTTGTTATAGTGTTTTACAAGATGAGGGTATTTATTATTTAATGAAACCCATGAAAAATTATTCTTAGCTGCAACAATACTGGTCTTCTTTCCAAACAAATCTGGTTAGCTGGCATTGATCCAAGTCAATTTAGAAGACCCAATTACATAGGGTACTCTACCATTGGAATCCCTCATAAACTGAGTATTACAAGATTAGAATCTTCAAGAGATTTTTATTATTTCTAAAGGAAATAATATCTCTACATAATGTTAATGCAAATAGGGGTCTTTAACAAGGTTTGCTTCCCTGCCTAAAACAGGCCAAGGTATGTGTTGATAACTCTTTAGCTCCAGTGGTGATCGAGTGCCTGGTTTCTCATGTTCCCTTACAACTTCATCCATGTCTGATCAACTTTGCCTTTTGTCTTGAGGACATGATAGATTCATCCAAAGTACAGTAGAATCTGTTACTAGAACAGGGAATGGTATTAATAGCACATTAGCTATGAAGCAAATTTTTTGGCATCTTGTTGCTCTTGTCCAAGGGAAGCTGGAATGGTTTTGCTGCATGCATACGATCTGGTAAAAGAAACCAAACACAAAAATCAATATTATGAAATAGGGCAGTGACATATATCTATATTGTGACCTATGTAAAGCTAAAACAAATTTGATTGATATTAGACTGATATATATTCACCCAGCATCAGCAAATATATTCCGAATTTGAGTCTCTTAGATTGAACATAATCTGCCAAAGCCTCAATACCTGAAGGAAATTTTGAAGTGCAAGCAACTAGATCGCTTTGTGAACATATAAGAAGGTTCTGATTTGTTCTGAAAACCTGCCTTCATTATCAACAAGCCCAATGGGACACTAACGTCTTCAACAAAAACTTAAATGAGCATCAACTCAACCAATTAAACTCCTACAGTAGATTCAATAGATATAAATATAACATGGAAACCAAGGAACTTCTGAATTCGGTTGGTCAACAAACTTGGGCATTGCTATATAATTTAGCAAATGGAGAAAACATACATATCTGATTCTCAATTCTTGGATTATTAAGTGGTTTATATATAGTAATACCTGAGCATACCTGTTTTGCTTAACGCAACAATCATTTAGTAGTTCATGTACAAATCGCATTTAGCATCAATATAAGCTACTGGAATAAAAGGGAATACATAACGTTATAGCTTTACCCCTGAAATGTTCTTGTAGTTGCCTTGAGGCATGTTGTCATATCACTTTGAAGGACGGTGGGAAATTTGGTATTACTCTGTTGCCAATAATCACTTGATCATAAAGATTGAAATGTTTCCATGAAGCTCTAAGTAACTTTGTTTAAGAATACAAAATTCTGTGACTATGAGACTTGATTGTTTTTGTTCTTTGTATAAATTTGTTTGAGGAATATGTCTGTATTTTGCTGGCAACTTTAGAGAAGATCTAGTGAATATTTAGCGACTTGTAGATGATTTAAGGGAATATAGATTTCCTTTTTTAAATGTTTTATTGGTTCTCTGACTCTATGGCTTGCAAAAGGAAAGTTTCTTGTAATTTGAAATGTCTTGTCATCTGTAATGAGAAGCCCTGCAGAATGCTGCTTGAGAATTAGAGAATAAAAATATTGACATGCTAAATAAGAAATTGTGAAATGAATTTTGTTTTTTTATTCAGGGTAAAGGGGGGGGATTTTTTTGAACTAGGGTCTCCAGACTCTAGGAGAAGTACAGACATAAGAGAGACCAAAGTCTACCAAAGACGAAATAAGAAACATGACCATGTAGGTCTAGAGATAGCAAAAAAAAAACCGAAAAACCAACAAATAGCAACTTAAAAACTAATTCAAGTCTAAACTATTTGCAACATCCTCCCAAAAAGTTTTCATCTTTTTAAGGTTAGTATCTATCTGAAGCAACAATTTATATTTATCCATGATGTAGTAGGAATCATTGCACTGCCCCTGCGTATCTTTCCATTTGCCAATGAGCTTGGGCTCGAAAAGCTCCTTGAGGTGGGCTCGTAGATTTTCAACATTGTGAATGCCCTCATACATAGCAACCTTCTTGCAATTCACTAAAAAATTGATATTGTTATGAAGTTTCTCATTCCCCTGTTATAAAATCTCCATCTTGAATGAGAGACTTTGAATTTGTTGATCATCATACATGGTTGAAGAGATTTGATTCATCCTTATGTTTTCCTGCTGTAGAGAATTCACTTTACCTTTAAGCTCCATAATCTCTCTCATAAACCAACGCATTATAGAGTTTTGTAGATCAAGTTCTTCAACAATCTTATCCGAGTTCTTGCTCTTAAAAGAGGTCACCAAATTATTGAATGCCTCATTCTGATCTTTCAGTTGCTTGTTCTCAGAGATCTCCCCTTTATGTGTGGGAACATCTTTAGACACTTTTCGCAGCCTCTGAAATAAGTTTTTGAGCTGAATTGTTTCCTTGGTCAACATCCTTCCGACCCTTCTCGGGAACCTCTCTAACATCTTCTACATCAATAAAAGCCCCAATGAAATCCCCTATTTTTCTCTGCATGCCTTGTTTCCCCTGACTAATCCTTGCAAGGTTTGAAACGTTCCGAATGCGTTTCTTGAAATTCTCTCGCAGCTTTGGATTCTTTCCTCCAACATCCTTGGCCCTGTTCTCCACAGGGTTTTTAATGATCTTTGTAAACCTGCTTGCACTTTCAGGGTATTTTATCCAAACTTTATAATTTTTTCTAATATCGATATACACATCCTTTGCATCTTCCTTCTGGCGCTGAGTAATGTCTGGGTTGATTTGATTCATTGCCTTAAAATATTTAAAAATGAGGTAGATCACCCCTTCATGTCTTGGAATCGAGTAATTGCCATGCTTAAACTTCATGATCGAAACTTCCATTAATTTCAGAATGAAGAAAGGAAGACTGAAGGGTACATCATGCCGGAAATAGTTCACCATTTTAAATAAGGACCATCTAACTACATTATACCTACCTTCCAGGGTTACATACTACATTAGATAGTAGGCAATCTTCGCATACAGCTTGGGCAAGGATTCTTGATCAAAACCATTGTGAAGCAGAGCCAATTGTTCTCCCTCCTCTAGGAATGTCTCTTTGTCCCTTTTGAAATGTCTCGGCGAGTTGTAAATCTTGGTTTCCTCGATCACCAGCTCAGTAACATGAGTAATGAGTTCCTCTGTGATATCAAGAGTAACTCCATTGATTGTAACAGTTCTATCCTCCCAGGGTTTCGCAAACATGATCGAGAAGTCCCTGTTACGTCCTTCAATCTTCTCCATGAAACCAACAAAACCTCCCACTTGCAAAGTTGCCCAAATTTTGTCATTTTTCCTAACTTCAGGGGGCATTTTTGGTTCTATTCTATTAGGTGGCCCATGTTGCTTGGTGAAATGAATTTTGTTTCCTTAAGAATTGATTGTTAGTAATTGTGAGGCTTATTTGTCCCATGAATTTGTTTGTGTTTTGCAAATGACTCTTATGGTCTAATACCATCGTATCAAGAAAAAAACCAATGTAGTAATGTTTTATGGGAAAATGGTTTTACATCAACATGTAGTGCATCTTCAAATAAAATAATGTGCTATTCAAAGCAATGCAAGTTATACTTGAACAAATAGTAAAAACATGCTTAATTGCAATAATAAATATTCTAGAATAATTGAAATGTGCAAAACTAGGGTTACGAGAATAATAGTCAATTGTTACATATTTAAAATGTCGAAGTCTGAAATCTGTTGGAAATAGGGTCAGGGACCAAGTTGAGCATAACCTAGAAGTTTTGAAGTAAACTGATAACTATAAAAAATTGATTGGGAGTGTATTGCTACGTCCTTGATTAGACCAAAGGCATATTGTTACGCTCTTGGTCATTGTGTTCTTTTCGTAAATAATTTTGATGAATATGATTACCCACTCCTAGGCTCCAAAAAAGTTGCGCGCTTTTCTAAAATTTGTTGCAGATTACAAAAAATAATAATTTTCTTTCTTGAAACCCTAATCAACTCAAAATATCTTGCAAACGTTTAAAAATTGTGGTCATTGAAGGTCGTGTCTCAAGCAAACTCTTGTTCTTATAAAAGTTGGAAACTAACTCTCAATGAAGTTAAACAAACAATTGCGATGATCCAAGCCTCAAACCTTTTATGATTTTTTGCTAGTACGAGCAATTCACAATGATGCAATATGAAAAATTCAAATGAAATTCAATGCTAAGTACTTCAATTATGCTCTTAATCTTATGCTTATCACTCATGCCCTATTTAATCATGATGACCCAACCTCATGATCAACAAAGTTACACTGTTCGATGGCCTACCCTATAGATCTATATGGCTTGAACGGGTTGAACCAATTACTAGACAAGTCTAAATTTGGGTTAGGCCTTTTTATCTAGATGGGGATGGGGAGTCGACAAGTCTAGGTTTAAGTCATGCCCTATATATAGATGGGGACTGGTTGGGCCCTCCCCTCCCTCTATATAGATGGATATGGGGATGGCGATGCAAATGTAGACCACCTATATATAGTAGGCCCTTAGTTGGGTAGGTTATATTTTGATGCATTTCGATCTGATAATTTCCTTTGCAAAACAAGGGCAATAATCACCCCTACCCCTATATATATATATATATATGTTGCCAGGTCAACTCTCTATGGTATAGGGGAGGTCGAGCCCCACAGTATATAGTTTAATTGGTCCCATAACATATTGATATCCATATATATAAAGGGGGAGGGGGTCGAGATGACGATTAGGGCCCCAACTAGATAGGCGAGGTTGGGTTGCTCCCTTAGAGTAGAGGTTGGGTTGAACAACCCACTTTTTCTCCGGTAATATCTATAGCCATATCCCATATCTAGGGAGGGGGTGATAGAGGCGTGGACATTTTCTTGGAACTCTTATCACCCAATTATTTTCTTCTTGACATCCTTGCTTTTATACACACTAATGCACCTTTGTATTTATAGACTTTCAATATTCAAATTAGGTCGTATTGGTGCATGAGTCTGACACACAAAGGGCGTTAAAATTGACAAAAGAAAATAAAAACCCCTAGGAACAAAAAGAGGGGACAAAGGGACCCACACAAAAGATGGACTAGGAACCTAGTGATACACTCTTGGTCAAAGGTTACACAACAACCAAAAAAAAGAATGTCGAAAGGGGAAACTAGGGAGAACAAAGCAAAAAAAATAAAAGGGAAGTAAACGGGCCAAACACAGAAAACACGTGCCACTAAGAGCCTAATGTGAACTAATAACTAATAAACACACAAGTATCTTAAAACAATGAAAATTGTCTTCTAAAACTACTTCATATCAAAATTAAGTTTTTACATAATGCCCCAGACTCATGTGTGCCCGTGTGTACATGTCAAATTAAATCAAACAAATGTACATAGGAGAGCTTGTAGATGTTGCAGCTGAAACCTTTAACAGTTATTAAATTCAATATAAGAACAATAATGAAAACAGAGTCAGAAGGCAAGAGAGGTTGCCTTATTGCTATTGTAAAAAGTCATAAAGGTCATGGAACAAACATCCATTGTCCCATGTCTAGAAGATGAAAACAAGTGTACTTGCAAACATATAGGAATCATTTGCAAGTGAATAAATGTCTATATATAAATCCATAATCAAGGAAACACTGAAATGAAAAGAGAGAATAAAGAAACAAATACCCTTGGTTGTGTGGAAACTATGAAGCCATGTCTATGACACCAATGTCTCGGAACCTATACTCACTTTGAATATGTATGTTTCATGACATGACCAAGTGAAATATGCTATTTGTCACCATGTTATTGGTTCCATATGAGGGAGCAAGGGAATAAGCTGTGTACCACCATGTGATTGCTTCCAAATGTGGGAGCAAGGGACAATAAGTTGTGTATCCTTTTGTGACTAGAATCTTGGACATGATAAAAGTATGTAAATCATATGCCTCCCATTTGAGGTATAGGATGAACCTGTGAATTTCATATCTCAAAAGAAAGAGATTACGTGTAACATATAAAATATGAAAGCATTAAATAGTAATATGTAATATAGTAAGATGCCATTATGAAACCACGTATGTAATAATAAATTTGACTTGTGTGTTTGAGTTTAAGTCATATAAGTAAGATATAATCGTGGAAGCATGCACACACATGATATTGACCCATGTGCATTTTAGTTCAAGCAATGTAATCACATTGGTAATGAGATGTTTTTAGATGGACAAGATATGGTCAATGTAGGTGTACAAGTATCATGCCCATGTGGGCAGCATATAATCAATCTAAGGATAATAATGATATGCCCTAATATGGACAAGTTATAGTCAATGTAAATGTAGGAGTATCATACCCTTTATGGGAAGTATATAATCAATAAAGCACTAGTGTAAAATATGCCCTTGAATGAGAAAAATATAATCAATTTAAGGGAGCAAACAAAGGTACTTGCACCAAATAAATATGTGATATGGATCATGGAAACATAAGCAAAGATAGGCAAAAACAACGTGATATAAATCATAGCGAATAACATAATCTGAGATGTGTTGAAATGACTTAAGTAAAATCTTGTGAAAGACAAAAGACACATAGGGGTGTAAAGGAAAAATAAAATGAAACTAAAGCTAAACAAAAAATAAAATATGTGAAAACAATTAAGACAAAGAAAATGACCATTTAAGTGAAAAAGGAATAATAAAGAAGTATAAAAGAAGTAAAAACAAAAACTCAAGTATAAAATATACGTAGATACATGATATTAATTGGATTTTTCAAAGATTTACCTTCTAATGTAGCTAGGGGATATGCCTCAATCAAATTTTCTCGTGATAACAAAGGGGCCCAACCAATTAGGCTTAAACCGACATTTATCTTCCTTATCTATATTTGTATTTTTTTTAAATTTCTTTTGATGCCTTATCATTCACATTAATTTCTATAGATTTAATCCTTTTGCTAGAAGTTTTCTTGAGGCGATTTTGGTGAACTCTCATGGGCTCAATAACATGAATATATGTCTCATCCAACATTTCCAACTAATATAATCTCTTTTCTCCATAGTCATAGTCACCAATTATACCTTTTATTGAGTCTATAAGTGAAGAAATCCCAAGTTCTAAAATTATTGCTTCTACACCATAGCTCAATGAATAAGGGCTTGCCCCTATGGCTATCTTTACACTTGTGTTTGCCCTAATTCTAGTTTCTACACAAAATAGGTATAAAAAATATGCAACTATATAGATCTAAACATATATTATTGACTTAAAAAATTAATATCTATCTAAGAGGCTAAGTAACAAAAAAAAGCATAAGAGTCGTAAATGAAAGCTAAAGCCAAGAAATGAATTGACGAAGAAGTTAAGAAATGATCACATCTTGACTATTTTGTAAATCTGAGTCTATACTCTGATTCTTTTCTTGACCTCTTATTACTCGATTCTTTTCTCCTTGTCATCCTTATTTTTATACACACTAATGTGCCTTTGTATTTATAGACTTTCAGAATCAAATTAGGCCTTATTGGTGCACAAGTCCGATACATAAAGGGTGGGAAATTTGATAAAATAAAATAACAAACTTTAGGAACAAAAAGAGGAGCCAAAGGGATCAACACAAAAGATGGACTAGGAGCATAGTGGTACACTCTTGGTCAAAGGCTAGACAACAACAAAAAAAAGAATATTGAAAGGGGAAAACTAGGGAGGAGAGAGAAAATAAAATAAAAGGAAATCAAACAAACAAAACATAGAAAACACATGCCACTAAGAGCCTAATGTGAACTAATAACTAATAAACACACAAGTACCCTTAAACAATGAACTCATCTAAAACTACTTCCACACCAAAATTAAATTTTTACATGCCCTAGTTTGATTTGTGTGCATGTGTACATTTCAAATTAAATCAAACAAATGTAAGTAAGAGGGATCATAGATGTTGTGTCCGAAACCTTTAAGAGTTTTTGAAGTCAGTATAAGAACAATAATGATCTGAAAGTTATAAGGCAAGAGAGGTTACCTTATTTCTATTGTAAAAAGTCATAAAGGTCATAGAGCAAACATCTTTTGTCCCATGTGTAGAAGATGAAAATGTGTACTTTGCAAACATATAAGAATTATTTGCAAGCGAATAACTCCTTTATACAAATCCATAATCAAGGAAATGCTGACATGAAAAGAGAGAATAATGCGACGAATACCCCTGGTTGTGTGGAAACTATGAATTGGTCTCTATGACACCAATGTCTCAGAGCTTGTACTAACTTTGAATCTCTATGTTTCATGATGTGACCAAGCGAAATATGCTATTTGTCACCATGTTATTGGTTCCATATAAGGGAGCAAGGGAATATGATGTGTACCACCATGTGATTGCTTCCAAATATGGGAGCAAGGGACAATAAGTTGTGTATCCTTTTGTGACTGGAATCTTGGAGAGGATAAAAGTATGTACATCATATGCCTCCCTTTTGAGGTGTAGGATGAAACTGTGAATTTCATATCTCAAAATAGAGAGATTATGTATAACATACAAAATATGAAAACATCAAACACTGATATGTAATATAGTAAGATGCCATTATGAAACCATGTATGTAATAATAAATTTGACTTGTGTGTTTGCATCTAAGTCATATAAGTAATATATCATTGTGGAATCATGTACATACATGATATTGACCCATGTGCATTTGATTCCAAGCAATGCAATCACACTGGTAATGAGATGTTTTTATATGGGCAAGATATAATCAATGTAGGTGTACAAGTATCATGCCCTTGTGGGCAACATATAATCAATCTAAGGATAATAATGATATGCCCCAATATAGACAAGGTATAATCAATGTAAATGTAGGATTATCATGCCATTTTATGGGAAGTATATAATCAATAAAACACTAGTGTAAAATATGCCCTTGAATGAAAAAAATAGAATCAACATAGTGGAACAAACAAAGGTCCTTGCACCAAATAGATATTTAAGATGGATGATGGAAACATAAGTAGAGATGGAAAAAAATCAACATGATATGAATCATAGTGAATAACATACTTCGAGACGTGTTGAAATGACTTAAGTAAAATATTGTGAAAGACAAAAGATACATAAGGGTGCAAAGGAAAAATAAAATGAAACTAAAGCTAATTGAAAAATTAAATATGTGAAAACCACTAATACAAAGAAAATGATCATTTAAGTGAAAAGGAATAATCAAGAAGTATAAAAGAAGTAAAAATAAAAACTCAAGTATAAAATGTGTAGGTACATGATATTAATTGGATTTTTCAAAGATTTAATTTCTAATGTAGCTAGGGGATATGCCTCAACCAAATTTTCCCATGATGACAAAGGCCCCAACCAATTAGGCTTAAACCTACATTTCTCTTCCTTATCTATATTTGTATTTGTTTGATTTTATTTTGATGCCTTATCATTCACATTAATTTCTTTAGATTTAGTACTTTTGCTATAAGTTTTCTTGAGGCAATTTTGGTGAACTCTCAGGGGCTCAATAACATGAATATATGTCTCATCCAACATTTCCAACGAATATATATCTTTTCTCCAGAGTCATAGTCACCAATTATATGTTTTAGTGACACTATAAGTGAAGGAATCCCAAGTTCTAATTACTGCTTCTACACCATAGATTAATGAATAAGGGGTTGCCCTTATGGCTATTCTTACACTTGTGTTTTCCCTAATTCTAGTTTCTACACAAAATAGATATAAAAAATATGCAATTATATAGATCTAAGCATATATGATTAAATTAAAAAATTAATATCTATCTAAGAGGCTAAGTAACAAAAAACAATAGCCTAAGTGTCATAAATGAAAGCTAAAGTAAAGAAATGAATTGATAAAGAAGTTAAGAAATGATCACATCTTGACTATTTTGTAAATCTGAGTCTATATTTTGATTCTTTTCTTGGCCTCTTATCATTCAATTCTTTTCTCTGTGTCATCCTTATTGTTATACACGCTATTGTGTCTTTATATTTATAGACTTTTGAAATTCAAATTAGGCCTTATTGACACACAATCCTGACACACAAAGGGTGGAAAAATTGATAAAAGAAAACAAAAAACCCTAGGAACAGAAAGAGGGGCCAAAGGGACCAACACAAAAGATGGACTCGAAGTTTAGTGGTACACTCTTGGTCAAAGACTAGACAAAAACAAAAAAAAGAATATCGAAAGGGGAAAATTGGGGAGGAGAGATAAAACAAAATAAAAGGAAAGCAAATAGGGCAAAACACAGAAAACACATGCCACTAAGAGCCTAATGTGAACTAATAACTAATAAACACACAAGTTCCTTAAAACAATGAACTCATCTAAAACTACTTCCATACCAAAATTATGTTTTTACATGACCTAGTTAGATGTGTGTGCATGTGTACATTTCAAATTAAATCAAACAAATGTTTGTAGGAGGGATCATAGATGTTGTGCTGAAACTTATAAGAGTTATCGAAATAAATATAAGAAAAATAATGTTCTGAAAGTCAAAAGGCAAGAGAGGTTACCTTATTGCTATTGTAAAAAGTCGTAAAGGTCGTGGAACAAACATCCATTATCCCATGTCTAGAAGATGAAAACATGTGTACTTGCAAACATATAGGAATACTTTTAAAGAAAATAAATGTCTATATATAAATCTATAATCAAGGAAATGCTGAAATGAAAAGAGATAATAAATAAATGAATGCCCCTGGTTGTGTGGAAACTATGAAGCCATCTTTGCAACACTAATGTCTCACACCCTGTACTAAATTTTAATTTGCATGTTTCATGATGAGACCAAATGAATTATGCTATGCGTTACCATGTTATTGCTTCCATATGAGGGAGAAAGTGAATACGCTATGCACCACCATGTTATTGCTTCCCAGTGTGGGAGTAAGGGACAATATTGTGTGTCATTTTGTGATTGAAATATTGGAGAGGGAAAAGGTATTTAAATCATATGCCTCCCTTTTGAGGTGTGGGATGAACTTGTGAATTTAATAGCTCAAAAGAAAGAGATTACATGTAACATATAAAATATGAAAACATCAAACACTAATATGTAATATAATAAGATGTCATTATAAAACCATGTATGTAATAAGAAATTTGATTTGTGTGTTTGAGTTTAAGTTATACAAGTAAGATATCATCATGGAAGCATGTAGGTAAAGGACATTGACCCATTTGTGTTTGAGTCTAAGCAATATAATCACATTGATAATGATATGTTTTTAGATGGACAAGATATAGTCAATATAGGTGTACAAGTATCATGCCCCTGTATGCAACATATAATCAATATAAGAACAATAACAATATGCCCCAATATAGACAAGGTACAATAAATGTAAATGTAGGAGCATCATGCCCTTTTATGGGAAGTATATAATCAATAAAGCACTAGTGTAAAATATGACCTTGAATGGGAAAAATATAATCAATGTAAAGGAACAAACAAAGGTCCTTACATGAAATAGATATGTGATATGGATCATGGAAACATAAGCAAATAAAAAATAAATGTTATATGAATCATAGTGAATAACATAATTTGAGATGTGTCAAAATGACTTAAGTAAAATCTCGTGAAAGATAATAGGAAAGAGACGCTTAGGGGTGCGAAGGAAAAATAAAATGAAACAACCAAAGCTAAACGAAAAATAATATATGTGAAAACCATTAAGACAAAGAAAATGACCATTTAAGTGAAAAGAAATAATAAAGAAGTATTAAAAAGTAAAAATAAAAACTCAAGTATAAAATATGTGTAGGTTCATGATATTAATTGGATTTTTCAAAGATTTACTTTCTAATGTAGCTAGGGGATATACCTCAACCAAATTTTCCAGTGATAACAAAGGGGCCCAACCAATTAGGCTTAAACATACATTTCTCTTCCTTATCTATACTTGTATTTGTTTGATTTTCTTTTGATTTTTTATCATTCACATTAATTACTCTAGATTTAATCCTGTTGCTATAAGTTTTCTTGAGGCAATTTTGGTGAACTCTCAAGGGCTCAATAACATGAATATGTGTCTCATTCAAAATTTCCAACTAATATATTCTCTTTTCTCCATAGTCATAGTCACCAATTATTTGTTTTAGTGACACTATAAGTGAAGGAATCCCAACTTCTAATTACTATTTCTACACTGTAGACCAATGAATAAGAGGTTGCTCCTTTGGCTATCCTTACACTTGTGTTTTCCCTAATTCTAGTTTCTACACAAAATAGGTATAAAAATATGAAATTATATATATCCAAGCATATATGATTAAATTAAAAAAATAATATCTATCTAAGAGGCTAAGTAAAAAAAAAAAAGCCTAAGTGTCATACATGAAAGCTAAGCAAAGAAATGGATTGATGAAGAAGTTAATAAATGATCACATCTTGACTATTTTGTAAATCTGAGTCTATATTTTGATTCTTTTCTTGACCTCTTATCACTTGATTCTTTTATCTGTGTCATCCTTATTTTTATCTCCGTGTCATCCTTATTTTTATACACACTAATGCGCCTTTTTATTTATAGACTTTCAAAATTCAAATTAGGCCTTATTGGCCCACAAGTCTGACACAAAAAGGGCGGGAAAATTGAAAAAAGAAAATAAAAACCCCTAGGAACAAAAAGAGGGGCCAAAGGGACCCACACAAAAGATGGAATAGGAGAGTAGTGGTACACTCTTGGTCAAAGGTTACACAACAACAAAAAAAGAATGTCAAAAGGGGAAAACTAGGGAAGAGAGAGAAAAGAAAATAAAAGAGAAGTAAATAGGCCAAAACACATGCCACTAAGAGCATAATGTGAACTAATAACTAATAAATACACAAGTACCCTAAAACAATGAAAGTTGTCATCTAAAACTACTTCCATACCAAAATTAAGTTTTTACATAATGTCCTAGCTTGATGTGTGTGCGTGTGTACATATCAAATTAAATCAAACAAGTGTATGTAGGAGGGATCATAGATTTTTTGGCCAAAACCTATAAGAGTTATCAAAGTTAATATAAGAACAATAATGATCTAAAATTTAGAAGGAAAGAGAGCTTACCGTATTGCTATTGTAAAAAGTTATAAAGGTTATGGGACAAACATCCATTGTCCCATTTCTATAAGATGAAAACATGTGTACTTGAAAACATATAGGAATCATTTGAAAATGAATAAATTTCTATATATAAATCCATAATCAAGGAAATGTTCAAATGAAAAGAGAGAATAAATGAATGAATAACGAAACTATGAAGCCATCTATGTGACACCAATGTCTCAAAACATGTACTAACTTTGAATATGTATGTTTTATGATGACACAAAGTTAAATATGATACACATCACCATGTTATTGCTTCCACATTAGGGAATAAGGGAATAAATTTTGTACCACCATGTGATTGCTTCCAAATGTGGGAGCAAAGGACAATAATTTATATATGATTTTGTGACTAGAATCTTGGAGAGGATAAAAGTATGTAAATTATATGCATCCATTTTGAGGTGTGGGATGAACCTCTAAATTTAATATCTCAAAATAAAGAGATTGTGTAATGTCATGCCCATTTTTTTTCTTAAAAAAAATAGACATAACACAACAATTTCAATGATAAACCCATAAAACACCTGCGAACATGAATAGAAAACATAATCAAATACAAACACAAAATATTTCAAAGAGAATCCTGATAATACCAATTAAACTAATTAAATCATGTCATAAATTCAAAAACCATAGTCTTGATTCATTTGATCAGCACTCAAACTTATCTACGAGATTGTGCCCAATAATATCTATGTATAATATGTTTAGATGGCCATCACTTTAAACCTAATTCAAAGCTAACACATCCAACAATCATGTGGCAACTTCGATGGATCCAAGGCCATGATAGCTTATCTTCATGCTCTTGGGGACCATTTTTGCCACACGACATCCTACCACTTACCCATTAGTATGATCAGATTTCATATTGTACCTATAACCCCAAGACTACAGACTGTCAAGATGATGCCATGTGGTATTATCCTACTAGATTGCTATTTAGAGGCTTTGACCTATGCACAAAATCTGATGGGATTACAGATTATCAAGATGATGCTAAGTGGAAACATCTCACTATCCCATCCTCCCAGAGGTAAGCTTTTTGTATAATAGACTCTAAGATTAAAGGTCATCAAGGTGATACCACGTGGTAACATCCCACTTACTCACTAGCCCAGAGGTAGGCTTCCTATATAGTCATCTCTAGGATCATGAGCCATTAGGATGATGCCATGTGGCAACATATTATTTGCTCACTAGTTGAGAGGTAGGCTTCTGGTACAATCATCTTTGGGATTGTAAGTCACTAAAATGATGCCACATGATAACATCCCACTCGCTCACTACCTTATAGGCTTTAGACTCTGTATGGTCCTCTCTAAAATCATGGGTCACCAAGATGATGCCATGTGGCAACATCCCACTTACCCACTAGCCCATCATTGACCATACATTAAACCACACTCACTTCAGTCTTAAGTTAGCAGGATGGTGACACATGGCTTCCTCCAAGTCACCTGTCAAAAGTTGTGAAATTGAATAAGGCAAAAATGAAATAAAAGGTCATGATAATAATTTGGTTAAGGCAAAAGGTTGCATAATGACTAGTTTAAAAGTGATAAAGGCAAAGTTCAAGTGGATGATTGAGTACCAGAAAGGGCTTGACTAAGGTAGAATACTACGCAAAGAACTTTATGAATGGCTAAGGCTAAGACAAAGGCAAAACTAGGTGCATTCGAAATCATAAATTGACTAAGGCACAACCAAAGGAAAGCTTAGATATGACTCAATGAATGAGAACTTAGCTAAGGTAATTACAAAATGTTTTGTTATCTACTACCAATTGAATGATCTAGACATAATATTCCTTCCTCATAAGATATTCTACTAAGCAAGGCCATAATCACATAAGTGATAGAACAAGAAGGTACCTAGGCAAAATACTCTTTTAGCGCTAAACCAATATTCTCATTGGTTTAGCCAAATATGCAAACCATCAGAGAGACTCAACTTTTTAATAAAAACTCAATGGTTAAAAGGGAATCCACTCATAATGAGGACTAATTTAAAGTCTCAGTCGAATGATTTAGCTGGTAATGGCCTTCAGCTCATCTCATTCCATTCAAGGGAAAAAAGGGGTCAAACGACATAATTTGATATAAAGCAAAATCAACTCAAACAATAAATATTGACAATACTTCTCCTTTCATTTTAAGTTAGTTTTGTTATGAGGATGGTTTCCAACATAAACTTTCTAAATGCCTCAATCCATGATTCTTCCACTAAACATATTTTAAAAGAGTAATCATCTACATTCTAACTATTTAGTTAAGCTATAATGTCATTCCCAATAACAAACTCATAGCTTTTTACTTGAATTATTCTCAATAAAATAAGTTTGATTTATTAAATCACATCACATTTAGATCATAAAGAGAGATACAATGCTTACAAGCAAGCCACTCAAGACAAAGATTTAAATAAGGAGATCAATCTGTCAATTTAATTAAAAGATCCCAAAAGGATAAAGAATATTTTATAAATATTGGATCCTTCTCAAGGTCCATACAACTCATTTTAACAATAAAGTTTCAATAAATAAAAAACATATATTTTAATCCATAATTAGAATATTATCCAAACTCTTTCTTTTGTAAGAATATTACAAGTAGGTTGGTTGCTAAAGTATTAATGATACCACAAAATTCATCTATTTAATTACAGAGAAAGAGGTACATCTTAAGGTTGGATTAAATAATGGAGGACTAGTCAGTATTCAATGGTGCTCCTTGTTCACTCCCAAGTATCTGATGGCCATAAGAAGGAAGGCTCATTTCCCAACCTTTTGTCATCATCAAGCTACTGATCTAGACACCCCAAGCTCGAGACTCTTAGTTCTGAGCATTTTTATATCATAAGGTAAATGTAAGTGTGGATATCTAATCAAGGGTATTTGACACAAGGGAATGACCATGCCAAAATCTACAATCCTATTCTTGATTCTTACCCAAAGAGACTCCCAATCCTAAATATAAGCAAACAAGCATTCAAATGATCATTCAAGTGAAGATAAGTATTCAGAAATATAAACCAGAAAGCAAGTTTTCACAACATAACAAGGCCCACTATTTGTTGGAGTAGCAAGAGGATAAATCACTCTATTTCTTCCATATAATAATCAAAGGAGGTTTAATTAGTCTACTATCGTGTCTTATCACAAGAGGGATTAACAACTTACACTGTGACATTCACATGATGGTCAAGCATTCTACCACCATGCCCAACACATGAAGGCTTGCCATTCTTCCATTGTGAAGATGATGCTCATAGACAACCACTATGCTATGTCCAAAAAATTAATAAATTTCAATAAAAAAGATAAAACATCTAAGTCAAGTGAGGAGGAACACAACCTCTCCAAGTCTCTGAACTGGGCAAAGAACTACATGGTAGCCAATGCACAACCATGATAAGATAATAAGATAGGCAGAATAAACCAAGTGGTCTTATTCTCCTTTAATCAAGAGAAAAAATAAACAAATATAATCATTTCATTCAAACTAAGGAGGAATAGTCTCTCCAAAGCCCTTAAAATAGACAATCAAATAGCCAATGCTCAACCATGGGCAAAAAAAAAAAAAGTAGAATAAACCAAGTGGTCTTATTCCCTTGAAAACAAGAAGAACAAGAAAATAATATAATCATTTCATTTCAAATGATTAACATAAAATATAAGTTGTTAGGACTCCCACCTATCAATCTTTAGATCATCTGGGAAATATCCTCTGGTTGTCTAGATTCAGCTCTCCTAACCATCTGTTCTTATCTACTACTTCTCCTTCCCCTATGCTAGGTCTAACTTATTTTTGAATTGGAAAAAGTCTTCAAATAAGGGAGTTTGACTCCTAAATATAGATGTTTGAGAATCAACCAACCACCATTCACTTTATAACTCATGCTTAATTAAGGGACATTATTTTCCATGTTTAATTAAGGTGTGTGGTGGCTTCATAGGATTTTTCAGTTGCTTCCAAGACTTACCTCTTTTCCCACTTGATATCAGTACTAATGTAATCCATGGAAGATCTGCCAATCAACCACTAGACATTTTAGATGTTGGTTACAAGATCTTCAGGTTAGGTGACAACAAGATTCACCAACCAGGTTTAAAGGTTGGCCATCTAATCAAATACTGCATCTACTAGGTAGTGGACTAGGCAATTGAAAACTTAGCATGATTTTAAGGAGGTTTAAAATTGATTAGTTATATAACCATGCTTGGCATAATCTCTTTCCTTTATTATATTTTTTCCTTTTTCTACACACTTGATGCACATATCCGATTCCTCTATCCTAATGTCTAAAGATATATAATTTAATCAAACAAAGCAATTTCAATCAATTAATCATAACCAATAATTCATGGAATATCAACATACACGTAGATAATTTCATATGATTCAATACATAAGTAGTTTCCATTTCATAAGTTTAGAAGCAATGATTCAACATGATTTAAGTCAATATATCTCATAAACATAACCAATTTTCATAAATAGACATTTCACAAATAAATTTAAGCATCATTCTTTGATAAGTAAGCAATCAAGCAAGATTGATAATAGGTATTTATCATGATTCTCAACACATGAAAAGCCTTCATAAATCCTTGCACATCTCATCTAAACATGACTTAATGACATAATTCAATAATCAGAACATATAAGTCATAATTTCATAATTATCTTTGTCGAAGATAAAAACTATGCAAAATGAGGCCTTACATGTAACATATAAAATATGAAAACATTAAACACTAATCTGTAATATAATAAGATGTCATTTCGAAACCATGTATGTGATAAGAAATTTGACTTATATGTTTGAGTCTATATCATATAAGTAATATGTCATCATGAAATTATGTACATGAAGGATATTGACCCATGTGTGTTTGAGTCTAATCAATGTAATCACATTGGTAACGAGATGTTTTTAGATGGGCAAGATATAGTCAATGTAGGTGTACAAGTATCATTCTCCTATGGGAAACATATACTCAATCTAAGTATAATAATGATATGCCCCAATATCAATAAGGTATAGTCAATGTAAATGTAGGAATATCATGCATTTTATGAGAAGTATATAATCAATAAAACACTAGTGTAAAATATGCCCTTGGATGGGAAAAATATAATAAATGTAGGGGAACAAAAAAAGGCCATTGCACTAAATAGATATGTGATATGGATCATGGAAACATAATAAAATATATAAAAAATCAACATGATATGAATCGTAGCGAATAACATACTCTGAGATGTGTCGAAATGACTTAAGTAAAATCTTGTGAAAGACAATAGGAAAAAGATGCATAGGGGTGAGAATGAAAAATAAAATGAAACAAATAAAGCTAAATGAAAAATTAAATATGTGAAAACCATTAAGACAAATAAAATGACCATTCAAGAGAAAAGGAATAATCAAGAAGTATAAAAGAAGTAAAATTAAAAACTCAACTATAAAATATGTGCAGGTACATAATGATGGTAATTATATTTTTTAAATATTTACCTTCTAATACAGCCAAGGGATATGCCTCAACTGAATTTCCCCATGATAACAAAGGGGCCCAACTAATTAGGCTTAAATCTACATTTCTCTTCCTTATCTAAATTTGTATTTATTTGATTTTATTTTGATACCTTATCATTCACATTGAATTATATAGATTTAATCCTCTTGCTCTAAGTTTTCTTGAGGTGATTTTGGGGAACTCTCAGGTGTTCAATAACATGAATATGTGTCTCATCTAAAATTTACAACTAATAAATATCTTTTATCCATATCATAGTCACCAATTATAACTTTTAGTGACAGTGTAATTGAAGGAATCTCAAGTTCTAATTATTGCTTCTACACCATAGACCAATGAATAAGGGGTTTCCCCTATGCCTATCCTTATACTTGTGTTTTCCCTAATTCTACTTTCTACAAAAAATAGGTATATATTTTTTAATTATATAGAGATAAGCATATATGATTGACTTAAAAAATTAATATCTATCTAAGAGGCTGAGTAGTAGAAATAAGCCTAAGTGTCATAAATGAAAGCTAAAGCAAAGAAATGAATTGAAAAATAATTAATAATTGATCACATCTTGACTATTTTATAAATATGAGTCTATATTCTAATTGTGTTGACTATATTTGACATGCTCCTTAGTTTTTGGACATGTAAAATCTTTCTAGACAAAATCATAGATGTAATTGATTGTTATGTATAAACTTGATAATAGCAAGCTTGACCACTTTGGTCCTGTACCCATGTCGCTGGGTGTCTCTATAGGGTTTTGCATTCTAGAGTTTTTGATGCTGTGTTATGTTTGGCTGATTGTAACTATACCTTTGATTTACAGATGTGTGGTGTATAATGTATAGAAATTTTAAATTCCTTGCTTTTGACATAGCTTCAAATGGAGATGCTAACTCAAAACAAGAGAAGGGAGAAGCAATTGGGTTGGTAAACCACTTGAGTGGAGTTTTAATACACATATCTCACATGCTCAAAATTAGACCCCTTGTTTTTTATGCAAAGTGTAGATGAACATTTGAGGTAGAGCTTTAACCTTCTCTCCCTAAGTGGAGATACAACTAGAAGTCATTTGCCTAAGCTTTCCTTTGATGTAAGATGTCTAGAAATATGAAGTAGTAGTGCTATGGCTGATTTTAAGAATATTTTAATATTTTATACCTTTAATGTTTTTATTATTCTTCTACCCACATATATCCCTAAATCCATTTTATAACCCTTATATATATAGCCTTTCCTTGATTTGATTCAGGACGTAATGGTGTTCAAGTAGAGATCATAAATGGGAAGGATACTAAAAAATCAAGCCCAAATAAATGTAATAAAATGGATAGGGCTAAAGGGACATATAAATTAATAAGAGACAAACCCATAGAGGTATGGGTTTTTCTAGGTCATACCCATACAAACATGGGCCTATGCAAAGATAAAATTGTCCACCACATTATTATACATCTCGATGCCAAACCTATGAAGTAAAAATTATGCAAGATTCATCCTCATATTATTGTATTGGTAAATAAAGAGTTGGAAAATCTCTTAGAATCAAGATGTATTTGATCGATTGACTACTCAGAGTGGATCTCAAATGTTATGCTAATCAACAAGAAGCCATAAGGAATTAGAATCTACACTTATTTTCAAGATATAAATAAGGCCTACCTAAAATATGACTTTCCTCTGCCAAATATTGACATGATAGTTGATTCCATAGTGGGGAGACAATCTATATGATGGAATGATGAGACCAAACAAGATTGGAAAAGGGGATCCAAAAAAGCTAACAATAGAGAAACATAAGAATGGACATAATATGGGGCTAACATAGAAGAAGGGGGCATATTAAGACCAAAAATGCACCACTAATCCAATGAATCAAGGATAATAGCCATAAATAAAAAAAATGACATTAAAAATATTATAATAAAGATATTTACACCAAATTTAGGTATCTACATAATGCCTCCACTTTGAGATGTGTATGAGGTGATGCACTTGTGTGTCAAAGTGAAAAAACACATAAATTTAAGTGTATACCTTTAATTATCTTAGGGAGAAGACAAAGGTTTTTGTCATGTGTCCATCTACACTGTCAATTTGAGATGCTGATGTACTTGTGAGCAATGTCCATATACACACAAGTAGTAAAAGTTATACCATTATCATGTTTATTCTTGACATTTTCAAAGTTTGAAATTTTGAATTAAAAATTCAATAATAGAGCATATGAACAAATACACTTGTTTTATATTACCCCCAAATTCCACCATAATTGTTTCATTATTCTATGTGTTGAAAACATTGCCCAAAACTTTTTCATAAAAGTCATCAGTACCCAATGCACATATCTTAGACTTTTGAAAAGTGATTGAAACATTAGCTAAAACACTTCTCTTGGAGATAACACTCAATTCACTTCATGATCAAGGAAGTAGATAAATTACCTCATATTTGATCATTTTTTTCCATCTTGAATTTGAAAATGCCTTTATATATGCCCCCTTTTGAGGTGAGGGATGAAGACCCTATTGTCACAATCACTCATCTCAGAAGAAGCATGTTAAAAACACCATACGCTAAGAAAAAAGAGTAGTTGTCAGGTGTTATTATCCAAAACACATGTAATTTAAATTTGATCATTATATGTTAGAATACTAAATTAGACAAAACATGTTATTATCTACACACATGAAAAATTGATTTTGATTTTTACAATTATTGAATCACACAAATTTTATATTAGCATACAATCATGCCATAATAGATCATGTAAAGTGAAAAATAGTGTAGGTTAGATATTATTATATCAAATCGTAGTACACTAGGTTATGTTTCCCTCAATCAATAATAATTGGGATCAACTAGCATGGCCCAAGATATGAATAAGATGCCCTCATAAGTGGACGAGATATGGTAGTGAGAACATACATAAGTAACATCTCTCCCATGGTTTATAACTAATCAATGTGAATAAATTGTGAAGTTTTTTATTCGTGCAATGTTCTAAAAAATTTGATGTGACATGTCTTTATATACCCTTATAAGAGAGGAAAATATAAATTTTGACAACTAACCTTGTCAGTACATGTTTGAGTGCGATTCCCCTAAAGACAATCACTTTAATACATACACAATTCGAGATTGTGTATGTACATGTTTTCCTCATTGGGGACTTAATTTATTTATAGTTATATATTAAATGCATAGATAGTAAATGTGTCCATTTAAATAACACAATGACTTGAATTAGATATTATTGTATTCAAAGTTGTAAATGGTATGTGGAAACTTTGTTTCATAATTACACTCCCCAAATTGGATACAAGTGGATTACTCCCCACATGCCTATGGTGGACAAAATTAGTTCTCATTGGGGTCTTCAATCGTCAGTCTGTACCTGTTGCTTCTACTTTCAAACTACTTGGGAGGCTTACTCATAGCCTAAGTTAGCTCACTTTGCTTGGTGTGCGCTATATCAGGGCTTGCCTATAGGCAAAAAGCTTATGCATTTAGGAATTTCCCTTCCCAAATGTCCTTTTTGTGGCCATATGGAAACACTCCCTCATTTATTTTGGAAATGCTCCAAATCCCAATGGGTCTAGACGTGAATTCATGACCTTTTTAGGCCTTTCCATCCTAAGTTTTTTTAGTGGCAACATATCCTTCTTGGAGATAATCCCACCTTGTCTTTTAAATACACCCAAGTCTAGCATACTTTTAGAGTGGAGATTTCATTTTGGTTATGGAAAGAAAAAAATAATGCAGTGTTTAGTAATGTTTCTTCAGATTGTATTTTTTCTACATTCAACAAATCTTCCATTATTTTTGATATGCTTTTATAGATTCAAGTACATGATAATAAAGTAACCATAGAGCTTATCCAACTTTAGGACCTTCTCACTCACTGGGGAGATGCTCCTTGTGATATGGCATGGATTCCTCATTCCCCACCTAGGGATAATAGAGCTATTAGAATAAATGCTAGTCCTCCTCCCAAAGGTGGTCATCAATGTAGCTAGTTTCAGTGACATTCTCATATTGAAACTCTGTATTAGTGCATGTATCCTCTTGGATAACAATGAGGGTCGAATCCCCCACCTCCTTCCCATACTAAGCAGGATGGTTGGGGTGTTGTTTCTCCTACTGTGCATCTAGGTTCTTTGGGGGGTTCTATTTAGAGGTTGAATAGACATGTTGGATAAGTTACCCAGTCTCTCTCTTGCTATTTCTCCTACTCAACAATAGGAAGATGAGAAGGACACTACTCAAGCTTCTGGTTGGGAGCCAATTCTAGATGGCAATGACTTGCCTAGCTCATGTTGGGGTTCAGATGATATGGATCCTATGCCTTCCAGCCTTGCATTGGTAGCTTAATTATGTTTCATTTTTTGTTTATGCCATTGTGATAACTCATTCTTAGGTAGGGCCTAGTGATGTTTTTTGTTTATGTTGTAACTTGTTCCTAGGCTTGGCCTAGTTTGGCTCGAGGCGTGCTTCCATATCACCTATTTTTTTGTGAGTTATTTGTATATTATATATTTTTATTAATATATAGATATATTTCATAAATTTTTTTTGTAAAAACTTACACTCTTATGCCCTACTGGGTGTAGATATGATTTTTTTTGAGTGCCAAATATTAATTCTTGTTCTAAACCCTTGCATTTATTTAAGTAGTATTGTAGTATTATTTTAGTGATTTTAATGTTGCCCATAATAATGTGACAAACTTAGGCATATTATAAATGCATTTATTTTTGATTAATTTCCTCAAGATTCTACCACTTGGCAATAAGAAAATATGGGTGATTTGAGGTTATATCAATGCTTTTTGTGTCACTGCATCATTTTTTTTGTAGGAAATGATGTCACTATTTATTTATTTTTCTATAATTTGAAGAAGAATCAAGGTTTTGATCTTACTTGATTAGGAATTATGCGACATGATTATGACCATTTCATAATTGATAATGGCCACTCTAAATTCACAATAAATGCTAGTGGTTTTGATAAATATTCTAAAATTTCTAAGATATTTTTCACTTATATAATGTGGGTCTATTTTTTTGTTCGTATAACTACGTAGGGTCTTAATTTCAAATGTTAGGTTAAGTTTTAAGTTGAGTTTATAAAATTAGGTTAATAAACCCTAATATTTTGCATTTTGAATAAAATTATTTTGATTGTGATTTGTAACCATAATTTTTATTTTTTCCACTTTATTAATTGATTGAACTTTACTTTGAGCTTTTACTACCATGACCCTCAAGAGAGACATTGCATGTAGCCGATTGGATCATGTTCATACTTGCATTTCTATCGGCCAAGCTGTGGATGAGGTATTTTTTTTTTGTTTCAATTTTTTCTACCCTCTATTATTATTTTAGTTTATTTTTGGCATTGATTCATCATGTCATGTGACTGCCAAGATTGTTTTCTCAGTGATGATAGTGTCTTACCTATAATGATATTGTCTACATACTATCAGGTCTAGATAATGGGATTGCCTTTTAAGCAGTGATTCCATCTTATTTAGATGTGTCCTAGATATTGGTCACATGTGCTTAATTTTTTTTATTTTTAAGTTTTCCCTTTGGGGTTTTATATAATGAAAATCATACTTTTGTAGTTTGTGGTTACAAATATTTATTCATGTCTGGGAGTTATGCCAATATAGAGAATGGATTTCTATATTTGAGTAGAGCATGGATTCTTATATTTGAACTGGGTCTAGAACCTGATAATTATACAATTATAAAATCCAATGGCCTTGGGCATGCTAGTTGTTTAAGGATTGTGGCTACTAATTTATATTTATTAGCTACCCTAGTTGAGATGTGGGATTGTGACACCTGTTATTTTTTGCTACCTATAGGGGAGATTATCATTACACTCAAGGAATTCTAGGTCATATTAAACCTACCCATCTATGGTAGGAATGTGTTTATTAACAAATTGAGTGAGGTAGAGAGATGATTTTCTCAAATATACTACAAGGTTAATGCCTTAAGTTAGAAGAGAGAAGGTGGTGGTAGTTTGTGTTGTCATGTGTTGATTTTATTTATAATGTCTTTGTTTAATTATGAGGTATATAATAATATTGACTCATACATTTTGATTCTTTTTATTTTTGAATATATGGATTAATATTATTAATGGCATTACTTGCATTCTTACATGAGAGATTCCAGACATGGCATGTCCCTTTGAGGACCTATCTTTTGTTGTAGGGATGATGTAGGAAACCAATACCTAAAAACTTCTTATTCATTACCTATATATAATATATACCTTTAATTAATTCTATGATCTCTAACTTAGCTTGCCTCTATAGGTACATTACTTTTTTCTTGACCTCTCTTGATCAATCTCTCTTCTCTAGGCTCATAAGCCTTCTTTACATGCATAAAATTCCTCTATATTGAAGATATATCATATTCATCACCATTATTTTCACTATATATCCTCTTATAATCCATACCATCATCCACATCATATCATACATCATCTTCTTCACTTCACTTTTAATTTTGTGTCAAACTAGCTCACTCTCACATAGTTTTCTAGGCTTGAAAGATTTATGCATGGTTTATTTGATATTTATCCATAATATACTCATGTTAATATCATAATATAATTTATTTTATCTCCCCTTAGTCATATAATTAAATAAATCAACCCACAAGTTAGCATTCTCCATCAATCTTCACTTTCCTTCTTTAGGCTTCTTCTCTAATAGCCCTATTTTCATGCGAATCTAGTAGCTTAGACCAAAATATAGGGGTTATATATAAAATAATAATATTTTTGGATACCATTTATCTTTTTTTATCTTCACCCAAATTTTTATGACTCAACTCCTAATGCAAACCTACTAACTCAACCCCCTCCTTCACAATTAGGTCTCTTTAGGCCTTATGCAAGCACACATTACTAGAAACCATATTATACGGTCAAGTATCACTCTAAAACATATTTAATCATCTATTAAACATAAAAACATAGCATATTAAAAAATTTCATCATTTTTGGAGGGTGTAAATTCAAGTAAAGTGAGTTGTAATAATTTAAAACCCTAGGCTAGTGTAGACATGCTTATATAAGGCTAAAAACATATAAAAAAAGATAAATTGATTCTTAAGTAATTTTTTATACACCATAAATTGGTCAAGAAACCAAACATATCATGTATTTTCATAATCCTCTTCACAAGAGGCTTCGACTGGAGAATATGAGCCTTGTTTGCACTAGCCATGTCTTTATTTTTGCTTATCTTGGTCTTGTTTCTTGCTTTTGTCACCTTTTTACTCATTATCAGTCATCCAAAACCTTTTGAAAAGTAATTCCACCTCATCAATATATTATTCCCCATGCCAATATTGTTCCCTTAGGTCTTGAGCCTATAGGATAGGAGCGTCAGAATTGGACAACAATGTCAAACATAAAAGTGTCTCATTTTCAACGCTCCTGTCCATTTGCATTTTGAGCCCCAATGGTCATTTATCTTTGTTTAATAGGTCCCTAACCCTTCTTATCCCTTCCCTTAAGTTTTTTTTACCTTTTTTTATGTTTGATAGTGAGAATAAATCTCCCAAATTCAAAATAAAGAGTCTCCTATATAAAGGACTTCACAAGGCATTTTATATCTAGCACTTACTACTTTGGCATAATAAATAATTAAAATTAGTCAATAGTATAGCTTAGACTTCTGCATGACACATAAATTTTCATCCTTGATCAATGAAGGGCATAGGTAAAAGTGCATTCTTGTATCTACCGTACGTGTTGATTATGCATGTTTCCTAAGGGAAAACTACATTTGATCTGAGACCCTGGTTTGAGGGTTAATATAGGTAGCGATCAGGGCAACAAGGGTTCTAGATCATGTGATCATACTTCCCCTAACCCAATTTTTTTCCATTTGATTTTGATATGTTTGTTGTTTCATGTGTGTAGGTAGAACTAAGGTTCTAAGAAGAAAATATGCTATACAATGGTACATACAGGCGATCATGAAAAAATAAAGATACCTATAGGACCCAAAAACTAGATTACACCAGAATCCAAAACCAAAAATTGATTTGGATAACAACACCAAAATTGGACTACAACACTAGAAACCAAAGTTTCCACTTTTTTTTGCTCCTATCCTTTCATTGAACAAAACATATGTTCATATTTTTGACATCTTCCCAGTCCTGCACAATAGTTTTTAGCCTTTGTATCGGTTATCTCATCCTATTTTTCTAGATAAGTCATTTATTTATGTAATTAATTTGATTAAATTGATATAAATTTGTATTTTACTACATTTTATTATATTTTACCCCTTAATCCATCCCCTTTATTGTGTAGGAACTAAACCCTAGTTTCTAAAAAATAATAAAATATTTGGTGAACCCGACTTACTTCAAACAAATCTCAAACCCTAGGTACCCGTAAGGTTTTTCCTTCACATTTTTGTGCAAAAATTCAATTTAAAAGTTCTAATTTTTGTATATTTGTTTTATTAAAATTTATTTTAGAATTTGAATTATTGAAATAAATTTCAAAATTCTAAAACTCCAACCCAAAACCCTAGATTTCCAAACTAGGTCCTGAAACCCCAAGCCTTCCTCCCTTACAATTTTTAGATAATTTTTTTTGAATTTTTGAAAATTATTTGGAGTGTTGAAAATATTTTCAAAATATCTATATTAATATTAATTCTTGCATTTATTTTCTTAATATTACTTTTACACACTCTCTTTGGTGAAAACGATAAAATGGCCACTAAGGCACTTCTTCCTTCTCATCCTATAAATAAATTTCTAATTTTTTCTCATAATTATGATAGTGAATGTACAAATTTTCAAAATTTCACATTAGCCAAAAATGAGTAACATAATTTCATTTATAATGTAGACAATTACCATTGTTGCAATGAGGAATACAATGAGGCATATGAAAGTGATAGTAAAGAAAAAGTAGATGCATCTTCTTCTCCCAAACCTATCTCTTTTCTTCCCTCTATTAAAGAAAATAATTTTGATAAGTGGGAAAGACACTTTTCAACTCATTCTCCTATGCACAATGCATCAAATGAATAAATTAGTCATGCATTTCCAAGTGAACCTCTCATTGGTGATAATTTGCTTGCATTTGAACCTAGTTTTTCTCTCTCTTTTGCTACTTCTTTGTTCAAGTTATAACAATATAAAAATATAATCAAAATTCCAATGTATAATTTAAATGATCAATCTCATGTTCTTAAATCTACTTTGTCACCTCAAACAATGACAAAATAATTTTTAAATGATAACTCTCTTACTCTTACTTCTCATATTATAAATGAAAATAATGCGTGCACTCCATTCAAGGATAACATAGATGCACATAATATTCCAATTTCACATGAAAATTTATTGTATATTAGAAAATAATTACCATCTTCTCTTACCCCTCTCCCTAGTGATAATGGAAGTGATAATGAGTATGATAGTGAACATGCAAATGAATATGACAATGAGAGTGAATATGAAAGTGATATTTCTACTTCTCCCCTTTTAAATGAACAAAATTCTCATTGTGATAATGCATGGAATAATGATGACTGTTATGCATATAGTGAAGAACAAAATGCATCTCATGCTTCTAACTCTTCTCTCAAACTTTATGCATTACATAATGTTACTTCTACTTATATGCATGATTTTATTTCAAATTATGCACATGTTAATGATAACATCACATCTTATATTCAATTAGAATGCAATTCACTAAATACTAAATATAACAATGAATCTCCCAAGACACCCCGTAATACAGTAGCACCTATTTCTCACTCTTCATTCAATGAGAATGGTAGCCCATATCCATCTACTAAGGTCCAAGTTACCATTCCTCCAAAGGTTCAAGTGAGCACACCCCCTCTCTATGATCCAATTGATAAATTTAGCATTCCCATAGATAAAATAAATGATAAAATTAAATGTTTAGATGAACCACTTAAAAATAATAATATACCATCCCAAGTGATTATTTATTTGATGCATGCAGTTGGTGAATTACAACACCAAGTACATCTCCTTACTTTAGAAAACAAGGCTTATAAGTCTTGGATGGTTTCCAATGACTTATATAGTAACCCTCTCCTAAAAACATTTGTCAAACATTCATTGCTTAAGCATTTCTAGATACCATCATTGCCTCAATTTTATGGAACTGGAGATCCATTCATACACCTTAAAGCTTTTTACGTGGCTTTGCCATCTCACGTGAGTCCTTTGATTTTAGTTAAGTTATTTTAACAAATAGTAGTGGGTAATGCACAAAATTGGTTCTTTCATCTACTCCCTATTGGTTCCTTGCATGTTTATGATAACTTAGGGGAGGAATTTCTCAGATATTACATAGTAAACATGGGCTCTCGTTTTACATATGAGAAACTTTCCACATTACATTATAATACTTCAGAGTTAGTTTGCAATTATATCTTATGATTCAAGATTCACATGTTAAGATTTATCTATAAACCAACAAATTTAGAGATTAAACATATATTTATTAAGGGGATTCACCAACCCCTCCTAGATCATATATTATATTAGATAGATTCCTCTTTTAGGTACTTATGTTATACAATTTTAGCCTTGAAGAATAAATTGGGATTGATTAAGTCAAATTCAGTTGATCAGATTACTCTAGATTTCATAGCATTACCTCCATCTATAGCTCCTATCACTTAATATCCACCATGTACAAAACAAGATAGGAGATGACATCTAGAAAAGCAACTAGTTAAGAATAGAGAGCTAGTTTCTAGAGCAGCACCTATAGTATGCACTATAGAGAATAGCAATAGGGCACCACTACTGTTTGATTGAAAGTGGGATAGACCATATGTCATATTATTAGTATTACTAGATAGGAGGTGAATCAAATTACCTTATACTCATTTTTGAGATCCACATCTCCTACATAGGCAGCCACATTAGCCCTTTTATAGCTATCATCATATTTGTGGACATAAAGACCATGATTATTATGGACTCAAGAACTGTATTAATAGATGTGTTGATAATGATGTCATAGAATTCACACTAAGGGTACTAAGATATCCTCCATCATGGATTCATATACCTCATTCATCCATGACTGAGTCATCCTAGGACATTCCTTCATAGGAATCATCAATTACTCATCATGAGAGTAATACGGTTTCTAGGATAGAGCCTCATAAGAGATCTCTTATCCCACCTACTCAAAGGGTTTAGAAATTAGTACAATGAAAGAAAACTAAATATAGCAATGTATTCCATGGAGTATATAGTGTAGTTCCATATACCTATCCAACATAGTCACATGCACCACAATAGAGTTTTTAGGGTCCTATCTCACATAACAACTTGCTATGATTAAGATTAGATGAACCCACATCACAAAGTACTACTCTAGATAGATATTCACTAAAACTGAGTTTTTAGGGACCTATTTCTTATAGCAACCCACTATAATTGAGATTAGATGAGGCCCATCATAGGTTACAATTCCTTCTTGATCTATTGCTCAGTCATATGCATTAAAATAGAGACCATAGGGTGTTATTTCACATAACAATCCACTACGATTGTGGATAGACGAGCCTCCTTCAGAGCACATAGATTCAATTGCACATCCATTGATATTGCATCTTATAGAGTCTCCATGTACAACTACAATTAGTTCACCTTAGACAATATCAGATACATGGCATGTTCCTACATAGCATAAGCATTATAGGCACTTGTTCAGTTGGCCATCAAGATTCATATAGTGATACAATAACCATGGGGTTGATACACATAGAGTGATATATTACATCCCCTTCTACTAACAACTAACATTCATATTTCCAAATAACTATCCCTAGCCAAAACAAATTATCCAAATCCCAATCTTACCAATATCCTATTTTACTAATCTTAAACCAATTCACTTTATCAAATCAATTTACCAATTACAAAAAAACAAAGTTTTACTCACATATGATTCAAAATAAAACATTAAAATCACACTTGAACCTATAAAAAACAATCAAATCACATCCCAAATACAATTTTACCAAACATATGTAACCTCAACATCAATTCCAAATCAACTAATTTTAAGCAACCATTTACAATAAATATACCAATATACTCCAAATTCCATAACATAATATCCATGAGTCAAAATCAAACCAATATCAATATATATAATGAGTTTTCAAAACATATACATTAATATCAAGTATAATCAGTCATGAATGGGAATTAGGCCCTCACTCTCAATCTCACTCTCCCCACTAGTACTAGTCCCATAATCTAACCTAACACTTGATGGCCCCACATCTCCTTGAGTTACCACATGCCTCTTGCAATGAATCTCTCACTCCAATAGCCAACCATGCTCCTCACATAAGTCTGTATATCACCTTTGAATATCTATATACTCATACATGATCCTCATGCTAACAGATCCAAAATTAGGTGGAGGCATCCTATTCTTATCCAACTTAGCTCTCAGCTTATCTCTCTTTCCTGCTACCCTAACATATGCAACTATCACTATAAAAACCCTATCAAATAGATTAGCATGAATACTGGCTATGACCATTACTTGATCTATTAATCCCTCTCCCACCACATCATCAGGTACATGCCATGTGAGCTCTTAGAGTGTCGACTCAATTATTGTCTCCTATTAATCATCATCTCCACTTCCTACCCTGACCTATGCTCCATATTGAGCACATCCCACTTCACCTACACACAAATTAGAACACTACATTAGCTATATACTTTTAAATAAAATTAAAACACAAATTTATACATAGTTCAAATGTAATCATTGCTTACCTCCCATCATCTGAATCAACTCAGGATCCTCATACTTGAGAGAACCCCCTACCTCAATAGGATACATTGGAGCCCATCGATGCCTATCCCACCATGTGGTATACACATATTTAGATATAATATCATCCACATATGGAATATCTATGGCCACATACCTCACATCCAAAGGTAATGGTGCAAGCTCAACCTCAGTAGGCCTTGCATGATCTCCTACCCTCACAAATGCTCATGCACTCCTCACCCACACCCATGATACTGGGGGCACATCTTATGGTACCCCAAACTATCTAGTAATGCATTCATATTGAAAACACTCATATACTCCACCCTAATGGTTATGTATCCAATAATTGACCCTTATATATTGTAACTTTACTCCATCTTCTATCCACCTAGGAAATACTTTATAAGGCCTCCATATGATGTCACCAACCACCAATCAATCTAAAACCTACCTATAATGGTCTATCCTATGAGATCGGATAACCAATATGCTCATTCACCATTCTCTAAATGGCTATGGAGGTGCCTACTTTTCCTTTGATAATACAATCGACTGCACAATGGCTATGTGCTCATAAGCCCAACAAATAAATAAGGTCATTATGCTCACCCTATCATTGAATGACTCTTTTGTAAACTTGTAGAGGTCCTTATATAGGTGGGATAACATAATCCTCCCCCATGAGAATATAGTGCCATATACCTCCACACTACACATAATCCTATCCATATTATATGTAATAGATACTCCACTCCCATCCACAACAAAAAAAATGCCAACAAAATAACCAACTACTTATGCAAGTGTGGAACATTAGACTGCACAATGACTGATAGTAGCACATCATTATCACTACCTCTATGATGTATACCCAATGGCATGCCAACAAAATATAAATATGCATATTCAATCACATCAGTACCCATGTCATCTTATACCATCACTCATCACCTACTAACTGATAAATATAGTATATGATACACATCTTCCAAAGTCATAGTCATCTCCCCTAGAGGAAGCCAAAAAGTACATGTATTTACATTTCACCTCTCACATAAAGAAGTCATCAGACATCAATCCCACTACACTATACCTAGGTCACACACATGACCCAACCCCACCCTATCCATAACCACTCTCTCATCAGTAGATAATGGTAGTAACCTCAATGTCTCCATCACTTGACTCCTATGGAAATCTTTCATCTATACGTCACCTTCCAAAACACTATAAACAACAAATCTATCAATCAATAATAGCAAGTCAAAAATCAAGATAGAAAAATAGTGAAAAACAAATCAACATCATAGATAAATTATGCCTCTAGGATAATAGTGCTATAAAGAGGACAATAACATTGGACAAGAGTGCTCAAATTTAGACGGGAGCACTGAACCCTAGACAAGAGCATCATAAATATTTTTTTTCCTAGACTAATTTTTAGAGCTCAAAAACACCAAAATAAGCCAAAAAGATGACAAATACCAAGTGTTTGAGTTGTTTACTAGGTTCACATCACCACCAACATTAACCTAGGCCACTAACTTCTCAAATTGGGTCACGGTAGGTGCTCATCTCCTTGACATTTTTCTCACTCTAAAGCTCAAAATCTCCACCTAGTCAATGTACAAATGGATAAAAATCAATCCAATTTCCTATATCAACCAAATTCTTCATTCAAAACAAAATACCATATTGCCCATAACTCAAACCCCATGACTCCATTTTTCAAACTATTTCCTTCCACAAAATCATGATAATGATACCTTTGATATCACTCAAGCTTCAGTCTCTTATTTGCCTATAATGGTGTGAATATTTATATAGTTAGCTTTTACCTAGACATACACCTTGGTCATCACCAATAAAAAATGTGTTCCACTCGCAACAACACAATATAAGCAATCTAACAACCTTTCAATCTATTTAGAATACACCAACCTTGTTTTTATAACCATGCCACTAGTCATCACTTTTGGCTCAACCTCCTTTATCATAGATTTCATCCCTCTTACCAAAAGGGAGGGATCATTCATACTATTTCTATTTCTATAGTTACCCAACATACCCATCCACTCTCATAAGTGAATGCACCATGGTTTTTACACATCCAATATTTAGATTATCAGATTTAGCTTAGATCAGTCAAGATATACAGTGATTCAAATTATGTGGGTCACTCAGCATTATTCAGGACATTCAAAGAGATATACCTTCAGTTTATAGATACACAGACTACTCAGATATAGTGTTTAGATTATATGGATTCATAGTGATTTTGGTAAAGATAAAAACTTATATACCAGATTTGGGGGCATGTACATTCTACACATCTCACACATATAGCTTCATATAACATGAAATAGTTTATAGAATCAAATAGTGAACTATAGATAATGCAGAGCATAGTGTTTTGGGTCTCCAATTTTGCATGAGGCATGCCAAGATATATCATATCACATGTGGCTATATAGATTACCAAATTAGATAGATGCATCACTCACATAGTGGATTTTGGGGCAAGACATAGATGTTCATGTTATTCATCACTCAAGATTATATACATGGAATGACAAGACATGTCATTCTCTTCTTGCACATTAACTAGAGTTCTAGATTACACCCAGTTATACCCAAGTTATCACTAGGTTGAATTACATGGCCATTTGTAGTGGTTGGTTTGTTGTATTACTCAGATATAGACTACATGAGTTTGTACATGATTGAGGATAGACATTGGTTTTGAGCCTCTGAGCATTTCTCAATTTTAGTTCAGATATTTAGAGTGGGGGCATGACAAATTTTACTCTTCATAGCATACATATTTTTATACACATTCCAGATTACACGAGTTTATGTGGGATAGAGGATATACATTGGTTTTGAGCCTCTGAGCATTCCTCATCTTCAATCAGATTTAGCATAGGGACAAGCATTGCCCTCCTCCATGATACATGGATTCCACATTCAGATTTAGTATAGGGGGAATCCACTCCATGGATTCCTTCTCTCTGCAAGCACTATTCAACTCTCCATCCACTTCCCTAGCCAGGAAGTGAGTTGGACCCTTACAACACATTTACCTCCACACAAGTAGGTTTAGGTACATATTTTCTTCTTCTTTTTTTATTCTAGTATTTCCTTTCATTGCATCACTAGAATAAAAGGGGGGAAAATGTGTACACCCTAAATTGGTCAAAAAACCACATATATCATGTCTTTTCATAGTCTTCTTCATAGGAGACTCCAAATGGATAATATGAGCCTTGTTCACACTAGTAATGTCTTTATTTTTGCCTATCTTGGTCTTGATTCTTGCTTTTTCCACCTTTTTTCTCATTACTAGTAATCCAAAACCTTTTAACCAATAATTCCAACTCATCTAGATAGTATTAACCATGCCAATCTTGTTCCCTTAGGTCCCAATCCTATAGGATAGGAACATCAAAATTGGACAATAGTGTTAGACATGGAAGTGTTCCATTTTTGGAGCTCTTGTCCATGTGTATTTTGAGCCCCAACATTCATTTATCTTTTCTTAACATGTCCTTAACCCTTCTTAGCCCCTCCCTTAAGTTTTGTTTACCTTCTTTGATGTCGGATAACATGAATAAAGCTTCCAAATTTAAAATAAAGAGTCTCTTAAAATCAGTTAATCGTATAGCTTAAACTTATGCATCACACATAGATTTACATGCTTGATCAAGGAAGGGTCTAGGTGAAAGTTTATTCTTGCATCTACTATGTGCATTGATTATGCATGTTTCCTAAAGGAGAACTGCATTTAATTTGAGACCATAGTTTGATGGTTAATATAGGTAACAATCAAGATAACAAGGGTTCTAGATCATGTGATCATACTTCCACTAACCCTATTTTTTCCCTTTTGCTTTTGATATGTTTATTGTTTCATGTGTGCTGGTAGACCTAGGGTTTTGAGAAGAAAATAGGTTATAAAGTGGTACATATAGGTGATTTTAGAGAAATAAAGACACTTATAGGACCCAAAAACTATATCACACTAGAATCTAGAATCAGAAATTGATTTGGACAACACTAAAATTGGACTACAGTGCTGACACTAAAGTACCCATTGTTGGTGCTCTTATCCTTTCATTGAAGAAAATTTAGATTCAAGTTTTTGACATCTTCCTAGTCCTACATAATATTTTTAGCCTCTGTATCATCCATCTTAGCCTATTTTTCTAGATAAGTCATTTCCTTCCCCATGTAATTGATTTGATCAAATTGATATAAATCTATATTTTACTACATTTGATTATATTTTACCCCTTAATCCAGCTCCTTTATTGTGTTGGAACTAAACCATAATTTCCAAAAAATAATAATAAAAATTTAAAACTCTTCTCATACTTAATAATGTTTGATCAAACTTATTACACCTTTTCCAAGCATTATATTCTCTTGATCAATCACAAAAAGTTCTCTATCTTCAAATATGCAAAATTCTATTAACACTTGAAGGACTATATGTTAGGGAAATTGAAGTTTTGGATGAATCTTGACATTTAAAATTGGTTTGATGAATTTTAGGGATATTTTACACCTATCCTCACCTTTTAAAATATTTATTAGTCCTTGATCAATCCATAAATGGTTCTAATATGCAAATAGATAGAAATTTGACTATAAAGTGGACTGTGTGCTAAAAAAATGTAGGTTAGATTGAAACTTGAGTCTCTTGATGGACCTATTGAAATTAAAAAGGAAAAAAAACAATATGAAATACCCCCACTACCTGATCAACACCTCAAACCTTTTATTAGACCTTAAGGCACACTCAAATAACTTCTTTCTTGACTGTGCAAAATACAATGCTTCAATATGACTGCATGATCCGATATAGAAATCTGAATTCAGTATAGTAATTAAATTATTTGAGAATAAAAAGGATCATTAAAATATAAAAAAATACTAAACCATCATATCATCACCTGACACTCTTTAATGAACCTTAAAATAACTCTCAACTGTCTTACTTTGACTATGCAAACATAATTCTTACATGATTGTACTATACTATATGCATCAATTTATAGCCTAGACATCATTGAAAAGGTACTAAAAAGAGATAATAAATATTTTAAATAAATCAATAACCACACAATATATATTTTAAACTTAAAAAGGTATAAGTTTCTTTCATATTATCATAAAACATTATACAAAATCTTCACTTACAATAGAATAAAGCTATGAGGATCTATTCATTCTCTTTTATTTTATTTTTTGAGGTTATTTATACATAATCCTTATCTCATTTGAACATATATACCCACATATAACTCAAACTCCCATAAAAATTCATTTATATTCTACTTAATATACAAAACATGCAAACAAACTCCTATTCTTGCCAACCCACACTGAATGGCAGTTAAATTCCAAATTTCTTGGATTAATTTTCTTCTTGGCTATGGATTATATATTGGAAGACAAATCCAAAAATTCTTAGGAACTTTTATGACATTAAAAAATCATTTCAAAACATTAGGATATCATACAAGACTCAAAACACCTCACAAGGCCTATTTTCAAATTCAAAATTTTAAATCTTGATTTTGGTAGGAAAATCAAGAAGACCTAAAAAAACATAACAAAAAAGAATATTAATGACTCTAAGACATCCAAGGGACCCCTAAAATACCTGTAACAACTAAAATAAACCAAAATTCCTATCATGACACTTTCAAACATACTAACACTCAAACTACCTAGTGATGCTTTGCATCATGAGAACTATGCCCCATTATTTGAGTTGATAGATGTAGTTTTTAGGAGTGACATAGGAATGATGATCTAGAGGTATAGGTATAATACTTAAAAAATTATGGGCATGACTAAGAAACACCTATAACCACCCCTCATAAAAACTATGTAGCACCTTATATATATATATTTGATAGATGATTGAGGGTTAAAGGGTCCCTCACCCATAATAAAGATTAAACTCAAAAAATATTGCAAGCCTTAGATGAAAGTATAAGATGGAATGGTGCTGGAAAACCTAGAATAAACTAGCCTAGAACCACTAAAGGAAATACTAACTCTTAAAAGAATACAAGATAGTTATAACCAAAAACACCCAAAATAGTATAGACTAGTAATAACCCCAGAACACAAAAGAAGCCTGAGACTCTTCAAAATACGAAACACCATCATAATTATCATATTAACTCATTTTAATTTTTATGTACGTGAATATTTCTAGAGGGTAGGATTGGGGCACCACATCTTTTTATTCTTCTGCACCACTATCCACTCATCCAAAGATGAGATTTGAGGATACAAATTAGAAGATGAGGGGTTAACAACAAGGAATCCCCCATCAATGACATATTTACTAGTTGTATTCAAAAAATCCTTAGACCCAACCCTATTTTTCATGATATAACACTCAATAAAATCTGAAGAAGGTATCACCTTACTCTATGCTATAACCTGATGATCCACTTCAAGAGATCCAACACCACCCAAACTCAGAGGGAAAGGGAGAGGGAACGATGATAAAACTATGACGTGATTAGAAGCATAATATTTTCACCAATAATATTCCACTTTAAATTTTTAATAAGATCAAGAGGAGGCCAAATGCCCATTAATAAAGCACTTGTGACATCCAACTGGCAAACCCTCATAGTCAAGTTTTTGAGACTAGCTCTAATCTTTGATCCTTAATTCAATGGTAGAAAGAAGATTTTGAGATAGATCTAGATTGAATATAAAATTATTAAAGGTGGTTCAAGATAAGCTATAAATAGAGGTTTTAATAGTCAACATCTTTCTAAGAGAACCACCAATTGATGAAAAATAAGAATCCACCCAGAACTAAAGAGGGAGATAGTGAATATGAACCCAAATAGGCCTAACAACAAGGTTTTATAGTAAAGGATTAAAGAAATGATATAAGGTTTTGAAATGAGAAGATGATGATAGAAAGACCAAGATTTATCCAGAACCACCTTATTATAATTATCCAAGTAGTTGAAGACCATAATAAAGAAGCCCTTAAAACAGGGGTAGATCTCCAAGTTATCTTTTAGGAAAGGCTACTAAGAGTGTGAAATCCACTGATGTAGGGTAGGAAGGCTTAGCTAGAAGCTATCAAATATGCAAATTAAATCTTTAAAAAACCAAGCTTTATTTCAAATCACCTCTTCTAGAGTGCCATCCTCAAAAGAGACCACTGGGATGTTCTTTATAACTACTAAAATATTCAACATAAGAGGTGCAACTAGTTCATCGTGTGATAACACTTGGACAAAGGATTTAGATTGTTCATAAACAAATACACCAGTTCTTGATGAATAAAGGCAAACTATTACCCTAATAGACCTATCACTGGGTAAAGATCCAACCACCTGCTCTTAAGAGAACCCTAAACTGGGCCTAAACTTCCCCCCAAGTTATAACAATGACATAATTTAAAAATTTAGTTACACAAAGGTATGATCAGAGGGAGGATCCATCATCTTATATAGATTGGACAAAAGAGAGGGTAAAGAGCTAGGGGAATCTATAGGGGGCATCATGCCTAAGGGTTGTCACCATGATCCTAACATCTTTGCCAAAATTTTAGAGTTAAATGGTAGATCCATTGGGATTTTTTTTTGAAATGATTTTAGATTATTACTTATGAAAATATACATCAAATTCAAAATATATCAGTATCACATCTTATTTATTAGTCTTATACTGTCTTTGATTGGCCCAGAACTCACGTCTGCTTACTATGTTCAATACAAACTCAATAAGTCTGGTTATAATTATTCTTATTTAATATTGAATTCCCATTATTTCTTAATCAATGATTCATCAACTAGGACCTATATATATATTAATATTGATTTATTTATCTCTAACCATGAATTTATACTGAGACATAATTCCATTCTATTCTTATGATTGATGCCTCCTCAGTATTTTCTATAGGTATTACAATGACTAAACCAAATTTCCTAGCAAATAAAGTTTTTATTTTGATCATAATCATTAAATAAATTTCATTGGGTTTTTAAGTCCCATTCCTTATTACTGAATCACACATGTATATCCTAATATTGATAAATATCTTATTACTTTCATAAAGTAATCAAATAATTCCTTTCTTTAAACTCACAGACACCTTTATGCTTAATTATGCAAGTAGTCTATGGAATTGAGACCATTTAAATTTCATCCATTCTTGTTAATAAATATATGCTTAAATAAGACTCACTATTTTCATATACTATTATAATCCTCATGAAGGAAACCTAAAGTGCTGCCTTAATCCTTCTCTTATCTATATTAGACTCTTTTAGAAATAACTCTATAGGATTTAAGACTTTGTTTCTCCTAATACACACTCAAAATTTTAGTGATATATTCATATATATTAAACCAATCAACTTGAGACTAATTTAATTTTATTAATAACATCCAAATTCCTCTCCTATACAATTTTAAGCATTTTTAATTGACTCTTTAATGAGATATTATTTACTTACCATTCATGCCCTAGTTTTGACATTTTAATCTTTTGAAGAGATTAAGTGTTATTTAATGATTATTTATAGAGATCAATCCATTTGTGATAAATTTAAAACTTGTCTCAGGGATCCTAAAAGTCTTCTTAAATTTATATAAATGTTATTCCAAACTCATGCATCACAAGCATGTACAAATAATGAATTTTTCTTTACTATCATAGGTTATAGTACATATCAGACTCAAGAATGGAAACTTGGTCCTATTTCATCTTCTGAAAATATTTAAAGCCTTTATTTTGGGTTATTAAAGAATTAAAAAACCTTTAAATTATATATATCACTATTGAGACATAATATACTATAAGTGCATCAAATTCCACCATTGTTTAGACTGTATCATTCAATTAAAGTCTACGGACCTTTTAAAACTTTGATATTCATGAACAAGAACATGTACTAAAACAAGAACACATAATAACACTTGATTACTCATTCATGGATAATTAAGTGAGCATAAAAATCCATGTTATTTATCATTATACATATTTACATACATTATTATAGACTATTTTACACATAGATCTACTATTTGACATACAAATATACATGTGCATAGTCACCAGCCTAAAAGGCCTTCTTCACTCCTCCTCTACACTTAATCTAGCTTATTATTCTCTTTGTACATATAAATAGTTATTATAATATTATTTTTTATAAGTATGAATCCTATATTTCCTCAAATGATACACAAACATAGGCTTCTTAATAAATCCTAAGTCTTCTCAACAATCTTCCCAACATAGAATATGCCAATTTTGCCTTCTCAATGTACCATCAACTTCTAGATAAGTGATAAGGTGTTTTCAAAATTACATGGGGTTAAGAAAAGGACATTAAAAATATATTGAAAAACCCTTAGGACCATTACAAGAGGTCCAAGTCCTTTACAATGGGTCTCATCCTTTACAACCTTTACAAAACCATTTGAATATTTAAACATGAGATTCTAGTTACTTGAACATCCTTATATGGTTAGAATAAGACTTTATATGATACTTAATATATAGTAAACCTTATAGAAGGTAAAAATAAAGCATGATACTTTCTTATTTATTGTTCACATAACATGACTCATTGACTCTTTTCACTCAATGGAACTACTATGCATAAGATTTACATAAATAGAGCATCTTGATGCTCTTACATTAGACTTTAAGGCTTAAAAGTTTCCTCAGCTCCTACTCATGAGTTATTTCATATTCCTTGTTATTAAAAAATATTATTTACTTAATTATCTTTTTTATTTAATCTCTCATACATCTGGGCATGATTTTTACTTCCACACTTATATCTCTACTTCCTTAATGTCTTATCCATCCATTATTTACCTATAAACAAAATCAATTTATCAAATAAATCAAAAATTATTTTATGCCTTTGAGGTATTCTCTATCCTTGTGAATTTTGTACATGCTACACATGCTGCCAATCATCATGATGAACTTTGAATTGTTCATCTTCCTTTCTCTTCATACTAATTATTTCTTCTATCAACTACTTATACATTTGCTCACTATCCTCTTTAACCAAAATTTTTGTATTTTATTCACATTGAACATATTATACTTGAATTAATTTTGATAAATTTTCTATAGAAAAAACATCTTATGTTAAAATTTCATTAATGCCTCAATTATAAACTCAAATTTATCTTTAACAAATGCTTTCATATCTTTTTTACCTCTATTTTAACTTCAATGGTTAGCTAATCTTCAATCTTATTCTCTTAATCTTCTAAATTTAATATCTTCATTATGGAATTATGCAATTCTTCTATTTTTCATCATTATTATAAAATGCTTATTTTCTTCACACTCAATCTCATTTGAGACACCATTGTCTCATACCAACTAGCTATGTCATCCTTGGTTACTTACTTTGACTTCTCTTTGCCATGCCTTTGAAGATTTGATTCATGTTCTTCCTCATTAATTTATGCATACGATCTGATCTTTTTCCTCTTGTCATCCTCTTGAGTGAGGATCATCTCTTGTTGTTCTTAAAATGTCAAGGCCTTAAATTGAGCCTCCTTTTCATCATACTTATCTATGAGCCTATTATTTGGCTTAAACACTTCATCTCTATCAACATATTGTTGACCTACAAACAAAAAATCAAAAGTAATATTAAATTTAAAATTTGAGGTTCATTTACCTCCTTAATATCTTCTTATTTTAAGCCTCCAATGAGGATTATGTATTGGCCTTCTTCTTCTTTCAACATAGTTCCTATCTCTGGTTAACAAATGTATACCTTTTATTAATTTATCAACAATCTCTCTTGTTTTCTTAAGGCAATTTTCAAAATTTACCTTGTCATTGTTTCTATTATCTATTTAACTAGCCACTTGAATATTCTTATCATTACCCAACCAAACCACTAGTTGTCCATCTCTTGTATGTATTATAATATGACTCCGAGCTCTTTTCCTCTCTATCTTAACTCATTTAATTATCTCTCTTTTCACTTGATACTTCTTCCTTCTCAATAGCCCTTGTATTCTCTTTACTAATTCCTCATGTGTCTCTCTCAAATATTATTTGGTCTTATTACACTCTCATCTTCTCACTCTCTTATGCCTCACCTAAGTCAAGATCACCTTAGTCTTTTGGCACATTGTCCAAGTCTTCTATTCCCTAGAAATTTTCTACCTTAAATAACCTTCTTCACAAGTTTGTTGAGAAGTGTTGTCATTGATGTCATGGTTATCATTGATGTCAAGGTGCATCTGGTAAAGATGCATGGTGAGTGGTCTTTGAGGTATGAGCTTGTGTGCTTGATGTGACATGGATTCCATGTGATAAGAGAGAATTTGAAGGCAACCTAATGTCTCTTCTCTTGATAGAGAATTTGAAGGAAATATAATGTCTCTTTTATTGAGAAATAATTTGAAGGCAACCTAATGTCTCTTCTGATGTCAAATTCTACCATTATTTAGACTGTATCTTTCATTAAAAGTTTACAAACCTTTTAAAACTTTGATATTCATGAACAAGAACATGTAATGAAACAAGAACACATAATAACACTTGATTACTTATTCATGGAGAATTATGTAAACAAAAACATCCATGTTATTGATCATTATACATATTTACATACATTAATATAGACTATTTTACACACAAATATACTATTACACATAAAAATATACATGTGCATAGTCACAAGCCTAAAAGGCCTTCTTCACTCTTCCTCTACCATTAATCTAGCTTATTATTATCCTTATATGTATCAATAGTTATTATAATATTATTTTTTATAGGTATGAATCCCATATTTCCTCAATTGATACATAAACATAGTCTTATTGATAAATCCTAAGTCTTCTTAACAATCTTCCCAACATAAAATATTCCAATTTCGCCTTCTCAACTTACCATCAACTTCTAGATAAGTGATGAGGTGTTTTCACACTTACATAGAATTAAGAAAAGGAAATTTAAAATATGATGAAAAATCCTTAGGAGAATTACAAGAGGTCCAAGTCCTTTACAATTGGTCTTAGCCCTTACAACCTTTACAAAACCATTTAAATATTTAAACATGAGATTCTAGTTACTTGAACATCTTTATATGGTTAAAAAAAGACTTTCTATGATACTCAATATACAGGAAACCTTATACAAGGTAAAAATAAAGCATGATACTTGATTATTTATTATTCACATAACATGACTCATTGACTCTTTCCACTCAATGGAAATACTATGTACAAGATTTACATAATTAGATTGATGCTCTTGCATCAAAATTTTAGGCTTAAAAGTTTCCTAAGCTTATTCTCACGAGTTCTTTTATTTGCCTTGTTGTTACAAAATATTCTTTGCTGATTATATTTTTTAGTTAATCTCTCATACATGTGGGCATGTTATTTACTTCCACACTTGTATCTCTGCTTCCTTAATGTCTTCTCCATCCATTATTTACCTGTAAACAAAATCAATTTATCAAATAAATCAAAAATTATTTTATGCCTTTGAGGCATTCTCTATCCTTGTGCATTGTTTACATGCTACCCATGCTGCCAATCATCATGATGAACTCTGAATTGTTCATCTTCCTTTGTCTTCATACTGATTAGTTCTTTGATCAACTACTTATACATTTGCTCACTATCCTCTTTGACCAGAAATTTTGTATATTATTCACATTTAACATCTTATACTTGAATTAATTTTGGTAAATTTTCTATAGAAACAACATATTTTGTTAAAATTTCATTAATGCCTCAATTATAAACTCAAATTTATCTTTAATTGATGGTTCTATATCCTTTTTACCTCTATTTTTAGCTTCAATGGTTGGCTAGTCTTCAAGATTATTCTCTTAGTCTTCTACATTTAATATCTTCATTATGGAATTATGCAATTCTTCTATTTGCCATCATTCTTATATAATGCTTATTGTCTTCACACTCTTTCTCATTTGAGTCACCATTGTCTCATACCAACTATCTATGTCATCTTTGGTTACTTACTTTGGCTTTTCCTTACCATGCCTTAGAATATTTGATTCATGTTCTTCCTCATTGATTGCTTCATGCGATCTGATATTTGTCCTCTTGTCATCCTCTTGAGTGAGGATCATCTCTTATTTTTCTTAAAATGTCAAGGACTTACATTGAGCCTCCTTTTCATCATAATTGTCTATGAGCCTATTATTTAGCTTAAACACTTCATCTCTATCAACATCTTCTTGAGCTACAAACAAAACATTAAAATAAATCTTAGATCTAAAAAATTGAGGTTTGATTACCTCCTCAATATATTCTTAGGTTAAGCCTCCAATGAAACTTATTTATTGGCATTTTTCTTCTTTCAACATAGTTCCTATCTCTGGTTAACAAATGTATACCTTTTATTACTTTCTCAAAAATCTCTCTTGTTTTCTTAAGGCAATTTTCAAATTTTGCCTTGTCATTATTTCTATTATCTGTTTAACTAGCCACTTGACTATTATTATCATTACCCAACCAAACCACTAAATGTCCATCTCTTGCATGTATTCTAATATGACTTCTAGCTCTTTTCCTCTCTATCTTAACTCATTTAATTCTTCCTCACTTATTTCTCTCTCTTCTCACTTGATACTTCTTCTTTATGAATATCCCTTGTACTCTCTTTAATAATTCCTCATGTGTCTCACTCAAATATTATTTGGTATTTTTACACTCTTATATTCTCACTCTCTTATGCCTCACCTAAGTCTATATCACCTCAGTCTTTTGGCACACTGTCCGAGTCTTGTATGCCCTAGAATTTTTCTAGCTTAAATAACCTTCTTCTTCACAAACTTGTTGAGAAGTATTGTCATTTATTTCAAGGTTATGATTGATGTCAAAGTGCATCTGGAGAAGATGCATGATGAGTGGTCTTTGAGGTATGAGCTTGTGTGCTTGATGTGACATGGAATCTATGTGATAAGAGAGAATTTGAAGGTAACCTAATTTATCTTCTCTTGATAGAGAATTTAAAGGAAATATAATGTCTCTTTTATTGAGATAGAATTTGAAGGTAACCTAATGTCTCTTCGGATGTCAAATTCCACAATTATTTAGACTGTATCATTCATTTAAAGTCTACAGACCTTTTAAAACTTTGATATTCATGAACAAAAACATGTATTGAAACAAGAACACATAATAACACTTGATTACTCATTCATGGAGAATTATGTGAACACAAACATGCATGTTATTGATCATTCTACATATTTACATACATCATTATAGATTTTTTAACACACAAATCTACTATTACACATACATATATACATGTGCATAGTCACCAACCTAAAATGCCTTCTTCATTCCTCCTCTACCCTTAATCTAGCTTATTATTCTCCTTGTACATATAAATAGTTATTATAATATTATTTTTTATAGGTATGAATCCTATATTTCCTCAACTGATACACAAACATAGGCTTCTTGATAAATCCTAAGTCTTCTCAATAATCTTCCCAACATAGAATATGCCAATTTTGCCTTCTCAGTGTACCATCAACTTCTATAAAAGTGATGAGGTGTTTTCAAACTTATGTGGGGTTAATAAAAGGACATTTACAATATGATGAAAAAACCTTAGGACCATTACAATAGGTCCAAGTCCTTTACAATGGGTATCAGCCCTTACAACCTTCATAAAACAATTTAAATATTTAAACATGAGATTTTAGTTGCTTGAATATCCTTATGTGGTTAGAATAAGACTTTATATGATACTTAATAGATAGGAAACCTTATAAAAGGTAAAAATAAAGAATGATACTTGCTTATCTATTGTTCAGATAACATGATTCATTGACTCTTTTCACTCAATGGAACTACTATGTAGAAGATTTACATAATTAGATTGATGCTCCTACATCAGACTTTCAGGATTAAAAGTTTCCTAAGCTCCCACTCATGAGTTATTTCATATGCCTTGTTATTAAAAAATATTCTTTACTTGATTATCTTTTTTAGTTAATCTCTCATACATGTGGGCATGTTATTTACTTCCACACTTGTATCTCTACTTCCTTAATCTCTTCTCCATCCATGATTTACCTATAAACAAAATAAATTTATGAAATAAATCAAAAATTATTTTATGCCTTTGAGGAATTCTCTATTCTTGTTCATTGTTTACATGCTACCCATGCTGCCAATCATCATGATGAAGTTAAAATTGTTCATCTTACTTTGTCTTCATACTGATTATTTCTTTTGTCAACTACTTATACATTTGTTCACTATCCTCTTTGACCAAAAATTATATATATTATTCACATTAAACATCTTATACTTGAATTAATTTTTCTAAATTTTCTATATAAATAACATCTTGTGTTAAAATTTCATTAATACCTCAATTATAGACTCAAATTTATCTTTAACCGATGCTTCCATATATTTTTTACCTCTATTTTTAGCTTCAATGGTTGGCTAGTATTCAAGCTTATTCTCTTAGTCTTCTAAATTTAATATCTTCATTGTGGAATTATGAAATTCTTCTATTTTCCATCCTTATTCTTGAATTATTATTTTCTTCACACTCTTTCTCATTTGAGACACCATTGTCTCATACCAACTATCTATGTCATCCTTGGTTACTTACTTTGCCTTCTCCTTGCCATGCCTTCAAAGATTTGATTCATGTTATTCGTCATTGATTGATTCAAGTGATTTTATATTTGTATTTTTGTCATACTCTTGAGCAAGGATCATATCTTTTTGTTCTTAAAATGTCAAGGCCTTACATTGAGCCTCCTTTTCATCATACTTGTCTATGAGCCTATTATTTGGCTTAAACACTTCATCTCTATCAACATCTTGTTAACCTACAAACAAACCATAAAAAACAATGTTAGATTTAAAAAATTGAGGTTTAATTACCTCGTTAATATCTTCTTATTTTAATCTTCCAATGAAGCTTATTTATTGGCCTTCTTTTTTCAACATAGTTCCTATCTCTGGTTAACAAATGTATACCTTTTATTACTTTCTCAACAATCTCTCTTGTTTTCTTAAGGAAATTTTCAAATTTTGCCTTATAATTATTTATATTATATATTTAAATATCCACTTGACTATTCTTATCATTACCCAACCAAATCAATGGTTCTTCATCTCTTTCAAGTATTCCAATATGACTCCTAGATCTTTTCCTCTCTATCTTAACTCATATAGTTCTTCCTCACTTATTTATCTTGCTTCTCACTTGATACTTATTAATTCTCAATATCACTTGTATTCTATTTAATAATTACTCATTTGTCTCAATCAAATATTATTTGGTCTTTTTACACTCTCATTTTCTCACTCTCTTATGCCTCACCAAAGTCTATATCGCCTTAGTCTTTTGGCACACTATCGAAGTATTGTATGCCATAGAAATTTTATAGCTTAAATAACCTTATTATTCAAAATATTATTGATAAGTGTTGCCATTTATGTAAATCTTATGATTGATGTTAATGTGTATTTGGTGAAGATGCATGGTGAGTGGTCTTTGAGGTATGAGCTTGTATGCTTGATGTGACATGGAATCATGTGATAAGAGAGAATTTGAAGGCAACTTAATGTCTCTTCTGTTGATATAAAATTTGAAAGAAATATAATGTATCTTTTATTTAGATATAATGTGAAGGAAACCTAATGTAGCTTCTTATGTCAAAGTTATGGTCAAGTTGTCAGTGTTTCAGAAAGAGGTATGATGGTCAAGTGAGCATTAAGTATGATTATTATGCTCTAGGTATGCATGAGGTCATGTTGATCATAAATATATTATTTAAATGATGTGAGAGTGATATTTAAAAAGTGTTATTTTTTGATATCATTGAGGTAAGTATGTTTGAGTACTAGTTCTTGTGTATAAGGTGTCTTGAGAAGCCTAGTTTAGACCCTATGAGAAAGTGTGCATAATGAAGTTTGGTGAAGTAAGTGATCATAAGATTGTGATAAGTTTTTTATAATTGTATGATAATTTAAGTAAATTATATACACTTTAAAATTTTTTCAAGGTTAGTTTTCAATTTTCAAGTGCTTGAGAAGCCTAGTCATGAAAGTAGTCATGGCATGTAAAGTCCTAGTGAGAAGGTTTGAGCATGATGTCTTGGTGAGATGTATGCACAGAGGCATGAGAGTTTGTTTTAGGTTTATTTAACATGTATATGAGTCATTTTATTACTAATAAGAGTATTTGGTTGAGCTTATAGGGGTAGGACCTTCAGATCATGTCTGCACCTAAACCACTCCTAGACCCTTCCTTGCCTAATGAGGCCTGAAGATTATTTTTCATGACAATTTTGAATATGTGAGAATGGATAAAGGTATTATATATTTTTAAAAATTTTAAGGTCATGTTTTACAATAAAAGGCATGAAAAGTGGTTTTGAGGTCTCTCGAGTACACATAATGAAGGCATGCAAACCTGATAAGGACTTTCAGGTGTTCATAGGCATGTGTAACCTTTGCATGGGAACATAATATATTAAAGATATATGGGTAAATGTCTTGTATAATAAATATAGGCATTAGTTTTATATTTAATGGGAAATTATTTATGAATAATCGTTAACACCAAAACCTGTGTTAAACTTCTCTAAAACCCTAACAAGGACCTGATGTAAAATATCTTATTAAAAATAGCCTAGAATGGTCTTAAATAAATATAAAAACTATTGTATAATGTATTAAAATCTCCCAGGTACCTCTAGGTGGTGGGGTTAGTTAGATAAGATAGAAAATGCACATATACAAACTTGTTTGTGAAGAATTTGATGTAGCAGTCAAAATTTGCATTGGTAAAGAAAAGAAAATAGATGGAGGATGAATATTGAGAATCATGTTTCATGTAAATGAATGTTTTTGGACAATTTAAATCCATAAAGTGTGATAAAATGGTCATCTAAGTCAGCTAGTCGCTAACAGGCATAATGGTACAAACAATGAGAAACCTAGGTAGCAGTGAGAAGATGATTAAGAATGGGTTATCATGATAGAGTGAAGAAAAAAAGTACATGAATATGTTGTTTTGGACTGGTATTTACTATTAATTCTTGGCATAAAACTTGAAATTTAGGTACAATGATGAAAATGATGAAGCCAAAATAGATTTTCTGGCTCAGTGAGGTCTATTTATAGTAAGGTCATAAGATTAGTCTGTAAGACCAATATTTGTCATTTGAACATATGATATTTCTATCTAATAATGGTATAATGATATCATAGGGTCATATAATTTCATGATAATTCTATTAAATTAGTCATATAGGTGTTAAAGGTCAATACCATCATGACTATGCTTTAAGGTAAACTGATAGTTCTAGGTAAGCAAGTTGTAGTGATGAGTTTGAGGCCCTATGTCATGAGTTGAAGTATTTAATAAAACTTATGTTGTTTTTTAAGGCTATTATTTAATATAAATTATTTTTATAAGGTTTTATAGTTAGTGAAATCAATTTAAATATTCAATCCAAAATGGTTTGTTTGGTTCAATCAAAAGATTGGTATGCATAAGACCAATATTTGACATTAGAGCTTGTAGTTTTTGTAGTTAAGAGTGGAATATATATGTAAAAGGATATTTTTAAAGTATAATTATTCATGTTAAATTTTATTTTTGGTATTTAAGATCGAGTTGTTTATGATTGGGTTTTGGAGTGTTCTGGCAATTCTGAGTGGGATATTTGTAGAGAAGTGTTTGAGTCCTTTTGCCCTAAGTTGTTAATTATAAAGTATATGATGATTAATCTGAGGTAATTTATTTTATGTATATGTGATTTATTACCATGTTTTTTTATCTAATTTTTGTTTAATCTTTAGTAGTTCAAGACAAACTTCTCGTATATGAGAAGGCCTAATTGTGGATAGTATAAATGGTGTGCTTCAAGAGGTGGTTGGATATACAAAGAGTTATGGAGAATATATGATATTATTAGATGTATATTTTATTGTTTTGTGATATTTTAATTCTATGTGTGGATTTTTAAAGTGTTCTACATAAGGAAAAATGTAATGTGTCCTAAAATAGACCTAATGGGATTATGTCTCCATGAGACCTAAAAGTGAAATGAGGTATGATAGAGTTATGATAGACAAAAAGGGAATCAATATTCATTTGAATAATGTTTATGAGATATTAGAATACCTATTCCATGGATTATATAATAGGTTAAGGGTGTTTTTCTAACTAAGTGGACATATGAGCAAGAGGCTTGTATAAATACAAGGTAGTTTTAGGCCTATTTGAAATGGATGAGAGTATGTGAATGAAATAGCATATTATTGAGAATAAAGAGGCCTTGTAGACCATAATAGGAGTGCATAGGATCAGTCATGAAGATATGAAAATGTGTGTACATATGAATATCAATGTCATATGACTTAATCAATCTTGAAGAGACCTAATTGAGTGAAGAGGCCTAAAAGGTAGTTTGAGAGGGATAAAGTTTGAAGAGATGAAGAGGTGGTCATCATCATTTAGTTGAATTTTTTTTTTCCTAAAGGTGATCAAATAAATTAGGTGGTTGAGTTGGTGTTGAGTCATCTAAGGGGGTTGATGCCTCCTTGTAAGTTGGTGCTTGCTAAAGTTTAGTTGGGTTGGTGCTTAGCTAGTTAGGGTTGATGATCCATGTGAAGTTGGTGATTTATTAAATTTTGATATTTTAAATTATAAGACTATAGTCCATTTTTAGATATTAGTGGGTTTTCTTTCCCTTGAGGGTTTCCCTCATATATAATGTGTTGTCTTAGGTAATCTTGTTTCATGCTTGTATAGTTGATTGCTTATGCATTTCTTGATCTATATGTTAATGTGATGGTTGATGTATGCTAAGGAGGAATTGAAAGAAAGTTTTTAAGATATTGATTCAACTCCCTTTCAGTGGTATTTATTCCAACATTTGGTATCAGAGTAAGTCCTTTGAATTAGGCCTAATATCCTAAAGGATATCCTAGAAGTGACGATGGCTAGTCAATAAGGTCAAGGTGGTTTCTGAACTAATAAGGCTCCATTCTTCAATGAGATTAATTATGAGTTTTGGAGAATAAAAATGAGGACATATCTAATTTTATTAGGCCATGAAATATAGCAGTCATTTGTGGATGGATACACTCCACCTCTTATACCACCAACTGATGCAATAGGCAAGAAGGAAAGTGAGAACACATCCAAGACAATGAATGACATTCTATGTGGCCTATTAGAGATAGGGTTTGTGAAGGTGATAAACTATGAGTCAACCAAGGTGACATGGGATAAATTGAATACTATATATGAAGGAAACACCAAGGTGAATATGGACAAGTTTTAGACCCACCAAATATAGTTTGAAAGTTTGAAGAATAATAAAGATGAAACCATTACATATTACCTATTGAAGGTTGATGAAGTTGTTAATGTAATTATATGATTAGGAGAAGTGAAAGAGTCTATAGTTGTTTAAAAGGTATTGAGATCACTAACTCCTAAATTTAATTCTAAGGTATTGAGTTTACAAGATAGAGATGGATGGGCTTCATGGAATCTTGACTGCCTATGAGATGAGAACAAATGAAGGAAGACCTCCCAAGAAGGAATAAATATTCAAAGATGATAAAAATTCAAAAGATAATAAGGTCAAGGATAAGGTATGTTCAGATGTTGATGATGATGAATTGATAGCCATGTTTGATAGGAAATTGAGGTTTAGATCTGGTAAGTACAAAGATAAGTTTCCTTTCAAATTTTTCAACTATGGTAAGATTGGTCACTTTGCATCTAAGTGTCCTAACAAGGATAAGACTAGGCATGTTGAAGAACATGATGTGTATCATGAAGATGATAATAAGGTCTATAATCCTGACAAAAATAAGAAATATTTTAGGAAGTATGAAGGTAGGAAAGGTTAATTCAATAATAAGAGAAGTTTTTATACCAAAAAAGATAATGACTCATTTGATGTAAGTGACACAAGTACATTTGATAGTGATGATGATAGTAATGAACATGAACATAAAAATAATGAAATATTATTCATGGCTATAGAAATAGATAATGAGGGTTGCTTAAAAGGGAAAGACCTTATATATGATGAAAAATCAGATGAAAAAGAGGTTGAATTAAACCTTGAGGAAAAATTAGTGAGTGCTCTAGAGGATTTGAAGTTCCAAATATGTAAGAATCACAAACTATTATCATTCATTAAGGATTATGAAGAGTAAATTGATTTTTTTGAAGAGAGATTGAGTAACACATCCAAGGATTATGATGAGGTCATCAATTATATTGAAACACATATGAAGATTGTCACTACTAGCTTAAAATATAAACATGAAGATTGTACCAAGTATGGAACTGAGATGGAATCCTTGAAAGTTTATTTGGATCAAACATATAACAAGTCAAAGACCTTTATAAAGTTTGAAAATAGTACTAATGAGCTAAATAACATATTAAGTAGTTAGAAGTTTGCAAGTGATAAGATAGGTATTGATTTCAAATAAGACCAAAAAGAGGTATCTAAAGTCAAGGATAAGGCTAATGAAGACAAGAAGGTCAACATGAAAATACCAATCAAACAACCTAATGCTATGAGGTATGATAATTCACTCAATGGTTACTATTTTACATTCAATCAGTTTGGGCATAGATCAAGAGAGTGTAGAAGACCCTCTAAAAATGAATATGCATGGGATTATGAAAGGAATCATCAGTTAAGAGGTATCTATAAGGTTGCTTTCTATAGTTTTCATGATGTGGGACACATTACAAGATTATGTCCTAATAGAGTTAGAAGGCCATTAAGTCAAAATAAGAAGTTTGAATCCCTTAGAGTGCAAGAGAGAAATTAAATGAATGTGTAGAAACCAAAGATAGTAAAGGTGAGTCATGATCAATCTACAAGCCCAAGTGGACTATTTTATATGGTAGAACATACTTTAGATGAGAAATCAAGTCAATAATTATCATTATCAGCTCATATTGTTGACCACACAGATGATAAAGAGGTCAAGATAAAGACATTAATCAAGCCTAAAAGGATTATAAAGGATATTCATCTTATGAGAGCATGGAGATATAGTAATCTCTTATGTTTGTGTTATTTTAATGTCCTATAGATAGGGTTGACTCCATTAGGTTCATGGAAATAGTCTTCAGTTAGTAGAAGCATGATGGATGCTTGGTTTGGGGGGGGGGGCTATTCAGGTTGTTCATAAACTCCAAGTGTAGTTGTTGATAAGCATAGAATAATTTATAAGTGTAGTTGCCAAAGAAGGAGAATGAGTGGTTCTAGAAGTTATAGTATGTATGAACCTTTGTCAATAATTTCAAAGGGGGAGAAAGTTCAAGAAGGAAGATTGACAAGATTGGGGGAGATGAGAGTGATCAAATTGAATAATGTTTTGCCATTAATGACAAAGGGGGAGTTTGTTGGGAAGTGTTGTCATTGATGTCATTGATGTCAAGGTTGATGTCATTGTTTTCAAGGTGTATTTGGTGAATATGCATGGCAAATGGTCTTTGAGGTATGATATTATGTGCTTGATGTGACACGGAAGCCATGTGACAAGAGAGAATTTGAGGGAAGCTAAATGTTTCTTCTATTGAGAGAGAATTTGAAGGTAAATTAATGTATATTATGTTGAGAGAGAATTTTAAGGAAACATAATGTATCTTTTATTGAGATAATTCAATGTTGATGTCAAGGTTTAGGTAAAGTTGTCAGTGCTATCACAAAGAGGTATGATGGTCAAGTGAACATTGAAGCATGATTATGAGGCTCTAGATATGAATGAGGTCATGTTTATCAAAAAGATATTATTGTAGTGATGTGAGAGTGTTGTATGAAAGGTTTTCTTATTTTATGTCATTAAGGTAAACATGTTTAAATACTAGTTATTGAGGACAAGGTGTCTTTAGAAGCCTAGTCTAGACCATGTGAGAAGGTGTGCATAGTGAATTTTGGTGAAGTAAGTGAGCACAAGCTTGTAATAAGTTTTTTGGCATTGTATTATCATGTAATTAAATTATATACACTTAAAAAAGTGTTTTAAGGTCAGTTGCCAAGTTTTAAGTGCTTGAGAAGCCTAGTCATGACACTAGTCATGGCATGTAAAGTCCTAGTGAGAAGCTTTGAGCATGGTGGTTTGGTGATATAGATGCACAAAGGCATGATAATTTGAATTATGTTGATTAAAAATGTGTATGAGGTATTTTATCACTCATGAGAGTTTCATGGTGAGCTTATAGGGGTAGGACCTTCAGATCAAGTCTGAACCTAGATCATTCCTAAACCATGCCTATCCTAATGAGGCATGAATATTATTTTTCAAGAAAATTTTGAATATTTGAGCATGGATAGAGGTATGATATGTTGTTTTAATCATGTTTACAAAATTTGAGGTCATGGTTTTCAATAAAAGGCATGAAAAGTGGTTTTGAGGTCTCTCAAGTACATAGAATGAAGGCATGTAATTCCAAGAAAAAAATTTAGGTGTTCATTGGCACATGTAAACTCTGCATGGGAACTTTATATATTAAGGAGAGATGGGTAAGGGTAATAGATAATAACTATAGGTATTGGTTTTGGATTTAAGGGGTAATCCTTTATGAATAATTGTTAACTCAAAAATCTATATTAAACCTTTCTAAAACCCTAAAAAGGACATGATGTGAAATATCTTGTTCAAAATATCCAAAAATGGTCTCAAATGACTTTAAAAAATATTATATCATGTATTAAACTCTCCCAGGTACCTCTAGTTGGTGGTGGTTAGTCAGATGAGAGAGAAAATACATAGATACAGATTTATTTATGAAGAACTTATTGTAGCAGTTAAAATTTACATTGGTCAAGATAATAAAATGGATGGAGGATGAATATTTAGACTAAATTTTAATTTAAATTAATGTTTTTGGAAAATTTTAATCCCTTAAGTGTGATAAAATGATCATCCAAGTCAGCCAGTTGCTGACAAGCCTAATGGTGGAAACTGTGATAAACTCAGGCAATAATGAGAAGATGATTAGGAATGGGTTATATTGATAGAGTAATGAAACTAAGTGCATGAATATTTTTTTTATGGGTATTTACTATTAATTCTTGGTATAAAACTTTAAATTTAGGTACAATGGTGAAAATGATGAAACCAAAATAGCTTATCTAGCTTAGTGAGGTCTGTGCACAATGAGGTCATAAGATAGGTCTAAAAGACCAATTTTTGTCATTTTACCATATGATATTTATATTTTATAATGGTATAATGATATCATATAATCATATAATTTCATAATAAGTCTGTAAAAATAGTCGTACAAGTGTTGAAGGTCAATGCCATCATGACTATGCTTTAAGGTAAACTGGTAGTTCTGAGTAAGCAAGTTGTAGTAATGAGTTTGAGGCTCTATGACATGAGTTAAAGTATTTAATAAACATGATTCTATTATTTATGAATTTTATTTACTATTCATATATTTTATAAGGTTTTATATTTTGTGAAATTATTTGAAATATACAAGCCAAAATGGCTAGTTTGGTTCTGATTTGACTGTGTAGTGAGATCAAAAGATTGGCATACAAGACCAATATTTGACATTAAACCTTGTAGTTTTTTTATTTGAGAGTGGTATATAGATTTAAAATTATATTTTTAAAGTATAATTATTCATTTTAAATTTTATTTTATGTGTTGAAGATTAAATTGTTCATGACTGGGTTTTGGAGTGTTTTGGAAGTTCTGAGTGGGCTATTTACAAAGAAGTGTTTGAGTCATTTTACCTTGAGTTGTGAAGTATGAATAATATGGTGATGAACATAAGTTAATTTTTTTTTTGTATATTTTATTTATTTCCATGGTTGTCTATCTAATTTTTTAATCTTCAGTAGTTTAAGACAAACTTTCTATGTATGAGAAGGCCTAATTGTGGATAGTACAAATGATGTGCTTCAAGAGGTGGTTGGATCTAAAAAGTGTTATAGAGCCTATATTAGATTATTATAGGTATATTTTATTGTTTTATGATATGTTACCACTATTTATGGAGTTTTAAAGTGTTCTAAGGAAGGCAAAGTGTAACATGTCCTAAAGTAGACCTGATGGGATTATGTCTCCATGATACCTAAAAGTGAAATGAGGTCTAATATAGTTATGATAGACAAAAAATGACTGAATATTAATTTTAATAATGTTTATGAGATGTAATAATACCTATTACATGGCTTACCCAAGAGTTTAAAGTTGTTTTGCTGACTAAGTGGCAATATGAGCAAGAGGCTTGTATAAATACAAGGCAATTTTAGGACTATTTAAAATGGATGAGAGTATTAGAATGAAATAACATGTTTTTTAGAATAAGGAGGAATTATATACCATAAAATGAGTATATATTATCAGTCATGAATATCTAATAGTGTCTCTATATATGAAGATCAAGGTCATATGAACTAATCAGTCTTGAAGAGACCTAATTGAGCAAAGAGGCCTATAAGGCAGTTTGAGAGGGATAACAGTGTGAAGAGATGAAAATGTGTTAATAATAAGTTAGTTTAAAAACAAGGTGTCATTAAGGTGATCAAATAAATTAGGTGGATGATCCATTTAAAGGGGTTTGTGCCTCCTTGCAAGTCAGTGCTTGCTAAAGCCTAACTAGGTTGGTGCTTAGTTAGTTAGGGTTGGTGATCCATGTGAAGTTGTGCTTCATTAAATTGTGATATTTTGAATTATAATACTATATTAATTTTCAAGGATCAATGTTTTTTCTTCTCCTTGAGGTTTTCCCACATATATGATGTGTTATCTTGTGTAATGTTTTTTCATGCTTATATAGTTAATTGCTTATGCATTACTTGATCTATATGTTGATGTGATGGTTCATGTATGCTAAGGAGGAATCAAAATACATTTTTTAATAAACTGATTCAAACCCCTATAAATTATTTTTCTTCCAATAGGATTTATGAATATTTCACACAATTCTTATTTATTGAGATTTCCTACACATTCTACACTAAACAATAGATTATTCTAAAATTTAATATTAACGATTTTAAAAATAAACCAACTTATCAAGAGATTATTAGATATAATAAAAAAATCAATGATAATATAAATAAAATTTACAAGATAATAGGATCACATTTTATTTATTTATTAGGCCCCAACTATCTCTGATTTGCCCAAAGCTCACAATTGCTCACTATGTTCAATACAAACTCAATAGGTCTGGTAATAATTATTCATGTTTAATATTGATATGTCATTGTTTATTAATAAATGATTCATAAAATTAGGACTTTATTTATTAATTTATATTTATTTCTCTCTAACCATGAATTTATACTGAGACATAATTCCATTCTATTCTTATGACTGATGCCTCCTTAATGTTTTCCATAGGTATTATAGTGACTCAACCAGATTTCCTAACAAATGAAGTTTTTATTTTGATCACAATCATTGAATAGATTTCATGGGGTATTTAAGTCCAATTCCTTGTTAATCAATCAAACATGTATATCCTAATCTTTATCAAGTTCTTTTTAATTTCATAAATTAATCAAACAATTCCTTTCTTTAAACTCACATACATCTTTATGCTTAATTATGCAACTAGTCTAGGGAATTGAGACCATTCAAATTTAATCCATTATTGTTAATAATTGTATAATTAAATAAGACTCACATACCTGCCTATAATATTTAAATCCTCATGAAGGCAATCTCAAGCATTGACTTAATCCTTCTCTTGTCCATAGTAGACTCTTTTACAAACAACTCTATAGGATTTAAGATGTTGTTTCTCCCAATACATGATCTAAATTTTAGTAATATCTTTATCTATATTAAAAAAATCAAATTGAGACTAATTTAATTATATTACTAACATCCAAACGCATCTACTATCCAATTTTCAACATTTTTCATTACCTTTTTAATGAGATATGATCAATTTTCCATTCATGCCCTAGTTTTGATCTTTTAAAATTTTGAAGAGGTCAAGATATTTTTAATGATTATTTATAAAGCTCAGTCCATTTGTGAATAACTTAAAACTTGTATTAGGGAGCCTAAAAATCTTATTAAATTTATATAAACATAATTCTAAACTCATGCATCACAAACACATACAAATAATGATTTTTTCTTGATTATCATAGGTTATAGTATGTATCAGACTCAAGAATAGAAATTTGGTCCTATTTCATCTTCTGAGAACTTTTAAAGCCTTTATTTTAGGTTCTTTAATACCTAAATAAACCCATTAAATTATCTATATCACTTTTGAGACATAATATACTATAAGTGCATTAAATTCCACCACTATTTGGACTGTATCATTCATTTAAAGTTTGTAAACCTTTTAAAACTTTGATATTATTGAAAAATAACATATAATAAAATAATAATGCATAATATCACTTGATTACTCATTCATGGATGCTTTTGTGAACACAAACATTCCCCTTATCGATCATTCTTCCATATTCACATACATTTATATAAACTGTTACACACATAGATATACTATTACACACAAATAAATATATGCATAGCCACTGACCTAAAAATCCTTCTTCACTCCACCTTTGACCTTAATATATCATATTCCTTTCCTTTTACATATAAATATTTATTTTTATGACGTAAATTTTACACTTGTTTTGATGTTTGTAGTGTGATGTGTAGAAATCTAATGATACAATGGGATCACCTCCAAGCTATATGACCTTGGTGAATTGAAGTCAACCTCTGAAGCAGGCTAAATTCCTTTCACTAAATTTGGTCCAATTGATAAACTACCAGCTCTTATGGAAATTCTACTTCTTAGTGATCTTGCTTCTAAATTAGGGTTTGACTGTGAGAAATGAGTTTTAGACATGAAATTTCAAAATTAGAAATGGAACCAAATATTTATAGTGGATTTCAATGCTTGATTTGAATGAATAAAATAAAAAAATAAATATATTGAAATTTATTAGAGCACAAACTCATGAAAATGTGAAACCAAAGGTAATATTATGTATTTCTCATACAAGGGACAAGATTCTTTATTTTTAATCAAACAATATCTCAAAAGGAGAAAATAATACCAAAAATTAAAATTTTTGATTGAAATAAGAATAAAAGCATCCAAAAATTGATAAATAACCTTGCATACACAAATATAACACAAACAAGAAAGGTAAATCTTCAATCTATTCTCATTCTTCATATTACATGTAGATAACTTATTAAAAATGTAGAATAATTTCTCTAACAATAAAAAAGATAAATGGGCTATGCCATAATACCCATATTTATAAAAAATATTCTCTTGTAAGGGATGTAGTTAAAAAACTCCATGCCCAATTTAAGAGCAAAAAAATTTGAGAAATCTATGCAAAGGGGTATGATATTCAATTGGAATGAAATCCTTGACAAGGTAGATAGGTGGAAAAAGGAGCATGCAAATGCTGGGCATTCCAAAAAATTACTGAAGGCATGGGAAAACTTACTAAAACTTTTTAAAACACCTTCATAATCTTTAGTTGAGCTACTGTAACTTCTCCATGCAATGAGGCACCAAAAAATGAACTCAAACTTAGAACAATAGATAGATTTTAGATAACTTAGGTTAATTTTTGAAAAATCTAACTTGTATTTTTCAATTGGGACTTATACAAGTTTTTAAGTCATTTAATTTTGAAAAAACTTGAAATGTAATTTACAATATGAGTTTTTGCAGTTAAGCAACTCAGACTTCTCAAAAAGGAAAGTGTAATTTACAAGTTTGATTTTCATAACTTTTTAACTTGTCAAAAAGGGAACATAGAAATTACAAGTAGCTCTTTCTCAAAAAGCGCTGTCAAAATGATAGTTGCAATTTACAATCTGTAACATTACAATATTTTTTACAAAAAAAAATACAATATAAAAAATGTATTTGATTGAAAGAATTAATCTACAACCCTAGCTTGTGAAGACTCTTTGTCCTTCTTTACTTATGTCTTCTCAATATAAGCATCAAAACTTTTAAAGATATCTTGGATATGATCTTCATCAGGACCATATAAATATAGGTTGATTATTTCACATTTTATAAATATGTCAGAGAGTGTCCTTTGTGCAACCCCATATACTTGACTTTCTTTCACATTTGATCCAATGTATTATGTTACCTGATAAAATGGTGGATGGTGCTCAAGTTGAATGTTGTGTCTCATGATGACTCTCCTTTGACCACTCCTTTAAACTTGTCTTAAAATTTTTTTCCTAAAAAGGATTTTTTCTTGATGATTGTTACTTGATATGACAATTTATTAAATGAATCTTCAATGTCAAAGATCAAATCTGTGACCTTGTTATGTGTAGCCTTAGCTTTATTAATACTCTCTATGAGTATTCTTATTCTGAAATTAGCTGCTTTGTCCAATTACTCATGCTCTGCATCATTTTTTAATATCTTTTTTAAAATGAGGGTATTAGTATTAATCATGTCCACAACTTATAAATTTGGATAAAATAGGTTTAACCTTTCTATCTCTTCCTGATATTTGCTTATTTGATCCTTCAAAGTTACCCATCCATCCTTTAGAGATTTGTAGTAGTCCATTGTTAATTCAATGACTCTTTTTCACTTTGAAATGAGATCCTCTACCTAGTACTTTGTAACCTTTCCCATGCTACCAATATTTATTATTGCATCAAGTGTTTCTCTATTAAAGATATGAGTAAAAGATTGTGTTGGTTGGCTAGTGGCCTAAATGAACTTGTTCAGTGTAGTCATCAATTATTCAACCTTATTCTTAAATTCATCCTTTGTGACCTTATCACTATCCATTTTCTTGAAAGGAGAGTTAATACTTTATTGAACATCATGTTTTGATCCCTCTCTTATATGATAACCAAGGTTAACCTTTCCCCCACCACTAGATCTTATTTTTGTTTGTCTAGTGGGGGGACTACAATCTCTATATAATTTTCCCTTATGAATCATATAATATTCTTGATATGGTTTTGGGAGTTGTATTTGATCTCTTCAATGCCTTTATAAGGCCAAAATCAAGTGTGCTTGGGGACACCACTTGCTTCCATTTCTTCCCCACTAATTGCACTAGCCAACTTAGAGTGGCATCCTATTATACTAGTAGTGCTAATTGTGAATCTATAGTTGAAGTTGATACACTAGTAGTTATGGTGATGAGTGATATATATTTCACTGATATGGCCATAGAGTCTTTGAATTATGTTTTGACAACCTCTTCCCCATATATGGGTTGAGTGGCCACATTTTTATCAATGATTTGATCTATCTCTACCTCTTTTGTAAGGGTTAGGGTTATTGTGGAAATGGGATAAATGGGTGAAGTGGAAATTAATGTGCCTAATAGGGGTGTGGGATATGGAAATGACACCAGTGGAGGGGTAGGCATATGGAGTTGAAAAAGGGGAACATATGGGAGTGTGGAATCTAGATCCATGAATGAATCAAATGTGTGGGGATAATAAAATTTGATGAAATGGGAAAGGTGATATGAGATGAAAATGAAATAGTAGTTATCCCAGTGGTTGGATTGGCTAGTAGGATTATAGTCAAGATGATCGAATTTGCATCTGTATACTACTATGTGGTGTTAGCGATTAATGGGGTAGTGTTGGTGATTATGGATGAGATGAAAGGAATTTTGGAATAGAGAAATGATATTATGGAAGAGGGAAGAGTTATGGAAGAGGGGAGTGGAATTGAAACTTGAGTATCCAATTATGTTGATTAAACTATCAACAATGGAGTTACTGGCATAGGTGAGTTAGTGGGAATAGAGGGGGTAATTATTTGAGGTGATGGTGGAGTCGAGATAGGAGGATGAGGTGTTAAAGCTAATGGAATGACAAATATAAGAGTAGAAAATATGATAGGGATAGGAGTATAAACTATTTTTGCTTCAATAATAATTGTATTTTCAGATAAAATTACTATCAACTAATCCATTGATACTGTTTGGCTACTATATTTTCCTCTCTTAGAATTTTTCTTATATTTTCTCTTATGAGATACCATTGGCATATATACCTATTCTATTTGAGTTCTACTACTATAACTTTTTGTTATTGTTGGAACTCCCTTCTCCTTGAACTCTCTTAACTTCTCACTAATGCTCACTATTTCCTTGGTCACTTTGACCCCCTTTGATTTTAAGCTAGTTTATTGTTCTATTTATTACATTGGTGGTTCTATCCATTAATGAGAAGGACTCAAGAATGGACCACCTAACTACTAGAAGGGGTTAAGCAAATATTTTATTATCATAGGTGACCTTGTCTACTAGAGATTCATCATCTACTGAGTCCTCAAGGACTGGTGCCATGTTAGAATCCTTAATCTAATCTAGGGTCATCCTAGAATAATCCTTTAATATCACTTCTTCTCCATCTTTTAGGTCCTCCCAATATTATTCATATTAGTGAACATGGGAATATGTTGTGATCCCTAATGTATTAGTTATGTTTCCATTTACATCATAAAATGGCCTTGCCTCTAGATCCCTCAAGGTTATTTGAGTCATTTTATCATTTACACACTTGGATTTGGATAAGAAAGGGCATGTATACCTCCCTATTATAGTGGGTAAATGTGTTCCTACCTTGTGTTTACTTGATAATAAATTATGAGTATTCACAAGCTATCTCACAAGTTCCATTAAAGCCCATTTGTCACTTACATACCTTGAGAGGGTGTAAGGACAACTACTAAATCCTATTAATCTGATGTATGAGTCTATGGGGTATTGAATGAAATAGGATCCCTAATTTGTGATCTCTAAAGTGGCAACATCAAATAATCTCTTCTTTTTGAATTCTTTGTCAAACATGACTATGATGTAGTATATGAATGCATCATTTACCCTTTTGAAAGGTTGCATACTTGCCTTGAGAGTAAGGTTAGGGTAATAATTGAAAATATTGTTTACTTGGTCAGCTACTATATTCAATCCTAGGAAGGCTCTCCCATTTGATAATATGTAGACTAGATATTAAGTCATATAGAACTTCCCCGTATTATTGACTTCCATCAATTGATTGTGGTTGGAGTCACTTATCAACTATGATTAATGGATGTACTATTTGTTTTGGTGGATTATCCATATGTATTATTACATCCAATCTTGAAAGTTATTAGAATCAAGGTTTCTAGTGACCCTATGTAGGAGTATGATTAAATCACCCACTTCATCCTTAAAATCTATCCTTGTTAGTGTTTTGGGTAGTATTATAAAGGTAGGCCTAGGGAATTTTGACCATTATTTATTGATTACCCTTAGACATCTCATGTTATTGTCCTGATAGAACTTCTTTGATGATTTGGGAGTTATATCAAGATAACTCTCATATTCAGGGATCAACAACATTGAGTCTATAAAGTCAGGGTCTAGGTTTAATATCATTTCCCCCTTGTCATTTAATACTTCTCTCTTATCCACATCATAGTGATTTGCTAATGTGAGCACTAGCTCAAGGATTTGCACTAATAAGGGGAAAGATATTGCTTGGGGTAGTCCATAGTCATAAATGCTCTAAATATAATCATTTTTGAATTTGGCATTCACCCTAGTCCAAAAATAACCTAGGTTAATGTGACCTAGGTCTATTTCCATGATCTGATTCATGTTAGATTCCAAGTTGAGTGGCATATTAGGTCCCCTGGATTTGAATTTGATCTCTTTTCTAGTCATGGATTTTGAGGAATTTGCTAGGAAAAAATCAATCACAGAGTTGGTAGGATTTGGGGTTGCAAAACATAGGTAAAATTTCTGGAAAAGATTATGGTTGCAAAATATAATTGTAATGTCTAGTAAAAACTCCATTGGGTCTCAAGATTGCAAATTTAAGTAAGATTCTTGATGGGATTTAGAGTTACAAGGTCTATTAGAATTATCCATAGAGTTGTGGTGTTGTAAATGTAAGTGGAAAATTCTATAGGTTTTAGAATTGCTTTGGTAGGTGAAAAGTTTGTGGGGACTCTGGTGGGAATTTTCAAGGGAATATTTCACTGGTTTTTATGGAATTTCAAAACCTAGATTTTCTAATGCAATAAAATGGAAGGAAATGACTTGATAGGAATTTGAGTAACTAAATGATTTTGAGGTGACACCAAGTGAAAAAAAATAAAACCCTATACTAATGCTAAGCAAAGGAAAAAACCTAAAAATGTAATTGAATAGGAAAAAATGTGAAAATAACCTATGCTTATCTTGATAAAGGAAAAAGATAGCTCAAAAGAATGTAGGGAGCATAGGAGAATACCAGGAAGAGGGTAGCAATGGAATCATGGCTCAAGGTTTCATGGATAAGGCATGGAGTCATGGCTTGGTCACTAACAGGGTCACAATGTTCTAATTCTAAAAATTTACAAATCGATAATGATTTACAATTAACCCTATTTCAATTTATATAATGTTTGTAATAAATGCCCTTAAGTTAGTAGTTAGTGGGAGGTTTAAAACTTTGAAGTCTTGAAGCAACTTTATAATTTTTCAAATTTGTAATTTATACTTTGACCTTCGCTTTCCACAAGGTATCTTGGTTTTTTAAAATGTGAAATTAGAACTCAAGGCATAATTTTTAACTTTGTAAGTTATAAATTATAACCAAGGTTCTGATTTCTATAGGAAGGGTAGTTGGCAAGAAGCAAAACTTGAGTTGTAATTTATAACTTTATAAGTTGTAAATTGAAACCAGACTTCTAGTTTTTGATAGGAGTGATGTGAAAAAATTAGAGGTTGGAAAGTAATTTTCAAGTTTATAAGTTGTAAATTGCATTCAAATCTCTAGTTTCTATGGGGAAGGTTTTTGGTAGAAAGTAGAGTTCCATTTACAATTTACAACTTTACAAGTTATAAATTATGAGTGGGGTTTCAATTTTTGATGGTCAATTTTTATGTGGGAAGCAAAGGTTTGGAAGTAATTTTCAATTTTTCAAGTTGTAAATTGCATTTCAATCTTGAATTTCTACTGGCTACGAGTAAAGCAGGAAGTAGAGGTCTGGATGTAATTTGCATGTTTTCAAGTTACAAATTTCACCCACTTCTCTGATTTCTTATAGGATTTGGGAAATGAGTGTCCTAGATCATTTTAAGCCTTTTTAAAAAAAAATAATGGGTGTCCCTTAGGGTAATTTATATTTTGAAATTTTTGAAACAAAAATATCAACATTTTTGGTGACCTCTATGGGGTGATTGCCTTCTAATTAGTTTCTTTCTAATAGCCTTCTAGTTCATTGGGCATGGAGTCATTTTGAGCTTAACACATTTTAATTGGATAAGAACAAAACTAGAATTTACCTAAATAAGAACAAAATAGGTAAAAATAGAACAAACTAAGGAAACAAAAACTCCTAATGAGTTGACTTGTGCAAGAGCACTTATTGGGAAAAAAACTAACCCTAATATATACAATATTTTTGGAATGAATTCCAATATCAAAACCAAGATTTGAGGTATATCCCATTGACTAGGATAAAGAGTTATGATCTATCAAGCTTGGATAGCTAGAATGCATTAGCTCATTTTCATTGAGTTATAATATATGGACTGCTCCATATTGCATCAAACTTAGTATGCTTGCCTGGTTTAGCTCTTTCAACATCCCATTTAAGAACCATGTCTCTTTCCTTGAAGATACTTTTAGATGATTTTTTTTTTGAAATTTCTCTTTGTTTGAGCCTTATTTTCTTCTATAACTTTCATTAATTAGTTCTTGACGACTTCTAGTTCTATGAGTTCCATCAATCGTACTATCATTTCATTATTGCCAATCAATTCAAACTGATGATTAAGTTATAGAGATGGTAACTCAATTGAAAATGGAAATCTAGCTTCCATTACATATACCAACATGAATGGATAATTACTAATGGCTTTCTTTGGAGTGATCCTATCAGTCCATAATGCTGATTTTAATTTTGTGTACCATATCCTTTGGTTGTCTTTTATTTTTCTTTTGACATTCTTTATGAGATTTTTATTGGTAGATTTTACCAAGCCATTACCCTATGGGTAATAATTGGAAGAATTACTTAGGTATACATTATGATTTATATCCCATTCACTCACTTAAGTGCCCATAAAAGCTTTGGCATTGTTTGAGATAATGGTGTAAGGAACACCAAACCTTGTGACTATGCCATCTATAAATTCCAAGATGGATGCCTTCATTGTATATTTTAGTGTAAATAATTTAGTCTATCTGGTGGAATATTCATTTTCTGTAAGGACCTATATGTGGCCTGCACTCGATAGTGGATTGATCATGCCAATGAAATCCAATTCTTATTGAGTAAATAGTTGGTCAACTTGGATTGGTTTGAGAGGGAGAGTTGTTAATCTTTGATTTCTTGTAAAGTAATCACACTTTTCATAGTTTATTACCCATTAATGGGTATATTTGAATATTTCAAGCTAATAATATCCCCATTTCATTATTTTGATGGCTATGGTTCTTGTAGACAAGTGTCTACCTGATGGACCATCATGAAATTCCTCAAGCACCTTAGGGACTTGACCATGATCGATACACCTCAACATGTCTCCATTCATATATTTTATAAATAATATTACATCAATAAGAACATAAATAATATATTAGAGTCTGAAATACCTTTTTTTGGACTGATGAAAATCATACATGTACTTTCTAGTCTACAGAAAGATGGTCATGTCATAGATCTAGCTATTGAATAGAGGTGGAATGGCTAGTTGGGATGTATTTTGATCATATAATACATCAATAGGATTTATATTAGAGGCCATATATTTACATAATCCTTTCCTCTTACAAGATTTGTAATTTTTATGCTCACATCATATTCCATGACTTTTTTGATCCATCCTACTCTTTTTTCATTTATTTCCTGACTCAGTAGGAACTCTTTGACACTTTGGTGACTAACCATTAGATGAATTTTATTATTGTAGAGCTAATTCCTAAATTTTTTAAGAGATTTAATTATATCATATACTTTATTCTCCATGAAACTATACTTTTCTTCATAATCTTTCAAATATTGACTGAAGAAAGATATTAGCTGCTCTAATTGTTATTTATTATGTTGGGTTAGAATAGTTGAGATGTTACCTTCCCCTTAAAAATCATATAAAATGAAATATTTCTCATATTCAAGGTTGACCAAGGTAAGAGCTTGAGAAATAATTTGCTTGATGGCTTCAAAACTATCTTTTACTTCCTATATCCAACTGAAAATGATTCCCTTTTTAAGCATAACAGTAAGGGGTTTGGCCATAGAATAAAAATTTGGAAAAAATATTCTTATGAATTTGATATTTCATAAGAAAATTTCAAACCCCATTTTATGGCTTATAAGTGCTAATGTAGATATGATACTTATTATTTATGGGTATATTGTAAGACTTTCTTTTGAAACAATGTGTCCTTGTAGTTTCCCTTCATGAACTATGAAAATGCATTTTTTGTATTGAGGGAAACTTTAAATTATCTACACCTTTAAATTTTTTTCCTAAAGTGATTTAGGTGTGCACCAACATGTTTTGAATAAACAATGATGCCATCTAGGTATACTAGGATCATCTCATTTATCAGATTTTTGAAAGCCATATCCATGTCTCTTTAGATAGTAGAACCAACATTAGTTAGACTAAAAGTCATCTTTTTATATGTATACATGCCCCATTTTGTAGTGAAAGTAGTCTTGAACTGGTCTAATTCTTACACTAGGATTTGGTTATATCCAAAATAACCATCTAGAAGGGAAAACCTTTTAGATCCTGATACAATTTGAATAATTTTCTCCATGGGTGGAAGGGGATAATGATCCTTTAGGGATACTTTGATTAAGTCCTTGAAATCTACATAAATCTTGATTTCACCTTTCTTTTTCCTTATAGGGACCAAGTTAGCAACCCAAGGTGATTTTTTTATAGGGAAAATGATATTAGCCTTTATCAAGTTGGATAGATCACTCTTTATCAAAGGTTCTATTTTTGGATTGATTGATCTCTATTTCTATCTGATAGGTTTGGTATTTGGGTCAAGCTGTATTGTGTGTTGGGCTAAGCTAGGATAAAACCCCCTTAGATATTGATAAATCCAAGAGAATTTATCATCAAATTATTGACACAAGTCAATAAAATCCTATTTTTCAAAATCATTACATACCTTTCCAATATTCAATGTTTTTCCCTCTAAAATAACTACTAGCTCGTAGTCTTCTTCATTGACCATGATGTTATTCTTTTCACATTTAAGCTAATCATCTAAATTTAAGATACTATCTAAAGTAATAAGGCCCATGGATAATTTATTTGTATTAAACTAAATTATTTGATCTCTGTATTGATCTTGGAGTCTTGATTGGTTTCTAACAGAGAATTTAGATTCTCTCAAAAAATTCATAATTTGCTGATCACTGTCAAAGACTTGCTAGTTGGTTGAATTATTATGAAAATATGGCCTTACTATCAACTTTACATGCTAGCTATTTCTATTCTTTATTTATTCAACTAGGTTATATTGGGAGCCTATTGAGGCAATATGATCAACATCATTATTTTATGCTCTTGGTACCACTTGAATGCTTAAAGTGATAAAGTCTTATAACAGGTCCCAAACCTTGTGTTTGTAATATCTCAACAAGTTATTCTTGGTTATGCTTTTGCATACTACTTGGTGAGAAATCAACTCACTATCATTAAATACTTGAATTTATTTTATCCCTCTTTCCTTGGTTAGTTGGAGACCTCAAATCAATGCTTCATATTCATCTACATTATTAGTGCAGCTAAACTGAAGTCTAAAAGAATAGAAATAACTCTCCTTTTATGGAGAAATCAAAACAACACATGTACCTACACCATACATGCTTCTTGAACCATTAAAGAATAGTTTCCACATTCCTTTAATATATTTAACTATTTTACAATATTAAAGATGATTGCATCATTTTCATGAATACAACATGTACCCAATCTAGTTTCTTGTACATAGTCATAAAGATCAAATTGGAGATTTGATCCCCATTCATCCACATGAATGTCTAGGATATCTTCCATGGGAATTAAAAATTCATGATCAAGATCCTCTTCTTGATATTGTAATGTGAAATTCATATCCACAAGAATAGGAGTGTATGGCTCACTATTGTCTTTAGCGATTGGCTCAACTCTTATTGTTACTCTTGTCCATATCTCATTCTAAGAAACATGTGAGACTAGTTAGCAGATAGATACCCTCCCATTTTTTATTGGAGTCTTGGAAAAGGTAGATAGAAAAATAGGGGGAGATCAATAACTAGGATATCTTGGGAAATTGACAAGCTTGGACATGCACGAATGGTAAGGTTTAAACCTTTTATAGTTCTAGTTTTTTAAACAATAGTTCCATCCAATTGAACCACATCATTTTAGATAGGTTTATACTTAATACCAAGAGAATCAAATATTTTCTTGGGCATAAAAAAACTATTAACCCTTGAGTCTACCATGCAATTATGAATGATATGTTTCCCAACTATAAACAAAATGTAGAAAGGGGGAAGCTTACCATTTTTTCTTGCTTTAGTATTAGTTTATAGTTAAAACAAATTAATTGAAGTGTTAGGTCCTTTTGTTAGAACTTTGTCCATTATTTATAAGTTTTTTAAAGCTTCCTGTAGCAAATATATTTGTGCTAGAATGGATAGTGCTTCCCACATAATGACATTCAAATTATTTTTCTTCATTTGTTCAACAATACTAAAAGGAATGTTTTCAACCTTTGCTAGTGCCTTTATGGGAGCTATGTCTTATTTTATGAAATTTGGGGTTAATAATTTTGATTTTGACTATCCCATTGGTACAAAGGGTGGCCTCTATACTGTGTTGCCTTTTACATATTCTTGTACAAATTTAGAAGTTGTAGCTTATTCTACCCTGGGGGGTTGATTACTTTCTATTTCCCTTTTATTTGTTGCCACCAAACCACCACCATTGAATAATGCCTCCTCCTAATTTGTACCATAAAATTCTTCCTCTTTCTAGTTCAAAAGAGCAAGCTCATTTTGTGAAGGTTCTCATGTATCTTTCTATTAGGAAGTGGCTTCTTCTTTCTATTTTTGAATGTTTGATATGCTTTGCACCATCAAAACTTGATTAACGACGTCATTAGGATAAGTATTATGATTATGTGGTTGATAAAAAGGATAACACCACTCATACTCCTAAGCTAAATTGTTCTAAATAGGTATAATAGCTTTGGAAGTAACTAGTGCAGGTAGAGCATGGATGTTTGGAAGTTTTGATTGCATATTTTGACTTTGTGGTTGTGAATTGCCTTGTTATGGCTACCTATTGAGTTGTTATGTTTGGTTAACTTATTGATAAGGCCTATAATTTTGGGACTAATTCCTTTTTATTACTAGCAAATCATTACCAAAGCTCTTAAGCAATGAATTAACCTCATATAAATCATTAGTAAGAGTAGGAGTTAAAGCTAGTGTTTTGCTTGAGGTGGGAATTGGAGTAATTTTAGGTTATGTAGGAGGTATTTATGGAAATAAAGGTAGTGGCATCCTTGGGAAATTTTTTCCAGCTTGAATTAGGAATTTTTTTGGTCTTATTGAAATTTCATAGGCATCAGGGAGTGTGGTACCACCCATTGACTGAATTATAACATCTATATCACTATTCAAAGAACTTAAGTAATATAAGAAAGCATTATTTAGGGTTGGCTTGATCAATAATAGAATTTTATTCCATGTATTTTGAAAGCAAAAATTGAAATCACTCATGAACTCATGAGGATTCCATTGAATAACAATTAGTTGTTCAACTAGGGAAAGGTGATCACTCTTATATCCAAATTGCATGCATAGTGTAGTCTTTAAGTCATCCCAAACACAAATGTAATTTTGAGGTAGGCTTCTGTACCATTGTAAGAATTTACCCTTAAAAGAGGGGGTTAGAATTTTTATTGTAACATTATCTTGTACTACATTATGGAATGAACAAAGATTAGCAATGCCTTGTATATGTCCATAGGAGTGGTGGAAGTTTACCCAGTAAAATATGAAATTATTTTCAAAGCTGATGTGGGTATATCATCATACTAGGCTAACTAAAATGGGCTACCTCCATTGAAGGCTACACAATTTTGATTTCTCAAAGCCATAATGAGAGGTATGAAACTATTATGTGTATTTATAAGATATGAAAATAGAATTGTAGGATATACTCTAGTGTAAGGTATAACTAATCTTGATTTCTTCTTATATGAAAATGGTAATTCTTGTAAGTCAACTTTCTTACCTTTAGTAGATGATCTCATTTGTATCTTTGGCATACATAAATCTTGATTTCTTAAATATATAAGCCAGTGAAGTCACCATGTGATTTTGAAATGTGTTCAAGGGTCATACAATGCTTGATGAGAATAGAACCAATCTGTTAAAAATAATTTTCATGTTCCACTAGGCATGCCAAAAATTGTTATCACATATATTTTGCACCCATCTTGATGTTTATAACATGATGTGTAGAAATATAATGATATAATGGGATCACCTATAAGCTATAGGCCTTTGGAAAATTGAGGTGAACCTATGGATAAGGCCACCTTCCTTTCATTAAATTTGGTGCAACCGATAAATTGCCAACTCTTGTGGAAATTATAGTTTAGTGATCTTGCTTCTAAACTAGGGTTTGACTATGAGAAAAGAGTTTTAGAAATGAAATTACAAAACTGGAAATGGTGATTACACCAAATATTTATAGTGGAATTTAATGCATGCTTTGAATGAACACAAAAAAATGGTAAATATATTGAAATTTATTAGAATACAAACTCATGCAAATATGAAACCAAAGGTAATATTGGGTATTTATCATATAAGGGACGTGATTCTTTATTTTTAATCAAACAATATTTGAAAGAGATAAAATAATAACACATAAAATTTGGTGATTGAAATAAGAATAAAAGCATCCAAAAATTTGATAAATAATATTGCATACACAAAGATAACACATACAAGAAAGGAAAATATTCAATCTATTCTCATTCTCTAGGTTACAACACGTAGATAACTTATTAAAAATGTAGAATAAATTTTCTAACAACAAAAAAGATAAATGGGATACGCTACAGTACCCATATTTATACAAAATATTCTCTTAAAAGAGATGTACTTAACAAAACTTCATGCACAATTCAAGATCAAACAAAATCTAAAAACTCCATGTAAAGGGGCATGATATTTAGCTAAAATGACATCCTTGGCAAGGTAAATAGGTGGAAAAAGGAGCATGAAACTACTGGGTGTTCCAAAAAACTACTTTAGGCATGGGATAACTTGTTGAATCTTCATGCAATGTATTCATAATCTTTAGTTGAGATACTATAGCTTTTTCATGCAATGAGGCACCAAAAAATGAACTCAAATTTAGAATAATAGTTAGATTTTTGATAACTTAGGTTACTTTTTTCAAAATCTAACTTGTATTTTTTAATTGGGATTTTTACAACTTTTTAAGTCATCTAATTTTAACAAAATTAGAAATGTAATTTACAATGAGTTTTTTGCAGTTAAGAAACTCAAACTTGTCAAAAATAAAGTGTAATTTACAAGTTTATTTTTACAACTTTTCAACCTATTAAAAAAGGAACACAGAAATTACAAGTGGTTCTTTCTTAAAAAGAGCTGTCAAAATGATAGTTGAAATTTATAATTTGCAACTTTAAAATAATTTTTACAATAAAGAAATATAATATAAAAAATGTATTTGATTGAAATAATTAATCTACAACCATAAATTTTGAATATTCTTTGTCCTTCTTTACTTGTGTCTTCTAAATATAAGCATCAATTTTTTTGAAAGTCTCTAGGATACGATCTTCATCAAGACCAAATGAACATAGGTGGCTTATTTCACCTTTTGTAATTGTGTTAGAGAGTTCCCTTTGTACAAAATTGCATACTTAAGTTTATTTCCCCATTTTCTTTAGTGTATTATGGTACCTAATAAAATGGTGGATGGAGCTCAAATTGAATGTTGTGTGTCATGCTGACTCTCCTTCAACCACTATTTTAAACTTGTATTGAACTTTTGATAATGAAAATATTTGGTCTTGATGATTTATTGCTTGACATGACAATTTATTAAATAAATCTTCAATGTCAATGAACAAATTTATGACCTTATCATGTGTAGCCTTAAATTTATTAATACCTTCTACGAGTATTTTTATTCTAAAATTAGCTTCTCTATCCAATTCCTCATCCTCTACATCATTTTTCAGTATATTTTTTGTAATGAGGGCATCAGTCTCAATCATGTACACAACTTGTAACTTTGGATAGAATAGGTTCAACCTTTCTATCTCTTCTTGATATTTACTTATTTGATCCTTCAAAGTTGCCAATCCATCCTTCAAACCTTTGTAATAGTCCATTGATAATTTAATGACTCTATTTCTATTTTAAATAAGCTCCTCTACCTAGTCCTTTGTATCCCTTACCATGCTACCAATATATGTTAATACATCAAGCATTTATTTATTAGATATCTGAGTAATAGTTTATGTTGGTTGGATAATGGGCTCAATGAACTTATTCAGTGTAATCATCAATTGTTCAACCTTATTATTCAATTCATCCTTTGTGACCTTGTAACTATCCATTTTATTGAAAAGAGAGTTAATGCTTGATTGAACATCATGTTTCAATCCCTCTCTTGTAGGATGACTAAGGTGATATTTGGTAATCCCCCGCCACTAGATCTTCATTTTATTTGTCTAATGGGGGGACCACAATCTTTACATACTTCTCCCCTACCGAATCATATAGTATTCTTGATATAGTTTTGAGAGTTTTCATTGTTCTTTTTGATGCCTCTTTAAGGCCAAAATTAAGAGTGCTTGGGGACACCATTTGATTCCATTTATTTCCCACTGATTATACTAACCAACTTAGAGTGGCATCCTATTGTCTTGATAATACCAACTATGAATCTATAGCTAAAGTTGTTGTACTGATGTTTATGGTGATGAGTGATGTATCCTTCACTAATATGGTTATTGAGTCTTTGGCAGATGTTTTGGAAACCTCTTCTCCATCTGTGGGTTGAGTGGTCACATTTATATCAATGATTTGCTATGTCTCTACCTCCTTTGTGGGGGTTAGAATTATTGTTTAAATGGGAAAAATGGGTGTAGTGGAAATAGATGTGCCTACTAAGGGTGTGGGATATGGAAATGACACCAATAGAGGGGTAGGCACAGGGAGTTGAAAAAGGGGAACCTATAGGAGTGTGGAATCTAGAGTCATGAATGAATCAATAAAAGTTGTGGGGATACTCAGGGTTGATGAAATGGGAAAGGTGATAGGAGATGAAAATGAAGTAGTAGTTATCCCAATGGTTGGGATGGATAGAAATATTGTAGTCAAGATAACTAAATCCATAACTATAAAATGTTGTGTGGTGTTAGTGATTAATGGGGTGGTGGTGGTGAATAAGGATGGGATAGAAGGAATTATGAAAGAGGGAAATACAATTGTGGAAGAAGGAAAAATTTTGGAAGTAAAACTTGAGTGTCCAATTATGTTGATTGAACTATCGATAATTGAGTTATTAGCATAGGTGAGCTAGTGGGATTGGAGGGGGTAATTGCTTGAGGTGATGGTGGAGTGGAGATAAGAGGAGGAGGTGTTGAAGCTAATGGAATGACAAAGATAGGAGTTGACACTATTTGTGCTTTAATAACATCTGTATCTTTAGATAAAATTACTATCAGTTGATCCACTACTGCTCCTTGGCTACTAGATTTTCCTATCGTAGCCTTTTGCTTCTATTTTCTCTTATGAGATACCACTAGACTAATTGCATATTCTATTTGATTTCTACTACTAAAACCTTCTTTTATTGGTGGAACTCACTTCACCTTGAGATATCTTAACTTCTCAATGATGCTCAGTATTTACTTTTTCACCTTGACCCCTTTGCTTCTAAGCTATTTATTATTCTATTTAATACATCGATGGTTCTATCCATTAATGAGAAGGACTCATGAGTGGACCACCTAACTAATGGAAGGGGTTAAGCAAAGATATTGTTATTATAATAGATCTTATCTACTAAAAATTCATCATCTACCAAGTCCTCAAGGACTGGTGCCATGGTAAAAGCCTTGATTTGATCTAGGGTCATCCTAGAATAATCTTTCAGTCTCACTTCTTATTAATCTTGCAAGTCCTCCCAATAGTCTTCATAGTAGGGATCATGGTAATATGTTATGATCCCCAATGTACTAGTAATTTTGTCATTTATATCATAAAATGGCATTGCCTTTAGATCCATCAAGGTCATTTGATTCATTTTAACATTTTCACACTTGGATTTGGATAAGGAAGGGCATCTATACCTCCCTATACTAATGGGGAAATGGTTTCCTACCTTGTGTTTACTTGATAACAAATTATGAGTCTCCACAAAATGCCTCATAAGTTTAATTAAAGCCCATTTATAACTTATAGACCTTGGGAGGGTGTAAGGACAACCACTGAATCCTCCTACTCTGCTATATGAGTATGTGGGGAATTGAATGAAATAATATCCCTAGTTTGTGATCTCTAAATTTGTAGTATCAGATAATCTCTTATATTCTAGATCTTTGTCAAACATGACTATGATGTAGTATATAAATGAATCATTTACCCTTCTAAAATGTTACATATTTACCTTGAGAGTGAGGTCAAGGTAATTATTGAAACCCTTTTTACTTGGTCAACTACTGTATTCAATCCTAGGAAGTCTCTCTCCTTTTCTATTATGTAGAATATATATGAAGTCATATATAAATTCTTTGTATTTTAAACTTCCATCAAATACTTATGGATGGAGTCACTTATCATCTATGCCTAGTGGATGTATTGATTATTTTGGTGGATTACCCATATGTATTAGTACATCTAGTCCAAAATTTTTTTGGCATTGGGGTTTCCAATGAGACCTTGTAGGAGTATTAATTAAATCACACACTTCATCCTTAAAATATATCCTTTCCAGTGTTTTGGGTAGTCTTATAGAGGTAATCCTAGGGAATTTTAACAAATTATTTATTGATTACCCTTAGACATTTAGTGTTATTGTCCTTATAGAACTTATTTGATGATTCAATAGTTATATCAAGATAACTCTCATATTCAGGGATCAAGAACACTGAGTCTATAAAGTCAAGGTCTAGGTTCAAAATCCTTTCCTCCTTTTCATTTAATACTTCTCTCTTATTTGAATCATAGTGCTTTGCCAATGTGAGGACTAGCTCAGGGATCTACATTGACAAGGGGAAAGTTTCTACCTGGAGTAATCCACAATCATAAATGCTCTTAATCCAATCTTTATTGAATTCAACATTCACCCTAGTCCAAAAGTCACCTAGGTCAATGTGACCTAGTTCTATGTCCAAGATCTCATTTGTGTTACATTCCAAGCTGAGTGGGACACTAGGTCCCTTGGATTTGAATTTTATCTCTTTTCTAGACATCATTTTAGGGAATTTTCTAGGAGAAAACCAATTGCAAAGTTAACAGGATTTGGGGTTGTAAAACGTAGGTAAAAGTTCCAACGTCGATTATGGTTACAAAATAAACTTGTAATGCCTGACGAAGACTATAGTGGGTTTTAGGCTTGTAAATAAAAGTAAGATTCCCAATGGGCTTTGGAGTTATAAGCTGCACTAGGATTGTCCATGAAGCTATGGGGTTGCAAATGCAAGTAGAAAATTCCATGGGTTTTGTAATTGTTTTGGTAGGTAAAAAGCACATAGAGACTATGGTGGGAATTTTCAAGGGAATATTCCACTATTTTTACTATATATCAAAACCCTATATTTTCTAATGCAATAAAATGGAAGGAAATGAATTGATAGGAATGAGTAACCAATCAATTTTGAGGTGATACCAAGTGAAACAAATTGAAACCAAAAACTGATATTGAGTAAAGAAAAATCCATAAAATGTAATTAGATAGAAAAAATGTGAAAATAACCTCTGATTAGATTGATAGAGGAAATATATAGCTCAAAAGAAAGTAGGGAGCATAGGAGAATACCAATTAGAAGGTAAAAATGGCATCATGGATCGAGTTTGCATGGATAAGTCCTAGAGTCATGGCTTGGTCATTAGCAAGGTTATAGAGCTACGATTCTTGAAATTTATAAATTAACAATGATTTAAAATTAATCATATTTTGATTTATATAACCTCTACAATAAATTCCCTTAAGTTTTTAGTTAGTGGGAGAATTAGAACTTTAGAGTCATAGAATAATTTTGTAATTTTAAAAATTTTCAATTTTCACTTTAACCTTAAATTTCCATTAGGTAGCTTGGTTTATTAAAAATGGTAAAGTGGAACTCGAGGCACAATTTGTAACTTTGCAAGTTGCAAATTGTAATCGGGGTTACAATTTCCATAAGAAGGGTACTAAATGAGAATTGAAACTCGAGTTGCATTTTGTAACTTTGCATGTTGTAAATTATAACCAAAGTTTTAGTTTTTGGTAGTAGTGATGCATAAGAAGCAAAGGCTGAAAAACAATTTTCAAGTTTACAAGTTGAAAACTACATTCTAATCTCTAGTTTATGTGGGGAAGGTGTTTGGTGGAAAACAATGCTCCATTTGTAATTTTTAACTTTGCAAGTTGAAAATTATGAGTGGGGTTCTAGTTTTTGATGGTCATGAGTTATGTGGGAAGCAGATGTTGGGAAACAATTTACAAGTTTTCAAGTTACAAATTGCATTTTAATCTCTAGTTTTTTTTGGCTATGAGTAAAGCAGGAGGTGGAGGTTTGGATTTGAGAAATTAGTGTCCTAGATCATTTTAAGGCCCTTTTCCAAAAAATTAATGGGTCTCCCTTAGGGTACTAGATATTTTGACATTTTTGGGATAAAAATATCAACAATTATTATAATCTTATTTTTGATAGGTATGAATCCTTTCTTTCCTCAATTGATACACAAATATAGACTTGTTGATAAAGCCTAAGTCTTCTCAACAATATTCCTAACATAGAATATGTCAATTTTGCCTTCTCAATGTACCATCGGCTTCTAGATAAGTGATGATGTGTTTTCAAAATTACATAGGGTAAGGAAAAGGACATTTACAATATGATGACAAACCATTAAGACCATTACAAGAGTTTCAAGTCTTTTATAATGGGTCTTATCTCTTACAACCTTTACAAAACCATCTAAATATTTAAACATGAGGTTTTAGTTACTTGAACATCCTTATATGGTTAGAATAAGACATTCTATACTTCTGATAGGAAACATTCTACAAGTTAAAGATGAATCATGATACTTGTTTTTTTATTATTCACACAACATGACTCCTTGACTCTTTGCACTCAATGGAGCTACTATGTACAAGATTTACATAATTATACTGATGCTCCTACATCACTTACCCTCTACCATTTTTTTATATTATTATAGAGATGGACAATGTGAGGGCCAATGATTAAGATGATATAAAATATGCTAGTGGTCAAGGTATTATGCCTCTTGGTCCTAGTGCATTAATTGAGAGGAGTGAGTAGTTAGATAACGAGTTCAAGATCCATCACTTGAAGTAGGGAAAGTCTAGTGCTCTAGGTGATTATTGTGTTAGACCTCAATAGGATGAAAATGATGCTAATTCTCATCAATCTCATAGGAGATGATTATATATATATATATATATATATATATATATATATATATATATATATATATATATATATATATATATATATATATATATATATATATATATGAGTACTTTATTTAATTATTCTTGTTCATGGACATTATACACATTATGAGTGATTTGTATTATTATGTTTGTTCATGCACATTCATTTTTTTGTGTTTGTAATTTTAATTTTTAAGCTATTTATTGATTAATTATGTTGTAAAAATAAAAATTGAAATACATTTTTGTAGTGTAAAATGTATGTAATGAAATTAAACATTATGCATTTATTAACAATAAAAATGATAAGCCACACCCACTTTTTGTGAAATATATTCAATGAAGTGCATTGTGATAGGGGGTGCCCTATCCAATGAAGTCTTTTATTTTAGGTGGAATGAAATAATGTATGATATTAATTTTTTTATGATTCCTTTATGAATACTCACTTCATTTTCATCCAAACTTTCTTCATCTTCACTTGGTGTTATTTGATTGAAATAAATAGATTTTTATTCAAACTCATATTCAATTTAATCATGGTTTATATTGAGTGTAACATCCATTTATTTTATCCAAGCATTTCCTAGAATAAAATTATATTACACTAAAGTTATGCCAATATGAAATGTAACAAAAAAATGTTTTGGACCAAGCTATACTGGGAACTGAATTAACCATGTTTGAAGTGGTATAAGTAACTTTTTAAAATTCAAATCCTTAATATCATATCAAAATTTTCTTAGCCATGTAAGTCTACATATACTAATTGTAAGCGTTATATTTAGAGTACATGCTAGATAAGAAATCAAACATTGAAATCTAATATAAATTAAAACTTAAACTTTAAGATAGAGTAATAAATGAAAAAAATCAATAAACAAAAAAATACTTACAAATGTGAAGTATTCATCACCTTTTTCATTGTGATCAAATAAAAATTTGTTATTGAATGCTAAATGTGGGTGCTCAACTCTTTTCCAAAGCAAAAAGAATTGGGTAGTATTTTGGAGTGTAAAAATAATTTGATGGATTTGATTCACTTTGATTCTCAATAATAATTTGATATCACTTCATTAGATTGAAGGTGGATTATTGAAAGTGATGGATTTCATGTCAATTTATAGGCTTACAAGAGATGAGATGAATGGTTGAGGATTATTTGAATTTTAAAAATTATCTAAATATTTGATGGCCAATTTTGAGTCCTCATTCATAAAGATGATGGATAATTCCACGTGTTGAGGAAAAGTGGGAGGTGGTTGAGTGAATCACCAAGAATGGGTTAAGTTAGTTGGTTGAGTCATTTAGGAGGTTGATAATATTTGAGGAAAATTATGTGAATGATTGTAATTAATTAATTAAAAATTAATAAGTTGTTTTAAAGTGGAGGGAAACACTGTTAATTTGAAATTGAATTGGGGAGGTGATGGTTTAGTATGTCAAAGTAAATTTTAACACTAAATGATGAAATTTAGGTGTTTACACTAATGTCATGAGAATTATTAACCAAAAACCTAATACAATGCTTACAATCTATGTATAGTTTAATTGTCAAAGGTTCTAAAATTATATTAATAGTTGTATGTTTTGTATTAACAAACTTCTTGTTGTGGATAATTGAATTAGATTTAGATTTAGGAACTTTGATATTATGCACACTTACTTGGATTGAACATTTTTTGTAATATTATCTTTGTTTGTATCCAATGATTCCTATTTTGGAGTAAGATATTTTTATTCCAGAGGGGGAATTATAGGTGATTCCTTAAGGAAATTTTATATATGATGGGATAGGTCCTTCTTGTACAAAATATGTAGCAATGTCATTAGGATAGATTTTTAGCCCAATATGGCTACTATCTATGAGGTCTATGAATTTATTTTTCCAAACATAACATCACTTTGTTGAATGCCCTTGGAATTTATGGTAAACACAATAGTATTTATCCCTATATAGACTTTGTGGGATATGTACCATATGTAGTGTGATTAATTTGATTCAAAGCATATTTATAAGTGTAATATAAAAATACTAGAATTTTAAAAAAAACTTAGAAAATAATCTAAAATTTCTCTTCTAGTCTAACATACCCTCTGATAGATCTTGAAAGAGTAAAACAAGACATACCTTCACTTACTATCAATGACGACATCTCATTCATTAACTTGGATTAATTATTTAATTAATCAAAGGGGTAATGTTTATGGGATAAGGTTACATCGTAATATAAAATCTAGGATTTTGAAAATAGATGGGTTAGTAAGATATAAATGAAAAATAATGAATGTCAATATTTAATGGATTAATTATGACACTACAATGGAAAAATTTAGGTGTCTACATTTATCCCTCTTTGAAAAGGTGTTGAAAATAGAATAAGCAAATAATTTTCAAAGAATAAAAAAATTAGGAGGATGGCTAAAACATATGTCCTAAGTGGATCAATTGACTAATTGGATAGGTAAATACCACCTTAAGAGAATGCACAAGAAGGAATGATGTAGATGGGATCTAAAAATGAGGGGAATGATGAAAAATTATGAAAGGAAGGTGTTAGGGTGGAAAATTTGGGGGTTGGCATGGGGTGGGATGAATGAATAAGAGGTATGAGTGAATTTAAAATCATTTTCACTCTTTGTACCTAGGATTTTTGAGCTTTGAGTCTACAAGATACCTTGAGTAAAAATAGACCATATTCGAGTCAATGAGCATGTGAGAGAGATTCTATGATAAAAAGGGAGAAAACCATTGGTAAGTACTATTTTTGATTTGTCAAATTTAAAATTTGGTGTAATAAATGCATGTAAAGGCATATGAAAATGAAGTCACTACAAGGAAAACTTGCCTCATGGCAATTTTGCACACACAAATTTTAAATACTCCCTTATAAATGGTGATTTCCTCTATTAAGAAGTGATTAAAAAATTACAATGACATATTTAAAAGTCATAGAAATTTTAAATTTTTTGTCATTTTCACTATGAAGAATGGCGATTTTCCATGTTTTGGTAAAATGTTAATGAGTTAATAAAATTAGTGATGTTTTTAGGATTTTTATGGAAAATTAGATTAAGTGTGCATTTTTTTTGGTGTCTATAGGAGATATTTCCATTCATAATTAAACATGAGATGTGAATTATAATGTTATAATCAATATATGATTTTATAGAGGATGAGTATGGGTTATTGGAGGGTGTTGAGTTGTCCTATATAGCAGAAATACTAGAGATTTATACAAACATGGCTCTTTTGATAGCATTGGCACTCAGAGATGAGTAATTTTCATCTATTGATGGGGGAGATGATGGTTATGTTAGAGGATGTATGGATGATTTTTTAGATCTTGATATAGTATATGATGATAAATGGAGAGAGATGATGCACTCTATATCAGTGTGGAGATTGTTTGAGGATGACATCATCTCGATGGTGAGTTCAAGGGTGGATTTTGATACATGAATAGTAGGAGGAGAGATATGTCCATTTAATTTGGTGTTGATGGATATTTTTAGTGGTATAATATCACTTGATAAGAGTGGTAGATTATTTTTGGCTAGATTAACCAATGTGGTGAGGGATGTGTTGGAATGTAGGACATAGTTTACTTAGGGCCCTTATGTGCTAGTTTATTTGTAGATATATCTATATGTAGTAGCATATAGGGTTGGGAAAAGTATTGGGTCATCCAAACTACTATAGGTATATGCATGGGAACACACAACCCTAGAATTACCAATAGAATAACTATGAGTGAGGACACATCAAGAAGCTTTTGCATACATATGGTATGTTATAGTAGATGGAAAACAACTATATTTAAGATATTTTATGTAGTAAAATAGGGTTATGGATGATTTTAAATAAGGGGAAATCACATGGAAGCCTTACATAGAGGTAAATCTAATATGGGTGGAATATTTGGTGTATTTAGATTATGCAACAACTATGTGTTATATTATTTAGTGGAATGAGTACATCATTGAGAGATATTGATTAAATAAAGTTTTGAGGTAGTTTAGGGTATGACAAGGTATTCTATAAATTATTCATATCTTTGCATGATCATATAGGGAGTGGGGATAATGATAAGACTAGGCTTCATAGGGAAAAGTGAAAATCTATATTATAAATTTAAAAAAGCTTTCAAAAATATAATAATGTTTTTATATTAGGGTTGTATTTAAAATGGAGGTAAAATATTATGAAGCTTTCATGGGGTGGTTCCAATACGAGATCGAACTAAGTATCCTGTGAACCAACTAACATTTATTATTAGCAATATTATTTAACTTTACTAACAAAACCTAAAATATAAATTAATCTTAGACCAACTAATGCAACAAACCCCATTAATCTAAAAAGGGGTGTAAGAGGTGATCTAGATATATGATTGAATTCATCAAAAGTATTAATCACACCTACAACTATCATGGTGTGCATCATGATATTGACCAAAAATAATGTTGCTCCATATGAAAGACCACCCTATGAGTTATGGCATAAAGGCTGATGAACATGATCAAGACCACTAATCTCTTGTGATCATCCTACCATACTATAGTAGAACCCAATCAAGGTCTATTAAATCACATCGATTCATATAAGGTCTCACATAAAGATCCATTCAAGTGACTATTCATTACTATGTATGACACATCTCTAGGAAGCCTAACAAATGCTAACAAGCTTTGTTCAACATTGAAGGTGCTAACAACCTCTATCAACTCATATAATCACCAATGACTGATGGAAGGCCATATAATATCTTCCCAATATCAAGTGAGAGATGAGAATTCATTACAGTAAAAAACCAAATAAAAAATACTCTATCTGCTCCTCATCATGAATATCAATGGAGTGAAGAAAACCAATATTGAAATGGAAATAAGCATACTATTGTAAGAATTCATTGATAGATATATGAGGCAATACCCATAGGGAAAATCTAGAGTGACATGAATAAGCAAAGCATAAAAAGATAATAATGAACATAGATCAATGAACCAATACATATAAATTTATGTGGGAAAACCTCTATGATGTAAAAAACCTATAAAAAGTGATTTTCATTATCGAGAAACAAAGTACCTCAATACAACTTCTCTTTTCACTTCTCTAAAAAATAACCTTCAAAAAACTCTTGAGTAAATTATCGTGAATAACTCTTGAATATGAATGAATAAAAAATAGGGGTAAACCCTATTTTATAATGAATTTTGAAGGGAGGTGACTGTTGTAAATAATAGGTCCAACCATCTTGAAGAGTTATTAAATAAAATATTGGTAACTTGTTGAATACAATAATATTGTAAACTTAAAAGGGTTATTATGCTATGAATAACAAGGGGTTAGTATGGCATGAAAGATTGTTCACAAACATATCATGGAAACTTCTAAAATTAACATGCCCTAATCTTTCATGTCATAACTAAGATTCATTCTTATTATTTAATGAAAGTAAATATTCAAAAGGAGAAAAAATATATAAACCATTCTTTTGAACACCTTCAACAATTAAGGAACTAGATTGATTTCTATAGACCAACTATATTTAAGTAACGTTAAAATGAAATTATCATTTGTAATTTGAGAATAAGATAGAAAATTCTTTTTAAGCTTAGGTACATAGAAAACATCATTTATAGTAATATTTGAAAACATTGCTTTTCCCTATTTAGTTGTTTCAAAAAAAGAATTATCTCCTAAGTAAATTATTTTAAATATATCTATAGAATCACACAAAATATTAGATAAGTATGTCATATGGTGCAATGCATCACTATCTAAGATCCATTCATTTTTATTTTAAGCAAATAAAGTAGCATATAGAGAAATAACATTTGAATCCTGATTGTTATTTTGATTAAGATTTTGATTCTTATGCTTTTTTTGATTAGATCTCTTCCCTTTGTTATTTTTAAAAGTTTGATTGTTATTCATATCCTTATTTTTATAATAGGTTTCCATTTTATACCAAATTTACCACACAAATTATAATTTCCATTAAACTTAGGTTTATGACTCTTATTACTAGATTTTTTATTCCATTTTTGCCTTTAAAAGAATCAGGGTTAGATTTGTAGTTTTTATTGTTATCAAAAACATTATTAAGAGTGAGAAGTACCTGAGTGGAATTATCCTTATAATCAAAATTGGTCATCACTTGCTCTTATTGAATTAGGAGAGTAGATAAGTTGGTAAGGTCAGGGATATATTACTTAATTTGATACTTAAATTTCAAAATTGAACTTTTTTTTCTAAAATTTTCATGAATATTTAATTGAATGATAAAATAAAGCAATTGATCTAGTATCAAATTACAGTTACAAATATCTAATTGAACTTTAATGTTCTTAATTTTAGCAACAAAATTTACTACTTTCTCATCACCTTTCATAGGTGTTGTCAAGAATTCAAAGATTAACTTAATGATCTTTGAAAGGTGAGTGACCTCATGCATGGATTCAAGGAGTTTCCAAGCTTCACTAGGAGACTCTGATTACCAATGTGGAGAAGGAATTCAGCCTTAACACTGCACAAGATAATGGACATAGCTTCTTATGATTTCTATTGAAATGCATTAAAAGATCAAGGGTCATATATCATCCAATAGGGGATTTATTAGTCCTAATGACAATATTTCACAACTTGTGGGATATAAATTTAGATTTAACATGAATTTTTCATATATTATAGTTATTTACATTAAGCATTTGATATTTATCTAAGCAAAAATGAGGTGAAGCCATAACATCCATCGAAATAGAACATAAAACAAATTCTTAAAATGAAACCTTTTAGAATGAATTTTAACTTAATTTGATATTAAAAAAAATTTAAAAGTGAAAACACACAATAATTGTTCAATTTAATGCTAGACAAAACAAAAAATTTGTGAAAGATTACAACAAAATAAGGCGTCACAAGTGTCACAAAAATATATTATTGTAAGAACAATTTTAAGAAAAATAACATTTTTAATGAGTTTTTATATTTTTATTTTAAAATAAATTAAATTACAAGTTTAAATATATTTAATCACATAATTTACATCCTAATAATTCAAAAAACAATTTTAGAATTACTCAAAACTAGGTGTCAAAAGAGGTGTACTCAAAATAACCACCTAGACACTATTATTAAAAAAGTTATAAAATTAATAGTATAAGATTTCAAAATAAAAAATGGACCACGTAGATGTGTCTAAAAGGTGACAAAACCTAAAGATCGACTAGTTACACAACTATACTTATTTAGGTTTTGCCTAGGTCAAATGTTGAAACAAGGTTGATAGTTTAACTAGGTTTTAAATGTGTGATACTTAGCAAGAAAATAAAAAAAGATTCTAAATTTAAATATTTTGACCAAGAAAATAAAATGGACTTGACCAAAAAATAAAAAATCTAGACCCTTTTTAGCAAAAGGATAGACCACCAACCCTTTTAGTAAGCTTATCTAAAACTTACATGCATAAGTTTATACATGAATCTTTTTAAGCTAAATTTTTTAATTAAAAAAATATATAAATTAAAATATATTTACATGTAATTTTAAAAATTAAAAACTTATTTGTTTTGTTTAATTTTTTTTTGGTAAAAGAAGCTTAACGTGGGTCTTACTTGCTTGTGTGAAATATAGAGATTTAAATAAAACTTTATTTAATAAATATTTTTATATAAATATTGAAAAAAACATTTCATACCTATAGCATGGCATAAATATGGCACTCAAAAATCAACTAGATGTACCATTGAAACTTCAGGTGGCCATTTCTAACAAAGTAAAGCTTCAAATTGATTTAAAAATGCTTTTTGATGCCTCTCAAACAACTTGATCTGAGAGTTTTTGCTTAAAAATTATTTTACATGCTACTGGTGCTGCATAGAGCCATACTATGTGCCTAGATAAGATGGAAAAAATCAAATATTCCTAGCTACTCCAAATAACCTCTCCAAGAGATTTAAAGACCAAAAAACTGATAAATCACCCTTCATATATTAGAAAAAGACTCTAAATTTCATTTTTTCTTATTTTTTTTAATGGAGGTTGTACTAAGACATACATGGATTCCAATAGAGGTTTAATAAAAATAAACTCAGCTTAGATAGGGGTTTTTAAGGTCTGGGAAGAGTTTTGAAGGCTTAGAAACTGATAATACACCCTCTAAGAACCAAAAAAATAAGAGCAGAGGAACTGAGATAAATTATTATTAAATTTGAATACTCTGGGATTGGTTGACAAATAACAAAGATAATATCTTCATAATGTCTTACCGATCACAACCACCCAACTGGCGTTATTACCATGTAATAATTCATATATAGATATAAGAGGCAATACACATAGGGAGAATCTAGAGTGACATGAATAAGCAAATCATACACAAATAATAGTGAGCATATATCAATGAACCAATACACATGAATTTACCTGGAAAAACCTTTATGAGGTAAAAAATCCACTAAAAGTGATTTTCATTATCGAGAAACTAAGTAACCCAATACAACTTCTCTTCTCACTTTTCCTCTCCAAAATAGCCTTCACAAAATTCATGAGTGAATTCTCTTAAACAATCCCATGAATACAAATGAATAACAAATGAGGTAAACCCTATTTTATATTGAATTTTGAAGGGAGGTGAACGGTGTGAATAACGGGTCCAACCATCCCAAAGAGTCATTAAATAAAATACTGGTAACTTATTAAATATAGTAATGTTTATTTATTTACATGAGGTTTTCACCTCATGTTAGTAAATAATATATTATTATTATTATTATTATTATTTAATAAATCACTAATATATATTAAGGGTTAAATAATCACCACTTAGTCATTAAATACTCTAACAACTAATGCTACCAAAATTTCCATTCAAACATTTGACCCAAACTCTAAGCGAATGGCTAATTGGAGAAGGGGAATAGTCCTCTAGCCTCTAATAGATCCTCCAACCTCCAATGTGACACTTAAATTTTATCAATAAAAATGATCTTTATATATATGTAAAGGACAAGATGGTCAATGATAACACAAGTATGAGGTGACATTATAAAAATTTGCATTTTGAAGGTGTCAGTTTCTACTAAAAATGCACTTTTATACATATTTTTTAGTACATTTATTAAAAAACATAAAAATAAAATTTTAATCTTATAATGGACCACTCTAATGTGTTCATAACATACCAAAACCTAAAGATCAAACGATCATATGACCAACTTCATACAAAAGAGTGACTAGTCACAAAAGTCACAAAAGGGGTCACAAGTGTCAAAAGTGATGCAACTTATACCCTTGTATGTCTAATTACAAAATAAAATATTATAAAAATATTCTTCAATTGATTTGGGTCAAAAATAATTTCACCAAAAAGAAATCTTTATAGCTTTTAAACTCTGGACCTCTCTTTAGCTAGTGACTTACAAATAAGCCACACCAACTCTTCTTCAAGTGTTCATGAGATGTAATAGGAATATTTTATTTATAAAATATATTTATGATTTTTTAGTAGTAAAAAAATATTATGTGCATGTGAAAATAATTCACTTAAATATTTACAATTTTTTTATTATGGGATCCACCTTAATAATAATAATTTTTTTAGAACAAGATCAAATGTTTAAAAAACCTATGTCATTCCTCACACTGTCACACCTTTATGGATGTAATACACCATACAACCTCTATTTTTAGCATGAAAATATACACCACTTAGTTTTGAATGGGTTTATAAGTGATTGAGGTTGTACAAGTATATTAAAAAGGGGGTTATTGATCCAAAAACTATACATAATTAGTCAAAATGTTTGTAATGCCATACTTATGCATCTTTTGGCCATACTACTACTATTTAATCACTATAAAATGGATTAAAATTGATCATGGGTCATACTACTAAAGGTTTGAGTGGTACAAATGGAAAAAAATGCTTAAAGACGAATTTAAAACCATATAAATTAAATTTGTTTTGTATAAATCAAAATTTTGAAAATTTTACACTATACATGAAGATTATTGAATTCTTTGGGTCGCACAAAAAAAAATTCTATTTTTGAGCACTGAAACTAAGTTTTTAAATTAATAATGGTTTACAAGAGTAAATAAATAATCTAAATGCCATACAATCGAGAGATTTCAGTTTTTGAGGCCATACAACTCCTATTTAGGGGTGATTTATGGGCAAAAGAATGAATTTTGGAATTGGAAAGATTAAAAAATAATACCTTTGGAAAAAATACTTAAATACTCCCAAAAATATATTCCATTTATTTTATGGCTTCCTCCTTCATGTGATAAAACAAATTTGATACCATTGATAGGACCATGCTTCATAGGGAAAAGTGAAAACGTACATTGAAAATTTAATAAAGATTTCACAAGATATAATAATGTATTATATTAGGGTTGTATTTACAATGGAGGTAAAAAATTATAAAGATTTCACAGGGTGGTTATAATATAATATCCAACTAACAATCCCATGGACCAATTAACATTTAATACTAATAATATTATTTAATTTTACTGACAAAACATAAAATATAAATTAAGCTTGGATCAATTAACTTAACAGATAATGGGGGTTGATTGTGGACTCAAGGAAAAATTCTACTAATTGGGAGTCTTTAAATTATGCCCCATTTTATAGGTGGTAGGATGTGATCAATGAAGGTGTCATAAATGATTATAGATCATGGTTAGAGCAAAATGGGCTAGTGAGGATGATTATTACACATCATAGGATAAGGATGCTGTATGCGCTTACACTAAGGATTTTGAGGGCAAAACCTATTAGGATAAATGATAAAGGATGAGGGGATATGTAGCTAGGAAAACTAGTGGTGAGGATGTAGTGGGAGGTGATGGTGGAGAGCTACATGTGATAAACATAGATAATGATGGTATAAATGATATTTTATGATTATGTAGCACCTCAGTCTTATACACTTGGAAAACTTAGACGTTGGTAATTTCTCTTAGTTCTACATTTGCATTCTTTTTAAAATCCTTGCATATACTATATCTTGTGTCTTTTAGCTTATATCTTAGTTTAACCAACCTTATATTGATGATACATACATCTTCTCTTTCCTATAATAATTGAAATGTACTTATCTTACACCTCTACAAATTTTGAGCCTGTGCTTACTCTCATACTCCCTAGACACTAATGTTTGGGATAGATAGTAATATTGACATTACTGTCCTACCTTGATGCAAGTATCAAGTGCCCTAAATTCATCCAATTTACAAATGAAATATATTAAAATGGTTGAACTAAGTGATTTAATGTGAGTTATATCTTGATAGAATTGGTATAAATATAATATCAACCCTCATTCATTTACCACCTAGTAATTAGACTAAAAGAGTATTCCTTAAGCACTCAAGTTTTTAAAAGCTTTCCTATTCTAGATTATTTTGATATAAGTCAAAGGAAAAACTCAAATATAGGTCTGCAGTACTAAAAGAGTAGTCACAAGTTCTTATTTGCCAAGTTACAAGATAGGTCACTGTTGTACTTATTTTACACACATTGCATGATTCACACACAAGCCAACATGTAGGGAATAACTATATGAGTATGATGCCCTATTATAGAGTATTTTATATGTAGGAAACACCATTTGACAATGGGGTCATTATGAGTCAGATCGACACTAAGTGGCCACTAACTAATTTTCCCCAAGGTCACATTATAGATAGAAAGCTAGGGGTTTTCCATTTCACCAAGAGTGACAATCCATGACCTAGATATAAGTGCCCCAGAGTTAAGGCAAATCTAAATATAGAAGCATCTAGGTGGTCACATCCTATTCAAGATGTTATTCCATACATGACACTAGCATCAAACCTAGATAGTGGTATCAACACACTATCCCAGACTGATGCAACTATCTAGAGAGATAAAGATACCTAACTCAGAATTTGACAAATATTCCAAAATTATCTTCCTACCTGATTTCATTCTATACCAGATATAGATCTACATCAGCACTAGATCCATCAAGTACTTTATTTTATATAATTTCTATATCTAGAATAGTTGTAATTTCCATTTATAGCTTATCTCAGTTTAATAAATTCAACATATAGTACATCCAAGTTTAACACATTAATTTTCTTACTATAGATCTAATATTCACCCTTGTGCCCTATCATTTATATATATTTTTAACCCTATCTACCTAAGTAGGATCCACATGTAATTCAGGTTTAAACATTTGGTGAACCCAATATTTTAAGATCACACTCTAGGTCACTTAGGATTTTTATAATTTTTATACTTTATTACAAATTTATTTTGTCAAGCAATGGAAAATATTAGTGCAAAACCCTGATTCCAAATGGAAGATTAAGAAGCATTGATTAGTCATCTCAATAATAAAAAGGGATTAATAAATGAATTTTTATATGTTATAAGAGATAAAATAATAAACAAGATAAAACCAAGGCTGCCTCACCTAGTAATGGTGACTCCTTAGAAGGTATTATAACTTAGCCCACACTTATCAATCCACCTACATCTAATGGGGGCATAAATTATGTGTTTCAACCTTTATTACCTAAAACTAATATTGATACATCTATTATGAACTTACCTATTATTTCAACACAAATACCAATTTCAATGCCTATTACTACTCAAACCATGTTTTCATCCCCTTTGGAGATTAATCAATTGGCTAATCTAAATTCCATTGGGTCTACAGTTCAAACATTCCTTCAAGTCATAAAGACCTTGGAGGACAAGGTTACAAACATTGAAAAAAGGTATTCAAAGTCTTCACATGCCATAGATTTGTAAGATGTGTTGCATAACTCTCTTGCACTTGAAATATCTTTGTACCCTTTGCCAATTGGATTTGTTGCGTCTAAGTTCACATTTTATGATGGCAAGGGTGATCTTGAACAACATCTTTGAACCTTATTTATGGCATGCCTTGATTATGTTTCCAATGATAAAATTTTAACCAAATTATTTCCAAGGAGCCTCAAGGACTATGCTTTAAGGTGATTTTATGTCTTATCTCTTCAATATGTGAAAGCTTTAAGACTACTTATATATCAATTTTTGGCACATTTTTCTATTAAAATTACCAAAAAGATTTCTTATACTCAAATTACAAAGATGAAACAAGGAACCAATGAACCAATCAATGAATATGTTTTGAGAAACAAGAAAATGCTAGACAAAATGACCAATCCTATGGAAGACTGAGTTGTAAGACATATTCAAGCAAAGTTTGTTTGCTCCTTTACATGAGTCCATTATTTTCAATAATTTTCAATCTTTTGATGAGTTATGCCATATTGTACAAGACTATGAAACGAAGATTAATTCATTGAATAAGATCAAGTATGTAACAAACACACTAAATGCATATATATCTAATACCAAATTTAAAATTAAGCCAAGTTATAAGGTAAATCCTCCTAAACCTAAAAATGAAATAACCACCATGGTTAACACAATTTTACAATAGCCTAATCAACTTGTCCTATCTAATGCACCAAGGAGAAAATTTACACATTTACCTATTTTATTACTCCCATGGTTGCTAGAGTGTCATCTTATATCTCTCCCTCCTCCTATAGAGGTTGATATAAATAGAAATTTATCCAAAAGATATGATGCAAATGTTTATTATGAATATCACCAAGGCCTTGGAAATTCTACAAACAAATATCTTACCTTAAAGCATAAGATCTAGGACCTCATTGATGACCAAAAAATTACATTTGATGATCCTCCAAAGGAATTAGGTTCACAACCTAGTGATCACCATAAATATAGAATATCTAATGATCCTTTTCATGACCATTATAATAAGGAACCATAAGTCTAAATGGCATATAATACACATCATCCTCCATATTATTATGGACACCCACTAGATGGGGTTATTGGTACTTACATGCGACATATACCTCCTATGGTTTAGAAACTTGCCATTTATTTTGATGACAATGAAATTAAGGATGATGAATTTAATCTTCATTTTATATTTATTCACATATACATTGATAAACACCCCATACATAGTGTTATGATTGATAATGGTGCAAGTGGAAATGTTTACACTGTAAATTTTTTATGCATTTGGGTTATACTCAACATGATTTATACCCCTCTAATAGACTAGACATAACATTTGATGGGACCTCCCATAAGGTTCCTAGTGAGATTTACCTACCTTTATAGGTTGATCCCGCATATGTGGATACTACTTTCTCAGTTATACCTCCTATATGTGTCTTTGAGATGTTGTGGGGATGAACTTGGATGCATACTCTTAAAAAAATACCTTATATAATACATGGGTGTGTTAAGTAATTTCATGCTAATCAAGTAATTACAATTTTTAGTATTCTATATGAGCATCCTCTTAAACAAGAGAAGTTCATATGTATGTACTTAATAAATAAGTAATCCACTTACTAGGTATCCAATACTTGAGACACCTTTACATCAGAGACAGATGATGGGTTCCATGGAATCCTCATCTTATATACACCATATTCAAATATTCATATCACCTAAACATGTTCTTATTGTTTCTATTTCAAAGAAACCACAAAGTACACAAAAATGGGTTCTAAGAACCCCTATTCTTTCTATTGGTACTTAATGACCTCATAGTCCTATTATACATATACTGAACATCATAAATACTACAATGAAAAATATTTCAAATATATATGCTCTTTTTTATTACCATTAATTTATTACACCATGTTCTAAGTGGGGAGGTACCTATGATCATCCTTTATATGAGATCATAGGATGATCTTGTCTCTTCCAAAAATACCAAAAAAAATAAAAATATTCAAAAATCCATAAACATTTTTTGACACCTACATGTTCTATTGTCTCTTTGCCATCTATGTGTTAGTTCCATGTTGAGGACTAACATATAATTTAATCTTACATACACATATATAGGCATACACAGATACATGATATACTCCTATTTTATATGTTGGCATTTCCTTCTACTCATTTCATATGGACATTGGGGGCATCCGATTATTTGATCTTGATATACACATGTTATATGATTTGATGATCACTCTAAATTATCATGTTTGAGATTACATATGTACTTACACATGCATTATTCATTATTCTATCTTACAAATTATAATTAATATGTTATGCACTGGACATTTTTTTCCAACACATTTAATCCATGGGATACTATGACATGTTTATGCTGGTTTCTTGTGATTTTTCCTTTATACACTTCTTTATTTACCTTGATATTGTCTTACTTGTTTGAACATTGGAATATGATTGATTGTATGCAGCCCTTGCACCTATGTTTTCCTTCTTGGACATTTGAATATGTTTTTGATTATTGTATAAAAATTTGAATATGTCATTCCTTTCTTTATGTACATTTGACTAAATCATGTCCACTTGATTTTGTGGCATTTGAACATGCCCCTTGTTTACAGTCTCCTTAGACCATTGATTTTTGACTTGATTTTGAGTGTTCTTATGTGTGTGATTTTTTTTTATTGAGCTTATACTGTTACTATCTAGATGTTTTCATGATATTTATCATGCATCTTAGGACTACATGTGATCACATTGGTTCTATGCACTTCAATGATATATTTACCTAGACATGTTTCCTTTTTTATGCTACATGGTTAAATTCAAATATTTTATAGTTTTCTTACCCTTTTTAGGTGAGGTAACTTCTAGGTACTATTTTTACCTCACCTCAAGGGGGGCATATTAGTGGGGGAATGATTGGGAAGTATGTTATACACACTTTTCATAGTTATCAGATTCAATGGGAGCATATCATATGGATATGGATTCCACATATTCATAATTTTCAAGATTATAGTGACAACATGCTTTGGAAGCATATTCTCCACATTCATTTAGTATTTTATACTTATACTAGTTTTAAGATTTAATGGGGGCATGTCATATGGACATGGTTTCCACACATTCATAGTTTTTAGATTAGAATAGGGACATGTTGTGGAATCATGTTCTCCACACTGATTCTATATGTGGTACTTATACCATTTTTCATATTTAATGGGGTATGTCATTTGGACATGGCTTGCACACATTAATATTTTTTGATTATAGTGGGGGCATGCTTTGGAAGTATGTTCTCCTCACCTATCTAGTATTTAGAATCTCTACTTTATAATGGGGCATGTTTTGGAAATATGCCCTCCACATTGGTAATTTTATTAGTTTTCAAATTTATCCATATATGGTGGGGGCATGTTTTAGAAGCATCTTCTCCACACACAGTTATCCAAATTGATCAAAATACATAGTTACATGATTAAAACACACATTTTTGGCATAATTATATACATGGTACCATTATTATACAAAATTTTATATTGAGACATATCCAAGGTACATATGTTATGTAACGTGTGTCTAATTTTGTAAAATTTGAATCAATTTCAAATTCCAAAACCATTGCATGTACTGATACCCCATGAAATTTTATAGACTTTATCAAACCAATCTATTGTAATAGTTGATTCACCTTTTGGTATGGTTAAGTTGATTAAATCGCTCAATATTTATTTATTTCTAAGTTGGATCTAATTATATAAGATAAGATCATCAAGATATAAGTATCATTGGGTTACATGATTGAGCTAATATCAACTACTAGGTGGAAACTCACTCTTGCTCCAAGGTTTGAATCATGTTCCTTCCAATATATATATATATCTCCTTAGATATATGCAATTTAAAGAATTATATATATTTATCCTAATCTCAATTTTAGATCTTTAAAATGATACATATTTTTAAAAACAAACTTTATAATAAGAGAGTTGATTACATCAACACATAGGTGTACTATTAAACCTTGCTCTTTCAATTTCAATCTATTTCAAGTACAAAAAAAATTATATATACCAATTTTAAACTATAACATGCTCTTGGTTGTAGGTTAGTAACTGATAAATCA